>CM038677.1:113055837-113655837 GCA_021605205.1 Aegilops longissima
ACCCAATGAAAATGGTTTGTTGGATCTCGATCGTATGATACACATATTCATAATATTGAAATCAAAAGATGTAAAGTTAATAATGATAGTGCAACTTATTTGTGGCACTGCCGTTTAGGTCATATTGGTGTAAAGCGCAAGAAGAAACTCCATACTGATGGGATTTTGGAATCACTTGATTATGAATCGCTTGATGCTTGCGAACCATGTCTCTTGGGCAAGATGACTAAAACGCCGTTCTCCTGAACAATGGAGCAAGCAACAGATATGTTGGAAATCATACATACTGATGTATGTGGTCCGATGAACATTAAGGCTTGCAGCAAGTATCGTTATTTTCTGACCTTCACAAGATGATTTGAGCAGATATGAGTATATCTACTTAATGAAGCACAAGTCTGAAACATTTGAAAAGTTCAAAGAATTTCAGAGTGAAGTGGAGAATCATCGTAACAAGAAAATAAAGTTTCTACGATCTGATCGTGGAGGAGAATATTTGAGTTACGAGTTTGGCCTTCATATAAAACAATGTGGAATAGTTTCACAGCTCACGCCACATGGAACACCATAACGTAATGGTGTGTCCGAACGTCATAACCGCACTTTATTTGATATGGTGCGATCTATGATGTCTCTTATCGGTTTACCACTATTGTTTTGGGGTTATGCATTAGAGACAGCTGCATTCACGTTTAATAGGGCACCATCTAAATCCGTTGAGACGACACCGTATGAACTATGGTTTAACAGTAAACCTAAGCTGTCGTTTCTTAAAGTTTGGAATTGTGATGCTTATGTGAAAAAGTTTTCACCTGATAAGCTCGAACCCAAATCGGAGAAGTGCGTCTTCATAGAATACCCAAAGGTAACTATTGGGTACACCTTCTATCACAGATCCGAAGGCAAGTTATTCGTTGCTAAGATGGATCCTTTCTAGAGGAAGTTTCTCTCGAAAGAAGTGAGTGGGAGGAAAGTAGAACTTGATGAGGTAATTGTACCTTCTCCCTTATTGGAAAGTAGTTCATCACAGAAATCAGTTCCAATGATTCCTACACCAATTAGTGAGGAAGTTAATGATGATGATCATGAAACTTCAGATCAAGTTGCTACCAAACCTCGTAGGTCTTCAAAAATAAGATCCGCACCAATGTGGTACGGTAATCCTATTCTAGAAGTCATGTTACTAGACCATGATGAACCTACGAACTATGAGGAAGCGATGATGAGCCCAAATTCATGAAATGGCTTGAGGCCATGAAATCTGAGATAGGATCCATGTATGAGAACAAAGTATGGACTTTGATTGACTTGCTCGATGATCAGCAAGCCATGTTAAATAAATGGATTTTCAAGAGGAAGACGGACACTGATAGTAGTGTTACTATCTACAAAGCTCGACTTGTCACAAAAAGGTTTTCGACAAGTTCAAGGTGTTGACTACAATGAGATTTTCTCAACTATAGCGATGCTTAAGTCTGTCCGAATCATGTTAGCAATTGCCACATTTTATGAAATCTGGCAAATGGATGTCAAAACTGCATTCTTTCATGGATTTATTAAAGAAGAGTAGTATATGATGCAACCAGAAAGTTTTGTCAATCCTAAAGGAGCTAACAAAATGTGCAAGCTCCAGCGATCCATCTATGGACTGGTGCAAGCATCTCAGAGTTGGAATATATGCTTTGATAAGTTGGTCAAAGCATATAGTTTTATACAGACTTGCGGTGAAGCCTGTACTTACAATAAAGTGAGTGGGAGCACTACCGCCTTTCTGATAAATATATGTGAGTAACATATTGTTGATCAGGAATGATGTAGAATTTTTCTGGAAAGCATAAAGGAGTATTTGAAAGGAGTTTTTTTAAAGAAAGACCCCAGTAAAGCTACTTACATATTGAGCATCAAGATCTATTGAGATAGATCAAGACGCTTGATAAGTTTTTTCAATAAGTACATACCTTGTCAAGATTTTGAAGTGGTTCAAAATGGAACAGTCAAAGAAAAGTTCTTGCCTGTGTTGCAAAGGTGTGAAATTGAGTAAGACTCAAATCCCGACCACGGCAGAAAATAGAGAAGAGAATGAAAGTCATTCCCTATGCCTCAGTCATAGGTTCTATAAAGTATGCTATGCTATGTGCCAGACCTATTGTATACCTTGCTCTGAATTTGGCAAGGGAGTACAATAGTGATCTAGGAGTAGATCACTGGACATTGGTCAAGAACATCCTTAGTGAGAATTAACGAAATATTTCTCGATATGGCGGTGATAAAAGAGCCCGTCGTAAAGAGTTACATCGATGCAAGCTTTTTACACTGATCCAGATGACTCTAAGTCTCAATCTGAATACATATTGAAAGTGGGAGAAATTAGCTAGAGTAGCTCCGTGCAGAGCATTGTAGACATAGAATATTTGCAAAATACATACGGCTCTGAATGTGACAGACCCGTTGACTAAGCTTCTCTCACGAGCAAAACATGATCATACCTTAGTACTCTTTGGGTGTTAATTGTTGGGGAACGTTGTAATTTCAAAAAATTTCCTACGATCACGCAAGACCATGGTGATGGCATAGCAACGAGAGGGGAGAGTGTCCGCCCACGCACTCGTGAGACCGAAAGCGAAGCGTTATAACAACGCTGTTGATGTAGTCGACGTCCCCACGATCCGACCGATCCAAGCACCGAACGACGGCACCTCCGAGTTCGCACACGCTCAGCTCGATGACGATCCCGGACTCCGATCCAAGAAAGTGTCGGGATGAGTTCCACAAGACGACGGTGTGGTGACGATGTTGATGCTCCACCGACGCAGGGCTTCGCCTAAGCTCCGCGACGATATGACTTCTCCGCGCAGGCTTCTCCTAAGCTCATGACGATATGACCGAAGTGGAATATGGTGGAAGGGGCACCGCACACGGCTAAGGCAAGATCCGAGATCAACTTGTGTGTCTTGGGGTGCCCCTGCCCTGTGATATAAAGGAGCCAGGGGAGGTGGCGGCCCTAGGGGAGGCGCGCCTAAGGAGGAGTCCTACTCCCACCGGGAGTAGGACTCTCTCCTAGTTGGACTAGGATTGGAGGAGGGAAGAGGGAGGGCGCCCCCCTTCCTTGTCCTATTCGGACTAGAGGGGGGGGGCGCAGCCCACCTTGGCCTGCCCTTCCTCTTCTCCCATGGCCCATTAAGGCCCATAGACTTCCCGGGGTTCCGTAACCTCCGGTACTCCAGAAAATCCCGATTTCACCGGAACACTTCCGATGTCCAAATGTAGGCTTCCAATATATCAATCTTTATGTCTCGACCATTTCGAGACTCCTCGTCATGTCCGTGATCACATCCGGACTCGAACAACCTTGGTGCATCAATACTTATAAACTCATTATGAACTGTCATCGAAACGTTAAGCGTGCGGACCCTACGGGTTCGAGAACTATGTAGACATGACCTAGAACCATTCTCGGTCAATAACCAATAGCGGAACCTGGATGCCCATATTGGTTCCTACATATTCTACGAAGATCTTTATCGGTCAAACCGCATAACGACATCGTTGTTCCCTTTGTCATCGGTATGTTACTTACCCGAGATTCGATCGTCGGTATCCAATACCTAGTTCAATCTCGTTATCGTAAGTCTCTTTACTCGCTCAGTAATACATCATCTCACAACTAACTCATTAGTTGTAATGCTTGCAAGGCTTATGTGATGTGTATTACCGAGAAGGCCCAGAGATACCTCTCCGACAATCGGAGTGACAAAACCTAATCTCAAATACGCCAACCCAACAAGTACCTTTGGAGACACCTGTAGTACTCCTTTATAATCACCCGATTACGTTGTGACGTTTGGTAGTACCCAAAGTGTTCCTTGTAAACGGAGTTGCATAATCTCATAGTTACAGGAACATGTATGAGTCATGAAGAAAGCATTAGCAACATACTAAACGATCAAGTGCTAAGCTAACGGAATGGGTCATGTCAATCACATCATTCTCCTAATGAGGTGATCCCATTAATCAAATGACAACACATGTCTATGGTTAGGAAACATAACCATCTTTGATTAATGAGCTAGTCCAAGAGAGGCATACTAGTGACTATCTGTTTGTCTATGTATTCACACATGTATTATGTTTCCGGTTAATACAATTCTAGCATGAATAATAAACATTTATCATGAAATAAGGAAATAAATAATAACTTTATTATTGCCTCTAGGGCATATTTCCTTCATCTCCCACTTGCACTAGAGTCAATAATCTAGTTCACATCATCATGTGATTCAACACTAATATTCACATCGTATGTGATTAATACCCATAGTTCACATCGTCATGTGACCAACACCCAAAGGGTTTACTAAAGTCAATAATCTAGTTCACATCGCTATGTGATTAACACCCAAAGAGTACTAAGGTATGATCATGTTTTGCTCGTGAGAGAAGCTTAGTCAACGGTCTCATCACATTCAGAGCCGTATCTATTTTGCAAATATTCTATGTCTACAATGCTCGCACGGAGCTACTCTAGCTAATTGCTCCCACTTTCAATATGTATCCAGATTGAGACTTAGAGTCATCTGGATCAGTGTAAAATGCTTGCATCGATGTAACTCTTTACGACGGGCTTTTTACACCTCCATAATCGAGAAATATTTCCTTAGTCCTCACTAAGGATGTTCTTGACCAATGTCCGATGATCTACTCCTAGATCACCATTGTACTCCCTTGCCAAATTCAGAGCAAGGTATACAATAGGTCCGGTACATAGCATAGCATACTTTATAGAACCTATGGTGAGGCATAGGAATGACTTTCATTCTCTTTTCTATTTTCTGCCGTGGTCGGGATTTGAGTCTTACTCAATTTCACACCTTTGCATCACAGGCAAGAACTTTTCTTTGACTTTTCCATTTTGAACTACTTCAAAATCTTGACAAGGTATATATTTATTGAAAAAACTTATCAAGCGTCTTGATCTATCTCTATAGATCTTGATGCTCAATATGTAAGCAGCTTCAACGAGGTCTTTCTCTGAAAAAACTCCTTTCAAACACTCCTTTATGCTTTGCAAGATAATTCTACATTATTTCCGATCAACAATATGTCAATCACATATACTTATCGAAAGGCTGTAGTGCTCCCACTCACTTTCTTGTAAATACAGGCCTTTCCAAAAGTCTGTATAAAATCATATGCTTTGATCAACACATCAAAAGCGTATATTCCAATTCGAGATGCTTGCACCAGTCCATTGATGGATCGCTGGAGCTTGCACATTTTGTTAGCACCTTTAGGATTGACAAAACCTTCGGTTGCATCATATACAACTCTCTTTTAATAAATCCATTAAAGAATGTAGTTTTGACATCCATTTGCCGATTACATAAAATGTGGCAATTGCTAACATGATTCGGACAGACTTAAGCATCGCTACTGATTGAGAAAGTCTCATTGTAGTCAACACCTTGAACTTGTCGAAAACCTTTTGTGACAAGTCAAGCTTTGTAGATAGTAACACCACTATCGTTGTCCGTCTTCCTCTTGAAGATCCATTTATCTACATGGCTTGCCGATCATCGAGCAAGTCAATCAAAGTCCATACTTTGTTCTCATACATGGATCCTATCTCGATTTTATGGCCTCAAGCCATTTCATGAATCTGGGCTCATCATCGCTTCCTCATAGTTCGTAGGTTCATCATGGTCTAGTAACATGACTTCCGAACATGATTACCGTACCACTCGTGCGGATCTCACTCTGGAAGACCCACGAGGTTTGGTAGCAACTTGATCTGAAGTTTCATGATCATCATCATTAACTTCCTTACTAATTGGTGTAGGAATCACCAAACTGATTTCTGTGATGAACTACTTTCCAATAAGGGAGAAGGTACAATTACCTCATCAAGTTCTACTTTCCTCCCACTCACTTCTTTCGAGAGAAACTTCTTCTCTAGAAAGGATCCATCTTAGCAACGAAAAACTTGCCTTCGGATCTGTGATAGAAGGTGTACCCAATAGTTACCTTTGGGTATTCTATGAAGACGCACTTCTCGATTTGGGTTCGAGCTTATCGGTGAAAACTTTTTCACATAAGCATCACAATTCCAAACTTTAAGAAACGACACTTAGGTTTATCGCTAAACCATAGTTCATACGGTGTCATCTCAACGGATTTAGATGGTGCCCTATTAAACGTGAATGCAATTGTCTCTAATGCATAACCCCAAAACGATAGTGGTAAATCGGTAAGATACATCATAGATCGCACCATATCCAATAAAGTGTGGTTACGACGTTCGGACACACCATTATCTTTGTGGTGTTCGGTGGCGTGAGTAGTGAAACTATTTCACATTGTTTTAATGAAGGCCAAACTCGTAACTCAAATATTTTTCCTCTGCGATCATATCGTAGAAACTTTTATTTTCTTGTTACGATGATTCTTCACTTCACTCTGAAATTCTTTGAACTTTTCAAATGTTTCAGACTTGTGTTTCATCAAGTAGATATACCCATATCTGCTCAAATCATCTGTGAAGGTCGAAAATAACGATACTTGCCGTGAGCTTTTAACACTCATCGGACCGCATACATCAAGTATGTATTATTTCCAATAAGTCATTTGCTCGCTCCATTGTTCCGAGAACGAGTCTTTAGTCATCTTGCCCATAAGGCATGGTTCGCAAGCATCAAGTGATTCATAATCAAGTGATTCCAAAATCCCATCAAGATGGAGTTTCTTCATGCGCTTTACACCAATATGACCTAAACGGCAAGTGCCACAAATAGGTTGCACTATCATTATTAACTTTGCATTTTGGCGTCAATATTATGAATATGTGTATCACTATGATCGAGATCCAATGAACCATTTTCATTGAGTGTGTAACCATATAAGGTTTTATTCATGTAAATGAACAACAATTTATTCTCTTACTTAAATGAATAATCAGATTGCAATAAACATGATCAAATCATATTTATGCTCAACACCAAATAACACTTATTTAGGTTCCACACTAATCCCGAAAGTATAGGGAGTGTGCGATGATGATCATATCAATCTTGGAACTACTTCCAACACTCATCGTCACTTCCCTTCAACTAGTCTCTGCTTATTCAGAACTCCTGTTTCGAGTTACTAATCTTAGCAACCGAACAGTATCAAATACTCAGGGCTACTATAAACACTAGTAAGGCACACATCAATAACCTGTATATCAAATATAACCTTGTTCACTTTGCCATCCTTCTTATCCACCAAATATCCAGGGGTAGTTCGCTTCTAGTGACCAGTTCCATTGCAGCAAAAGTACTCGGTCTCGTGCTTAGGTCTAGACTTGGGCTTCTTCACTCGAGCAGCAACTTGCTTGCCGTTCCTTTTGAAGTTCCCTTCTTCCCTTTGCCATTTTCCTTGAGACTAGTGGTCTTGTCAACCATCAACACTTGATGTTTTTTCTTGATTTCTACCTTCGCCGATTTTAGCATCGCCAAGAGCTCGAGAATCTTTTCGTCATCCCTTGCATACTATAGTTCATCACGAAGTTCTACTAACTTAGTGATGGTGACTAGAGAATTCTGTCAATCACTATCTTATCTCGAAGATTAACTCCCACTTGATTCAAGCGATTGAAGTACCTGCATAATCGAGCACATGCTCACTAGTTGAGCGATTCTCCTCCATCTTTTAGCTATAGAACTTGTTGGAGACTTCATATCTCTCAACTCGGTATTTGCTTGAAATATTAACTTCAACTCCTGGAACATCTCATATGGTCCATGACGTTCAAAACGTCTTTGAAGTCCCGATTCTAAGCCGTTAAGCATGGTGCACTAAACTATCAAGTAGTCATCATATTGAGCTAGCCAAACGCTCATAACGTCAGATTCGCTCATATTGAGATAGCCAAACGCTCATAACGCCTCGCATCGCTCCTGCAATAGGTCTGCTCACCTAGCGGTGCATTAAGGACATAATTCTTCTGCGCAGCAATGAGGATAAACCTCAGATCACGGATCCAATCCGCATCATTGCTACTAACATCTTTCAATACAATTTTCTAGGAACACATATGAAAACATAGGGAAGCAACAACGCGAGCTATTGATCTACAACATAATTTGCAAAATACTACCAGGACTAAGTTCATGATAAATTTAAGTTCAATTAATCATATTACTTAAGAACTTCCACTTAGATAGACATCTCTCTAGTCATCTAAGTGATTACGTGATCCAAATCAACTAAACCATGTCCGATCATCACGTGAGATGGAGTAGTTTCAATGGTGAACATCACTATGTTGATCATATCTACTATATGATTCACGCTCGACCTTTCGGTCTCCGTGTTCCGAGGCCATATCTGTTATATGCTAGGCTCGTCAAGTTTAACCTGAGTATTCGCGTGCGCAACTGTTTTGCACCCGTTGTATTTGAACGTAGAGCCTATCACACCCGATCATCACGTGGTGTCTCAAAGACGAAGAACTTTCGCAACGGTGCATACTCGGGAGAACACTTCTTGATAATTTTAGTGAGAGATCATCTTATAATGCTACCGTCAATCAAAGCAAGATAAGATGCATAAAGGATAAACATCACATGCAATCAATATAAGTGATATGATATGGTCATCATCATCTTGTGCTTGTGATCTCCATCGCCAAGCACCGTCATGATCACCATCGTCACCGCGCGACACCTTGATCTCCATCGTAGCATCGTTGTCGTCTCGCCAACTATTGCTTCTACGACTATCCCTACTCCTTAGTGATAAAGTAAAGCAATTACATGGCGCTTGCATTTCATACAATAAAGCGACAACCATATGGCTCCTGCCGATTGTCGATAACTCGGTTACAAAACATGATCATCTCATACAATAAAATATAGCATCACGTCTTGACCATATCACATCACAACATGCCCTGCAAAAACAAGTTAGACGTCTTCTACTTTGTTGTTGCAAGTTTTACGTGGCTGCTGCGGGCTGAGCAAGAACCGTTCTTACCTACGCATCAAAACCACAACGATATTTCGTCAAATAGACTCCGTTTAACCTTCTCAAGGACCGGGCGAGCCACACTCGATTCAACTAAAGTGAGAGAGACAGACACCGCGGTCACCTTTAAGCAACGAGTGCTCGAGCGGTGAAACCAGTCTCGCGAAGCGTCACGCGTAATGTCGGTCCGGGCCGCTTCATCTCACAATACCGCTGAACCAAAGTATGACATGCTGGTAGGCAGTATGACTTGTATCGCCCACAACTCACTTGTGTTCTACTCGTGCACATGACATCAACGCATAAAACCAGGCTCGGATGCCATGTTGGGGAACGAGTAATTTCAAAAATTTCCTACGATCACGCAAGACCATGGTGATGGCATAGCAACGAGAGGGAGAGTGTCCGCCCACGCACTCGTGAGACCGAAAGCGAAGCGTTATAACAACGCTGTTGATGTAGTTGTACGCCCCACGATCCGACCGATCCAAGCACCGAACGACGGCACCTCCGAGTTACGCACACGCTCAGCTCGATGACGATCCCGGACCGATCCAGCAAAGTGTCGGGATGAGTTCGTCAAGACGACGCGTGCAGGACGATGTTGATGCTCCATCGACGCAGGGCTTCGCCTAAGCTCCGCGACGATATGACTTCTCCGCGCAGGGCTTCTCCTAAGCTCCGCGACGATATGACCGAAGTGGAATATGGTGGAAGGGGCACCGCACACAGCTAAGGCAAGATCCGTAGATCAACTTGTGTGTCTTGGGGTGCCCCTGCCCCCAGATATAAAGGAGCCAAGGGGAGGTGGCGGCCCTAGGGGGGGGCGCGCAAGGAGGAGTCCTACTCCCACCGAGTAGGACTCCCCCTCTCCTAGTTGGACTAGGATTGGAGGAGGGGAAGAGGGAAGGGCGCCGCCCCCTTCCTTGTCCTATTTGGACTAGAGGGGGGGGGCGCAGCCCACCTTGGCCTGCCCTTCCTCTTCTCCCATGGCCCATTAAGGCCCATGGACTTCCGGGGTTCCGTAACCTCCGTGCACTCGAAAATCCCGATTTCACCGGAACACTTCCGATGTCCAAATGTAGGCTTCCAATATATCAATCTTTATGTCTCGACCATTTCGAGACTCCTCGTCATGTCTGTGATCACATCCGGGACTCAACAACCTTGGTGCATCAATACTTATAAACTCATTATGAACTCGTCATCGAAACGTTAAGCGTGCGGACCCTACGGGTTCGAGAACTATGTAGACATGACCTAGAACCATTCTCGGTCAATAACCAATAGCGGAACCTGGATGCCCATATTGGTTCCTACATATTCTACGAAGATCTTTATCGGTCAAACCGCATAACGACATAGGTTGTTCCTTTGTCATCGGTATGTTACTTACCCGAGATTCGATCGTCGGTATCCAATACCTAGTTCAATCTCGCTACGGTAAGTCTCTTTACTCGCTCGTAATACATCATCTCACAACTAACTCATTAGTTGTAATGCTTGCAAGGCTTATGTGATGTGTACCGAGAAAGCCCAGAGATACCTCTCCGACAATCGGAGTGACAAAACCTAATCTCAAATACGCCAACCCAACAAGTACCTTTGGAGACACCTGTAGTACTCCTTTATAATCACCCGAGCCACGTTGTGACGTTTGGTAGTACCAAAGTGTTCCTCCGTAAACGGAGTTGCATAATCTCATAGTTACAGGAACATGTATGAGTCATGAAGAAAGCATTAGCAACATACTAAACGATCAAGTGCTAAGCTAACGGAATGGGTCATGTCAATCACATCATTCTCCTAATGAGGTGATCCCATTAATCAAATGACAACACATGTCTATGGTTAGGAAACATAACCATCTTTGATTAATGAGCTAGTCCAAGAGAGGCATACTAGTGACTATCTGTTTGTCTATGTATTCACACATGTATTATGTTTCCGGTTAATACAATTCTAGCATGAATAATAAACATTTATCATGAAATAAGGAAATAAATAATAACTTTATTATTGCCTCTAGGGCATATTTCCTTCATTAATCACATAGCGATGTGAACTAGATTATTGACTCTAGTAAACCCTTTGGGTGTTGGTCACATGACGATGTGAACTATGGGTGTTAATCACATACAGATGTGAATATTAGTGTTGGATCACATGATGATGTGAACTAGATTATTGACTCTAGTGCAAGTGGGAGACTGAAGGAAATATGCCCTAGAGGCAATAATAAAGTTATTATTTATTTCCTTATTTCATGATAAATGTTTATTATTCATGCTAGAATTGTATTAACCGGAAACATGATACATGTGTGAATACATAGACAAACATATAGTCACTAGTATGCCTCTACTTGACTAGCTCATTAATCAAAGATGGTTATGTTTCCTAACCATAGACATGTGTTGTTATTTGATTAATGGGATCACATCATTAGGAGAATGATGTGATTGACATGACCCATTCCGTTAGCCTAGCACTTGATCGCTTAGTACATTGCTATTGCTTTCTTCATGACTTATATATGTTCCTCGTAACTACGAGATTATGCAACTCCTGCTTATCGGAGGAACACTTTGGTGCTACCAAACGCCACAACGAATCGGGTGATTATAAAGGAGTACTACAGGTGTCCCCAAAGGTACATGTTGGGTTGGCGATTTCGAGATTAGGTTTTGTCATCCGATTGCTCTGGAGAGGTATCTCTCGCCCTCTCTGTAATGCACATCACTATAAGCCTTGCAAGCAATGTAGCTAATGAGTTAGTTACGGAATGATGCATTACGAACAGTAAAGAGACTTTCCAAAGAACGAGATTGAACTAGGTATTGATACCGACGATCGAATCTCGTGCAAGTAACATACCGATGACAAAGGGAACAACGATGTTGTTATGCGGTTTGACCGATAAAGATCTTCGAGAATATGTAGGAGCCAATATGGGCATCCAGGTTCCGCTTATTGGTTATTGACCGAGAATAGTTCTAGGTCATGTCTACGTAGTCTCGAACCCGTAGGGTCCGCACGCTTAAGGTTTCGATGATGCTTATATTATGAGTTTATGAGTTTTGATGTACCAAGGAGTTCGGAGTCCCGGATGAGATCGGGACATGACAAGGAGTCTCAAATGGTCGAGACGTAAAGATCGATATATTGGACGACTATATTCGGACATCGAAAGGTTCCAGTGATTCGGTATTTTTCGAGTACCGTGTAGTTACGGGAGAAGCAATGGGCCTTGATGGGCTTTAGTGCGAAGAGGAGAAAGGGCCAAGGGCTGCTGCGCCCCTCCCTCTAGTCCGAATTGGACTAGGGAAAAGGGGCCGCCACCTTCCTCCTCCTCCACTTCCTTGTCCCTTCCTCCCTCTTGGTGGACTCCTACTAGGACTTGGAGTCCTAGTAGGACTCCACATCCTGGCCGCACCTATTGCCTTGGCGGCCTCCTCCTCCTCCATCTTTTATATCTTGAGGCAAGGCACCCCATAACACACAAGTTGACCCACGGATCGTTCCTTAGCGTGTGCGGTGCCCCTCCACCATATTCCACCCCGGTCATATCGTCGCAAGTTTAGGCGAAGCCCGCGCCGTGAGAGCATCATCATCGCCACCACGCCCGCGTCTTGTGGAACTCATCCCCGACACTTTGCTGGATCGGAGTCCGGGGATCGTCATCGAGCTGAACGTGTGCTGAACTCGGAGGTCCCGTGCGTTCGGTACTTGGATCGGTCGGATCGTGAAGACGTACGACTACATCAACCGCGTTGTCATAACGCTTCCGCTTACGGTCTACGAGGGTACGTGGACAATACTCTTCCCTCTCGTTGCTATGCCATCACCATGCTCTTGCGTGTGCGTAGGAATTTTTTTTGAAATTACTACGTTCGCCAACAGAAAGTATGTGCAGTTCTCCATATTGTGACAGATCTGTTTGAGGATAAATACTTGGGGTTACCCACACCGGAGGGCCGCATGTCTCGCTGCAAGTTTCAAAACCTGCAATCCAGATTGTTGAAGAGAATCATAGCATGGGGTGATACGCTATCCTTGGCTGGAAAGGAGACGATGATCAAAGCCATTGCGCAGGCTATACCAACTTATGTAATGGGGGTGTTTAAGCTACCCATGTCTGTATGTGACGACCTCAACCGCATGGTCCGAAACTTTTGGTGGGGTGCTGTTGGAAATATGCCCTAGAGGCAATAATAAAAGCATTATTATTATATTTCATTGTTCATGATAATTGTCTTTCATTCATGCTATAACTGTATTATCCGGAAATCGTAATACACGTGTGAATACATAGACTACAATACGTCCCTAGTAAGCCTCTAGTTGACTAGCTCGTTGGTCAACAAATAGTCATGGTTTCGACTATGGACATCGATGTCATTGATAACGGGATCACGTCATTAGGAGAATGACGTGATGGACAAGACCCAATCCTAAGCATAGCACAAAGATCGTGTAGTTCGTTTTGCTAGAGCTTTTCCAATGTCAAGTATCTCTTCCTTAGACCATGAGATCGTGTAACTCCCGGATACCGTAGGAATGCTTTGGGTGTACCAAACGCCACAACGAATCGGGTGACTATAAAGGTGCACTATAGGTATCTCCAAAGTATCATTGGGTTGACACGGATCGAGACAGGGATTTGTCACTCCGTATGACGGAGAGGTATCACTGGGCCCACTCGGTAGTGCATCATCATAATGAGCTCAAAGTGACCAAGTGTCTGGTCACGGGATCATGCATTACGGTACGAGTAAAGTGACTTGCCGGTAACGAGACTGAACGAGGTATTGGGATACCGACGATCGAGTCGGGCAAGTAACATACCGTCGACAAAGGGAATAGTATACGGGTTGCTTGAATCCTCGACATCGTGGTTCATCCGATGACATCATCGAGGAGCATGTGGGAGCCAACATGGGTATCCAGATCCCGCTGTTGGTTATTGACCGAGCGTCTCGGTCATGTCTCAGATGTCTCCGAACCCGTAGGGTCTACACATAAGGTTCGGTGGCGCTAGGGTTATTAGGAAGACTTGTATGTGATTACCGAATGTTGTTGAGTCCGGATGAGATCCCGGACGTCACAAGGAGTTCGGAAGGGTCCGGAGGTAAAGATTTATATATGGGAAGTTGTCAAGCGGACAGGAAAAGTTTGGGTCATATCGGTATTGTGGAGGGGCCACCGGAAGGTTCCGGAGGACCACGGGAGGGGCCACCTCCCGGGGGCCACTGGGCTGCGTGGGAGGCAGCCTGCCCTGGTGGGCTGGGCGCACCTCCTTGGGCCCATGCGCCTAGGGTTGAGGGAACCCTAAGGGGCGCCCTTGCTTGGGGGCAAGCCCCTCCCTTGGCCAGCCCCCTCTAGATGCATCTAGAGGGGCCGCCCCTCCTCCCTTCCCTATAAATAGAGGGGTGAGGGAGGGCTGCATACACAACTTGAAGGCGCAGCCCTCCCTCCCAACACCTCTCCTCCTCGCGGCGCTGGCGAAGCCTGCCGGAGAACTGTCACTCCATCATCATCATGCCGTCGTGCTGCTGTTGGAGCCATCTTCCTCAACCTCTCCTTCCTCCTTGCTGGATCAAGACGGAGGATACATTGCCCGTACCGTACGTGTGTTGAACGCGGAGGTGCTGTCCGTTCAGCACTTGGTCATCGGTGGTCCGAGTACGACTCCATCATCACCATCCCCTCGAAAGCTTCCGCACGCGATCTACAAGTGGTATGTAGATGCAAACTCACTCCCTTGACTCGTTGCTTAGATGAACTCATAGATGGATCTTGGTGAAACCGTAGGAAAAATTTTAATTTTCTGCAACGTTCCCCAACAGTGGTATCAGAGCTAGGTTTATGCGTAGTTCTCTATTGCACGAGTAGAACACAATTTTGTTGTGGGCGTAGATCTTGTCAACTTGCTTGCCGCTACTAGTCTTATCTTGCTTCCGCGGTATTGTGGGATGAAGCGGCCCGGACCAACCTTACACGTACGCTTACGTGAGACCGGTTCCACCGACTAACATGCACTAGTTGCATAAGGTGGCTAGCGGGTGTCTGTCTCTTCCACTTTAGTTGGAGCGGATTCGATGAAAAGGGTCCTTATGAAGGGTAAATAGAAGTTGACAAAATCACATTGTGGTTATTCGTAGGTAAGAAAACGTTCTTGCTAGAACCCAATTGCAGCCACGTAAAAGATGCAACAACAATTAGAGGACGTCTAACTTGTTTTTGCAGCAATTGTCATGTGATGTGATATGGCCAAGTTGTGATGAATGATGAATGACATATTGTGATGTATGAGATCATGTTCTTGTAATAGGAATCACGACTTGCATGCCGATGAGTATGACAACCGGCAGGAGCCATAGGAGTTGTCTTTATTTTTGTATGACCTGCGTGTCATTGAAGAACGCCATGTAAATTACTTTACTTTATTGCTAAACACGTTAGCCATAGAAGTAGAAGTAGTCGTTGGCGTGACAACTTCATGGAGGCACAATGATGGAGATCATGGTGTCATGCCGGTGACAAGATGATCATGGAGCCCCGAAGATGAAGATCAATGGAGCTTTATGATATTGGCCATATCATGTCACTACTATATAATTGCATGTGATGTTTATTATGTTATATGTATCTTGTTTACTTAGAACGACGGTAGTAAATAAGATGATCCCTTACAACAATATCAAGAGGTGTTCTCCCCTAACTGTGCACCGTCGCTAAAGTTCGTCGTTTCGAAGCACCACGTGATGATCGGGTGTGATCGATCCTCACGTTCACATATAACGGGTGTAAGACAGTTTTACACATGCAAAACACTTAGGGTTAACTTGATGAGCCTAGCATGTACAGACATGGCCTCGGAACACGGAGACCGAAAGGTCGAACACGAGTCGTATGGAAGATACGATCAACATGAGAATGTTCACCGACGATGACTAGTCCGTCTCACGTGATGATCGGACACGGCCTAGTCGACTCGGATCGTGTAACACTTAGATGACTAGAGGGATGTCTAATCTAAGTGGGAGTTCATTTAAATAATTTGATTATATGAACTTAATTATCATGAACTTAGTCTAAAACTTTTGCATAATATCTCTTGTAGATCAAATGACCAACGCTCATGTCAACTTGAACTTCAACGCGTTCCTAGAGAAAACCAAGCTGAAAGATGACGACAGCAACTATACGGACTGGGTCCGAACTTGAGATCATCCTCATAGCTGCCAGAAACAATATGTCCTAGAAGGACCGCTAGGTGACGCTCCGTCTGAAGAACCAAGACATTATGAATGCTTGGCAGTCTCGTCTTGATGATTACTCCCTCGTTCGATGTGGCATGCTTTACGACTTAGGACCGGGCTCCAAAAGCATTTTGAGCATCACGGAGCATATGAGATGTTCGAGGAGCTGAAACTAGTTTTCCAAGCTCACGCCGGGTCGAGAGATATGACATCTCCGACAAGTTCTATAGTTGTAAGATGGAGGAAAATAGTTACATCGGTGAGCACATACTCAAGATGTCCAGGTTGCACAACCATATGACCCAGCTGAATATTAACCTCCACGATGAGGCGGTCATTGACAGAATCCTTGATCGCTCCCACCAAGCTACAAGAGCTTTGTGATGAACTACAATATGCGTGGGATGGTAAAGACCATTCTGAAGTATTCTCTATCTTTGAAGTCGCAGAGGTTGAAATCAAGAAAGAACATCAAGTGTTGATGGTCAATAAGACCACTAAGTTCAAGAAGGGAAAGGGCAAGAAGAACTTCAAGAAGGACGGCAAGGAGGTTGCCGCGCCTGTAAGCAAGTTGCCGGAAGAAGTCAAAGAATGGACCCAAGCACGAGACCGAGTGCTTTTATTGCAAGGGAAGGGTCCTCGAAGCGGAACTGCCCCAAATACTTAGCGGATAAGAAGGCCGGCAACACCAAAGGTATATTTGATATACATGTAATTGATGTGTACCTTACCATTACTCGTAGTAACTCCCGGTATTTGATACCGGTGCCGTTGCTCATATTTGTAACTCAAAGCAGGAGCTGTGGAATAAGCGGAGCTGGCGAAGGGACGAGGTGATGATGCGGCGTCGGGAATGGTTCCAGAGTCGATGTGATCGCCGTCGGCACGCTACCTCTACATTTACTACGGGATTAGTTTTGAACCTTAATAATTGTTATTTGGTGCCAAGTTTGAGCATGAACATTGTATCCGGATCTCGTTTAATGCGAGATGGCTACTCATTTAAATCCGAGAATAATGGTTGTTCTATTTATATGAGAGATATGTATTATGGTCATGCTCCGATGGTCAATGGTTTATTCTTAATGAATCTCGGCGTAGTGTTACACATATTCATAGCGTGAATACCAAAAGATGTAAAGTTGATAACGATAGTCCCACATACTTGTGGCATCGCCGCCTTGGTCACATTGGTGTCAAGCGCATGAAGAAGCTCCATCTTGATGGACTTTTAGAGTCTCTCGATTATGAATCATTTGACACATGCGAACCATGCCTCATGGGCAAAATGACCAAGACTCCGTTCTCGGAACAATGGGCGAGCAACCAACTTGTTGGAAATCATACATACCGATGTATGCGGTCCAATGAGTGTTGAGGCTCATGGAGGATATCGTTATGTTCTCACTCTCACAGATGACTTGAGTAGATATGGGTATGTCTACTTGATGAAACACAAATCTGAGACCTTTGAAAAGTTCAAGGAATTTCAGAATGAAGTAGAGAATCAACGTGACCGAAAGATAAAATTCTTACGATCGGATCGTGGAGGAGAATATTTAAGTCACGAATTTGGTACACACTTAAGAAAATGTGGAATCGTTTCACAACTCACGCCGCCTGGAACACCTCAGCATAACGGTGTGTCCGAACGTCGCAATCGCACTCTATTGGATATGGTGCGATCTATGATGTCTCTTACCGATTTACCGCTATCATTTTGGGGATACGCTTTAGAGACAGCAACATTCACTTTAAATAGGGCACCATCTAAATCCGTTGAGACGACACCGTATGAATTATGGTTTGGGAAGAAACCTAAGCTGTCGTTTCTAAAAGTTTGGGGATGCGATGCTTATGTCAAGAAACTTCAACCTGAAAAGCTCGAACCCAAGTCGGAAAAATCGTCTTCATAGGATACCCTAAGGAAACCATAGGGTATACCTTCTACTTAAGATCCGAGGGCAAGATCTTTGTTGCCAAGAACGGATCCTTTACGGAAAAGAGTTTCTCTCGAAAGAAGTAAATGGGAGGAAAGTAGAACTCGATGAAGTACTACCTCTTGAACAGGATAGTAGTGCAGCTCGGGACAATGTTCTGTGATGCCTACACCAACCAAGAGGAAAATAATGATGATGATCAAGGTACTTGGATCAAGTTGCTCTTGAACCAGAGGTCCACAAGGACACGTTCCGCACAGTGGTATGGCAACCTTGTCCGGAAATCATGTTGTTGACAACGGTGAACCTTGAACTATGAAGAAGCAAAGGCGGGCCCAGATTCCAACAAATGACTAGAAGCCATGAAATCGAGATAGAATCCATGTATGAAAACAAAGTATGGACTTTGGTGACTTGCCGATGATCGGCGAGCGATAGAAAACAAATGGATCTTTAAGAAGAAGACGGACGCGGATGGTAATGTCACCATCTATAAAGCTCGACTTGTCGCTAAGGGTTATCGGCAAGTTCAAGGGATTGACTACGATGAGACTTTCTCTCCGTAGCGAAGCTTAAGTCCGTCCGAATCATGTTAGCAATTGCCGCATACTATGATTATGAGATATGGCAGATGGACGTCAAACCGCTTTCCTTAACGGTTATCTTAAGGAAGAGCTGTATATGATGCAGCCGGAAGGTTTTGTCGATCCTAAGAATGTCGACAAAGTATGCAAGCTCAGCGATCCATTTATGGGCTGGTGCAAGCATCTCGAGTTGGAACATTCGCTTTGATGAGATGATCAAAGCGTTTGGGTTTATGAGACTTATGGAGAAGCCTGCGTTTACAAGAAAGTGAGTGGGAGCTCAGTAGCATTTCTCATATTATATGTAGATGACATACTTTTGATGGGAAATGATATAGAATTCTTGGACAGCATTAAGGCCTACTTGAATAAATGTTTTCAATGAAGGACCTTGGAGAAGCTGCTTATATATTAGGCATCAAGATCTATAGGGATAGATCGAGGCGCCTCATAGGTCTTTCACAAAGCACATACCTTGATAAGATTTTGAAGAAGTTCAAATGGATCAGTCCAAGAAGGGTTCTTGCTCAGTATTGCAAGGTGTGAGATTGAGCTCAGCTCAATGCCCGACCACGGCAAAAGATAAGGAAGAGATGAGTGTCATCCCTATGCTTCAGCCATAGGATCTATTATGTATGCCATCTTGTGTACGGACTGATGTAAACCTTGCCGTAAGTTTGGTAGGAAGGTACCAAAGTAATCCCGGCAAGGAACACCGGACAGCGGTCAAGAATATCTGAAGTACCGAAAAGGACAAAGGACATGTTTCTCGTTTATGGAGGTGACGAAGAGCTCGTCGTAAAGGGTTACGTCGACGCTAGCTTCGACACAGATCTGATGACTCTAAGTCACAAACCGGATCGTGTATATGTTGAGCGGTGGAAGCGGTGAGCTGGTGCAGCTGCAAGCGAAGCGTCGTGGCGGGATCTACATGTGAAGCGGAGTACATGGCAGCCTCGGAGGCAGCGCATGAAGCAATTTGGGTGAAGGAGTTCATCACCGACCTAGGAGTCATACCCAATGCGTCGGGGCCGATCAAACTCTTCGTGACAACACTGGAGCTATTGCACTTGCCAAGGAGCCAGGTTTCACAAGAAGACCGAGCACATCAAGCGTCGCTTCAACTCCATCCGTGAAAATGTTCGGGATGGAGACATAGAAATTTGTAAAGTGCATACGGATCTGAATGTCGAGATCCGTTGACTAAACCTCTTCCATGGGCAAAACATGATCAACACGAGAACTCTATGGGTGTTCGATTCATCACAATGTAACTAGATTATTGACTCTAGTGCAAGTGGGAGACTGTTGGAAATATGCCCTAGAGGCAATAATAAAAGCAATATTATTATATTTCATTGTTCATGATAATTGTCTTTCATTCATGCTATAACTGTATTATCCGGAAATCGTAATACACGTGTGAATACATAGACTACAATCGTCCCTAGTAAGCCTCTAGTTGACTAGCTCGTTGGTCAACAGATAGTCATGGTTTCGACTATGGACATCGATGTCATTGACAACGGGATCACGTCATTAGGAGAATGACGTGATGGACAAGACAATCTTAAGCATAGCACAAAGATCGTGTAGTTCGTTTTGCTAGAGCTTTTCCAATGTCAAGTATCTCTTCCTTAGACCATGAGATCGTGTAACTCCCGGATACCGTAGGAATGCTTTGGGTGTACCAAACGTCTGGCGAATGGCGGGTGACTATAAAGGTGCACTATAGGTATCTCCGAAAGTATCATTGGG
Organism: Aegilops longissima; assembly: GCA_021605205.1. NCBI lineage: Eukaryota > Viridiplantae > Streptophyta > Magnoliopsida > Poales > Poaceae > Aegilops > Aegilops longissima. The sequence continues at coordinate 113,076,388 of CM038677.1, forward strand.
TTGACACGGATCGAGACGAGGATTTGTCACTCCGTATGACGGAGAGGTATCACTGGGCCCACTCGGTAGTGCATCATCATAATGAGCTCAAAGTGACCAAGTGTGCGGTCACGGGATCATGCATTCTGATGAGTAAAGTGACTTGCCGTGCGAGACTGAGCGAGGTATTGGGATACCGACGATCGAGTCTCGGGCAAGTAACATACCGTCGACAAAGGGAATAGTATCTGGGGTTGCTTGAATCCTCGACATCGTGGTTCATCCGATGACATCATCGAGGAGCATGTGGGAGCCAACATGGGTATCCAGATCCCGCTGTTGGTTATTGACTGAGAGTCTCGGTCATGTCGCAGATGTCTCCGAACCCGTAGGGTCTACACACTTAAGGTTCGGTGGCGCTAGGGTTATTAGGAAGACTTGTATGTGATTACGAATGTTGTTGAGTCCGGATGAGATCCCGGATGTCACGAGGAGTTCGGAAGGGTCCGGAGGTAAAGATTTATATATGGGAAGTTGTCAAGCGGACAGGAAAAGTTTGGTCATATCGGTATTGTGGAGGGCCACCGGAAGGTTCGGAGGACCACGGGAGGGGCCACCCCTCGGGGGCCACTGGGCTGCGTGGGAGGCAGCCTGCCCTGGTGGGCTGGGCGCACCCTCCCTTGGGCCCATGCGCCTAGGGTTGAGGGAGAACCCTAAGGGGCGCCCCTTGCTTGGGGGCAAGCCCTCCCTTGGCCGCCGCCCCCTCTAGATGCATCTAGAGGGGCCGCCCTCCTCCTTCCCTATAAATAGAGGGGTGAGGGAGGGCTGCATACACAACTTGAAGGCGCAGCCCTCCCTCCCCAACACCTCTCCTCCTCGCGCTTGGCGAAGCCTGCGGAGAGCTGTCACTCCATCATCATCACGCCGTCGTGCTGCTGTTGGAGCCATCTTCCTCAACCTCTCCTTCCTCCTTGCTGGATCAAGGCGGAGGAGACGCCCGTCTGCACTCACGTGTGTTGAATGCGGAGGTGCTGTCCGTTCAACACTTGGTCATCGGTGGTCCGAGTACGACTCCATCATCACCATCCCCTCGAAAGCTTCCGCACGCGATCTACAAGTGGTATGTAGATGCAAACTCACTCCCTTGACTCGTTGCTTAGATGAACTCATAGATGGATCTTGGTGAAACCGTAGGAAAAATTTTAATTTTCTGCAACGTTCCCCAACAGGTGCATCGGAAGGGAAGCGGAAGACACACTGGCTGGCATGGCCAAAGATCTTGGCGCATAAAGCCCAGGGCGGGCTGGGCTTCCGCGACTTTCGCGCTTTCAACCAGGCCCTCCTTGCCCGACAGGCGTGGCGATTACTAATTAACCCTAATAGCTTATGTGCGCAGGTGCTCAAGGCGAAGTATTACCCCGACGACCGCCTCGAGGATACTGTCTTTCGAGGCAACGCCTCCCCCACGTGGCAGGGCATTCAATATGGCCTTGAGCTCCTCAAGAAGGGCCTCGTCCGGCGTGTAGGGAATGGCCACTCCATCAGGATTTGGCGAGATCGGTGGATCCCCCGCGAGCCTTCATGCCAATTGATCACCCAACAGGGGACCTGTCGGCTACGACGAGTTGCCGAGCTGTTGCACGAGGATGGTACATGGCGCTTCGACCTACTCCACCGCTACTTCCACCCGGCAGACGTGGAGGTGATCACCAGCATACGCACCTCACCCCGCGTTACCGATGACATCATCGCATGGGCTCCGGAGAAGAACGGTATCATCACCGTCGCTCCGCCTACCGGTTCGCCATGGACGGCGTGGCGCCCATCAGCCACCGCCACAGCAGTGGCACGGATGGTCATCGCGCCATCCGGAAGATCATATGGGGTGCCTGCTCCCCTAAAATACGCATGTTTGCTTGGAGGATCGTCACCAACTCGCTTGCTACTTGGGCGAATAAGCTCTCTCGTCATCTTGAGGTGTCGACCTATGCCCTTGTGTGGATTGGAGCAGGAGGATATGTTCCACGCCTTTGCAGTGTCCCTTAGCTAAGGAGATGTGGCACGTCATGGCCATGGTGGTGCATCCCAAGGTGGAGGACATCATGAACCACCGGGCGGAATGGCTCTTCACCCGCTTGGACCCCCGGGCGAGGCAACGAGGATGATTGTACTTATGATCATGTGGAGAACACGGCATGTCCGGAATGAGATCACGCATGACAAGAAGCCGCCTCCCCGAGGCCTCACGTCGGTTCTTGCATGGGTATATTACCTCGTTGCTCTGATCCAACAATACCCAAATCTTGATATGGTCGAGGAAGATGGCGGTCTCCTTGCCGCCGTTTGTCACTCGCCCACCCAAGGTGGCTAAGGAGGAGATCATGGACCGCGCCACCGCGGGCTGCACTAAGCTAAACAATGACGGAAGTTTTGTTGAGGCGACGGAGCGGCGGAGGAGGAATGATTCTCGCGATGATCGTGGAGAAATCATCTATCTTGCATGTAGAGAGGTGCGCACATGCGATAATGCCACAGGTGCGGAGCTCGCGGCTTGCAAGGAGGGCCTCGACTTGGCTCGCATAGGACGGTTTGCCTATCACGGTCGAGCTTGATTGCGCGGAGGCGTGGCGATGATCACAACAAATGTGGAGGATCGTTCGGTGCACCTCACCCTTATTCGGAGATTAGAGATATAGTGGCTGCTATTGGAAGGATATCTCATTTACTCTTTAATCGCTTCGGAAAATAAATGTAGCCATGAACTTGCCTCTTACGGGCGTAGGACCCCCCGGACCGCCGTGTGGCTCCACTCGGGGATTGAGTCGGTTGTACGTCTGGCCTCTGCTGAGAAGCCACCTTAAGTAATGAGAAATCCCTTTTCACCCGAAAAAAAAAGGGGTCCTTATTTTGGCTTCAAAACAGGAGGGTTTCACGGTAACGTAGTTCCATATTGTATTCACCTTCGGTGTGCGTGCTGCACGAGAAGATTCGTTTGTTAATGAATGGTGACAATGATGCTCAAGTTTGCCGGTGATGTTCAAATTTCTTGCTTCCGTTTACCGTAAGCCACTCAATCTCCTCGCTTGCGTGGACCAGCACACAAGTATCCTATCCACCGGATTCATATCTCGGCCGCCAAATCGCGTCGATCTTCTAGACGCTCGCGCTCGCGCCACCGCCGCCGTCACTCGTGAAACGCGGAAGGAAAGACCGCCGCCGTCACTCGTGGAAACGGAAGGAAAGACCGCCGCCGTCACTCGTGGAAACGGAAGGAAAGACCGCCGCTGCCGTCAATCGGCTAACGCCGTTCCCACCAGCCGCCGGAGCAGCCACACAACAATAACACGCGCGGCCGCTTAGTAGTACCACTCTTCCGGTTCCCCACCGGTCTCCGCGGCTCCACGTCTATTTCAACCCGCCTCGGCCTCCAACCCGCGGCGGTCGTGGTCGACCCGCGCTTCCCCCAACACCACCACCACCACCACCAGAGCATCAAGTTCCAACAACCACCCAGAGCCGCGCGCGAGACCGCATTAATTCCTCCTCCACTAGGGCGATTCCGCTAGGGTTCTCCGCGGGCGATGTCGTCGACGCCGGCGGACGGCGCGGCGTACTGGCTGCGGTGGCAGGTGTTCGTGTGCGGGGCGCTCATCGCGGTGCCCACGGCGCTGGCGGCGGCGCTGCTGCCGCGGCTGCGGAGGTCGGCGGCGCCGCTCCACGCCACGGACCTCTGGCTCCCCTGCTGGCCCCGCCTCCACCCGGGCTGGCTCCTCGGCTACCGCGCCTTCGCGCTCGCCGCCGCCGCCGCGCTCCTCGTCCGCGACATCGTCCCCCACGGCCCCAGGGTCTTCTTCTTCTACACCCAGTACGCACCCTCCTCCTCCTCCTCCTCCTCTTGATCCTCTCTTAAGCTTAATTAGTACCGCCAATAATCTAGACAATCACAGTACGCATCCTTCATACTCGCGTGCATTTGGCCGCATTATGCGATGCGATTACTAGCATTTAGCCGCGGCAATTGCTCGGCAGAGTACGTATTCACTACTCCCCTGCACGGAGGATTCCCGGACAGTGGCAGAGCTTGGAATAAAGCTTCTTTTTTTTTTTGCGAGGAATAAAGCTTAAAAGGGGGGCAACAAATTAGGCTGTAATTTTAGTGCTCGGTCATCAAAAGAGCTTCAGATAGTGCTATTTATTCAACGAAATTACAAGCTTGAGGGTGCGATAAGGCCAGCTTTGTCATCAACCCTCCTCCCAGTGTTCCCAACCCAAGAAACCCCGCCTTAAGAATCGCTGAAAATTGACCCCTGTTTCATCATATTCTAAATAGGTGTCATTCTGTGAAGCATGGTACACATCAAGAAGAGTGAATTTGGACTTCTGTAGTTTATATTCTTCCTGCTTTTTTTCATGAGCACATACAAGGTTTGAGTATAATTGCATTGGTAGCAAGATAATACTCCTACGTCACAAGCCTACCGAGATTGAACCTGCACCCAAGACACGGTGATCATGGAACGCTGCATTGCTGCATGCAGAGCAGGAACAGCCCGGCCCACTCAACCTTTGCCCAAACCATATCTTTTGTTTCAAATTGTGGATACGAGGAATGTGGCTCGACCATTTGCCCTTGAAGACACAAACATTTTTTATGTGTCAAAGTCCACCACACGGTCACCATGTGTTGTCCCCCTCTTGGACACATGTGCATAGTTCGCCACTGAGTGAACTTGCCTTCAGCGTCCGTATATTTGCCCAGCTTTTGTAGAGCTAAAGCCTCTTACTTTCGGTCTTGAGCACGGTGCACTCTGCCCCACACAAAACCGTTTGGCCTGTAGTAGAATGTTTTCTATCTTCCGTTAATGACTCAGAACTTCAGAAGCACCTCCTTTTTAGTTATTTGTTGTGCTGTTCCTTTTTTCCTAACTGCCCTTTGACTAGTTTTCTTTCCCCAATTGGCTTTGCAGGTGGACCTTTTTATTAGTCACCATATATTTTGCGGTATGTCCTCTGCCTCATGGTGTCTTACCAAGTTGCTCCTACCTTGTGAAAAGTTTACAAGCGATCGTTCACAATTATGTCCACCTTTTCCTCTCTGGATGTGCTAATGTATTAATTTTAGTTTTCTTACCACATTTTCACCTTTTTTTGCATTTTACTTCTAGGTTGCGACTGCTATATCAGCTCATGGATGTTGGTCGTACTCAAAGAAAAGCTTGAGAAAAACTGATGAATATGGCGATATTGAAAATCGTGACCTCTCCACTTCTATTTCTGGAGAGAGGAAAAATGATGAGATAGACAAGATGGCAAGCTATTATGAACAAATAGCAAATGAGGAAAGAGCTGCTTTCTGGGGACGTTGTATGCAAATCATTTACCAGGTTTGAACTCAACTGTCCTTTTGAGATTGTATTAATAGACAGTGTTTTCTCAACAATTCTGCAAATCCAACTGCTACTGGTTGGAAGGACTATGCAGTACCACCATCATAGCGTAATGTCTACGATTCAGCAACTTTTTCGTCAAAATAGTAGTGTATGATCTAGTAGATGACCCTAATTAGTAGTGCTTCTTTGCTCAACTATTTTTCTTTGTTTCTGTTTTAGCTTTATATTTTTCCTACTTGCCCTTCCTAAAACCTATTCATCCCTATTTATCTGTCTGCAGGCTAGTGCAGGAGCGACAATGTTGACTGATGTCACATTTTGGGGACTCCTTGTGCCATTCTTTTACCGTGATAAGTTTGGGCTTTCCATGGTATGTGAACATTCCAGATATGTACTACTTCGTCGGTCCCAAAGTAAGTGTCGCTGACTTAGTACAATTTTGCATTAAAGTTGTACTAAATCAGCGACACTTATTTTGGGACGGAGGGAGTATTATTTATTACCCTGCTTGATATGTATAAACAGTAACAATCCTCTTGGTGATATGTAAACAGTAACAATTCTCCATGGTCATAATATAACTACTTGGCATGACTTAGTTTTATAATCTGTTGGTTATTTTCAATTGTATATCAGTTAACTATACCCAGTGATAAGAACCATAGTACAAATTCTTTAGTAAAATAGTCTCTGTGACTTTGCTCAACATAGATCATGTCCATCAGCAGATGCCATCTGATCAGTAATAATCAGTCCTGGGCATGTGTAGCTATCCAAACAGACCTGTTTCCGTCTTGATCAACATCCATATTATTAGATCTGATTACCGTTGTAGTCTTGCTTTCTCTTATTTATGTCAGCGTCTAATCTTGGATACAAGAGATGAATTCAAACTTTAAATATGCCCACGTAGATCATTCATGAATGGATCGGCTTCTAATACGTTTATTTGCAACAAATTCACTGCTTTCAAGGCATTGACTGTCTGTTGTTATGTTATCCTTAACCTTTCAAATTTCTTTCAGGTCACTGATGGCATGCACTCTGTAAATGCTGTTCTCCTACTCATAGACACACTTCTCAACAATATGGTAAGATCGCATGTAAAAATCGCATTGCTCTGTCTTTTGTGTTCATTTATTTACTTCTTCAGCTGGACCTTTGTGTTTTTCAGCCTTTTCCCTGGTACCGGATCGCTTTCTTCGTATTTTGGAGTTGCTCCTATGTGACCTTCCAGTGGGTCATTCATGCTTCCGGAGCTTTATCCTGGTAGGTCCCTCCTGTCCCTCCCAATTTGCTTAACACGGTTGAATTTGATGCAGTGCCTCCAATTCAGCATTTTCTGAGTCAAATTCATGTTAACATTAAATTAAACATGTGTACTCTAAGGAAAGATACAAAAATGTCAGAGCCTCTTTATTACTTCCTCCATGTGGAATTAGTTGACGCTCAAACGTATGTATCTATCTAGCACTGAAATGGGAGTATATCTTAAACAACATTGACATTGTCCGACAGAAATTTTTGCTGTAAATTCTTAAATAGAAACTGAAAGCATAATGAAAATCGTATCAATAGAATGATCTAAGCGTGACACTATGCTCTTCCATTCCATGGCCATGTGACATAGTTTATCTAAGAAATCCAGGCTGTGCCTGACTGTTCTGAATTGTAAAATGGGCTCTGCATGTGACGCAGTTTATCCAAAACATCTGGACATGTGTTGGACATATATAATTTGCCACCTTCTGATCACCTTCTGACCAAATTTAGATCTTCTCTACTTACCAACAGTGTGTATCCTAGAATACATCTAGCACTACTTAGGCCCTGTTCGGAGTCACTCTGACTCCACAACTCCGCTCCGGAGCAGACGGAGCTGTAGTTGAAAATCAGGGTGCAGCTGTTTCCTCGCTCCGCAGATCCTTGGATTTTCAGAAGTTGGTGGATTGCCGAACAGGCACTTATTCTTTTGGACGCTGATATGTACCTTAGCTCAGTTACTTGAGTATGTATGCTTTTAAAATCAGGGCAAATGTGTTCTCTTACACTTCAAGTTTCATCTAGTTCTACTCCTACGTTTTATCATTTGTTGATGTAATTCTGTTCTGTTAACATCTTCAGGTGGCCTTACCCGTTTCTCGACCTTGCATCGCCCGGGGCTCCGCTATGGTATGTGCTTTCTATCACCTCAGTTCAGACCTTGTTATATCCATCCTTGACCACGCAATCCTCACAGCAGCTCTAATCTGGCACAGGTACCTCGCCATGGCCATCGCTCACGTCCCGTGCTTCTCTGCGTATTGGCTGGTTGTCAAGGCAAAGCGCTCTTACTTCCCAAGGATGTTCCCACATGCTTACGTGAGGACAAGTTAGAGCCTCCATCTAGTCATGGATCATACTCCCAAATCCCAATAGGGTGTATGTGTAGCTATAGATAGCCATTATTTCTGCACTTGATAGCTCCAAGTGCGTTCTTGTATAGTCCTGTTGATTAACAATCCCTTCTCAATATGGCCGGTTCTGAGGCACATCGGGATTAATACTCTGATCATTGAAATGAAATACAGAGGAGATCGTTAACGTGGCCTCCTATTTACACCTTGGTTGTCATACAGGCTGTTAGAGATGAAATGAAGTCAAAAATTAACTTCCATGAAAGGAATGGGAAAGAATATGTTGTGGATTGATGAATGGCCTAGAAGACGCTGCCCAGGATTCATATGTCATATCTTGTGCAAGTTTAGAAGCTACTAGCGCTCAGAACAACATCAATGAGTTGTTCTTGGGATTTTTCTTTTCTCCACACATTTGACAGTGAGTCCAATAGAGCTTGTGCAGGATCAAACCTGTTTTAATCAGGAGTGTAACAATTTGGCAATTCCTTGCCGAGCTAAGTTACATCGTTGATATGGTCGTATTTTTGCTAACCTATATACACATTGGGAGTACCAAGTTCCCCATCGGTAACTACAATTGCTACATTGTGAAAACTTGGTTATGCACAGTTGCTAGATTTCAATCACCGAGCAATTCGGCACCATCAATCACCTCGGATCACTTCGATCGACGGCAACACGGTTGCCCCTCAAAATCTTTGCTTCTCGCCGCCCGTCGGCATCGCCCTGCCGGAAGACGAGGCCATCCTCTTCATGAAATCGGCGAATGCGTCGGCGTAATTCGGCCCGGTTTGCAGCCGCACCAGGTTCGTCCTGTACGGTATCAGTATGGTCTTGAGCCCTGCACGCGCATCATCAGAGAAGAAAGAAATGTCAGTCTTCCATTTGTATTATAAGCAATGCGCACAAGAATGAATGAATTGAGCGGCAGCGATTGAATCGGACCGAAGATGCACATGGAGCGGTAGATGGCGGCGGCGGCGACGCCGTCGAGCGCGGGCGTCTTGCGGCTGCCCTCGAGGCAGCTGAGGAAGGCGAGGTCGGCGCGGAGGAGCTGCGCCTGGTCGTGGGTGTCGTAGGCCATGTCGTGGCAGTAGCAGCAGAAGTCGAGGTGGTCGGCGGGGCGGCGGTCCCAGAGCACGGAGCCGGCCTCCTTGCCGCTGGACCAGTTGGGCCCGCAGTAGTGGCCGTAGCGCGGGAAGAGCTTGGAGAGCCAGGCCCGCGTGCCGCCGTGCCAGGGCAGGCGCGCCACGTAGGGCCGGAACAGCGGCACCGCGCACCCCGCCATCTGCAGCTCCGCCAGGGCGTCCCTCTCCGCCGCCCGCCGCGCCGCCGCCGCCACGGCGGGGCCCGGGGCAGGGGCCGCGCCCGGCCGGGGGACGAGGGAGGAGAGGAAGGCGACGAGCGGGTGCGCGGCGGTCCCGGTCCGCGGGGGAGGCGCGGCCGCGGCGGCGGGGTCCATGGGCGGAGGAGCCGATGGCGCCGCGGGGGTCGGGGGCGGGACGGGGCGGAGGAGGAGCGCGGCCGGGTTGAGGCGGAGGCGGGGCTTGGGCGGGGGCTGCGCGGAGGAAGAGGAAGAGGAGGAGGCGACCTCCATTGCCCTCGCCGTCGTCGCCGGTGGTGGCTCGGTATTAGGTCGGTTGGGGCGGGACGGTGGTGGCGTTGGCGTGTGGCTGTGCGGGTTTGTTAAGTTACGGGGCGGGGGTGGGGCCCGGTTTCGGGGGATTAGGGGGTTATTTTGAGGTGGTGGGGGATTGGGCGGGTCGGGTGGTCTGCCCGGTTTCGGGGGCGGGATAAAACGGAGGATCTGGAGGCGCGATGCCGTCGTGCGTGCGGTGTCCGGTCTCGCGGCGGCACGTGAGCGCGCGGGGCCGACGCGTGGCGCCGTGACTCGCCTCGCCTCTGTGGACTCTCCTCTGGAGCGGCGGCGAGGCTTCGTGAGGCCGTGCGCACGAGGGGATGGATGGTGGAGGATGTTGCGGCGTCGGCGCGGGGGAAAGCAAGTGCAGCATGGCCATCAGATCATGTGCAACACGCTCGCGTAGACGGGATATGGCGAGCACAGTCTGGAAAGGTGCAACTGCATAGACAGATTCCGTTAGTTTCACGGTCTTAGGGCATCTCCAGCCGTTGGCCCCCCAAAGACGCATACAAATCGTTCACGAGGCGGCCGCGATACACTCGGGCGTGCAGGCGGTTTTGTGTTCGATCGTCGCCTCCACCGCTTCGCCCAGGCGTTGAAATTGGCCACTTTGCGGCCCGATTTCGTGAATAAACGACCCATATAGCGAGAATAGGCCCATATTCGGCGTGGTTTCGCGTGTCTCGGCGTTCAATTATCAACACAATTATTCCTCATCACATATTTCATCACGGAAAAATCAAATACTTCAACAAAATACTACAACAACAAATAGTTCAATACAAATTATATAGTCCAACAAATAAAACTCGTATTTCATCACATGGCGTCCCCTTGAGCCTCCATAGGTGCTCAATCGAGATCTTTTGCGATTGATGATGCATCGTGGGTCTCGGATCTCGGCGATATCTTGAGATAAGCGGTCAAGTTGCGGTAGGTGGTGATCAACTTGGCTAGAGGACCACACTGTAGTATGGTTCGATGTCAAACACTGGGTCTTCTTGCTCGCTCTCGATGATCATGTTGTGCAAGATGACACGACAAGTCATGATCTCCCACATTTGATCTTTCGACTGTGCGGCGAGCGGTACCGAACAACATCGAATCGAGATTGGAGCACACCAAATGCCGCTCGACATCCTTCCTGCAAGCCTCCTGAAGCTTCGCAAACCAGCGTTCTTGCCTCCACCCACGGGGTTTGAGATCGTCTTCACAAATGTCGACCATCTCGGATAGATGCCGTCGGCTAGATAGTACCCTTGTTGTATTGGTGCCCATTGATCTCGAAGTTCACCGGAGGAGAATGGCCCTCAACGAGCTTGGCAAAAACAGAGAAACCAAAGACGTTGATGTCATTGTGAGTTCTGGCATACCAAAGAAGGAGTGCCAAATCCAGAGGTCATGTGTGGCTACGCCTCAAGCACCAATCGCAACCGCCTTTGGCGCCTTTGTACATCCCCGCCAACCAAATGGGCAGTTCTTCCATTTCTAATGCATGCGATCGATGCTTCCAAGCATCCCGAAATCCTCTTCTTTGCATTCAGGCTAGGATCGGCGGTGTCTTCCGCATTGGGTGTTCTCAAGTATTGTGGCCCAAACACGCCACCACCGCCTCGGCAGAACTTGTAGAAACACTCTATCTGGTGGACTCGGCAATGCGCCCATAGTCGTCGAGTGAATCACTGGGAGCTCCATATGCAAGCATCCTCATCATTGTCGTGCACTACGGATGTAGGTGAATCCAAGAGCGCCCGGTGCAATCCATCTTGCACTTGAAGTAGTTGTCGAACTCCGGATGGAATTCACAATCTGAGGAAGAGCTTTGGCTCATCCGATAACGGCGCCAAATGTTCTCTCGCCATGAAGTGGAGCATCGCGAAGTAGTCGGAGTAGAGCATGATAGCCTTGCGAGACGATGCCGGTTCTTTGCTTTCACCCGGCCCGGCGTCGAGCCACCTCGATGCGGCTTTTCATTGCTCGCCAACAGCTGGGCGAGGGCGGCGAGCACCATCAGATGCTCTTCTTCCTGGACATCGGCCGCGGCTTCCTCCTCCAGCAGCGCGGCGAGCTCTTCCTCCTCATCTGAGTCCATCGCCGAGACAGTCAAAACGTCGAACACCTTGCGCTCGGTGGGCGTGTACCCGCCGTTAAACCGCGCCTCCGTGGCCGGAAATGTTGGAAATATGCCCTAGAGGCAATAATAAATTGGTTATTATTATATTTCCTTGTTCATGATAATTATTTATTATCCATGCTATAATTGTATTGATAGGAAACTCAGATACATGTGTGGATACATAGAAAACACCATGTCCCTAGTAAGCCTCTAGTTGACTAGCTCGTTGATCAATAGATGGTTACGGTTTCCTGACCATGGACATTGGATGTCGTTGATAACGGGATCACATCATTTGGAGAATGATGTGATGGACAAGACAATCCTAAGCCTAGCACAAAGATCGTGTAGTTAGTATGCTAAAGCTTTTCTAATGTCATGTATCTTTTCCTTAGACCATGAGATTGTGCAACTCCGGATACCGTAGGAATGCTTTGGGTGTACCAAGCGTCTGGCATGGCGGGTGGCTATAAAGGTGCACTACGGTATCTCCGAAAGTGTCATTGGGTTGTACGAATCAAGGCGGGATTTGTCACTCTGTGTAAGCGGAGAGGTATCTCTGGGCCCACTCGGTAGGACATCATCATAATGTGCACAATGTGACCAAGGGGTTGATCACGGGATGATGTGTTACGGAACGAGTAAAGAGACTTGCGGAAGCGAGATTGAACAAGGTATCGGGATACCGACGATCGAATCTCGGGCAAGTACAATACCGCTAGACAAAGGGAATTGTATACGGGATTGATTGAGTCCTTGACATCGTGGTTCATCCGATGAGATCATCGTGGAACATGTAGGAGCCAACATGGGTATCCAGATCCCGCTGTTGGTTATTAACGGAGAACGTCTCGGTCATGTTCAAGATGGTTCCCGAACCCGTAGGGTCTACACATAAGGTTCGATGGCGCTAGGGTTATAAAGGAAGTTTGTATGTGGTTACCGAATGTTGTTGAGTCCGGATGAGATCCGGACGTCACGAGGAGTTCGGAATGGTCCGGAGGTAAAGATTTATATATGGAAGTCTGTTTTGGTCACGGAAAAGTTTGGGTTTTAGAGTAACGTCTGGGACCACCGGAGGTCCTGGGTCCACCAAGTGGGGCCACTAACCCGGAGGGCTGCATGGGCCAAGTGTGGGAGGAACCAGCCCCAAGGGGCTGGTGCGCCCCACAAGAGGCCCAAGCGCATGAGGTGAGTGGGAGGGGCAAACCCTAGGCGAGATGGGCCTAAGGCCCATCTAGTGGGCGCCTCCTCTCCCTCCCTCTTGGCCGCCTCCCAAGCCCCATCTAGGGCTGGCCGCACCCCTTGGGGTGGAAACCCTAGATGGGCGCAGCCCTCCTCTCCCTATATATAGTGAGGCCGGGGCTGCCCAACACACATGAGTTCTCTCCTCTTGGTGCAGCCACCGCCCTCCTCCTCCTCCTCTCCCTTGGTGCTTGGCGAAGCCTGGATTGCCACACTCCTCCATCACCACCATGCCGTTGTGTTGCTGCTGGATGGAGTCTTCCTCAACCTCTCCCTCTCTCCTTGCTGGATCAAGGCGTGGGAGGCGTCACCAGCTGACGTGTGTTGAACGCGGAGGTGTCGTCCGTTCGGCACTAGGATCTCCGGTGATTTGGATCACAGCAGCACGACTCCTTCAACCCCATTCTCATGAGCGCTTCCGCTTAGCGATCTACAAGGGTATGTAGATGCACTCTCCTTCCTCTTGTTGCTAGAATCTCCATAGATTGATCTTGGTGATGCGTAGAAAATTTTGAATTTCTGCTACGTTCCCCAACATGGAGTCCTACTAGGACTCCCTAGTCCTAGTAGGATTCCACCTCCCTTGTTGGAGTAGGAGAAGGGGAAAGAGGGGTAGAGGAATAAGGAAAAGGGGGCTGCGCCCCTTGTCCAATTCGGACCAGAGGGGGGACGCAGGCCTCCTTCCTTTTGGCCTCTCTCCTCTATTCCCGTATGGCCCAATAAGGCCCATATACTCCCGGCGAATTCCGTAACTCTCCGGTACTCGAAAAATACCGAATCACTCGGAACCTTTCCGAACTCGAATATAGTCGTCCAATATATCGATCTTTACGTCTCGACCATTTAGAGACTCCTCGTCATGTCCCCGATCTCATCAGGGACTCCAAACTCCTTCGGTACATCAAAACTCATAAACTCATAATATAAGCATCGCCGAAACCTTAAGCGTGCGGACCCTACGGGTTCGAGAACTATGTAGACATGACCTAGAACTATTCTTGGTCAATAACCAATAGCGGAACCTAGATGCTCATATTGGCTCCTACATATTCTACGAAGATCTTTATCGGTCAAACCGCATAACAACATCGTTGTTCCTTTGTCATCGGTATGTTACTTGCCCGAGATTTGATCGTCGGTATCCAATACCTAGTTCAATCTCATTCTTGGCAAGTCTCTTTACTCGTTACGTAATGCATCATTCGTAACTAACTCATTAGCTACATTGCTTGCAAGGCTTATAGTGATGTGCATTACCGAGAGGGCCGAGAGATACCTCTCGACAATCGGAGTGACAAAACCTAATCTCAAATCGCCAACCCAACATGTACCTTTGAAGACACCTGTAGTACTCCTTTATAATCACCCGATTACGTTGTGACGTTTGGTAGCACCAAAGTGTTCCTCCGTAAGCGGAGTTGCATAATCTCATAGTTACGGGAACATGTATAAGTCATGAAGAAAGCAATAGCAATATACTAAGCGATCAAGTGCTAGGCTAACGGAATGGGTCATGTCAATCACATCATTCTCCTAATGATGTGATCCCATTAATCAAATAACAACACATGTCTATGGTTAGGAAACATAACCATCTTTGATTAATGAGCTAGTCAAGTAGAGGCATACTAGTGACTATATGTTTGTCTATGTATTCACACATGTATCATGTTTCCGGTTAATACAATTCTAGCATGAATAATAAACATTTATCATGAAATAAGGAAATAAATAATAACTTTATTATTGCCTCTAGGGCATATTTCCTTCAGTCTCCCACTTGCACTAGAGTCAATAATCTAGTTCACATCATCATGTGATTCAACACTAATATTCACATCTGTATGTGATTAACACCCATAGTTCACATCGTCATGTGACCAACACCCAAAGTGTTTACTAGAGTCAATAATCTAGTTCACATCGCTATGTGATTAACACCCAAAGAGTACTAGGGTATGATCATGTTTTGCTCGTGAGAGAAGCTTAGTCAACGGGCCTGTCACATTCAGAGCCGTATGTATTTTGCAAATATTCTATGTCTACAATGCTCTGCACGGAGCTACTCTAGCTAATTGCTCCCACTTTCAATATGTATCCAGATTGAGACTTAGAGTCATCTGAATTAGTGTAAAAAGCTTGCATCGATGTAACTCTTTACGACGGGATCTTTTATCACCTCCATAATCGAGAAATATTTCCTTAGTCCTCACTAAGGATGTTCTTGACCAATGTCCAGTGATCTACTCCTAGATCACTATTGTACTCCCTTGCCAAATTCAGAGCAAGGTATACAATAGGTGCGGTACATAGCATATCATCCTTTATAGAACCTATGGTGAGGCATAGGAATGACTTTCATTCTCTTTTCTATTTTCTGCCGTGGTCGGGATTTGAGTCTTACTCAATTTCACACCTTTGCAACACAGGCAAGAACTTTTCTTTGACTGTTCTATTTTGAACTACTTCAAAATATTGACAAGGGATGTACTTATTGAAAAAAACTTATCAAGCGTCTTGATCTATCTCAATAGATCTTGATGCTCAATATGTAAGTAGCTTTACTGAGATCTTTCTTTTAAAGAACTCTTTTCAAATACTCATTTATGCTTTCCAAAAAAATTCTACATCATTTTTGATCAACAATATGTTACTCACATATATTTATCAGAAAGGCGGTAGTGCTCCCACTCACTTTATTGTAAATACAGGCTTCACCGCAAGTCTGTATAAAGCTATATGCTTTGATCAACTTATCAAAGCGTATATTCCAACTCTGAGATGCTTGCACCAGTCCATAGATGGATCGCTGGAGCTTGCACATTTTGTTAGCTCCTTTAGGATTGACAAAACCTTCTGGTTGCATCATATACAACTCTTCTTTAATAAATCCATTAAAGAATGTTGTTTTGACATCCATTTGCCAGATTTCATAAAATGTGGCAAATGCTAACATGATTCGGACAGACTTAAGCAACGCTACTGAGTTGAGAAAATCTCATTGTAGTCAACACCTTGAACTTGTCGAAAACCTTTTGTGACAAGTCGAGCTTTGTAGATAGTAACACTACTATCGGTGTCCGTCTTCCTCTTGAAGATCCATTTATTTAACATGGCTTGCTGATCATCGAGCAAGTCAATCAAAGTCCATACTTTGTTCTCATACATGGATCCTATCTCAGATTTCATGGCCTCAAGCCATTTCGCGGAATCTGGGCTCATCATCGCTTCCTCATAGTTCGTAGGTTCATCATGATCTAGTAACATGACTTCTAGAATAGGATTACCATACCACATTGGTGCAGATCTTATTTTGGAAGACCTACGAGGTTCGTTAGTAACTTGATCTGAAGCTTAATGATCATCATCATTAGCTTCCTCACTGATTGGTGTAGGAATCACGAGAACTGATTTCGTGATGAACTACTTTCAATCGGGAGAAGGTACAATTACCTTATCAAGCTCTACTTTCCTCCCACTCACTTCTTTCGAGAGAAACTTCTTCTCTAGAAAGGATCCATCTTAGCAACGAATAACTTGCCTTCGGATTTGTGATAGAAGGTGTACCCAATAGTTACCTTTGGGTATTCTATGAAGACGCACTTTTCCGATTTGGGTTCGAGCTTATCAGGTTGAAACCTTTTCATATAAGCATCGCAACTCCAAGCTTTAAGAAACGACAACTTAGGTTTCTTGCTAAACCATAGTTCATACGGTGTCATCTCAGCGGATTTAGATGGTGCCCTATTAAGCGTGAATGCAGCTGTCTCTAATGCATAACCCCAAAGCGATAGTGGTAAATTGGTAAGATACATCATTAGATCGCACCATATCCAATAAAGTCTTGATTCTGACGTTCGGACACACCATTATATTGTGGTGTTCCATGTGGCGTGAGCTGTGAAACTGTTCCACTTTGTTTTAATTGAAGACCAAACTCGTAACTCAAATATTCTCCTCCACGATCAGATCGTAGAAATTTATTTTCTTGTTACGATGATTTTCCACTTCACTCTGAAATTCTTTGAACTTTTCAAATGTTTCAGATTTGTGTTTCATTAAGTAGATATACCCATATCTGCTCAAATCATTTGTGAAGGTGAGAAAATAACGATACCCGCCGCGAGCCTCAACATTCATTGGACCACAAACATCAGTATGTATGATTTCCAACAAATCAGTTGCTCGCTCCATAGTTCGGAGAACGGCGTTTTAGTCATCTTGCCCATGAGACACGGTTCGCAAGTACCAAGTGATTCATAATCAAGTGATTCCAAAAGTCCATCAACATGGAGTTTCTTCATGCGCTTTACACCGATATGACCTAAACGGCAGTGCCACAAATAAGTTGCACTATCATTATCAACTCTGCATCTTTTGGCATCAATATTATGAATATGTGTATCACTACGATCGAGATCCAACAAACTATTTTCATTGGGTGTATGACCATTGAAGGTTTTATTCATGTAAACAGAACAACAATTATTCTCTGACTTTAAATGAATAACCATATTGCAATAAACATGATCAAATCATATCCATGCTCAACGCAAAAGCCAAATAACATTTATTTAGATTTAACACTAATCCCGAAAGTATAGGGAGTGTGTGATGATGATCATATCAATCTTGGAACTACTTCCAACACTCATCGTCACTTCCCTTCAACTAGTCTATGTTTATTCGTAACTCTGTTTGAGTTACTAATCTTAGCAACCGAACAGTATCAAATACTCGGGGCTACTATAAACACTAGTAAGGCACACATCAATAACCTGTATATCAAATATACTCTTGTTCACTTTGCCATCCTTCTTATCCACCAAATATTCGGGCATTTCCGCTTCGGTGACCATTTCCTTTGCGGTAGAAGCACTTAGTTTCAGGCTTTGGTCCAGCTTTGGGCTTCTTGGCGGGAGTGACAACTTGTTTGCCATTCTACTTGAAGTTTCCTTTCTTTCCTTTGCCCTTTTCTTGAAACTAGTGATCTTGTCAATCATCAACACTTGATGCTCTTTCTTGATTTCTACCTTCGTCGATTTCAACATCACGAAGAGCTCGGGAATCTTTTTCGTCATCCCTTGCATACTATAGTTCATCACGAAGTTCTAGTAACTTAGTGATGGTGACTAGAGAATTCTGTCAATCACTATCTTATCTAGAAGATTAACTCCCACTTGATTCAAGCGATTGAAGTACCCAGACAATCTGAGCACATGCTCACTAGTTGAGCGATTCTCCTCCATCTTTTAGCTATAAAACTTGTTGGAGACTTCATATCTCTCAACTCGGGTATTTGCTTGAAATATTAACTTCAATTCTGGAACATCTCATATGGTCCATGACGTTCAAAACGTCTTTGAAGTCCCGATTCTAAGCCGTTAAGCATGGTGCACTAAACTATCAAGTAGTCATCATAGTGAGCTAGCCAAACGTTCATAACGTCGCATCGCTCCTGCAATAGGTCTGTCACCTAGCGGTGCATCAAGGACATAATTCTTACGTGCAGCAATGAGGATAAACCTCGGATCACGGATCCAATCCGCATCATTGCTACTAACATCTTTCAACACAGTTTTCTCTAGGAACGTATTAAAATAAACATATGAAAGCAACAAACATAGGGAAGCAACAACGCGAGCTATTGATCTACAACATAATTTGCAAAATACTACCATGACTAAGTTCATGATAAATTTAAGTTCAATTAATCATATTACTTAAGAACTCCCACTTAGATAGACATCCCTCTAATCTTCTAAGTGATTACGTGATCCATATCAACTAAACCATGTCCGATCATCACGTGAGATGGAATAGTTTCAATGGTGAACATCACTATGTTGACCATATCTACTATATGATTCACGCTCGACCTTTCGGTCTCTGTGTTCCGAGGCCATATCTGTATATGCTAGGATCGTCAAGTTTAACCTGAGTATTCCGCGTGTGCAACTGTTTTGCACCCGTTGTATTTGAACGTAGAGCCTATCACACCCGATCATCACGTGGTGTCTCAAAGACGAAGAACTTTCGCAAGCGGTGCATACTCGTGGAGAACACTTCTTGATATTTTTAGTGAGAGATCATCTTAAAATGCTACCGTCAATCAAAGCAAGATAAGATGCATAAAGGATAAACATCACATGCAATCAATATAAGTGATATGATATGGCCATCATCATCTTGTGCTTGTGATCTCCATCTCGAAGCACCGTCGTGATCACCATCGCCACCGCGCGACACCTTGATCTCCATCGTAGCATCGTTGTCGTTCGCCATCTATTGCTTCTCGACTATCGCTACCGCTTAGTGATAAAGTAAAGCAATTACAGGCGTTTGCATTTCATACAATAAGCGACAACCATATGGCTCTCTGCCGATTGCCGATAACTTCGGTTACAAAACATGATCATCTCATACAATAAAATATAGCATCACGTCTTGACCATATCACATCACAACATGCCCTGCAAAAACAAGTTAGACATCCTCTACTTTGTTGTTGCAAATTTTACGTGGCTGCTACGGGCTGAGCAAGAACCGTTCTTACCACGCATTAAAACCACAGCGATAGTTCGTCAAGTTAGTGCTGTTTTAACCTTCGCAAGGACCGGCGTAGCCACACTCAGTTCAACTAAAGTGAGAGAGACAGACACCCGCCGGTCACCTTTAAGCATGAGTGCTCGCATAGCAGTGAAACCAGTCTCGCGTAAGCGTCTGGCGTAATGTCGGTCCGGCCGCTTCATCTCACAATACCGCCGAACCAAAGTATGACATTTGGTAAGCAGTATGACTTGTATCGCCCACAACTCACTTGTGTTCTACTCGTGCATATGACATCTACGCATAAAACCAGGCTCGGATGCCTTTGTTGGGGAACGTAGTAATTTCAAAATTTCCCACGCACACGCAAGGATCATGGTGATGCATAGCAACGAGAGGGGAGAGTATTGTCCACGTACCCTCGTAGACCGTAAGCGGAAGCGTTATGACAACGCGGTTGATGTAGTCGACGTCTTCACGATCCGACCGATCCAAGTACCGAGCGTCACGGCACCTCCGAGTTCAGCACACGTTCAGCTCGATGGCGATCCCGGACTCCGATCCAGCAAAGTGTCGGGATGAGTTCCGTCAATCTGACGGCGTGGTGGCGATGATGATGCTCTACGGCGCAGGCTTCGCCTAAACTCCGCGACGATATGACCGAGGTGGAATATGGTGGAGGTGGGCACCGCACACGGCTAAGGAACGATCCGTAGATCAACTTGTGTCTCCATGGGGTGTCCCCCTGCCCCCGTATATAAAGGAGCAAGGGGGGGTGCGGCCGGCCCTAGGAGGGGGCGCGCCAAGTGTGGAGTCCTACTAGGACTCCCTAGTCCTAGTAGGATTCCACCTCCTTGTTGGAGTAGGAGAAGGGAAAGAGGGTAGAGGAATAAGGAAAGGGGTTGCGCCTTGTCCAATTCGGACCAGAGGGGCGCAGGCCTCCTTCCTTTGGCCTCTCTCCTCTATTCCCGTATGGCCCAATAAGGCCCATATACTCCCGGCGAATTCCGTAACTCTCCGGTACTCGAAAAATACCGAATCACTCAGAACCTTTCCGAACTCGAATATAGTCGTCCAATATATCGATCTTTACGTCTCGACCATTTCGAGACTCCTCGTCATGTCCCGATCTCATCCGGGACTCCAAACTCCTTCGGTACATCAAAACTCATAAACTCATAATATAAGCATCATCGAAACCTTAAGCGTGCGGACCCTACGGGTTCAAGAACTATGTAGACATGACCTAGAACTATTCTTGGTCAATAACCAATAAGCGGAACCTGGATGCTCATATTGGCTCCTACATATTCTACGAAGATCTTTATCGGTCAAACCGCATAACAACATCGTTGTTCCCTTTGTCATCGGTATGTTACTTGCCCGAGATTTGATCGTCGGTATCCAATACCTAGTTCAATCTCGTATCTTGGCAAGTCTCTTTACTCGTTACGTAATGCATCATTCCGTAACTAACTCATTAGCTACATTGCTTGCAAGGCTTATAGTGATGTGCATTACCGAGAGGGCCAGAGATACCTCTCCGACAATCGGAGTGACAAAACCTAATCTCGAAATCGCCAACCCAACATGTACCTTTGGAGACACCTGTAGTACTCCTTTATAATCACCCGATTCGTTGTGACGTTTGGTAGCACCAAAGTGTTCCTCCGTAAACGGAGTTGCATAATCTCATAGTTACAGGAACATGTATAAGTCATGAAGAAAGCAATAGCAATATACTAAGCGATCAAGTGCTAGGCTAACGGAATGGGTCATGTCAATCACATCATTCTCCTAATGATGTGATCCCATTAATCAAATAACAACACATGTCTATGATTAGGAAACATAACCATCTTTGATTAATGAGCTAGTCAAGTAGAGGCATACTAGTGACTATATGTTTGTCTATGTATTCACACATGTATCATGTTTCCGGTTAATACAATTCTAGCATGAATAATAAACATTTATCATGAAATAAGGAAATAAATAATAACTTTATTATTGCCTCTAGGGCATATTTCCTTCAGTATGTAGATGCACTCTCCTTCCCCTCGTTGCTAGTTTCTCCATAGATAGATCTTGGTGACACGTAGGAAAATTTTGAATTTCTGCTACGTTCCCCAACAGTGGCATCATGAGCTAGGTCTATTGTGTAGATTCTTTGCACGAGTAGAACACAAAGTAGTTGTGGGCGTTGATTTTGTTCAATATGCTTACCGTTACTAGTCCAATCTTCATTCGGCGGCATTGTGGGATGAAGCGGCCCGGACCGACCTTACACGTACACTTACGTGAGACAGGTTCCACCGACTGACATGCACTTGTTGCATAAGGTGGCTAGCGGGTGCCAGTCTCTCCCACTTTAGTCGGATCGAATTCGATGAAAAGGGTCCTTATGAAGGTAAATAGCAATTGACATATCACGTTGTGGTTTTGCGTAGGTAAGAAACGTTCTTGCTAGAAACCCATAGCAGCCACGTAAAACATGCAAACAACAATTAGAGGACGTCTAACTTGTTTTTGCAGGGTATGCTATGTGATGTGATATGGCCAAGAAGAATGTGATGTATGAGATTGATCATGTTCTTGTAATAGGAATCACGACTTGCATGTCGATGAGTATGACAACTGGCAGGAGCCATAGGAGTTGTTTTTATTTATTGTATGACCTGCGTGTCATTGAACAACGCCATGTAATTACTTTACTTTATTGCTAACCGGTAGCCATAGTAGTAGAAGTAATAAGTTGGCGAGACAATTTCATGGAGACACGATGATGGAGATCATGGTGTCATGCCGGTGACGATGATGATCGTGGAGCCCCGAAGATGGAGATCAAAAGGAGCAATATGATATTGGCCATATCATGTCACTATTTGATTGCATGTGATGTTTGTCATGTTTATACATCTTATTTGCTTAGTACGACGGTAGTAAATAAGATGATCCTCATTAAAATTTCAAGAAAGTGTTCCCCTAAGCGTGCACCGTTGCGAAAGTTCGTCGTTTGAAGCACCACGTGATGATCGGGTGTGATAGATTCTTACGTTCACATACAACGGGTGTAAGCCAGATTTACACTTGAAACACTTAGGTTAACTTGACGAGTCTAGCATGTACAGACATGGCCTCGGAACACAAGAGACTGAAAGGTCGAGCATGAGTCGTATGGAGGATACGATCAACATGAAGATGTTCACCGATGATGACTAGTCCGTCTCACGTGATGACCGGACATGGCCTAGTTGACTCGGATCATGTAATCACTTAGATGACTAGAGGGATGTCTATCTGAGTGGGAGTTCATGAGATGAACTTAATTATCCTGAACATAGTCAAAAGATCTTTGCAAATTATGTCGTAAGCTCGCGCTTTAGTTCCACTGTTTAGGTATGTTCCTAGAGAAAATATAGTTGAAAGTTGACAGTAGCGATTATGCGGACAGAAAAAAAGCTTATGTCCTTAATGCACCGCTCAGTGTGCTGAACCCCAAACGTCGTCTGTGGATGTTGCGAACATCGGACATACAGGTTTTGATAACTACGTGATAGTTCAGTTAAACGGTTTAGAGTTGAGGCACCAAAGACGTTTTTAGAAACGTCGCGGAACATATGAGATGTTTCGAGGGCTGAAATTGGGATTTCAGGCTCGTGCCACGTCAAGAGGTATAAGACCTCCGACGATTTTCTTAGCCTGCAAACTAAGGGAGAAAAGCTCAATCGTTGAGCTTGTGCTCAGATTGTCCGAGTGCAACAATCACTTGAATCGAGTGGGAGTTGATCTTCCGAGATAGTGATGTTTCTCCAAAGTCATTGCCACCAAGCTGCTAGAGCTTCGTGATGAACTATAACAAATCAGGGATAAATATGATGATCCTTGAGATATTCGCGATGTTTGACACGCGAAAGTAGGAATCAAGAAGGAGCATCAATTGTTGATGGTTGGTGAAACCACTAGTTTCAAGAAGGGCAAGGGCAAGAAGGATACTTCATGAAACAACAAATCAGCTGCTGATCTAATGAAGAAACCCAAGGTTGAACCCAAACCCGAGACTAAGTGCTTCGTAATAAGGGAACAACCACTGGAGCAGAATTACCCTAGATACTTGGTAGATGAGAAGGTGGCAAGGTCGATAGATGTATATTGGATATACATTAAGTTATTGTGTACTTTACTAGTACTCCTAGTAGCACCGTGGTATTAGATACGGTTCGGTTGCTAAGTGTTAGTAACTCGAAATAAAAGGCTACGGAGTAAGCGGAGACTAGCTAAAGGTGAGTGACGATATGTGTTGGAAGTGTTTCCAAGTTTGATGTGATCAAACATCGCACGCTCCCTCTACCATCAAGATTAGTATTAAACCAGAATAATTGTCATTTGGTGTTTTGCGTTGAGCATAGACATGATTGGATTATGTCTATCATAATCTGGTTATTCATTTAAGGAGAATAATGGTTACTCTATTTATTTGAATAATACCTTCAATGGTGTTGCACCTAAAGGAATGGTTTATTGAATCTCGATCATAGTAATACACATTTTCATGCCAAAAGATATAAGATAGTAATGATGGTACCACTTACTTGTGGCACTGCCATGTAAGTCATATTGGTATAAAACGCATGAAGAAGCTCCATGTTGATGGATCTTTGGACTCACTCGTTTTTGAAAAGTTTGAGACATGCGAACCATGTCTATTGGTGTATACGCATGAATAAACTCCATGCAGATGGATCGTCTCGATTCACTTGATTTTGAATCACTTGAGATATGCAAATCATACCACATGGGCAAAATGGTGAAAAGCCTCGGTTTGATAAGATGGAACAAGATAGCAACTTGTTGGAAGTAACACATTTTGATGTGTGCAGTCCAATGAGTCTTTGAGGCATCTGATGAATATCGTTATGTTCTTACTTCACGGATGATTTGAGTAGATCTTGAGTGTATTTACTTGATGAAACACAAGTCTGAATTATTGAATGGTTCAAGTAATTTCAGAGTGAAGTTGAAGATCATCGTGACAAGAGGATAAAATGTCTATGATATGATCATAGAGATGAGTATCTGAGTTACGAGCTTTGGCACGCAATTAAGACGTTGTGGAAATTGTTTCACAATAAATACCGCGTGGAACACCATAGTGTGATGGTGTGTCCAAACATCATAGTTGCACCCTATTGGATATGATGCGTATCATGATGTCTCTTATCGAATTACCACTATCGTTCATGGGTTAGGCATTAGAGAGAACCACACTCACTTTAATAGGGCACCACGTAATTCCGTTGAGACGACACCATTTGAACTATGGTTTGGAGAAACCTAAATTGTCGTTTCTTAAAAGTTTGGGGCTGCGACGCTTATGTGAAAAAGTTTCAGGTTGATAAGATCGAACCCAAAGCGGATAAAATGCTTCTTCATAGGACACCCAAAACAGTTGGGTATACCTCCAGTCTCAGTTCCGGAAGCAAAAATGATTGTTTCTAGAATTAGGTCCTTTCCCGAGAAAAGTTTCTCTCGAAAGAATTGAGTGGGAGGATGGTGGAGACTTGATGAGGTTATTGAACTTCAACAAGTGTGTAGCAGGGCACAGGAAGTTGTTCCCGTGGCGCCTACACCAATTGAAGTAGAAGCTTATGATAGTGATCATGAAGTTTTGGATCAAGTCACTACCGTACCTCGTGGGGTGACAAGGATGTACTACTTACGAGTGGTACAGTAATCCTGTCTTGAAGGTCATGTTGCTAGACAACAATGAACCCACGAGCTATGAAGAAGCGATGGTGGGCCCGGATTCGACGAATGGCTCAAGGCCATAACATCCGAGAGAGGATCCATGACTTTGGAAGAAATACTTGATGGTCGTAAGGATGTTGGGTAAAGATGGATTTTAAAAGGAAGGCGGACAATGATGGTAAGTATCACCATTAAGAAAGCTCGACTTGTCGTTAAAGATGTTTTCCGACAAGTTCAAGGAGTTGACTACGGTGAGGCTTTCTCACCGTAGCGATGCTAAGAGTCTGTTGGAATTGGATTAGCAATTCTGCATGATTGATGAAATCTTGCAGATAAGATGTCAAAACATTGTTTCCTCGATGTTATACTTGAGGAAAGGTTGTATGTGATACAACCGAAGGTTTTGTCAATCTGAAAGATGCTAACAAGTATGCAAAGCTCCAGAATCCTTCTAAGGACTGGAGTAAGCATCTCGGAGTTGGAATGTACTCTTTGATGAGATGATCAAAGATTTTGGATTTATACAAAGTTTGTGAGAAACTTGTATTTCCAAAGAAGTGAGTGGGAGCACTATAGAATTTCTGATAAGTATATGTGAATGACATATTGTTGATCGAAAATGATGTAGAATTTTGGAAAGCATATAGGGTTATTTGAAAAGTGTTTTCAATAGAAAACCTGAATTAAGCTGCTTGAACATTGAGCATCAAGATCTATGAGGATAGATAAAAAACGCTAAATGGTACTTTCAAATGAGCACATACCTTGACATGATCTTGAAGGTGTTCAAGATGGATCAGTCAAAGAAGGAGTTCTTGCCTGTGTTGTAAGGTATGAAGTTAAGAGTTAAAGCTCAACCACGACAGAAGAGAGAGAAAGGACGAAGGTCGTCCCCTATGCTTCAGACATAGGCTCTGTAGTACGCTATGTTGTGTACCGCACTAGAAGTGTTCCTTGCCATGAGTCTGGCAAGGGGGTACAAGAGTGATCCAGGAATGGATCATTGAACAGCGGTCAAAATTGTCCTTGGAGTAAATAAGGACATGTTTCTCGATTATGGAGGTGATAAAGAGTTCGCTTTAACACCTATCCGAGTGACTCTGAGTAGCAAACCAGATACGTATAGTGGAGCAACCATTTGGAATAGCTCCAAGTGGAGCGTGGAAGCAGCATTTACAATATGACATAGAGATTTGCGAAGTACATACGGATCTGAATGTTGCAGACCCGTTGACTAAAACCTCTCTCACAAGCAAAACATGATCAAACCCCAGAACTCATTGAGTCTTAATCACATGATGATGTGAACTAGTTTAGTGTCACTAGTAAACTCTTGGATGTTGGTCACATGGAGATGTGATCTATGAGTGCTGATCACATAGCGATGTGAACTAGATTATTGACTCTAGTGCAAGTGGGAGACTGTTGGAAATATGCCCTAGAGGCAATAATAAATTGGTTATTATTATATTTCCTTGTTCATGATAATCATTTATTATCCATGCTATAATTGTATTGATAGGAAACTCAGATACATGTGTGGATACATAGAAAACACCATGTCCCTAGTAAGCCTCTAGTTGACTAGCTCGTTGATCAACAGATGGTTACGGTTTCACGACCATGGACATTGGATGTCGTTGATAACGGATCACATCATTTGGAGAATGATGTGATGGACAAGACAATCCTAAGCCTAGCACAAAGATCGTGTAGTTAGTATGCTAAAGCTTTTCTAATGTCAAGTATCTTTTCCTTAGACCATGAGATTGTGCAACTCCGGATACCGTAGGAATGCTTTGGGTGTACCAAATGTCACAACGTAATCGGGTGGCTATAAAGGTGCACTACGGGTATCTCCGAAAGTGTCATTGGGTTGGCACGAATCAAGACGGGATTTGTCACTCTATGTAAGCGGAGAGGTATCTCGGGCCCACTCGGTAGGACATCATCATAATGTGCACAATGTGACCAAGGGGTTGATCACGGGATGATGTGTTACGGAACGAGTAAAGAGACTTGCCGTGCGAGATTGAACAAGGTATCGGTATACCGACGATCGAATCTCGGGCAAGTACAATACCGTTAGACAAAGGGAATTGTATACGGGATCGATTGAGTCCTTGACATCGTGGTTCATCCGATGAGATCATCGTGGAACATGTAGGAGCCAACATGGGTATCCAGATCCCGCTGCTGGTTATTGACCAGAGAACGTCTCGGTCATGTCTGCATGGTTCCCGAACCCGTAGGGTCTAAACATAAGGTTCGATGGCGCTAGGGTTATAGGGAATAGATATACGTGGTTAACGAATGTTGTTGAGTCCGGATGAGATCCCGGACGTCACGAGGAGTTCGGAATGGTCCGGAGGTAAAGATTTATATATGGAAGTCCTATTTTGGCCACCGGAAAATGTTCGAGATTTTTCGGTATTGTACCGGAAGGTTCTAGAAGGTTCGGAGTGGG
Source organism: Aegilops longissima (assembly GCA_021605205.1). Lineage (NCBI taxonomy): Eukaryota > Viridiplantae > Streptophyta > Magnoliopsida > Poales > Poaceae > Aegilops > Aegilops longissima. The sequence continues at coordinate 113,103,923 of CM038677.1, forward strand.
GCCCACCTGCATGGGGACCCACATGAACGTGGGTAGTGGGGACAAGGCCCCACACCCCTGGTCAAGCGCACCAAGATCCCCCTTAGAAGGAATAAGATCATATCCCGAAGGATAAGATCAAGATCCCTAAAAGGGGATAACAATCGATGGGGAAAGGAAAGGATGTGATTTCTTTCCTCCACCTTTGCTAACGCCCCAATGGACTTGGAGGGCAAGAAATAATACCCTCCACCCCTATATATAGTGGGAGGCGCATGGGAGCTGCACCTGCCCCTGGCGCAGCCCTCCCCTCTCCCAAGTCCTCCTCCTCTCCCGGTGCTTGGCGAAGCCTGCAGGATTGTCACGCTCCTCCATCACCACCACACCGTCGTCTGCTGCTGGATGGAGTCTTCCCCAACCTCTCCTCTCTCCTTGCTGGATCAAGGCATGGGAGACGTCACCGGGCTGTACGTGTGTTGAACGCGGAGGTGCCGTCCGTTCGGCACTAGGATCTCCGTGATTTGGATCACGACAGTCGACTCCTTCAACCCCGTTCTCTTGAAGCGCTTCCGCTTAGCGATCTACAAGGGTATGTAGATGCACTCTCCTTCCCCTCGTTGCTAGTTTCTCCATAGATAGATCTTGGTGACACGTAGGAAAATTTTGAATTTCTGCTACGTTCCCCAACAGTGGCATCATGAGCTAGGTCTATTGTGTAGATTCTTTGCACGAGTAGAACACAAAGTAGTTGTGGGCGTTGATTTTGTTCAATATGCTTACCGTTACTAGTTCAATCTTCATTCGGCGGCATTGTGGGATGAAGCGGCCCGGACCGACCTTACACGTACACTTACGTGAGACAGGTTCCACCGACTGACATGCACTTGTTGCATAAGGTGGCTAGCGGGTGCCAGTCTCTCCTACTTTAGTCGGATCGGATTCGACGAAAATGGTCCTTATGAAGGTAAATAGCAATTGACATATCACGTTGTGGTTTTGCGTAGGTAAGAAACGTTCTTGCTAGAAACCCATAGCAGCCACGTAAAACATGCAAACAACAATTAGAGGACGTCTAACTTGTTTTTGCAGGGTATTCTACGTGATGTGATATGGCCAAGAAGAATGTGATGTATAAGATTGATCATGTTCTTGTAATAGGAATCACGACTTGCATGTCGATGAGTATGACAACTGGCAGGAGCCATAGCGGGGGGTGCGAGGCGAGTCGGGGAAAGAAAACCTTGACTTTTCCCCTGTCGGTGTGGGCCAGGCGTGCTTTTTCCTAGCGCCGGAGCCCCCAACGGCTCCCTAGCGCGCCGGATTCGGCCTGTGACCGCCGGACGGAAAAAAGGTCCGAACCGGCGATTTTCGACGTCCTGAGAACACGACTGGGCCGTTTTTTCGGCGCCGGCGCTGAAAAAATGGCGTGGGCAGGGTGGGGGCGTGTTGAGGACGCGGCTGGAGATGCCCTAAAGACTAGACCTGCGCTGTCAAAGCTGGCCGGGCCGGCTGGCGCCCTGCGTCCTCCTTTCCTTTCCTTTGGCAAGCTGCTGCGCCAAAGCTGACCGATTCCCGCTACACATTTAAAAAGAAGTTGAATCCTGAGTTCTCTTTTCCGCCGGCTTGCCATGGACATGTCATCGCAGGGACAGGCCGAGGGGTTTACGATTACGAGCACCATCTGACTAATCTAGGCAGGCAGGCAGGGCAGGGCAGGGCAAGAAAGCAAAGCGACATATAATAAACTAAATGATGTTCGCAATCACATGCATTGGTTCTCCCTCTCCCTCCTCTTTTCCTGCATCGTGTGTTTTTGTCACCTCTCGCTTGACTTGTTCCAAACATTCCAAGCATATCAGGTAACACTTTGACTAAAAAATAATCATTTTTTTATTCGCAGAAAACATCATTTTTTTTATCAACATGCTCTTAATCTAAATAATACTCCCTTAATTTTAAGGTGTACTACTAGTTTTCGCACGGTGACCAGACACATAATTATAGATACTAATTTAGAAGCGTGGCGACCAAGACACATAATTATAGATAATTTAGGCCAACAAATTACCCTTGTCTAATTCATGGATTGGCGGCAAGTAAAATCATTTAGACTAGAAAAAAAAGATACACGCAATCGGAAGAGAGATAGTTTCCTTCTTTCTCTACAAAGAGAGATACATGCAATCAAGGGAGAGATACTTTCCTTTTTCTAGAAGGCCAAGATGAGAATTATGAGGAACAAATGCACCTTACATTGCGTTTTTTATCAAAAACAGATACACCTTATATTATACTTCCTCAGTTCCCAAATATAAGTCTTTCTAGAGATTCCACCAACTGACTACATACGGAGCAAAATGAGCGAATCTACACTCTAAAATATGTCTACATACATCCGTATGTTGTATTCCATTTGAAATGTCTAAAAAGGCTTATATTTAGAAACGGAGGAGTATGTATTTATCTTGAAAAAACATTGAGGAGAGAGAATATCAAAATTCACCATTTTCACGCGATGAGATCGGACATGCTTCCGTGTGCACGCCCTGCGGAATATGTGAATTCGACGGTGCTGTTTTTTGTGTTTTCGGTTTTCTTGCTTCGGCCACATGTATTTGCCTCTCGGCTTTTTGGTGTTTTCGATCCGGTTTTCATTATAAACAGGATCAATCCCTTTTAAAAACTAGTAAGCGTGCACGTGCAACGCACGTCTCAGTCAAACCACGTCAAAACTCATGCGGGTATACAATTTTGAATTCATACTCTAGAATGACCCCTTCTCTATAAACAAAAGGAGAAAGTACAAACCTATCAATTATCTTTTGAGAATGTCATCTTAAGTTCAAGCAAACTACGAAGAAATCATAACTGTACAAAAAATGTCACAAATCAACGGGAATCAACTGGATGAACAACTTCTCCATAGAGAATATATAAATGTAGCCTATTTAGTTTATTGTATAGTAAAAGTAGAATCAAATTGAACTTCAAAGAAACATATAAACATTGTTTCCTTCTTGGAACAAACACCTCCCAAAAAATAGCAATCTTGGAAGAACTGAATTAGTTTCCTTCTTGGATCTGGGCTGTTTGTTATCTTCAGAATTTGAAGGCTCGGCGGCTATGGTAATCCCACCCATGGGAGTCATAGCGGGTACCACCTGCGAGCAGGAAGAGTCGGACAGTTTTTCCTCCATTCTCAGTTTATCTCAGCATCTCCTGGAATGGAACTGCGGTGCAATGGGGCAGCATAGTGTAGTTACAAACACACTGCTGTCTAAGTATACATAGAGAAAGCTGTAATGGAAAGTAGTATGATCTGAACTAATTGCTCATCTTTTGAAATAGTAGGATATCGTATATGAGAACTAAAACCGGTGGTGGCGCCTATTAATAAAGCCCATAGATCTAAGGAGGGCACTTAACCTTATAAGAATATATTGCACTAATCTATCATCAGCAACATTACTGTGGAACCTAAACTTTCAAAGTAGTACATTCAGCGGAAAATATAATACTTGCTGAGAGCTTCTGTTTTACAACCGTTTAGCGGATTTAATTAGGAAGTAATGTAAACAATAACAAAAATAAAAATTTGAGTCCTCCAATGCATGTCACGATATGCATGGACTTCAATAGAGGAGGAGAATAGTTTCATGATGATGTGTGCTGTAAAAGTGATGATCCTAAGCCAATTTTCCTAGGACAAAGCAAAGTACAAACACAGATAAAAAGTGAAACATCAATACTTGTCCATTCCTTCCTTATAGGAGTCACTGCATGATGCATTCTAGTGAGCACCTTGTGTATGATGCAGAGGTTGTCATGAAAAGACCAAGAAATGAATTTTGCAGAATTTTGAATGAGTTATAATTCAGAAAGCCTACTGAGATTGATGCACTTGGGTGTGCACTTACATTTACAAATAGTAAAGACTCCATGACTTTTGCCATACCTGGAGAAATAACTACCACAAGGGTTCCATGGATTTCTGCAATTATAGAAAGAAAGCTTCTTTCTGCTTCTTAAAACATGTCTCTAGGGCATTTTTGTCAAGTAACTTGTAGGGAATAGCAATGACAATGCTTCTACTGGTTTGATTTTCTCCTGTAGAAAACTTGACATGTGTATATATTATGTAAACTGATACTAAATTCATGTACTTTAGGCAAATCTCAAGCAATAGTTACATAGATTAGTCTGGATAGTGATAATCCAGCATATTTCACAAAATCTTGGGAAGATTAGTCTCAAGCAATATTGGAAGATTAGTCTGGATAGTTACACAAAATCTTGGGAAGATTAGTCTCAAGCAATAGTAGAAGATTTTGTGAAATATGTAACCGCCAGACAAAATCTGTACTTCACAAAATCACCAAAGCAAAAAGTATCTTCCACTATTAATCCAGCATATTTCCAACCTAAATCTTAAGGGGAGGAGTCAGACATTCAATAGAATATGGTCGGTAGAAAAGCACTACACATACAACTGTGTTAAATTTGTCCAATTAAGCTGCTATTGAACATGTCACTCAGCAAAAACAAAGCTAGGTGTTGATATATTTTGGTTCCTGTCCTGTTGTCATCTATCCTTGAGTTTGCAACAAAAATTTCCACAAGGAACATAATATGAACAAGGGACATCACCAACAATTATTTCACAAGGAGATGCGCGGAGAGAATGTCAAGGAAGTGATCGGTGCTGGTACGGCTAGCTTACCATGATCAAGTTACATGTATAGGCAGACCATAAGATGATTCAAGTCCAGTAATATTCAATGTTCTCATGATCACCTGGTTGGCAAAAAAAAAACAAATAACTCATCCACACAACACTCCAGAGAAAATCGAACAACATAAGTAGCTAAGCCTTGGGCTGGTGGGTTACGTCGAGGCATCTTGTCGAAGCCCTGCCATTTGATGCCGAGTACCTCAGGAGCTTCAAGAGTAGATGGCAGATGCAACTGCCAGTACATTGACCTCTTACAAAATCCTGGAGCCCTGTCTGGTGGATCGAGGACAAGAGGGAGTGAACAACGGAGGGCACCTTGTTTTGTTTCTCATCTCCTGCTTGCTTGTACATCTAAAATGAACATGCAGATATGCAGAATGCCAGCTTCAGCAAACAACAACACACCAAGTTGAGTTATCCAGTTACTATTTTGGACAAAACTAATGAGCAAAACAGATAGCACAGTGCCTTTCTCTGAAGAAGGCTTGATAAGGACGCACATACATGGCACGGTGGATTACAAATCAGCTAGCTCATGATTAAATTACAGAAGGGGAACCAATCGTGCCCACGCTGATGTTTTATTTTAACCCTGAGCTGGGCTAAAAGCCTGAAAATGGTCTTTAGAATGCCAGCAATGTATGTAGATTTTTGTTTTGCACTACAGTCCTATAGTCAAATTAGATCAAACATGATACATATCAAAATTGCTATCGATGTTATCTTGGGCGGTAGTTTTAAGGAGTAAATTCAGAGCAGAAGAGGCTAGGAACATCATCAGGAATACTAACGACAATTCACTTGGAAGCAACTGCTATAAAAAATGTATTACTAACGACAAATTCATTTGGAAGCGGCCGATATACATGTGATTCGAGAAATGTTCCTACGACCTGAACTTATCAAAGGTTGGGAAGCGCTAAAGGGCAGTTTCATACGATAGCAGCCATCCAGCTAACCAACATGACGAACAAATTTTGGGGGAAGTCAGGTCGCGAACAGAAACGTACAATTCCCATAAACAGAGCTGACCAGAAAAGAGCAGACGCGGGGACATACCGTGATCTTGTCTGCAAAGTGGGCGAGGTCGGGGAGCCAGGGTCTCCGCCGCCGCAGCACTCGAGGCAGTCGCTGACGAGTATGGTCAGGTCCATCTCACTCTCGTGGTTCCCGTTGTGTCTCCCGGGCCCTTCTCCCCCTCCCGCGTCTGCAGACACAGGTCGCCCATCAGCGACCCCCTGCCCCAGCCGATCCTAGGAGACACCCTCGCCGGCGGTGCGTCTCCCGGGCCCTTCTCCCCCTCCCCGTGTCCGCAGCCACAGGTCACCCATCGGCGACCCCCGGCCCCGCGCCCGCCGCTGGCAAACGACGGCGGCGGCGTCGGCGGCAGCGTGAGATTTTGTTTTGCCCTAAGTTTTTCTTTGTGGGATTTGGCTGAGCGGTTGCGAACGCAGGATGGGATATTTCTTCACCCGGTGGAGCACGGTCAGCCTGCGGTAATTACTAAGCGCACACCATCTCAAGATAGGATTAATCCTGACGGTTAAGATTTACTTAAGAAGGATGATTTGATGGTGCTGATCTAGCTGTGTACCTTTACTGGGGTGTACTTAAGAAAGAAAATGTTTAATTGTTTATTAGTAGTAGAGATGAGACTTTAAAAGCGATAATATTTTAGATATTAACATACGTACTATTCAAAATGTATATCTGAGCAGTAATTTTGTGACACTTTCTCTTGAACTTTCACCGAATTTACCGGCCTGATCTATACAACAATTTGGATGGGCCCCTGATCTCTATTTAATACAGTACTAGTACAGGCCAGATGGCCGGACCAGTAGCTGTTTTTGACCGTTGATGATCCATCCCCTGCGTGATCCGGCCGGGGGACAGGGCCCACACACTCATCAGCCCACTATTATTCCCAAATGAAGAGAGATTTGCCCCGATAAAAAACACCCCATTTCGGCCTTTCCCTCCAACCCAAAACCCGAGGAAAACACGCCCACCCCATCCTCTTTCGTCGTCAGAAAGAAAGACTGAAAGAGGCGACTCGGCCGAGAGAGAAAGAGAGAGAGGACACAGACGGAGCCTCGCAAAGACTGGGGCTTTAATTCGAACGCGCTCGCCTCCGTCCTCCTCCTCTCTCCCCCCCATCTCGAGCCCTCCGCCACAGTACCAGCATCACGCCAAACCCCCATCCCCTATCTATCCGAGGGAAGGGAAGGTCAAACCAGCCGGCCCCCCTCTTCTCCGGCCGCCCGAGGTAGCACCCGCTTCCCCTGTTTCTTGGATGCGTAGGGGGTTGGATTTGTGTGGGATTTTGAGGTTGCTGGTTCGGATGTTCTATGTGATGAACTCCATGCCCCCGCACTTCTTGTTTGAGTTGTTCATTGCAACTTTATGCAGCTGCTGCTAGTACAAGGTGTAGTGGAGGTTCATGGAAGTGTCACCCCCTTTCCTGTTCCACCACTCCATCATTTCCAAATGCTATCATGTTTCCTTCTCTTGCATCTCTGCTCTTTCCAGTGAAGCGGTTACTAGTTATAGCTAGATTAGCTGACCAACCAACATGTCCTTGGTTGCCTTTGGTATATTTGGAGCAGTGGCACTGATGTGGTTCTCATCTGTCGATGTGCATTGATTTTTTCAACAAAATAAGGTCGTACTGAGTACCTAACTAATTTTCAATTCAGTTACATGGTTTGACACTGAAGAAAACAGCTGACTAGAAAGCTGAACCAAACGTACAGTAAAGGGAACCTTCAATCTTTTGCTGAAAAAGGTGAAAACAAGCGCCATGGCATCTATGTTTTTTGTTTATCGTGTAACGATGTAACCTAACAACACTTGCTGGGTCAAGTATTACAAACTCTTTCTGAGATCCAAGCCCATCTGCCCTCATGATTAACTGACCAACCATCATTTTCTTAGTTTCCTTTGATATATTTGGAATAGTGGCATTGATGTGGTCTTCAGCTGTCGCTGTGCACTGATTTTTCAACAAATTCAAGTTGTACTGAGTACTTAACTAAATTTGGGTTCAGTTACATGGATTCACACTAAAGAAAACAGTTGACTAGATAGCGGAACCAAAAGTGTAGTAAAAGGCTGAAAACCTTCAAATCTTTTGCTGAAAATGGTAATTGGCATCTATGTTTTTTTTGTTCGGTGTGTAATGATGTAACCTAACACGACTTGCTGTGTCAAACATTACAAACTTTTCTGAGATCAAGCTCATATGAGCTCATGATTTCTGCATCGTTAAAGCTCTTCAAACTTCGTGCGTCCGTTGATGTCCTGTAACGTGTGCCGACTCCGGGGTGGTTTGTACGAGGAACATAGTTTCATGTCGTGGTGGATAGTGGATGTGTCCACTAAGGCAAGGCAATTACTCTTTCATTTTCGCGATATATCTCCACGGGAATATTTACCAAATGAACGTTCACTTACAGCAGGAAGATGAACGAGGGTAGAGGGAGGGGAGCTTGAATGAAGAGGACAATGATGGGCTCGAAGGGCTATGGCGGAGCTATAAAGAGAGAGTTACCCTCATCTCCTCCACTCTAGACTCCCTCGCCACGAGAACGATGATGGTGCACACGGCCTCGCATGCTCACGGTAAGTGTACGAATCAAACGATGTCAAGTGTTACAGGGCATTGAATGCGAGCGAAGGGCCAAAGCATCCTCGCTGCGGCATCCCTTTGGAGGACGCGACGCACCTCGCCCTTCTCTGCCCATGCGTGGCTCAGGTTTGGTCCCGCTTGGGCCTTCAGGTCCCTCTCGCCACCGACCTCATCTGGGATACTCCGACTCCGGTTGGCCTCGACATCAACACTTGGCCTGCCGTCGCCCTCGCTATCCTCTGGAAGTTGTGGGACTCCAAGAACGTTTGTGTCTTCCGTAACGAGAGGCACCCCCCCCCCCCCCTAGATACTATTAGGAACATCATCTCAAATTTTATGCTTTGGGCCTAGATTTAAGGGCCCAGTTAGTAGGGAGGCCGTCGTGTCTTGACGCTTGTACCTATCCTCTCACGGTAATCCTTTACGTAACGTGCAACTTGACCTTGGGCTTTTGAGTAATATATTCAGGTGGGGACCCTCTTTTGAGTAATATATTCAGGTGGGGAATATTTACCAAATGAACATTCACTTACAGCAGGAAGATGAACGAGGGTAGAGGGAGGGGAGCTTGAATGAAGAGGACAATGATGGGCTCGAAGGGCTGTGGCGGAGCTACAAAGAGAGAGTTACCCTCATCTCCTCCACTCTAGACTCCCTCGCCACTCACTTCATGTCTATCTTTAGACTACCTAAGAAGATTCTTAAAAAGTTAGATGCTATCCGCAGATCCTTCTGGGCTACCGAGGAGTCTTGCTCCGGAGCAAAATGCCTTATCGCTTGGAAAAAAATTTGCAAACCCAAGTCGGCTGGTGGTCTTGGTATAAAAAGTCTCACTCTCCAAAACAAACTGCCTCATGAAATTCGTCTTCAAACTTCTCCAAAAACCAAACCTACCCTAGGTCAACTGGTTCTTCCAACACTACTCTCTCGACTTCATGAATAAGCCTCAAAATCCACACTACCTTTTGGAAATCGTTAACCAACAGCTCCGCCACCTTGGTAAAATCTCCTTCGTCCTTACCAACAATGGCACGCCAACTTTCTTCTGACTCGACGCTGGGCTCCTCTCCACCCCGCTTGCGGAAACCTACCCCCACATCTTCTCGCACTCCACTCCCCCCTCTGTCATGGTATCTCATGTCATGCATAACGACTCACTCGCTACCCTTCGGAACCGCCTAACCAACATGGCGTCTGCCGAGCTTGCGTCTGTTTTGTCTTTGTTGAAGGATGTTACCATAAGCGATGCGCCCAGTGACAGGTTCCTCACCCACGGTACTCTTTCACCTCGAGGTGCGCCTACTCACTGCTTTCCTCCGACCATGAGCTCGACCTCAATGCAAGGTACATCTGGGGCTCCAAGGCACCTATCAACGTTAAGATCTTCGGCTGGCTCCTCTGCAGTGACAGGATTAGCACGATGGCGAACTTACATCGCAAGACCATCACCGCAGGGTCGTCTTGCCCTCGCTGCGGCATCCCTTTGGAGGACGCGACGCACCTCGCCCTTCTCTGCCCATGCACGGCTCAGGTTTGGTCCCGCTTGGGCCTTCAGGTCCCTCTCGCCACCGACCTCATCTGGGATACTCCGACTCCGGTTGGCCTCGACATCAACACTTGGCCTGCCGTCGCCCTCGCCATCCTCTGGAAGCTGTGGGACTCCAAGAACGCTTGTGTCTTCCGTAACGAGAGGCACCCCCCCAAAGACACTATTAGGAACATCATCTCAAATTTTATGCTTTGGGCCTAGATTTAAGGACCCAGTTAGTAGGGAGGCCGTCGTGTCTTGACGCTTGTACCTATCATCTCACTGTAATCCTTTACGCAACGTGCAACAACTTGACCTTGGGCTTTTGAGTAATATATTCAGGTGGGGACCTCCCACCCCCGCGTGATTGTTCAAAAAAAACAAAGAGAGAGTTGGGCGGGCAATAGAGCACAGAAAATTTCAAATTCACAGTGTGCCTCTGTTGCCGGTGGTGCCGAATGGCGGCTGCTCCTCTTCTTGGTGCGCTGCGATGACCTGTGGTGTGAGCTTAGTTGGGCTGATGCGTCTGGGCCAGGTGTAATTTTTTTTGCTCCAACATTGGGTCATGGCCTGGCCGGCCTTGTTGTAGCTCCGCCAGTGTTGAAGTGTAAAGGGACTCAACAGGTTTAGGAATGAGTTTGGATTCCACAATAGCCATATGAGAGGTAATCTCATAATTTCTTAGAAGATGTGAGCCCAAGCAAATTCCATCTCTATAACCAAAATAAACGCATCAACGGAATCATTTCAATCACAAACGCATGACGGCGAGCCAAGCACACAAGCGAGGATGGGCAAAATGTGGTCTTTACCCCCTCTGCAAAAGCAGGAGTGGACCCCCTTTTTTTTATAGTGGGGGCACTTCTTACACCAAATCTGAATTTCCGAAGTAACTTCAGTAAAATACAAGCAAACTTTGCTGAACTTTTAAAGATTGAGTGGGGGCATAGGCCCCCACTGGCCGAATGACTGACAACCCCCCTTTTTTTTTCAAATCTCAGCTTACTTATGATCAAGACTTGGCTTGGTTTGGAGGCTGTCGGTCTATCTTGCTGGCTGGACAAGAGAAGCGTCAAGACTTGGTGGAACAACATGGCAGGCCACAACACTGCAAATCAAAAGGTCATGACTTTCCTCACCATGCTTGTCAACTCAACAATTTTGGACGAACAAAATGCTGGTTTCTAGAAAGTCCAAATTGCCGCATTACATATAGAGGCCATCAAGGAGGAGGCTCAGATTTGGACGCCATGAGGGCTAGGCATTTGAGAAATATCATGCTAGGAGGGTGAGTTTTTTGTATTTCGAACCATGCCACACTCGTCTTTTTTCAGAAAGCTCTATAAACTTTTTTCTTAATTAATGAATGAGGTAAATCTTTTGACTTCAATTAAAAAAACGCATGAATAGAACGGCCCATTTGATAGATGGCATTCCATTTCATTTGGTTCCTCAACTAAACATGCCATTAAAGGACGACAACAGCTCAAAGATTCAGAGGCTACGAGTTGAGGAGGGGATAGGAGGGGGCAGGCGGGGCAGGGGAAAGACAGAGAGCACCCACATTGATGAATAGACATGAAACGGCTGTCAATAGCGGTGCCCTTTAAAGTTGTGTTGACAGCAATAGATTGCATATGATCTGTACTGAGTAAAGACATAAAGAGGTATGCGCATTGTTGAGATGATCATGAGCAAGGGGTCAACAAGATGTTATATTGTACAACAAAGAATATATTTTGGATTCAATAAGGGTGGTTGGTTAATTTCCTATGGAATCGGACTGCACGAGGCTCAGATGAGAATTTGACCAAAAATTGCCCACCAGCGTGGCTTCTAAATATAGTCAATATATGTGTAAATGGAGGCCATTACACTTCAAAACCCTGGAACAAACAATGAGCTCAGCTCATTTGTTCGACTCGATGAACTCCCGGTATTCCTTCTTCATCTTCACACCAGAGAAAGTCCTGCATTTCCAAGATTAAGATATATCAGAAAGGTGGGCCCGCTATGGCACCATATAAAGTAGGCAAGACGGGAGCTCTGCAGCCGCCCAAGAGAAGTTCGACATATTTGGGAGAAATTCCAGGTGCATGGTAGAAGCTTTGTTAACCCGGAAGAATGCAACCCATATGTCACAATTAAGAGGTACTCTGTTGGTTCCTAAATATAAGACTTTTTAGAGATTCCAAATTTCCAATACGGACTACATAAGGAGCAAAATGAGTGAATCACACTCTAAAATAAATCTATATACATCCATATGTAGTCCATATTGAAATCTCTAAAAAGGCTTATATTTAGAAATGGAGGGAGTACTTGCAAAGAGAGCATACTGATCCTGCCAACTGTCCTATTTAACATCATTGAAATGGCATTCATGAAAGAAGATGCACATAAGTGTTGACCACTGATCTATCTCTATGTGTACATACAACATGCCAGTTATTCATGTGTTTTGGCCTCATTTACAGGATGGTGACATCTCAACTTAAGCCTGTGGTTGGATGCAAAAAATTGTTAACTGTGGGATATGTAATTCCAGCAGAACCCGTCCACTGAAAATGAAGTGAGCATGGTGGTCACTGCTTAATTTGGCTTATTACTACCAAAAGGATAAGTACAAAAGTGGAATTATGTAAAAGTACAATAATGGTTGCTGTCAGAGAGCAAGAAGGTTCACTAAGAACACTAAAATACTCGTATATCAGCTAACCCAATGTTTAGGTAAGTTGTGGTTTAGGTTGTGGCCGTAGTTTAGTAGAAAAACTAGCAAGACCAATCTAAGAAGCAAACCTGATCATTTCTTTGTTTTTAAAGAACTGAACACACGGTGTTCCCATTATGCCTGCAGCTTCTGCTATTTCAGGGTCCTCCTCGATGTCAATTTCAACAAAATGAACGTATTCGTCATATTCATCTATAACCTGTAAGAAATATCATTTTCATAAGGATGATGTATTATTATTAGCAAGCAACAAAACAAACAACAAAAATAAAATATAATTGCACGAGAACTTTTATTTGAGCTGTATCAAATTGAGAACTAATGTACTCCCTCCGTTCACAAATATAAGATGTTCTAACTTTTTTTTCTGAATCGGATGTATATAGACACGTTTAGTGTGTTTGTTAAGTCATTTCAGTCCGTATGTAGTCCATATTGAAATATCCAAAACATCTTATATTTGTGAATGGGGGGAGTACCATATACCAGCAAGGGTGTTGCAGTTGCAGTGCTGCACCAATGGTAAACGAGCAACTATCAGATTTAACTCTTACCACCAAAGTGGTAAATTCATAGTTCTTACAAGGCTACTGCTGTGATGACGCGTGTATCCCCAAGCATAGAGAAGGGTTGAATAGGGGATTCTCATGAGATTAAAAATAGACAAGGTGATCAAATCACATCCATGCATTGTCACATTGCTGCCATAGAACAGTCCATCAACTATCAGGTGGTGTAGTTCAGACCACCTAATGCATTTCAAATGGTAACATCTGTACCCAGTGTCTTAGACATATACCTAGGGCCCTAACAAAAATATACCATTATTTAGCAGTGTGTGTTGAAAACAAGATAAGATTTATAATTAATCGATACACGTGTGGAGGGTCACTTTTAATCGAGTGGGTGATATTTATGACTGGAATGCATACTGGCACCTTCAACTGATGCAGTTCTTATCGACTTCCAACTTCATAAATGCCGCAATGCAATGGAGACAGCATGAGCATATGCCGACTCAATTCATTTGGCGTGTTTCAATCCTATATTGTTCTTTGTTGGATTGAGTTTATCTTCAATAAGGATTTCATTTCTAGAACAGACAATTGAGCTTCGGCATGCTGGCTTGGCTTGTCGCTATGGATGCTCAGTCCTCAAAGGAAACCAGCATAAAGTAAATTTATTTCTGGAATTAAGGTAGATGCGAAGAAGATGTTAAGATACATTTTGTTTAACTAGATTTAAGGTGGCTGAAAAGTAAATTTTATTTAAGTAGATGTTAAGATGTTCAAAGTTCAATTACAAAAATTTAAGAACTAACCTTGTTCAAAATTGGTTTTAAGGTTCTGCAGGGACCACATGTTGGAGAAGTATATAGAACCAAAATGAGCCTTGGACTTCCATGGTATAACTTGCGGAGTGCATACTGCAAAGATAACAAAGCTCAGGATCAAATTTGACATGAACACTTGCGTTTATATGAGGCACACTACGCATATATATGTTTGGCACCTGTCCCTTGTGCTTTGTGTGAGTAATGTCGAAGCCCATCTCGACATCTTTGCCTTCAATCTCCTTCTTTTTTTCTTCACGGACAGGCTGAAATTTAATCAAGTAGAAAAAAGAGTTGTAACATAAAGCTTGATTGGTTGTTACAGAAGATAAGCCCCAAAACATATGAAGGTGCATTAAGTATGCATACACTAATGATCTCTAGCAGCTCAGGTTTTATCCACTTACAACGTCACAAATTTTTATTCCATATCAACTCACAGTTTCACATCGCTACAGCTTATGATAATGGAAGTCTAAACTCCAAATTTTATACAAGAAAGGATAATCGAATGCGACTGCATAGCATGCTAATATATGGAAACTAGGAAGCTTAATTAGAATGGACAAAATTTAACACAAATGACTGCAACACCCATGATATTGGAGACCAGTGATATTCATAGGGTAAGAGACAGCTTTCATTGAGACAATGACGACCAAGCAAAATGAAGCTGGCAAAATACACATGCATCAATTGCATTAAACAAATACATTCTGCGTGAAAAATAATACCTGGTGAAATTCAACAAGAAGATCACTGGAGACTAAGTATCTTTCAACTGACAAAGCAGCTATACATCCAGATCCAGCTGCAGTAACGGCTTGTCTCCATTCATGATCCTGCAGGTGAAGATGTGTGAAATCAAAAAATGTTCGCGATAATGGGCTGAAATAATAAACAGAATATCTGAATATCTATATTTCATGGATAGGTATCTAATGATGAGTGGGTACAAGTCTTATGTCTTAGAAAACAAATATATTGCCTTTCACTGCAGAATTTTCCAAACAGTAGAGGCAGGGTCATCAAGACATGATGTGCTAGCATGCTACAACAAGCAACGTGGTGAGCTGATAGCACACATGAACTGCAGCAGGATTAAGTCCTTGTTTTTTCAAGTGGCACACTACAATCATGTAGAAGTTTCAGACATTGAATGAAGGATGAAGTTACCTGCACATCACCAGCAGCAAATACGCCATCAACTGAAGTTTTTGCTGTGCCTTCGTCAACCAAGATATATCCAGAACTATCAAGTTCAATTTGACCTTGTAGCAGCTGACTGTTTGGAGTATGTCCTATCCCATAAAATAGACCTTTCACTTCAAGAACTTTTTCCTCTCCCGTATCGATTCTCCTCAACTGAATACCAGACATCTGTCCTTTGGTATTGCCGACAACATCCACAGCTTCTGTATTGAAATGTACTGTTATGTTGGGGTTGTTGAGTACTCTGAAACATTCGCCATAATCAACCTGTTAACCAAACATCCAGGCAATTGAAATTTTACTTCATTAATATATCATGCAACTGAAGAGGAGCTAACATCCTTTAAAGAACTTAACAATTTCATCTACAGACAAGTTCCGAAAAAATCCACAGCCCTCGAGTTCTATGGACCTCTGGAAATATTGTGATTTCGAGTATCTAAACTGGTAACAACCAATACGAATCAAGTTGCGGTTAGGCCTAGTTTGCATCAAGCACAAATTGTAGTATTAACAAAGAACAGTTGTGCCGATGCAACCAACATCTTAAATTGGTAGCTCAGCATATTACCATGCAATTAAATGCCGTCATCGAATGGTGAACGAGTTGACAATATTTACAACAGATGAAAGGTGGAAATGATCATGCATTCCTTTTACAATCCTTTAAGCTATCAAGTATCAACTGATGCTAACACTGAAAATAAGTGAAATCTTGACAATCCATGTACGAAAGATTTACATGAACAGGTAAGACTACTTTGATATTTATCACAGTAAACGATATAATTTTATAGGGAAGACTTGGGGAATGCCTTACCGGTCCTGCATAGCTTTGGATGCTCGTAGTTGGTCCCTTCGAACAAGTAAATGAACATGGCACGCATATTTTGTCAAATATATCGCTTCCTCGGTAGCTGTATCACCTCCTCCAACTACCGCAAGAACTTGACCCTTGTACAGAGGTGATGCTCCATCACATATTGCACATGCGCTGATACCTCTACTCCAAAATTCTTCTTCACGAGGTAATCGAAGTCGCTTCGCAGTAGCTCCAGTTGCAATGATTACACTATGGGATTTCACCTATATATATGCCACTAAGATTAGTGCAGCAAAAAAATGTGCAAAATAATTCACGTGCACTATAAATTAATAATAGGTGATTTGCTATCAACATACATATACAAGACAAATTACAGCACAACTAAGAGTCAAATCATAAACGTAGAGCAAAAGAGTAGACAAAAACCTAAATAAGTAAAGTACATAGAATTCTGCACTGGTTCAGAGCTCGCATTATCTTTTCTACATTTTTCACTAGCTCTGCTTTGTTACTTTTCTATTTAAAACGGATCCTGGTTTTGTTCACAAAATTCACATGCAACACTAGCTTGTTTTTACGAGAGGCGAGTTCAGAGTCCAAAATAAGTTATGGCGCACCAAGAGGAAGAAGACGAAGTGCTTACCTCTCGGTCACTGCTACGGATAACAAATGGCCTACTCTTCACATCTATAAACTCAACGTCTTCTTGGTGAAGCTCTGCACCCCACCGCTCCGCCTGCTTCCGCATTCTGGCATAAATCACGACCCCAGGATGATATAAGTATCGCAAACACAACGTTTACCGATTCAATACAGATAGTGGGCAACTCTTACTTGTCCATGAGGTCAGGCCCGGTGATGCCGTCGGGGAACCCAGGGAAATTCTCCACCTCGGTGGTGGTCATCAGCTGGCCTCCGGGAACACCGCCCACCTGGTAACCTTCGAACACGACGGGTTTCAGGTTCGCCCGGGCGGCGTAGATGGCGGCGGTGTACCCTGCCGGGCCGGAGCCGATGATCACCAGGTTCTCCACGCCCCTGCCAGGATCTGCAGCCACGAGAAAACAATCACCCGCTGTTCCACTTCGCCACAGGGCGTCTTCAGCTCCACATACAGTATCGGATAATAGCGAAGAACTGACAGTACGCAGGTCTACAGACTACAGAGTCAGGGCAGCCCCAAATCTAAAATCTGGACAGACGGAAGCGAACAGGGGACTGAGAGCGGCGCACCTGAGGGGGGAGGAGAGGCGGGGGCCTCCTCGTCGACCGCGTCGGCGGCGGGGGCGGCGGCGGCGCGCAGGGCCTTGGACTTGGGTGCGCGCGCGCAGGAGGCGGCGGGGAGGGGCCGGCAGGAGGGGAAGGATACCCGGCGGCTGCGGGAGGAGGACGGCGGGGCGGAGGAGAGGGCGGCGGCCACGGCGAGGCGCGTGACCGCCATCGCGCGCGGTGAGGGGAGGCGGGGAGGGGGAGGGAGCGAGGTGGCTGCCTCTGCGTCGGTGGGTGGTGGGTGGTGTTGGCGGAGTGGACGGGCCGGGACGGGAAGGGAATCAAGCGGAGGGTGTGGAGCGCAGGGGAGCGGATGGATGGGTGGATTGGATAGGGGGGAGGCGAGGGAGTGGAGGCCGCAGCAGGAGCCAGACGTGCCGCGGCTGCTGCGCTGCCGGAGGGAGGCTGGAACTGGAAGCGGGCGCTCTGGTTGTGGTTGGGCGTTTTCCCTTGGTTCTGCCCCACCCCCACACCTCGCCGCTGTCCTTTTCGGCGTTGAGCTTTCGCGAACCTGGCGACGTTCCAGCCCATTTGTCCGTCCAGCCAGAATGTTGGAGCTGCCAAGTGCCAAGCATCTTTGCTAGGGGTTGCTGCCAAGCATTGAAGAGTTCAAGTTTGTCTTCTTAAATCAAACCTCTCCACACTTACGAAATGCATACACAGTCTCCTTCGATTCATCATAAGACAAGAATATAATAGTGATAGAACAAGTGAGATGACATGTACCCGGTCCGTTTCTTATTAATCCGCGTGTAAGACTTGTTTGAAGTCAAACTATGGAAAATTCGACCAAATTTATGTTTAAAAAATATCAGCAACTACATTATTAAAGATATATAGTAGCATGAAAATTAATTTCATGTTGCATCTGATAATATTTATTTCCTTTTTTTGAATGTTTAATTTCTTATATGAAGTTGGTCAAGTTTATAAAGTTTGATCTCACAAAAAATTTATATGCGGACTAAAAAAGTGGAGGGAGTAATAAAAAACTGTGTGTTTCTTTGATTTTTTTGGTCCGTCCATCGGCAAGGGGTGAAAAATCATTTCATTTTATATAGATGAAAAAAAAATGCTTCATATGCCGTCGCTCTGCTGGGCCTCCATCTGACACGAGCTCCTTGGACTCAAATGCAAAAAGATAAAATTACTTTACCAATTAATAATCCCACATCACTCCTTTACGCTAAATTCCACCAATTTATATACGCCAAAGAGTAACGAGAATTAACAAGACGAGCCATCAACAAACAAAGGACGCGGTGTGGGTTCCGTTTACTTGAGCAAAACGAAGAAATTAAATTCATCTGTGTGGCTAGGGAAATTGAAGAATTTAAATTTACCGCTGGCTAACAAGTTTGTGCCAATAAGAGATTTCATGAGAATCCATGGTGGTCAGGGGCATTTCACCCGAGCAAAACAGAATGGTTGACGCGCGGCTTCCTTGCGTTTAATAAATCCTTTCAGAGTCCAAACAGAAAGACAAATTTATCTTTAAAATTATTTCTTCCGAAGCCTTAATCCAACTTTTGTTTTTTTACAAGAGAAACAAGTCTAGATCTTGGTGTGCGCCTACCTGTCAGCTGCCAAATTTGTCTTAATAAATAACTCTTCCGAAGTATAAGGGTTGGACTATTAATTCAATTTTTTTACGAGAAAAGTAAGTCTATATCTCGGAGTCTGCCAACCTGCCGTCGTCGGGTGTATAACGCGCTGATGAATGTTTTGATGGACACGCTAATTTTCTTCCTCGTTGCAACACACGAGCATATATGCTAGTGATGGAGATAATAAAAGAGATGCCATTTGGTTTCTCATTGCATAAGTTCTTTTCATTGAGTCTAAGCTAACATTTCTTTCCTTTGAAATATGAAGGATAGGAATCAATCATGTATTAGAATATAATTACCGAAAAAAGTTTTTGCCCCGCTTTATATATAAAGCAAACCACCTGAGCCACAAGGTCCTACAAATGTTCACACCGGACACACACGCAAAAGTAGACACAACATAGTACGAGAGGGTTCTGCTGAGGGCATAGCTCAACAAGCCCTGAATGAGAATGTAATTCTACACATGCAAATCAAAGAGCTCTAAACCAAATTTTCCTATAAAAATCATATACTGTAGAATTCCTACAAAATTCTTGTAAACCAAAGAAGGCATAAAATATGATAATATTTACATCATTAAATATATATAATATGAACATACATTTAAGATGAATCTTATAATTAATCAAGGTTGTAGATACATTTCTATGTAAACTTGATCAAATTTAATGAAAGTTGACTTAGGAAAAAGCTAGATTCCATGTCACTGTGCCAAAGTTTATTTGGTTGCACCGGATTTTGTCAAGCGGTTTGAGTGGATGAAAAAATCTTGGGAAATATAGTGTAAATAAGTTCTTAAGAAAAATACTACAAAATTTAAGCTACAAATTAAAATAACCCATGTATGAAAAATACTAAGACTTTTAATCCTCCAAAATTCATATGAAAATCTTTGAATCAAAGAGACCTGTTGCTTTTTCAAGAGAAATGCTGGACAGGTACACCAATGAAATCAAATCTGAAATTTATAATTTATCAAATATTTAAAACATAAGTATACGGAGCACAACTGAAATTCTAGACATGGTATTGCCGGTTAGCTAGTATTTTAAAAATGTATGTGATACTGTAGTACTGTGGTTAGATTATGTCCGAAGGAAGACACCCCAAAGATTAACACACTAGGCATTGAAGGCAATTGCTTAATCCTCCGAGATGGAACTATTAATATTTCTTGAAACAAAAGGAAATACTGATATTATCTCTTACTTTTCTCTAAACTCAGATCATGCCGTCTATATATTTAGTACTCCATCCGTCCGGAAATACTTGTCGGAGAAATGAATAGTGATTATTGTAAGCTTTGAAGTCTATGAACATATAGTTGTGGTTATCTTAAGCTTTAATTTTTTTTCCACTAATATTCTTGTTTTGAAACTTTTACTTAGATTATTATTATTGTTACCGCTATAGGTATACCTATGCTTGCCCACATACAAGCATATAGAGCATACAACAATTGTTTTTTTTCTGAACCAAGAACTGTAGAACAATCGATCTACAATGCATACAACAGTTGTTATCTAAGCTAAAGTGGATGTGCGTACTGAGTACTGCCAGCCTGAACCAAATACAAAAGGCAAGCACGTACTTAGGGGAGCTTCAACATCAAACAAACATCCACTATCACTCTAAGTCTCTACCAGCCATCATGTTCCACAGCATCTGATACGCGTCTTCGATCGATAGCCGGGCATGCAGAATCGCACGCAGAACTCGTGCTCCTTAGCTTCTTGTCGCTTGAAACAAGTGATCCTCGTGATGGCCAGTGACCACATTGCCCACAAAGCTACCCATCAAGTGGGTGGGACTACACGAACCTTTCGAAAGCTAGTGCCACCAACTTTCCACATTGCCTGTTCGGGCTCCAAAGCATCGGCAGCGACCGCCAACATCTCGATCATAACACTCCAATTCCAATTTCAGCGTGCTAATCGGCTAGCGACACGAAGAATCGGGGAATTGACCGGGAGGAGCAATCTCAAAGGGAATTTGATGTTGCATGTTATTACACACGCAGTCAAAGATGCAACAATGCAGGCTGCATGGAGCAAAATGCCTGGTTGGATGCATGCTGTCACAAACGAATAACGATGCATGGCCTCATCGCAAGACATATTCCACGCAGCCAGCAGCAGCCGGCTGAGGAAGAAGAAGACCTTGCATATCGATGTCAGTTGGCGACTTTTCCAGTCACAATATAGCAGCCGGATAGTGGTGTCACGGAGAATAGCAGCGGGAGATCTTTGCTAAGGGAAATGGAAGATGTTTCCATGAGGATGTCTCCACTTACTGAGCCCAGCATTTGCCACACACAAAAAGAAACGAATTTTGAAGCCATAGTGGTCAGTTTACCTATCTATGTGTCAAATAAGCTGGAGGGGTCTGTCTATGGATCAGTCGAATGAGAAAATATTATTTCTTGTTCAAACAAATCTAAGAAAATCTTCTTTGCCTTCTAGTATTTTTTTGGTCTAATACAAAAATATTTAGAACTTGTTCTCATAGTTCAAAAAGCGGAATTCGCACACATGTCAATGTTGGATCGATGGCTCTCGACATATGTTGAGAAATAGACAATTCTCAAGCGATAGAGAATTAGCAAAACCAAAGGCGAAAAGTGTTGCCCGTTTAATAAGAGGAAACCCGGGCAAAAATCATGATTACAACTCATCTAAAGATATGATACCACCCTGACATGCATGGCCACCAACACACTGCTCAGCACATGCTGAGAACATACATCTGTCAGGGCCACCAACAAACATGATCATCTCATTATGCGTCGCCTCTCAAGATCCATAGATTTCATCCTCACAAAAGAAGAAAACCATACAGACCGAGCACTGCAATAGACCCACAACAACCATGTTGCTCCCAACCAAATAGTAAGCCGACGCAAGGACAAGGTAGAATATTGTTTTTCAGTGACGGGCCTCGTAGAAGATATTGCCAAGAGCTTGCCACTGACAAAGCCCATTGCAATAATTGGAGAACACCACCCACCAAACCACTCGTCACAATTCATCGCCACTGCCATGTCGTCCTGTGACATCGGAGCTTCGTTTCTCCCTCTATGAGTGGGGTGCCCGGAGAGAACCAAATGAAGTCGAATAATCAACGTAGAAGGTTGTAATGCAACATAGCCCCACTAACATCAGTTTCTCTGCCACCCGGGTTGCAAATGCCAACAGATCTACAGAAACTAATATGTCCTCCATATGGTCAAGCCACCAGCCACCGGTCTCACACCTATATCGGCTCCAAGATAATGTCCCCCACGAAGGGAATGATACATGAAGCACCACCATCGTCCCATCAAAGAACATTTCAACCAAGGATTTTTGTTAGCTTGGGCCTCGAGGAAATAAGAAAAACAACATCACAACAGCGTCTCCCAAGGAATTTAAGGGCACCCATGGGAATCTTGTTTAAAATTTTCAACCTAAGTCTCATAACACGTACGACTTTTTTTTTACCGAAATCTACCTTGGGATCCCCAACCCATCGACATGTAGCCCACTGGTATCCTACCAGCCGCATCTGCCAAACTACATCTCGAGACGCGAATCTTCGAGAAGTTTTGCCATGCATGAGTCCAGAAATAAATTCAATGCACACCATGGGAAACAAATAAGGAAAAATGTACTGGTAGATCGTACGTACCAAGTTCATATTTGGTGTGAACAATTCACACTCTTTGGACCAAAATTTGATTTCAATTTTTTGTGGCACGATAGAGGTATAATGTGCATCTGTCATCACTTTGATCTCTATATCGGCCAACATTACGCTCATGGTTGTTGTAATCTAACTCACAAAAATACAAAATAATTTTGCTCAAACTGAAGATCAGAACAACCAACCGCACATATCTCATTACCAAAGTGTGGCATAATGTCACATTCCTTATTGAACAGTAGCAACGCATCCTTGCAAAGGCACCTTACTTAAGAGCCTACAAGTACAAACACAGGTACTTTATTCCAACTCTTCTAGCTAAGTACCGTGTGATGCGGCTATCATGTGTGTATTAGTAAGCAGGCAGACATAAGTACCGGCAAAGCTCTAGCTTAACTAACTGCCTTCGAGCTGGGCCATGGCTGATCAACCAGTTAGATAGATAGATCAGACATGAAACTTCCAGTACATTTATTCCAACTTCTCTAGATATCTGTATCAGGTACCGGTGAGCTCAGGCGGCGACGAGGATCATGGCTGATCGATCAGTTAGACAGATCAGGTGAACCTCCTCCCACCGGTGCCCGTGGGACGCTGGCAGTTGAAGTACACAGCGGCGACGGGCTTGCCGAGGTTGAAGCGGCGCGCGAAGCTGCGCGAGTTGAAGCTCTGGCGCGCCTGCGGCGCGAACACCGTCCCCCGCCCCATCTGCTGGTACAGAACCAGCACCATGCGGTGGATGCCCATGGTAGGGCTTGGGCTCTCGTATGGCACGATCTCTTTTCCTGCCAGTTCATCAAAGAGTAAGGGAATTTAGATAAGTTAAGCGTCCGCTTTCCCCGGAAAATGGAAGGAATAGCATGTGCTTTTGTGGTTTTTACTGTATTTGTGTCCTTTCTTGGTATCATTAATTTGTAATATTTTGCAGTAAGGTGAGATATGTGGAAAATAGCAACTATAAAGCGGTTCAAGATTATTTGCAGAGAATATATTTGCAGAGAATAATAAAGCGGTTCAAGATTATTCTCTGCAAATAGCCACTATAGTACATGCCAGATTTTTTCTCTTCCTACCCTAATTAACATGGGCGAGTTGGTAGTTGGTTACTTGCAATCACAGAAAATGAACGTCAAGTACGTAAGGTCTATCATAAAATGTTGTATTATTTGAGCGTTAAAATGGCAGTTGCTATATGGCAACATTATGTGTTTTGCCATGTAGAAAAACCAATGTATGCTAATTTGGCAAAGTCACATGGTACTAAATATACATATGTGTAAAACAATATTGACGAGTAATAAAGTACTGAAAAATTGAACAACATAACAAAGACCTCTCAAATTATTTGCAGAGAATATATTTTTCAGCAGTTTCACGAGTACCTTACGCAACCATTGCAACATTGCACTAGTTGATGTGAAATGTCTAACCGTGTTTGATAAATATTTTGCAGTAAATAAGAAACCATTTTCCTTGCATCATACTTTTACAAATATGGTCACAAAGCAATACAATTCATACATCCTAAGGATGAAATCATTAAATTTATGTTTTAATAATAAACGTATGAACTCACTTTTAGTTAAGCCACATATTGCAATATTTTGATTTAACATCATTTTATACACACTATATAGATCTACTGCTTTGTTAACTAAGGTGCATCACATATTAAGATAAGAAGTAAAAAAATCATATATCATAATATACAATATCCCAGTTTAAGCACTAAGTATAAGCTCGAGCGTCACTATGGAACACCACCTGAGATACTAGCACCTAATATGGACCGTTTGGCAAGAAGCTTGAATGAAAACCTGAGCATTAGGAAAAGTAATTTTGATGTACTCACCAAAGCTATCATTTGTTGATGATGGGATATCAGTCACCATCCTGCGCATACCCAAAATAAAATAAAATTAGAGCAGTCCA
Organism: Aegilops longissima; assembly: GCA_021605205.1. NCBI lineage: Eukaryota > Viridiplantae > Streptophyta > Magnoliopsida > Poales > Poaceae > Aegilops > Aegilops longissima. The sequence continues at coordinate 113,128,390 of CM038677.1, forward strand.
TCAACATATAGTTGTGGCCCAACAAAAACGTGCATGCAGTAAAATATGACAACACATGTAAGAGTGATGGCTTACCAGTGCAGGTACTCCCTCAGGGTTGGGTTGCTGGGATTAGGCGCATCAGGATCCACCATAACCTATTTGATTTACAATTACACAAGCACATGGTCAACATGTTAGGGGATAAAAAATAACCTAGCTATAATTTGGATTGGGCTACCAACAAACAAGTTCAAGCAACATGCAACAACGAGCTTGTTTGGTGAAGCCATTAGTCTCCCAAACTCTCTCAAGTTCATACCATGGCCATACACGTATGGCCTACCATCAATGGAGTACTCTTTCGGGTTCAAAGTGGTAGGCTTACTAGAGTATAGGCCACACGAAAATCATCACCACCTATCTCAACATTGGGTTTCAGAGAGACTGCTGGCGAGCGAAACTCCATGCCATTGAACACAGGCCTCCCATCATACATCACAGTTAGAGGCACTGAGCTAACAAATGGGTCTAGAACATCTCCAACTATCTGTGCCCTTGTCAAGGAGTCATTCGCCATAATATTTTGGAGTCTCGGAGCAAGTGTATACACTATTGAACTACAAAAGCTTGAGAAATTACATGGGGTTGGGGACTATTTATAGTCTTTGAGAGAGCTCTAAGATGACACACACACATGCACGTGTGATTCGCGTTCTAATAATTAGAATATCACTATGTTGATCTACTTTCGACAAGATGCCCTTCTACTTGTCAGCATTTTAGACATTATTCCTTCGTCTTGCTAGTGTTCTCAGCGCCATCTCTCCTTCTCGCGATAAGAGCATATGTAACAAATGTTTGGGAATCGCATATATCCTTTCCATATCAGTTATATGGAATTATATATCTTTTGTTCTTCTATGCATCACATTCCACGAGGAAGATCTCTATTTCTGACTTTATATGGTATCATTGGCAATTGGCGATATATTACTTGGCTAGCTCGGTGTCGATCAGGCCCCGGTGCTTGATATAGTACTTATACGTAAGTTACGATCTGTTTGGTTCTTTACAACGAACAACCGGTTATATATATTATTGAGTGCTGTTCTACTTATTAAATTTAACTCTGACAGGGAGTAGACATGTACAAATGGACAAAACATATGTGATATTTAGGCCTTTCAATTTGTTGCTTTTATCTATGCATGTTTAATGTTGCTCTCGGTGGTAGTGTTTGTCAGTATATCATTTTCTTCTTCATCCACATTTGTAAAAAAAATATAGTTAATTAATTTGTTGGATCTAACATACAGCTATGAAGAGTGATAATGCTTAACATGCACATGTACAAACAGAGAATCACTACTGTTGAGAACATATTCCAGCATGAGGTTTGTGCCCATGAGCTCATGCACCTTTGGAAGTGGCATGTGCAGCTGATGCTTCGATGCCTTCTTCGAACAGCTCTTCAATTTGTCCCACAAAACTAAAAAATATGGCAACATTAACTGATAGACGGCAACCCGGAGGAAGGAAGTATTCCATCCTCTAAGAAAGCAACGAATGGCTATGGTACATGAAAACTCATGCATAACTTATTGGAAAAAATGTGACCACCTGAGTCATTTACAAAATGCCGGCATAATTCGACATGTTTGTTTTCTACCGTTCCGATACATATGGCAATAAACTTACGCAAACTTCTGCATCCATACAAATTATAACATGAAATGTGTTCTTCTTCTTTTTGCAGGGACCATGAAATGTATTCGTGGTTTTCAATCATGAAAACACAATTCTATTTCAAATAGAAAAATATATTTGCATTTCTTAGAGAATTCTAATCAGAGATCTTTCTTAAAGGCTTCAGTGCAAAGTAAGTTCTAATACAACATTACTTTTGTCGTGAAAATGCCAAAAGCCATATGTTAAGTAGCACATGCCCTTGAAAAATACCCTTACAAAAATTTAAAAATACGCCAAAATCATTAGGGGCGTAAAAAAATTTGTTCCTCCTGCATCCACCGACGGGGCACCGTGAGCAAAACTCGTTGCCACCTCTGGGCCTATCAAACTTGTCAGGAGCTTGTAAAAACAATGGCCGAGAAATCGTTGATGTAGATCAGAAGACGCCGCGGCCAGCCATGATCTATGTAGCAAATCACTGCCCCAGAGAAGAAAACATCAAAGAGGGCATGTAGAACGGCCCAGATCTGGCCAGACGGAGTCGTGGAACAAAAATCTCACATGCGCCCACGAGGCCGAGGCTGGCCAACTTTTATCAGTCAGAACTGGAGCCGGAGAACCAAAACGCATAACCATAACGGCGGTGGAGGAACCCTGGATGTCTTTGGGGCTGGGGGCTGCGTCCCTTGCGTCCTCAGCATTGACCTAATACTACAATATTAGTACTACTCTCTCTGTCCGGAAATACTTATCGAAAAAATGGATGTATCTAGACATATTTTAGTTTTAGATACATCCAATTTTCTCCATTTCTGCGACAAGTAATTTCGGATATCAATACACTACTCATGGTTGCAGAATTGCGTTTATGCTTTTGCATTATGACCGAAGTTAGTTTTCTGGGATCAATGATTGAAATCGACGGGACCTCATCCGAAAGAACCTCCTCTCCATGATTGGCTCTTTTCGCTCACCTTTCCTGCCAACGTGTTCTCAGTTACGATAGGAACGGCTCTAGGTAGATCGATCGTTGCACCTTGCACCTTGCAACCTTAGCTCTTGATTCATCTATATCAATTAAAATCTATAGTTGTGTGCAATTGCATCGCATAATCAAAGACTGAGAGAGCTTTTGTTAAATTTTTTAGATGAAGACTGAGAGACCATAACAAAGCTACAAACTGCTACTGATCACTGCCCTAGCTCGCACGTATTCCGGCGTTTTGACCAGATTCGACTGCTCCCGTGGCTGATGCCACTCCTATTCTCTCCCAGGAAACGGCCATGCCAACCGAAAAAGCATAGCAGAGGCCGACAGAGCTCTTTATTTTTTTTCAGTGAAAATACTTTTTTTTTGCATGGTAGTGAAAATACTATTTTCACATACTGAAAAATCTGGAAAAAAGTATACACACAAATGTATATTTTTAGTATACATGTATAAAATTTCATACATATAATCACATGTAATGAATACAAAAAAGATAAATACACAGATAAAAATGGGCTTTATCTTTGGTGTGTTTGGGCCAGATATTTATCTTTTTTGAGTAGCATGCAAATGATTGAATTGCCTGATGAAACTTTTTACATACTTGATGAACAGTCATATGTATTTGTATAAATGTTTTTGATATTTTTTGAAACTTTTCAGTATATTCTGATTTTTCTTTGGTAAAACGGGGCTCCATGGAGCCCAGCCTCTACGACGCCTCACTCCCATGCCAACCTTCTAATTGCACTCTACTTTTTTTTTGCAGTTGTTATATAGGGGATCGCCGTCGTGCCTGATTGAATCATGCCAGGCTAAACACTCTTGGTATGAACTTTCCCATAAAAAAAATCATTAACCTTGAACATGGGAGTTTCAGGGCCGATTGTACAAACAATCAAAATTCCTAGCCATCTATACAATTGTAATCCTAGAGCTCTACTCCGTCTCCATGCATCCCCTTCCCCCTCCTTTTCTTCGACATCCCACCGCAATGGATACACCACCTTGATTCGGTTCCAGCTGGACAACAAAATTCCAAGTTCTTACTCTTAAAATATTCATGTTGGTGCAACCAGAGTTGCATTATCCACCTTTTCATCGTATTGCCTCTCGTCTTTATGTAACTCTCCTTTGGGTAGAAGCACTATATCACTAGATGATTTGTTGTGCCGATGGCACAGAGGCCAAATGCAATCCAGAAGTTAGGCAGACTGTATGAAACACTTCTTATGAATTGTTTATAAAGCACGATCTTGGTTTATGACATGACAACATACAACATAAACTTATAATTGCCAATTGCCACACTAGGACCGGCAAACTTACAATCAGAGGTCACAACACTTTGATCATGACTAGTGTTGGGTCATGCTGACTATACCACCACCTTAGTGTCGAAAAGTGTTGGGGAACGTTGCAGAAAATTAAAATTTTTCCTACAGTTTCACCAAGATCCATCTATTAGTTCATCTAAGCAACGAGTCATGGGAGAGAGATTGCATCTACATACCACTTGTAGATCGCGTGCGGAAGCGTTCACTAGAACGTGGATGATGGACTCGTACTCGCCGTGATCCAAATCACCGATGACCGAGTGCCGAACGGACGACACCTCCGCATTCAACACACGTACGGAGCGGATGACGTCTCCTCCTTCTTGATCCAGCAAGGGGGAAGGAGAGGTTGAGGAAGATGGCTCCAGCAGCAAGACGACGGCATGGTGTTGGTGGAGAAGCAAGACTCGGCAGGCTTCGCCAAGCACGTGACGGAGGAGGAGAGGTGTAGCAGGGAGAGGAGGCGCCAAGATGCAAGGTGCGGCTGCCCCCCTCCCCCTTATATAGGCCCCTGGGGGCGCCGCCCTGGAGATCTGATCTCCCAAGGGGCGGCGGCCAAGGGGGATGCTTGCCCCCAAGGAAAGTGGGGCTTCACCCTAGGGTTTCCAACCCTAGGCGCAGGGGGCCCAAGTGAGGCGCACCAGCCCACCAGGCTGGTTCCTCCCACTTCAGCCCACGGGCCCTCCGGATAGGTGACCCCACCGGTGGACCCCGGGACCCTTCCGGTGGTCCCAGACAATACCCAGTAACCCCAAATTCTCCCGATGGCGAAATAGCACTTCCTATATATAATTCTTTACCTCCGGACCATTCCGAACTCCTCGTGACGTCCGGGATCTCATCCGGACTCGAACAACATTCGGTTTGCTGCATACTCATATTCATACAACCCTAGCATCACCGAACCTTAAGTGTGTAGACCCTACGGGTTCGGAGACATGCGAACATGACCGAGACGGCTCTCGGTCAATAACCAACAGCGGATCTGGATACCCATGTTGGCTCCCACATACTCTCGATGATCTCATCGGATGAACCACGATGTCGAGGATTCAATTAATCCCGTATTCAATTCCCTTTGTCAATCGGTACGTTACTTGCCCGAGACTCGATCGTCGGTATCCCAATACCTCGTTCGGTCTCATTACCGCAAGTCACTTTACTCATACCGTAATGCATGATCCCGTAACCAATCACTTGGTCACTTTGAGCTCATTATGATGATGCATTACCGAGTGGGCCCAGAGATACCTCTCCGTCACACGGAGTGACAAATCCGATCTCGATCCGTGTCAACCCAATGACACTTTCGGAGATACCGTAGTGCACCTTTATAGTCACCCGCCACGTTGTGACGTTTGGTACACCCAAAGCACTCTTACGGTATCCGGGAGTTACACGATCTCATGGTCTAAGGAAGAGATACTTGACATTGGAAAAGCTCTAGCAAAACTAACTACACGATCTTGTGCTATGCTTAGGATTGGGTCTTATCCATCACATCATTCTCCTAATGATGTGATCCGTTATCAATGACATCCAATGTCCATAGTCGTGAAACCATGACTATCTATTGATCAACGAGCTAGTCAACTAGAGGCTCACTAGGGACATATTGTGGTCTATGTATTCACACGTGTATTACGATTTCCGGATAATACAATTATAGCATGAATAAAAGACAATTATCACGGACAAGGAAATATAATAATAATCCTTTTATTATTGCCTCTAGGGCATATTTCCAACAGTCTCCCACTTGCACTAGAGTCAATAATCTAGTTACATTGTGATGAACTGAACACCCATAGAGTTCCGGTCTTGATCATGTTTTGCTCGCGGAAGAGGTTTAGTCAACGGATCTGCGACATTCAGATCCGTATGCACTTTGCAAATTTCTATGTCTCCATCTTGAACATTTTCACGGATGGAGTTGAAGCGACGCTGATGTGTTCGGTCTTCTTGTGAAACCTGGGCTCCTTGGCAAGTGCAATAGCTCCAGTGTTGTCACAGAAGAGTTTGATTGGCCCCGACGCATTGGGTATAACTCCTAGGTCGTTGATGAACTCCTTCACCCAAATTGCTTCATGCGCTGCCTCCGAGGCTGCCATGTACTCCGCTTCACACGTAGATCCCGCCACGACGCTTCGCTTGCAGCTGCACCAGTTCATTGCTCCACCATTCAACATATACACGTATCCGGTTTGTGACTTAGAGTCATCAGATCGTGTCGAAGCTAGCGTCGACGTAACCCTTTGACGAGCTCTTCGTCACCTCCATAAACGAGAAACATGTCCTTTGTCCTTTTCGTGTACTTCAGGATATTCTTGACCGCTGTCCAGTGTTCCTTGTCGGGATTACTTTGGTACCTTCCTACCAAACTTACGGCAAGGTTTACATCAGGTCTGGTACACAGCATGGCATACATAATAGATCCTATGGCCGAGGCATAGGGGATGACGCTCATCTCTTCTTTATCTTTTGCCGTGGTCGGGCATTGAGCCGAGCTCAATCTCACACCTTGTAGTACATGCAAGAACCCTTTCTTGGACTGATCCATTTTGAATTTCTTCAAAATCTTATCAAGGTATGTGCTTTGTGAAGACCTATGAGGCGTCTCGATCTATGCCTATAGATCTTGATGCCTAATATGTAAGCAGCTTCTCCAAGGTCCTTCATTGAAAAACTTTTATTCAAGTAGGCCTTAATGCTGTCCAAGAGTTCTATATCATTTCCCATCAAAAGTATGTCATCTACATATAATATGAGAAATGCTACAGAGCTCCACTCACTTTCTTGTAAACGCAGGCTTCTCCATAAGTCTGCATAAACCCAAACGCTTTGATCATCTCATCAAAGTGAATGTTCCAACTCCGAGATGCTTGCACCAGCCCATAAATGGATCGCTGGAGCGTGCATACCTTGTTAGCATTCTTAGGGTCGACAAAACCTTCCGGCTGCATCATATACAGCTCTTCCTTAAGATAACCGTTAAGGAATGCCGTTTTGACGTCCATCTGCCATATCTCATAATAATAGTATGCGGCAATTGCTAACATGATTCGGACGGACTTAAGCTTCGCTACGGGAGAGAAAGTCTCATCGTAGTCAATCCCTTGAACTTTCCGATAACCCTTAGCGACAAGTCGAGCTTTATAGATGGTGACATTACCATCCGCGTCTGTCTTCTTCTTAAAGATCCATTTGTTTTCTATCGCTCGCCGATCATCGGGCAAGTCTGTCAAAGTCCATACTTTGTTTTCATACATGGATCCTATCTCGGATTGCATGGCTTCAAGCCATTTGTTGGAATCCGGGCCCGCCATCGCTTCTTCATAGTTTGAAGGTTCACCGTTGTCTAACAACATGATTTACAGGACAGGGTTGCCATACCACTCTGGTGTGGAACGTGTCCTTGTGGACCTACGAAGTTCAGTAGCAACTTGATCCGAAGTACTTTGATCATCATCGTTAATTTCCTCTCCAGTAGGAGTAGGCACCATAGGAACATTTTCCTGAGCTGCACTACTTTCCGGTTCAAGAGGTAGTACTTCATCGAGTTCTACTTTCCTCCCACTTACTCCTTACGAGAGAAACTCTTTTTCAAGAAAGGATCCGTTCTTGGCAACAAAGATCTTGCCTTCGGATCTAAGGTAGAAGGTATACCCAATGGTTTCCTTAGGGTATCCTATGAAGACGCATTTTTCCGACTTGGGTTCGAGCTTTTCAGGTTGAAGTTTCTTGACATAAGCATCGCATCCCCAAACTTTTAGAAACGACAGCTTAGGTTTCTTCCCAAACCATAATTCATACGGTGTCTTCTCAACGGATTTAGACGGTGCCCTATTTAAAGTGAATGTAGCTGTCTCTAGAGTGTATCCCCAAAATGATAGCGGTAAATCTGTAAGAGACATCATAGATCGCACCATATCCAATAGAGTGCGATTACGACGTTCGGACACACCATTACACTGAGGTGTTCCAGGCGGCGTGAGTTGTGAAACGATTCCACATTTCCTTAAGTGTGTACCAAATTCATGACTTAAATATTCTCCTCCACGATCTGATCGTAAGAACTTTATTTTTCGGTCACGGTGATTCTCTACCTTATTCTGAAATTCCTTGAACTTTTCAAAGGTCTCAGACTTGTGTTTCATCAAGTAGACATACCCATATCTACTCAAGTCATCAATGAGAGTGAGAACATAACGATATCCTCCGCGAGCCTCGACGCTCATTGGACCGCACACATCGGTATGTATGATTTTCATTAAGTTGGTTGCTCGCTCCATTGTTCCGGAGAACGGAGTCTTGGTCATTTTGCCCATAAGGCATGGTTCGCATGTGTCAAATGATTCATAATCGAGAGACTCTAAAAGTCCATCAGAATGGAGCTTCTTCATGCGCTTGACACCAATGTGACCAAGGCGGCAGTGCCACAAGTATGTGGGACTATCGTTATCAACTTTACATCTTTTGGTATTCACACTATGAATATGTGTAATATTACGTTTGAGATTTATTAAGAATAAACCATTGACCATCGGAGCATGACCATAAAACATATCTCTCATATAAATAGAACAACCATTATTCTCGGATTTAAATGAGTAGCCATCTCGCATTAAACGAGATCCTGATACAATGTTCATGCTCAAACTTGGCACTAAATAACAATTATTGAGGTTTAAAACTAATCCCGTAGGTAAATGTAGAGGTAGCGTGCCGACGGCGATCACATCGACCTTGGAACCATTCCCGACGCAAGATCGTCACCTCGCCTTCGCCTTGGTCTCCGTTTATTCCACAGCTCCTGCTGTGAGTTACAAATATGAGCAACGGCACCGGTATCAAATACCCATGAGTTACTACTAGTCTTGGTAAGGTACACATCAATTACATGTATATCAAATATACCTTTAGTGTTGCCGGCCTTCTTGTCCGCTAAGTATTTGGGGCAGTTCCGCTTCCAGTGGCCCTTCCCTTTGCAATAAAATGAAGGAAATATGCCCTAGAGGCAATAATAAAAGTTATTATTTATTTCCTTATATCATGATAAATGTTTATTATTCATGCTAGAATTGTATTAACCGGAAACATAATACATGTGTGAATATATAGACAAACAGTATGTCACTAGTATGCCTCTACTTGACTAGCTTGTTAATCAAAGATGGTTATGTTTCCTAACCATGAACAAGGAGTTGTTATTTGATTAACAAGGTCACATCATTAGTTGAATGATCTGATTGACATGACCCATTCCGTTAGCTTAACAGCTTGATCGCTTAGTATGTTAATGCTTTCTTCATGACCCATACATGTTCCTATAACTATGAGATTATGCAACTTCCGTTTCTCGGAGGAACACTTTGGGTACTACCAAATGTCACAACGAATCGGGTGATTATAAAGGAGTACTACAGGTGTCTCCAAAGGTACTTGTTGGGTTGGCGTATTTCGAGATTAGGTTTTGTCACTCTGATTGTCGGAGAGGTATCTCCAGGCCTTCTCGGTAATGCACATCACTTAAGCCTTGCAAGCATTACAACTAATGAGTTAGTTGTGAAGATGATGTATTACGGAACGAGTAAAGAGACTTACCGGTAACGAGATTGAACTAGGTATTGGATACCGACGATCGAATCTCGGGTAAGTAACATACCGATGACAAAGGGAACAACGTATGTCGTTATGCGGTTTTGACCGATAAAGATCTTCGTAGAATATGTAGGAACCAATATGGGCATCCAGGTTCCGCTATTGGTTATTGACCGAGAATGGTTCTAGGTCATGTCTACATAGTTCTCGAACCCGTAGGGTCCGCACGCTTAACGTTTCGATGACAGTTCATAATGAGTTTATAAGTATTGATGCACCGAAGGTTGTTCGGAGTCCCGGATGTGATCACGGACATGACGAGGAGTCTCGAAATGGTCGAGACATAAAGATTGATATATTGGAAGCCTACATTTGGACATCGGAAGTGTTCGGGTGAAATCGGATTTTATCGAGTACCGGAGGTTACCGAACCCCGGAAGTCCATGGGCCTTAATGGGCCATGGGAGAAGAGGAAGGGCAGGCCAAGGTGGGCTGCGCGCCCTCCCCTCTAGTCCGAATAGGACAAGGAAGGGGGGCGCCTCCCTCTTCCCTCCTCCAATCCTAGTCCAACTAGGAGAGGGGAGTCCTACTCCGGTGGGAGTAGGACTCCTCCTTGCGCGCCCCCCTAGGGCCGCCACCTCCCCTTGGCTCCTTTATATACGAGGCAGGGGCACCCCAAGACACACAAGTTGATCTACGGATCTTGCCTTACCCGTGTGCGGTGCCCCTTCCACCATATTCCACTTCGGTCATATCGTCGCGGAGCTTAGGAGAAGCCTGCGCCGGAGAAGTCATATCGTCGCGGAGCTTAGGCGAAGCCCTGCGTCGGTGGAGCATCAACATCGCCACCACGCCGTCGTCTCGACGGAACTCATCCCGACACTTTGCTGGATCGAGTCCGGGATCGCCATCGAGTGAACGTGTGCGTAACTCGGAGGTGCCGTGACGCTCGGTGCTTGGATCGGTCGGATCGTGGAGACGCACGACTACATCAACCGCGTTGTCATAACGCTTCCGCTTTCGGTCTCACGAGGGTACGTGGACGGACACTCTCCCTCTCGTTGCTATGCCATCACCATGGTCTTGCGTGATCGTAGGAAAATTTTTGAAATTACTACGTTCCCTAACAAAGTGGCATCCGAGCCTGGTTTTATGCGTTGATGTCATGTGCACGAGTAGAACACAAGTGAGTTGTGGACGATACAAGTCATACTGCCTACCAGCATGTCATACTTTGGTTCAGCGGTATTGTGAGATGAAGCGCCCGGACCGACATTACGCCAGACGCTTACGCGAGACTGGTTTCACCGCCCGAGCACTCGTTGCTTAAAGGTGACCGCGGGTGTCTGCTCTCTCACTTTAGTTGAATCGAGTGTGGCTACGCCCGGTCCTTGAGAAGGTTAAACGGAGTCTATTTGACGAAGTATCGCTGTGGTTTTGATGCGTAGGTAAGAACGGTTCTTGCTCAGCCCGTAGCAGCCACGTAAAACTTGCAACAACAAAGTAGAGGACGTCTAACTTGTTTTTGCAGGGCATGTTGTGATGTGATATGGTCAAGACGTGATGCTATATTTTATTGTATGAGATGATCATGTTTTGTAACCGAGTTATCGGCAACTGGCAGGAGCCATATGGTTGTCGCTTTATTGTATGAAATGCAAACGCCATGTAATTGCTTTACTTTATCACTAAGGAGTAGCGATAGTCATAGAAGCAATAGTTGGCGAGACGACAACGATGCTACGATGGAGATCAAGGTGTCGCTACCGGTGACGATGGTGATCATGACGGTGCTTCGGCGATGGAGATCACAAGCACAAGATGATGATGACCATATCATATCACTTATATTGATTGCATGTGATGTTTATCCTTTATGCATCTTATCTTGCTTTGATTGACGGTAGCATTATAAGATGATCTCTCACTAAAATTATCAAGAAGTGTTCTCCCGAGTATGCACCGTTGCGAAAGTTCTTCGTCGAGACACCACGTGATGATCGGGTGTGATAGGCTCTACGCTCAAATACAACGGGTGCAAAACAGTTGCGCACGCGAATACTCAAAGTTAAACTTGACGAGCCTAGCATATAACAGATATGGCCTCGGAACACGAGACCGAAAGGTCGGCGTGAATCATATAGTAGATATGATCAACATAGTGATGTTCACCATTGAAACTACTCCATCTCACGTGATGATCGGACATGGTTTAGTTGATTTGGATCACGTGATCACTTAGATGACTAGAGAGATGTCTGTCTAAGTGGGAGGTTTTAATATGATTAATCAAACTTAAATTTATCATGAACTTAGTACCGATAGTATTTTGCTTGTCTATGTTTGATGTAGATAGATGGCTCGTCTTTGTTGTTCCGTTGAATTTTAATGCGTTCCTTGAGAAAGCAAAGTTGAAAGATGATGGTAGCAATTACACGGACTGGGTCCGTAATTTGAGGATTATCCTCATTGCTGCACGAAAAATTACGCCTGGAAGCACCGCTGGGTGACAGAACTGCTGCAGATCTTGAGCCGAAGTTGTGAACGTCCCGCAAAGCGAGTGATGACTACTCAATTCAGATGTGCCATGCTTTACGGCTTAGAACCGGGTCTTCAACGACGTTTTGAACGTCATGGAGCATATGAGATGTTCCAGAGTTGAAGTTAATATTTCAAGCAAATGCCCGGATTGAGAGATATGAAGTCTCCAATAAGTTCTATAGCTGCAAGATGGAGGAGAATAGTTACATCGGTGAGCACATACTCAAAATGTCAGGTATAACAATCACTTAATTCAGCTGGGAGTTAATCTTCCGGATGATAGTGTCATTGATGAATTCTCCAATCATCGCCACCAAGCTACAAGAGCTTCGTGATGAACTATAATATGCAAGGGATGACTAAGACAATTCTCGAGCTCTTCGCGATCTTTGAAAGCAGCGGAGGTAGAAATCAAGAAAGAGCATCAAGTGTTGATGGTCAGCAAGACCACTAGTTTCAAGAAAAGGGCAAAGGGAAGAAGAAGGAAACTTCAAAAGAACAGCAAGAAAGTTGCTGATCAAGAGAAGAAACCCAAGTCTGGACCTAAGCCCTAAATCGAGTGTTTTACCGCAAGCGGTGGACTTCGGAGCGGAACTGCCCCAAGTATTTGGCGGATAAAAGGATGGCAAGGTGATCAAAGGTATATGTGATATACATGTTATTGATGTGTACCTTACTAATACTCGCATAGTACTGGTATTTGATCTGGTTCATTGCTAATATTTGCAACTCAAACAGAACTACGGATTAGCGAAGATTGGCTAAGGACGAGGTGACGATGCGCGTTGAAATGGTTCCAAAGTCGATGTGATCGCAATGGCACGCTACCTCTACATCTACCTTCGGATTAGTTTTAGACCTAAATAATTGTTATTTGGTGCGGCGTTGAGCATGAACATTATATCTGGATCTTGTTTATTGCTAGACGGTTATTCATTTAAATCAGAGAATAATGGTTGTTCTATTTATATGAGTAATATCTTTTATGGTCATGCACCCTTGAAGAATGGTCTATTCTTATTGAATCTCGACAAGAGTGATACACATATTCATAATATTGAAGCCAAAAGATGCAGAGTTGATAATGATAGTGCAACTTATTTGTGGCACTTGCCGTTTAGGTCATATCGGTGTAAAACGCATGAAGAAACTCCATCTTGATGGGCTTCGGAATCACTTGATTATGAATCACTTGGTACTTGCGAACCGTGCCTCATGGGCAAGATGACAAAACGCCGTTCTCCGGAACTATGGAGCGTGCAACTGATTTGTTGGAAATCATACATCGATGTTTGTGGTCCAATGAATGTTGAGGCACTTGGCGGGTATCGTTATTTTCTCACCTTCACAGATGATTTGAGCAGATATGGGTATATCTACTTAATGAAACACAAATCTGAAACATTTGAAAAGTTCAAAGAATTTCAGAGTGAAGTGGAAAATCATCGTAACAAGAAAATAAAGTTTCTACGATCTGATCGTGGAGGAGAGTATTTGAGTTACGAGTTTGGTTTACATTTGAAACAATGTGGAATAGTTTCGCAACTCACGCCACCCGGAACACCACAAAGAAATGGTGTGTCCGAACGTCGAATCGTACTTTACTAGATATGGTGCGATCTATGATGTCTATTTCGATTTACCGCTATCGTTTTGGGGTTATGCTTTAGAGACGGCCGCATTCACGTTGAATAGGACACCGTCAAAATCCGTTGAGACGACGCCTTATGAACTGTGGTTTGGCAAGAAACCAAAGTTGTCGTTTCTTAAAGTTTGGGGCTGCGATGCTTATGTAAAGAAACTTCAACCAGATAAGCTCGAACCCAAATCGGAAAAATGTGTCTTCATAGGATACCCAAAGGAGATCTGTTGGGTACACCTTCTATCACAGATCTGAAGGCAAGATTTTCATTGCTAAATTCGGGTCCTTTCTAGAGAAGGAGTTTCTCTCGAAAGAAGTGAGTGGGAGGAAAGTAGAACTTGATGAGATAAGCAGATCGCTCCCTTATTGGAAAGTAGTTCATCACAAGAAATGGTTCTGTGACAACTGCACCAATTAGTGAGGAAACTAATGATGATGATCATGAAGTTTCAAATCAAGTTGCTCTTGAACCTCGTGAGGTCAACCAGAGTAAAATACGCACTGAGTGGTACGGTAATCTTATTCGAAGTCATGTTACTTGACCATGGCGAACCTACAAACTATGAAGAAGCGATGGTGAGCCCAGATTCGCAAAATGGCTGGAAGCCATGAAATCTGAGATGGGATCCATGTATGAGAACAAAGTATGGACTTTGGTTGACTTGCCCGATGATCGGCAAGCCATTAAAATAAATGGATCTTTAAGAAGAAGGCGACGCCGATGGTAATGTACTGTCTACAAAGCTCGACTTGTTGCAAAAGGTTTTCGACAAGTTCAAGGAGTTGACTACGATGAGACTTTCTCACCAGAGCGATGCTTAAGTCTGTCCGAATCATGTTAGCAATTGCCGCATTTTATGATTATGAAATTTGGCAAATGGATGTAAAACTGCATTCTTGAATGGATTTCTAGAAGAAGAGTTGTATATGATGCAACCATAAGGTTTTGTCGATCCAAAAGGTGCTAACAAAGTGTGCAAGCTCCAGCGATCAATTTATGGTCAGTGCAAGCCTCTCGGAGTTGGAATAAACGCTTTGATAGTGTGATCAAAGCATATGGGTTTGTACAGACTTTTGGAGAAGCTTGTATTTACAAGAAAGTGAGTGGGAGCTCAGAGCATTTCTAATATTATATGTGGACGACATATTATTGATTGGAAATGATATAGAATTTCTGGATAGCATAAAAGGATACTTGAATAAAAGTTTTTCAATGAAAGACCTCGGTGAAGCTGCTTACATATTGGGCATCAAGATCTATAGAGATAGATCAAGACGCTTAATTGGACTTTCACAAAGCACATACCTTGATAAAGTTTTGAAGAAGTTCAAAATGGATCGAGCAAAGAAAGGTTTTTGCTGTATTACAAGGTGTAAGATTGAGTCGACTCAATGCCCGACCACAAGCAGAAGATAGAGAGAAAATGAAAGATGTTCCTATGCTTCAGCCATAGGCTCTATCATGTATGCAATGCTGTGTACGGACCGACGTATGCTTAGCTGTAAGCTTGACAGAAGGTACCAAAGTAATCCAGAGTGGATCATCGGACAGCGGTCAAGAACATCCTGAAATACCGAAAAGGACTAAGGATATGTTTCTCGATATGGAGGTGACAAAGAGCTAGTCGTAAATGGTTACGTCGATGCAAGCTTTGACACCGATCCGGACGATTCTAAATCGCAAACCGGATACGTATTTTTATTAAACGGTGGAGCTATCGGTTGGTGCAGTTCTAAACAAAGCGTCGTGGCGGGATCTACATGTGAAGCGGAGTACATAGCTGCTTGAAGCAGCGAATGAAGGAGTGCGGATGAAAGAGTTCATTTCCGATCTAGGTGTCATACCTAGTGCATCGGGACCGATGAAGATCTTCGTGACAATATTGGTGCAATTGCCTTGGCAAAGGAATCCAGATTTCACAAGAGGACCAAGCACATCAAGAGACGCTTCAATTCCATTCGGGACCAAGTCCAAGTGGGAGACATAGAGATTTGCAAAATACATACGGATCTGAATGTTGCGCACCCATTGACTAAGCCTCTTCCACGAGTAAAACATGATCAGCACCAAGACTCCATGGGTGTTAGGATCATTACTTTGTAATCTAGATTATTGACTCTAGTGCAAGTGGGAGATCAAGGAAATATGCCCTAGAGGCAATAATAAAAGTTATTATTTATTTCCTTATATCATGATAAATGTTTATTATTCATGCTAGAATTGTATTAACCGGAAACATAATACATGTGTGAATATATAGACAAACAGTATGTCACTAGTATGCCTCTACTTGACTAGCTTGTTAATCAAAGATGGTTATGTTTCCTAACCATGAACAAGGAGTTGTTATTTGATTAACAAGGTCACATCATTAGTTGAATGATCTGATTGACATGACCCATTCCGTTAGCTTAACAGCTTGATCGCTTAGTATGTTAATGCTTTCTTCATGACCCATACATGTTCCTATAACTATGAGATTATGCAACTCCGTTATCGGAGGAACACTTTGGTACTACCAAACGTCACAACGAATCGGGTGATTATAAAGGAGTACTACAGGTGTCTCCAAAGGTACTTGTTGGGTTGGCGATTTGAGATTAGGTTTTGTCACTCCGATTGTCGAGAGGTATCTCCGTGCCTTCTCGGTAATGCACATCACTTAAGCCTTGCAAGCATTACAACTAATGAGTTAGTTGTGAAGATGATGTATTACGGAACGAGTAAAGAGACTTACTGTAACGAGATTGAACTAGGTATTGGATACCGACGATCGAATCTCGTAAGTAACATACCGATGACAAAGGGAACAACGATGTCGTTATGCGGTTTTGACCGATAAAGATCTTCAGAGAATATGTAGGAACCAATATGGGCATCCAGGTTCCGCTATTGGTTATTGACCGAGAATGGTTCTAGGTCATGTCTACATAGTTCTCGAACCCGTAGGGTCCGCACGCTTAACGCTTCGATGACAGTTCATAATGAGTTTATAAGTATTGATGCACCAAGGTTGTTCGAGTCCCGGATGTGATCACGGACATGACGAGGAGTCTCGAAATGGTCGAGACATAAAGATTGATATATTGAAGCCTACATTTGACATCGGAAGTGTTCCGGTGAAATCGATTTTTTCGAGTACCGGAGGTTACCGGAACCCCGGAAGTCCATGGGCCTTAATGGGCCATGGGAGAAGAGGAAGGGCAGGCCAAGGTGGGCTGCGCGCCCCTCCCCTCTAGTCCGAATAGGACAAGGAAGGGGGGGCGCGCCTTCCTCTTCCCTCCTCCAATCCTAGTCCAACTAGGAGAGGGGAGTCCTACTCGGTGGGAGTAGGACTCCTCCTTGCGCGCCCCCTAGGGCCGCCACCTCCCCTTGGCTCCTTTATATGGGGCAGGGGCACCCCAAGACACACAAGTTGATCTACGGATCTTGCCTTAGCCGCAGCGGTGCCCCTTCCACCATATTCCACTTCGGTCATATCGTCATGAGCTTAGGAGAAGCCTGCGCCGGAGAAGTCATATCGTCATGAGCTTAGGCGAAGCCCTGCGTCGGTGGAGCATCAACATCGCCACCATGCCGTCGGTTGACGGAACTCATCCCGACACTTTGCTGGATCGAGTCCGGGATCGCCATCGAGCTGAACGTGTGCGTAACTCGGAGGTGCCGACGCTCGGTGCTTGGATCGGTCGGATCGTGGAGACGTCGACGACTACATCAACAGCGTTGTCATAACGCTTCGCTTTCGGTCTCACGAGGGTACGTGGACGGACACTCTCCCTCTCGTTGCTATGCCATCACCATGGTCTTGCGTGATCGTAGGAAAATTTTTGAAATTACTACGTTCCCTAACATAAAAGCACTCTGTCTCAGGTTTGGGTCCATTCTTTGACTTCTTCCCGGCAACTTGCTTACCGGGCGGGGCAACATCCTTGCCGTCCTTCTTGAAGTTCTTCTTACCCTTGCCCTTTTTGAACTTAGTGGTTTTATTGATCATCAACACTTGATGTTCTTTCTTGATTTCAACCTCTGCTGACTTCAGCATTGAGAATACTTCGGAAATGGTCTTCACCATCCCCTGCATATTGTAGTTCATCACAAAGCTCTTGTAGCTTGGTGGGAGCGATCAAGGATTCTGTCAATGACCGCCTCGTCCGGAGGTTAATGTCCAGCCGAGACAAAGCGGTTGTGCAACCTGCACATTTTGAGTATGTGCTCATTGTGTAACTGTTTTCCTCCATCTTACAACTATAGAACTTGTCGGAGACTTCATATCTCTCGACCCGGGCATGAGCTTGGAAAATCATTTTCAGCTCCTCGAACATCTCATATGCTCCGTGTTGCTCAAAACGCTTTTGAAGCCCCGGTTCCAAGCTGTAAAGCATGCCGCACTGAACGAGGGAGTAATCATCAGCACGAGACTGCCAAGCATTCATAATGTCTTGGTTCTCTGGGATGGGTGCATCACCTAGCGGTGCTTCTAGGACATATTGTTTCTTGGCTGCTATGAGGATGATCCTCGGGTTCCGGACCCGGTCCGAATAGTTGCTGCCATCGTCTTTCAGCTTGGTTTTCTAGGAACGCGTTGAAGTTCATGGTGACATGAGCGTTGGCCATTTGATCTACAAGACATTTTGCAAAGATTTTAGACTAATGTTCATGATAATTAAGTTCATCTAATCAAATTATTTAATGAACTCCCACTCAGATTTGACATCCCTCTAGTCATTTAAGTGTTACATGATCCGAGTCGACTAGGCCGTGTCCGATCATCATGTGAGACGGACTAGTCATCGTCGGTGAACATCTCCATATTGATCGTATCTTCCATACGACCCATGTTCGACCTTTCGGTCTCTTGTGTTCCGAGGCCATGTCTGTACATGCTAGGCTCGTCAAGTTAACCCTAAGTGTTTATGCATGTGTAAAACTGTCTTACACCCGTTGTATGTGAACGTAAGGATCTATCACACCCGATCATCACGTGGTGCTTCGAAACGACGAACTTTAGCAACGGTGCACAATTAGGGGGAACACTTTCTTGAAATTATTATAAGGGATCATCTTATTTACTACCGTCGTTCTAAGTAAACAAGATGCATAAAACATAATAAACATCACATGCAATTATATAAAGTAGTGACATGATATGGCCAATATCATATAGCTCCTTTGATCTTCATCTTCGGGGCTCCATGATCATCTTGTCACCGGCATGACACCATGATCTCCATCATCATGATCTCCATCATCATGATCTCCATCATCGTGTCTCCATGAAGTTGCTCGCCAACTATTACTTCTACTACTATGGCTAACACGTTTAGCAATAAATTAAAGTAATTTACATGGCGTTGAATCAATGACTCGCAGGTCATACAATAATTAAGACAACTCCTATGGCTCCTGCCGGTTGTCATACTCATCGACATGCAAGTCGTGATTCCTATTACAAGAACATGATCTCATACATCACAATATATCATTCATCATTCATCACAACTTCTGGCCATATCACATCATATGACAATTGCTGCAAAAACAAGTTAGACATCCTCTAATTGTTGTTGCATCTTTTATGTGGCTGCAATTGGGTTCTAGCAAGAACGTTTTCTTACCTACGAATAACCACAACGTGATTTTATCAACTTCTATTTACCCTTCATAAGGACCCTTTTCATCTAATCCGCTCCAACTAAAGTAGGAGAGACAGACACCCGCTAGCCACCTTATGCAACTAGTGCATGTCGATCGATGGAACCTGCCTCACGAAGCGCGTGTAAGGTCGGTCCGGCCGCTTCATCCCACAATACCGCTGAAGCAAAAAAGACTAGTAGCGGCAAGCAAGTTGACAAGATCTACGCCCACAACAAAATTGTGTTCTACTCGTGCAATAGAGAGCTACGATAGACCTAGCTCATGATGCCCCTTGTTGGGGAACGTTGCAGAAAATTAAATTTTTCCTACGGTTTCACCAAGATCCATCTATGAGTTCATCTAAGCACGAGTCATGGGAGAGAGATTGCATCTACATACCACTTGTAGATCGCGGCGGAAGCGTTCACTAGAACGTGGATGATGGACTCGCATCGCCGTGATCCAAATCACCGACGACCGAAAGTGCCGAAGCGGACGGCACCTCCACGTTCAACACACGACGGAGCGGATGACGATCCTCCTTCTTGATCCAGCAAGGGGAAGGAGAGGTTGAGGAAGATGGCTCCAGATCAGCACGACGGTGTGGTGTTGGTGGAGAAGAAGACTCCGGCAGGCTTCGCCAAGCACGTGACGGAGGAGGAGAGGTGTAGCAGGAGAGGAGGCGCCAAGATGCAAGGTGCGGCTGCCCGCCCCTCCCTCCTTTATATAGGCCCCCCCTGGGCGCCGCCCTTGGAGATCTGATCTCCCAAGGGGCGGGCCAATGGGGATGCTTGCCCCAAGGCAAGTGGGCGCCCCACCCTAGGGTTTCCAACCCTAGGCGCGGGGGCCAAGTGGCGCACCAGCCCACCAGGCTGGTTCCTCCCACTTCAGCCCACGGGCCCTCCGGGATAGGTGACCCCACCGGTGGAACCCGGGACCCTTCCGGTGGTCCCAGACAATACCAGTAACCCCAAAATTCTCCGATGGCGAAATAGCACTTCCTATATAATTCTTTACCTCCGGACCATTCCGGAACTCCTCGTGACATCCGGGATCTCATCCGGACTCAACAACATTTGGTTTGCTGCATACTCATATTCATACAACCCTAGCGCCACCGAACCTTAAGTGTGTAGACCCTACGGATTCGGGAGACATGCAGACATGACCGAGACGGCTCTCCGGTCAATAACCAACAGCGGGATCTGGATACCCATGTTGGCTCCCACATACTCCTCGATGATCTCATCGGATGAACCACGATATCGAGGATTCAATTAATCCCGTATTCAATTCCCTTTGTCAATCGGTACGTTACTTGCCCGAGACTCGATCGTCGGTATCCCAATACCTCGTTCAGTCTCGTTATCGCACGCCACTTTACTCGCATCAGTAATGCATGATCCTGTAACCAATCACTTGGTCACTTTGAGCTCATTATGATGATGCATTACCGAGTGGGCCCAGAGATACCTCTCCGTCATACGGAGTGACAAATCCAGCCTTGATCTCGTGTCAACCCAATGACACTTTCGGAGATACCAGTAGTGCACCTTTATAGTCACCCAGCTATGCGTTGTGACGTTTGGTACACCCAAAGCACTCTTACGGTATCCGGGAGTTACACGATCTCATGGTCTAAGAAAGAGATACTTGACATTGGAAAAGCTCTAGCAAAACGAACTACACGATCTTGTGCTATGCTTAGGATTGGGTCTTGTCCATCACATCATTCTCCTAATGATGTGATCCCATTATCAATGACATCCAATGTCCATAGTCAGGAAACCATGACTATCTATTGATCAACGAGCTAGTCAACTAGAGGCTCACTAGGGACATATTGTGGTCTATGTATTCACACGTGTATTACGATTTCCGGATAATACAATTATAGCATGAATAAAAGACAATTATCATGAACAAGGAAATATAATAATAATCCTTTTATTATTGCCTCTAGGGCATATTTCCAACAAAAAGGTTGAAGATGATGACCCTGAAACTATCGTCAGTTTGCACCTTGAAGGTGAGGAAGTACCTGATTTGCACCTTGTGAGCTATGGTGAAGCTAGTCCACCCTTGATCGATGGCAAGTCTCCCATTACAATCCCAGAGTTTTACCTTCAAACTGCAGCCGGTGTTCGTCCTTAGAACGATTCCTGTGGGACGGTCCTCATGTCCTCACGGAAGGCGTTGAAGATTAGAAGCAAATCGAACTTAAGTGCTATAAGCACCTCGCGGAAGTTGGTTGGACCTACGTCTTCATTGAAGTGGCCAACATTCGTTGGCCTCCTCCAGCGCTTATTGGAGTTGCTGGCTTCTCCTGAAAGCTTCCTTGCGTGTGGTGTGCTACAGAGACGTATGTAAATGTGTAGTGGTCGTCTTCAAGATCACCCCTGAGTGATTCGAGGCTCATCCATTGAGGATGACTCGAGAAGAATACGGTGAGGCACTTAGTGACGTTCCGGAGCCAGTGTTCCAGCACCGCTCCAAAGGAGATTAACACTTCCCCAGAGAAGTGTGAACTTCAGGATAAAATCTGCGTCCCGACTCACTTGTGGTTATTCATTCCCCACACTTTATTTTGCTTTATATGCTTGTGGGCTAGCTAATTAGATTGTTGCCTACCTTACATTGTTTTGAGCTTGCTTGTCACATATGCTGTGTTCATGTAGTTGGATATGTAGAGAACCTACTTTACCCATAAATCCCTGAAATTGGTAATTAATCTTAAAAAATGTCGTCTCATATTCACCCCTCCTCTAGTCGACCGCAACGATCCTTTCAACCTCCTAGTCAATGCTCATAGCGCCGGTGCCAAAGCGAGCGTTCACGTGCTCCCCCGCGTGGGTCGGCCCAACAACGCAAGCAACGCATCTCGCTTGCCCCCCACCACCCCCCGTAGTTCGTTTGCTCGGTTGATCATTAGCCAGGCGACCGTTGAGCGCTGAATTTCTCTTAAAAACCGTTAAATTCAAAAAAACAAGAATTTGAAAAAACAAATGAAATTAAAGAAAAATCATGAATTTGAAAAAAATGTTCGCGTGTTCGAAAAGAGTTCATGAAAATTTAAAACACAAAATTTAAAAAAGTTCATGAATTTAAAAAATCACGATCTTCAAAAAAGACCACAAATTTGAAAAAACAAGTTCACAAATTTGAACAAAGAAGTTCACGAGTTTGAAAAGAGTTCACGATTTAAAAAAATGTGAATTAAAAAAACTCACAATTGAAAAAAAAAACAAGAAAACCCCGCCCAAAAAACGGGGGAACCTTCTAAACAGTTCCCAAAAATGGTGGGGACGATAATGGGCGGGCAACCCGCCTACCTCTTAGAGAAACAGGGGATATGCATTAAGTTACGAAAACGATAAGAAAGCGTCCCGGGCACCGAATAAGAAATGGCGATTTTAAGTGCTTTTATTTGATGCACTTCGGTAATAAAAAGAATAAAATGCATGGGCAGTCTTAATTCTTCCACGAAAATGACAATTGGGTCTTAATTTTTTTTAAATGCACATCGGGATTCTAAATCTTTTTAAGTTGTTCATCCGAGGTCTTAATTTCTTCTGACCATTGCTGACCTGCCTGCGTGGCGCTTTGACCTTGGCCACGTAGACAGGAGGTCCAACGGCTATTGGATATTTATGCAAATTGGCGTCTGTAAAATTTCTCCTTCTCAATCCCCGGTCCCTAGGTCTTCTCCCCACTCTCTTCTCTCTGTCAGCGGTACATCTCCATGTGTGCCGGCGCAAGCTCGTCTACGGTCAAGCAGCATGGGAAGAAGTCGTTTGGTGTAGCCCTGACCTTGGCAGTGTTGTCTCCACTGCTAGTAATAGCTCCACTTGTGTCGTCGCTACCATTGGGGGCGCTAGCGTTGGTGCCACGCCCCCGACCCTACGCGCCTCCCATCACGACTAGCTTGAGCTAGAGTCGATCCTCCCCGCCACGACAAGATGGCAAATGCATGCCAATCGTCGCCCGCTCCCCTTTCCTCCTGTTTCTTCCTTCACTTCCTCCTCACTCCTGGTCTCTCATCTCCCTATCTCTCCCAGCGCAGGAACCTCCATGGAAGAACGCATGACCTCCCCTGTCGCCGATCTAGATGCCGTCCGCTGGAACCTTTGCGTCGCCGGCCAGATTCGGTGCCCCGCGGCCTGATCCACCAATCCCTGCCGCCTCAGCTCTTCTCCTCCTTGGCTCCGGCGAGTCCTATCCCCCCGTTGCCTGGTCATGGTATGGTCACATCAAAGGCGACAACGAACACCCCTGCTGCCTCACTCGTCCCCAGCGGGTGTGCGAGCGCCTCTGCATGCACACGTGCGGCGATGGACACGACAGACGATGGATTATTCCTAGCGTCTTTGGTGCCATCCTAGCGGCTGACGCTGTCGAACTACCGCCGCCGATGATCTCTGCTTCTCACCGGAGCAGCGCCACTGCTGTCCCTCACCGCCGGTTTCGCCGGAGAGGAGTGGGGAAGAGGAAAGGGACCGTGATTGTGAACAAATTAGTGTTTGAGGTTTTTTTGCAAATATACACAGTTGGTCCTTACTCCTGCTGGACCCTCCTGTCCATCAAAACGCCACATAGGCAGGTCAGTGCAAGTATTTGAAAATTATTGAACAAGCATTCAGAAATGTTGAACGTGTATAGAAAATTTGTTGATCATGTATTAAAAGAATGATGATTTTTTAATCATGTATATAAAAAGTTAATCAGGCATTTGAAAAAAAATGTTGAACAAGTATTTGAAAAATGTAAATCAAGCATTTGGAAAATGTAAAATGTGTACAGGAAAAAGTGTTGACCATGTAATAAAAAATGATGATTTTTATCATGTATATAAAAATGTTACATTTGAAAAAATGTTGAACACGTGTTTGAAAAATGTTAATCAAGCGTTTGAAAAATTTAAATGTGTACAGAATTATTTTTGACCCTGTATTAAATTTTTAATCTTTTATTTGAATTTTTTAATCACACATGTTAAAAGAAACTGTTAACAATCTATAGAAAAATGTTGACCATGTATTCATAAAATTTTAATCTTGTATTTAGAAAATGTTAAGCAAGCATTTAAAAGAGTTAAAATGTGTATAGAAAAATGTTGATCATATATTAAAAAGTTAAATTTGTATTAGATTAATGTTAAACATATATTAGAAAAATGTTGCTGATATAAAAAAATATAGAATAAAAACTGAAAGAAACAAACATAACCAAAAATAATGACAACCAAAAAAACCAAAGGAAAATGAAAATAGAAAAAATGAAGAAACAAATGAAAAGGAATGAAAAAACACTGAGAAGAAAAAAGAAAAGTAACAAAAAAACTGGAATAAACGAAGAAGAAACAGTGGAAACCCCGGCTAGTTTGGACTTAGTCTCGCCTTACTATTCTGGCGCTAACCTAAGCAAAGGCTAGTGGCTAGCCGTGCTTGCTCTAAACCAGGAGGCCAGAGTTTGATTCCTTTCTCTTTTCTTTTTCCATTTACTCTGTGTGAACGGGCCGGCCCAAGTAGTGTAGACCCTTTAGCAAGTGATCCTTCCATCTCGGTTAGGGGGGAGTGGGGGGTTAGGACGAATGGGAATTACGGAAAGGTTTTATGTAAGTTTAGCATTTTTGCTTGAGTGCCCGATCATTCAAATATATTCTTCTTCTACAAGATTGAAAGTACTTCCTGCGTCTTAAAATAAATATCACAGATTTATTATAACTTTAAGAGAGAAGTCCATGTTACAACTCTGAACTACCATCAAAGTCAAAACCAGTCAACACATGGTCAAAACCGGTCTAGGGTTGATTTTTGTCCGGTTTTGAAAGTTCAAGGTTGCAAAGTGAACGGTTTTGGAGTTCATGGTTGTATCTTATACTCTGGTGGTAGTTCAGGGTTGTAATATCGACTTCTCTCTAAGGCTGGTCGTAATGGTAGTATCATAGCTAGTATCATACATGTCAACTAGACAATTTTGATGAGGTGTCATAGCATTAAATGAAGAAAGAGATGGTGTAGTATCATATCATGACATCAGATCATATTAAATGCTATGCTACTTTGTGCATGCATGACAATAAATAGAAAGACTTACACAGACTAATATATGATACTATGCATTAGGGAGGTAGTATCATACACTAATATCATATGTATGATACTAGTATATGATACTCCCCATTACAACCAGCCTAACTTTAATGGAAGTAATTAATTGCTCCTCATCTCTTAACACGAATTAATTGCTGCCTTCAAAGTCTTCAGTTTCACACGCAAAAAGCAGTAGAAACTGGAAACTGCCCTCATGTTCCTCTCCCCAATCAACTCTACGCTTACGTTACACTAACCCCTATTAATTACAGTACGCTATCATCGATCGTACGGTGCAGCTAGCAGCAGCAGCAACAAGATGCGAATGGCAGGTGAGAAATGCCACGCTCTCCTTCTCGTTGGCATCGTGCTGACGGCGTGGCTACGCGGGTGCATGGCGACCGACGGGTTTACCGTGGAGTTGATCCACCGGGACTCTGTCAAGTCGCCGTTCCATGACCCGTCGCTCACCTCGCACGCCCGCCTGCTTGCCGCCGTGCGGCGTCCCACGGCGCGCGCCTCGGCTCTCGCGCGCTCGTACGCCGGCGACTCTCCTCACGGCGCCGTGTCGGAGGTCGTCTCCAGGCCGTACGAGTACTTCATGTACGTCAACGTGGGCACGCCGCCCACCAGGATGCTCGCCGTCGTCGACACCGGCAGCAGCCTCATCTGGCTTAAATGCACCAACGTCGCACTTTCGGCAGCAGACGTGTTCAACCCGTCGTCCTCGTCGACGTTCGGCCGCGTTCCCTGCCAGTCCGGCGTGTGCCACGCACTCTACGGCACCTGCGGTGCCAACTCCAGCTGCAAGTACGCCCACTTCTACGCCGACGGCTCCCAGACATCCGGCCTCCTCTCCACCGAGACTTTCATCTTCGCCGATGCCCCCGGCGGTTGCGTGGGGTGCCCCGACCGTCCGCAGCTGCTCGTGCCAAGGGTCAACTTCGGCTGCTCCACGGCCGGCGCGGCCTTCCCGGACGGCGTCCACGGCATCGTCGGTCTCGACAGCGGCGACCTCTCCCTCGTCACGCAGCTCGGCGCCGACACGTCCATGGGCCGGAGGTTCTCCTACTGCCTCGTGCCCTACTCCGTCAACGTCTCCTCCGCGCTCAACTTCGGCGCCCGTGCCGCCGTGACCGAGCCAGGCGCGGCGACGACGGCAATGATCCCGTCCCATACGCAGGCGTACTACAGCATCGTGCTCGAGTCCGTCAAGATCGGGAGCGCGACGGTGCAGCACGTGTCCAATCTCATCATCGACTCCGGCACGACGCTGACGTACCTCGACAAGGCGCTGCTGGACCCGATAGTGGAGGAGATGACGCGGCAAATCAACTTCCCGCGGAGGCAGTCGCCGGAGGAGCTGCTGCAGCTGTGCTACGGCGTGGCCGGGGCGGCTCGCAAGTATAATTTCCACGAGAGTGTCCCGGACGTGACGCTAATGCTGGCCGTGTTCGCCGAGGCGGTGACGCTGAAGGCGGAGAACACGTTCCTCGAGGTGCGGGAGGGGATCATGTGCTTGGCGATGGCGCCGGTGACGGAGAAGCAGCCGCTGGCCATCCTCGGGAACATCGCGCAGCAGAATTTTCACGTCGGTTACGACCTCGACAAGGGCACCATCACCTTCGCCCGTGCAGACTGCGCCAGCTCCTACCGCTAGTAGTCCTCCGCCCCTGCTAGCTATCTGATCATTATTTGTTGCTAGTAATAATTATGAGTTTCAGTTAGAGGGAAAGCAGCTAATCTTCGAATTTACTAGATCCTCAATGCGACTATAAGCTCCGTTTGGATCAAACCAGTATAGGGAAAATATCTGGTGCACCGGAGCTTGCGGGGCTACTGGTGCACCAAACTCACATTGTGCTTTTAAAATGTTTAAACAATTCTAAAAAAGAAAATAGCATGCTCACGCAACATAAATGTAGGTTGTCATAAAATTTCAAGTCAAAATTCAAAACATAACTTGAAAAACAAAAATGACAAATTCAACACCGCATAGTACAGAACATAACTTGGGCTTTACATTTGGCCCATTATCACACTGATGCCAAATTTATCATTTTTTTATCTCAAAAGTATTTTAATTTTTATACGAAATTTTGTGACACCATACATTGATGTTGTGTTAACATGCTAGAATTTTTTAGATTTTTTAAAATAATATATGGCATCCGGTGCAGCGGTAGCACCACAAGTGTGGGTGCACCGGATACGTTCCCAACCAGTATAAGCTGATTTCGGCTATATCCTGTGACTGATTTTTTTTAACAACTTTAGGGTTTCTTTTCTTTTTTTAGTTTAGCTGCATGTCCATCAAGTGAATATCAAATTGGGGCCAATCGGATTTTTGGCAAGGAAGCAGTGACCGCGCAGAGCACCAAGGCCACAGACGGTGGCACCGGGGCGAGCTACGTCTGGATCAAACCAGTATAAACTGATTTCGGATATGATGGGCAAAAGTTTTATAGCTAGGATCCTTTTCCTAGGATGGAGTGGGTAATTATCATCAGGTTCCAATGACCCAAGATGCGAGTGTGAGTGCATATCAAATTATGAGTTATCTCTTCCTCAACTTAGATCTAGTGGCGGAGAAAGAAGAAAGAGAGGCTAAGCGCTAGATAGGGTCAAAATTCAAAGAAGATACTTGGCTGGATGGTTTCTCTCCCAAATCGAGATCAAAGTCTTGTTTTGACTGCGTGAAGAATTTTCAATGCTCAGTACAAAGGGTCATAGGGAGCTTTGATTGATTGTCGACGGTATAGATTTATTAGCTTTAAGACGGATCCAAATAATCGAGGAACGTTCCGGGGGGCGGGAGGCGAAAATGCTAGACTTACGGGGTCATTACGGGCTAATACGGGCTTGTACCAACTAATCAAACTAGCGCCCCCTGATTTTAAAGGGGGTGTGGGCCGATTTTCTCCAATGCCCAATGACAAATGGCCAAGTGGAACAACCCCCGTAATAACCCCGTATTAGTCTGTGTGTGTAGCATTACTGGGCGTGAGGGGACCTGGCGAACCAAAAGTTACCTGGGAACTCCCGTTCCAGCGAACCCTTCTTCCCTATGCATAAGTGAGCCTCCAATGGGCCAAGGAAAAGCCCAATTCTCAATGACGCTACTAAACCTTAGAAAGAGGTATTTTGGACCTCATTTTAACAACACAAAAAATGCCATGATGTATAAAATAAAATGCAGTCGTGTTAAAAAATGATCATGTACTGTACATTCCCCAAAAAAGGTGTTCAATATCGAGAAAAGAACAATTACAGAATTTGACGTGCTAAATTTCTTCTAAAAAATTTATATGTACTACCACGTCACTAGGATTTCAATTTAAATTTAGGATAGACTTACGGGGTCATTACGGGCTAATACGGGCTTGTACCAACTAATCAAACTAGCGCCCCCTGATTTTAAAGGGGGTGTGGGCCGATTTTCTCCAATGCCCAATAACAAATGGCCAAGTGGAACAACCCCCGTAATAACCCCGTATTAGGCTGGTCATAGTGGGGAGTAACTTATACTAGTGTCATGCATATGACACTAGTCTAAGTTACTACCTTCATAGTGCAAAGTAACATAGTAGTAATGTCATAAAGGACTTCATTAATTAGCTTGTAGACTCATCTTGTCTTGGAGTAACTTATACTAGTGTCATGCATATGTCTTGTAGCCTCGGTGTCTTCTTTTATAGGCTCAGACGATTAATGATGGCGAGAAAATAAGCGAGAACAGAGAAAATTAGGCGGGATATTTTAGGATCCCTGTAGTGTCGGCAGGCATCAGTGTCCAAATTAGGCGGGATATTAATGATGACCAAAAGCAGGCATTGTTGGGGAACGTAGTAATTTCAAAAAATTTCCTACGCACACGCAAGATCATGGTGATGGCATAGCAACGAGAGGGGAGAGTGTATGTCCACGCACTCGTGAGACCGTAAGCGAAGCGTTATAGCAACGCTGTTGATGTAGTCGTCGTCTTCACGATCCGACCGATCCAAGTACCGAACGTCGGCACCTCCGTGTTCAAGACACGCTCACTCGATGACGATCCCCAGCTCCGATCCAAAGAAAGCGTCGGGATGAGTTCCACAAGACGACGGCGTGGTGACGATGATGATGCTCCACCGATGCAGGGCTTCGCCTAAGCTCATGACGATATGACTTCACGGCGCAGGCTTCGCTTAAGCTCATGACGATATGACCGAAGTGGAATATGGTGGAGGGGGCACCGACACGGCTAAGGAACGATCCGTAGATCAACTTGTGTGTTATGGGGTGCCCCCGCCTCAGATATAAAGGAGCAAGGGAGGAGGTGGCGGCCTAGGAGGAGGGCGCCAAGGGGAGTCCTACTCCCACCGGGAGTAGGACTCCTTCTTCCTAGTCCAACTAGGAGAAGGGGAAAGGGGGAAGTGGAGAAGGAAGGGAGAGGTGGGCTGCGCCCAAACCCCTTGTCCAATTCGGACTGGGCTTGGGAGGGCGCGCCACCTCCCGGCTCTTCCCACTAAGGCCCATTAAGGCCCAATACTTTTCCCCGTATTCCCGTAACTCCCGGTACTCAAAAATACCGAATCACTCGGAACCTTTCCGAATTCGAATATAGTCGTCCAATATATCGATCTTTACGTCTCGACCATTTCGAGACTCCTCGTCATGTCCCCGATCTCATCCGGGACTCGAACTCATTCGGTACATCAAAACTCATAAACTCATAATATAACCATCATCGAAACCTTAAGCGTTGCGGACCCTACGGGTTCGAGAACTATGTAGACATGACCTAGAACTATTCTTGGTCAATAACCAATAGCGGAACCTGGATGCCCATATTGGCTCCTACATATTCTACGAAGATCTTTATCGGTCAAACCGCATAACAACATACTTTGTTCCCTTTGTCATCGGTATGTTACTTACCCGAGATTCGATCGTCGGTATCCAATACCTTGTTCAATCTCGATTACGTAAGTCTCTTTACTCGTTCGTAATACATCATCTCACAACTAACTCATTAGTTGTAATGCTTGCAAGGCTTAAGTGATGTGTATCACCGAGAAGGCCTAGAGATACCTCTCTGACAATCGGAGTGACAAAACCTAATCTCGAAATACGCCAACCCAACAAGTACCTTTGGAGACACCTGTAGTACTCCTTTATAATCTCATAGTTACAGGAACATGTATAGGTCATGAAGAAAGCAATAGCAATATACTAAACGATCAAGTGCTAAGCTAACGGAATGGGTCATGTCAATCACATCATTCTCCTAATGATGTGATCCCATTAATCAAATGACAACACATGTCTATGGTTAGGAAACATAACCATCTTCGATTAATGAGCTAGTCAAGTAGAGGCATACTAGTGACACTCTGTTTGTCTATGTATTCACACATGTATTATGTTTCCGGTTAATACAATTCTAGCATGAATAATAAACATTTATCATGATATAAGGAAATAAATAATAACTTTATTATTGCCTCTAGGGCATATTTCCTTCAGGCATCAGTGTCCATATCCCCGCGCGAAAATCACGCTCTTGGGTGCTGTCACCTCACCTGCAGCAGCAATTTTCAAAGCATGGGAATGAGCGCCATTTGCCACAGTTCTCATGTCGGTCACACTGCAGATCCACACTGCAAGGAATCAGCCCAGTTTGCAACAGCGAGCCCGTGAAATTAGCACACCGCATCGGATTCCCGCTCAATCATGAAAATCAGCATCATTAGCAACAAGCAATCACATACACGTGGGAATCAACGCCATTTACTACAGTGCTCATGTCGGTCCGGGAATCGGCAGCGCATGATAAAGAACGGCCGCTGCGCTAGTGGCGGCGGGGCCCACGCTCGGCAACCGAAAGCAAAGCACCGGTGTCGGCCCAAGACTGTCGACTGGTGAGGCCGCCAGTTGTGGCGGCGAGGCCCATCAAGGGGCCCGCTGCATAGGGAACTGTCGGCCAGCGGCGACCAGCGCCGGTGGCCGCCTCGCCCGGTGGCGGTTGGGCCCACTGGCCCGCCCGTTCTGCCTGCCGCGCCATGACGCACTGTGGGAATCCGTTCGGTGGGGTGGCGCCTCTGCGGTGGCGGCGGGCCCGCCGCCTCTGGCGTGGCGGTGATGCCACGTGTCGCTGCGCGCCGCCGCCACCACTGTGGGGTCCTTTTTGTCAAATTGATTCAGAGATAGTCTCTTTTGTCAATTCATCTCGGTAGGGGGTCCTTTTGGACAAAAAATCATTATGTTACCACTTCTCATTAACTACATGCCACATAAGCAAAAATTTCTCGGAGTGCGCTATGTTACTTTCCAAGTTACTCCCACTATGACTAGTCTTAGTCTGTGTGTGTAGCATTACTGGGCGGGAGGGGACCTGGCGAACCAAAAGTTCCCTGGGAACTCCCGTTCCAGCGAACCCTTCTTCCCTATGCATAAGTGAGCCTCCAATGGGCCAAGGAAAAGCCCAATTCTCAATGACGCTACTAAACCTTAGAAAGAGGTATTTTGGACCTCATTTTAACAACACAAAAAATGCCATGATGTATAAAATAAAATGCAGTCGTGTTAAAAAATGATCATGTACTGTACATTCCCCAAAAAAGGTGTTCAATATCGAGAAAAGAACAATTACAGAATTTGACGTGCTAAATTTCTTCTAAAAAATTTATATGTACTACCACGTCACTAGGATTTCATATATGGGACATATCTCTAACACACACAAAAAAAGAAAAAAATGTGTATAGCAAAAACTGCTAGTTGCATAAATGCTTTTTTAACTAAAAACCATCAATGCCCGGCAAATTTGGAAAATGTATAAAAATATAAAGGACAATTGTCATGATCGAGGATGATTGAAAATCGAAAAGTTTTGAAAACAAAAAGAAAATTGCCATGATAAAAAATGCCATGACATTAAAACTAAAAATGCCATGATACAAAATTAAAATTGCCTCGCTCCATATTTTCTCTTTGTCGAAAACAAAAAATCACACAAAAAGAACATTGCCATGATACAAAAAGTAAAATTGCCATGCCATTAAAAATAATTTTACTGAGCTATAGATAACAAATTGCCATGCTCTTAATAAAAAAGCCATGGTCTTAATGATAGAATTTCCATACTATTAATAATAGAACTACCATGTTGCAGATAGAGATCCCAATAAGAAACTTTGAAAAGAAAATGCTCTTTAAAGAACATATTTTCTCTTAGAAAACTCAATGGTTTCCAAAAGGGTTTCCCACAATGGTAGTATATTGATGAAAACTACCATGATCTAATTATTAAAATTGCAATGTTGCTTATAGTGAAAAATATGAAAGAAAAATCATCAGAATATATGAAACACTATTAGAACATTACAAAAATGCCATGTGACAAGAAGGATACAATTACAAAATTGCCATGATTTCTATAGGGCAACATTTTTAGGATTTTTTGCCATGACAAAAAATTACCATATACTGAAAAAAGTAAAAAAAATACTAAATAAATTGAAATTGCCGTGGTATAAAATTGATAAAAATGCCAAGGTCTAAAACTATGCCATGTTGCATAACATATACACAAAATAGCATGTCAAAAATTGGAATGGAGCACAAAAAATGTAATGCTACAAAATAAACTACCGATGCATATCTAATAAAATTGAAATGTCCTGAATGGTAAAAGTACCATGGTCTAATGAATAAATTGCCATGATCTAAAAAAACTTCCATGCCACGAAAATAACTAACATGGTGAAATCAACATTTTTGTCGTGGGGTAATAATGAAATTGCCATGGTCTAAAGAATAATTTTTCCATGGTACATAACTTCAAATTGCCATGGTCTATTTTTTTTCTAAAACCATCCTCTAACTAAAAAAATGCCATGGTACCTAAGATAAAACTGCCATGTTCTAAAATAGTAAAAATGCCATGGTCTAATTAGTCAAATAGCCATGTTGCTTATAACAAAGTTGTATATGGAACTAGCCCGAGACAAAAAAAATTATGTTATGATGATTATCTGAATAATTGCCATGTTAAGCAAATTGCCATGGGAACATATAGAACATTCATGCAAATATTGTCGTGTGAAAAAACATTTAAGAAAAACAATTATACTATTTGTCCATGAAAAAACAATCAATTACTAAGGCAACGCCACGAGATGGAATAGGGCCAAGGTTGGACAATCCAATTCTCGATTCAGTGGCAGTTGGTTGTGGTCTCACAAGGACTGTCCAATCCTTGATTCAGCACCAGTTCCTTCCTCAGTGCGGAGGTCGCCCCTGTGATCGCCCCTCCGCTTCTTTCGGCATGTCAACCCTCTATGCTCCAAAATGTACCACCCCCTCTCTTAGAATCATTAAAGTCATGCAAGACAATCTTCATCCTCGAAACAAGCAGGAGAAGCATCTCTGGCATGTGAAAGACCTCACATCAAAGATGATGCCAACTGAAGACTAAAGAACCATAGAGCCTTCCATGGAACATAAAAAGTACACAATTGCTTCATCGGCCTTTAACATTTCTTAGAAGAAAAGAAGAGGCGGATAGGGACAAACCACCTAAACAACAGCTTTCTCATTTAGAGATCAAGATTCGTCAAACTCTACGCAATGACAATGTCATCTAGACAAAAATCTAGAACTAAAAGTACACCAAAAACATGTAGATCCACCTCTTTGGCATATGGGGGCCAAAAACGATTAGTGGAGGCAACACAAACCAATCGACATACGGGTGGAAATTAACTTCGCGACGGTGCCTCCGATAACCCTAGGCATCATATGACTGAATTGTTTAGCTGAGCATAGACAAAAATGGAAAGTTAATGTCTGGAAAACCAAAAGATACATCAACCCGGACACCGTGTCTCTACCCCCAGCCTTTCACACATCAGCGTTCTTCCACCACTTTGGTAGGATTTACCGACACTGTTTTGAATAGCTTACATGAGTACCCCATCCTGGGAACATAAGATTGTTGGGACTTCCTTTGGCTAGCAATGCTAGGACTCATTTTTCAAACAATCTGCATATCACACAGTTTAATTAAACAAGGCAAAGTGAAATATCAAAAGGATGAGTCTGAGATTGGCAAACACCGGCACACCACCACCACAAGGTGTCTCGCGAGGAGACTGGATTAACTATCGTGCATGGGAGGCCCCGTGCACGGTCCAGCCACTGATTGATATGCTGTGATTTGTGCTAGACAGTGCAACTCACGCATATTTTGTTCATATGATTTAAAGATTGTATCAATTTTATCTTTTGAACACGAAGTCAGATATATCACCTGGTTGCACATTTGCATTTCTCGTAATGAAGCCTTCCAAACAATTCAATCTTGAATATATTTTGACAAAATTTAAAATTTAGGTTCTAAAACATGATGAAACTGGTAAAAAAATCCGTAATTTTTTTTAGAAATTTAGGAAGAAGTCAAAAATCTTCAAAACTTTTTTTCGACAAACTTGACCTACTGGCGTACTCGTATAAAACTTTCGACAAAGAAGTCCCTAAAAAATCTGAGCGGAAAAATGAATTTTTCCAAGACAATATAGTGCTGATTTTGTTTTCTTCGCCAACAATACCACGAAAGGCTTTTCTCCGCAAGAAAATAACACTTGAGCAAGTTTGTTGTAAAAAAATTCATGATTTTTTTGACCATTTTTGCAATATATTTCAGAGTTTTATCATGTCTCGGAGTTCAATTTTTAAAACTGTCCAAATGTTATTCAAGGGTGGTCTTATTTCAAAGTATTAATCACAAGGAACACACTGACAGAAACAAATTATAAATTAGACTTTTGATTTAATGGATAAATAAGATTTAAACTTCCAGTCATACTCCATCCCCGGCCCCGTGTCGCTCCCCCGCGGGCGACCCGGGTGCTCAAACCCTAGCCACCGGCCCTTGATCCCGCCTCTCCCTTCCCTCCCCGCCGCCGCCGCCGGCGGGATCTGCTCGCACTCGCCTGGAGGAGGGGCCGCGGGGGGCTTTCTTCCTCGTCTGGCGGCGATGCTCGGAGGCCGGCGCGTCGTGGCCTCTGGGGGCGCGCAGGCAGGAGTTGGAGCAGGCTGCTGTGGCGAAGTTGGTCGGTCGCGCGCGCAGGCGGCTGGCGGCGCGCTTCGACGCACCTCCTTCGCTGGGTTGCTCTGCTCGGCGGCGGCGCGGAGGCCGACGACGTTGGTCTTGGCCTTGGCGTGCGGAGCGCGTGCAAGGCGCGGCGTGGTCTTGCGAAGCGTTCTTCGCTGGCGGCGCTTGGGCTCATTGTTCGGTTGGAGAACAATGAGGGCAAGGCGAGGCTTCGCCGGATCTGGCGAGCACTTCTTGTTGGTGGCTGCAGGTGGCGCGCCAGCATCGGCGGCGGCGGTGTTGGATCAGCCATGGGGGCGGCGTCGCCGAGATGGCCCTGCCAGGAAGGTGTCCTGGCGTGCGCGAGCGTCCGGCCGCCTCCGTGTGGGGATCGCGGCGATGCCCGGTGGAGTTGGCGCCGGAGTGAGGTTGAGGGCGGGCGATCCAATCTGGCGGCGATCTCTTGGTGTTGATGAAGGCCGTTGGAGCGGATCGGCTTTTGCTCGCTTGGAGGTTGTGGTTGCTCCTTGATGGCGATGTTGGTGGAGGTCCGGTTCATGCTCTCTCGGTAGTGCGGGTGGTGTGGGACCTCGGCTTGGCGGCTTCGACGGATTTGCTTGATGTGGCGGTGCGAGGCTTCAGAACGGTGCTGCCTACCTCGTCGGAGTGGAGATGTGCAACGTCACGGATGAAAATCATGTCCGGTTTTGGCGGCCGGCGTCGATGGCACCCGCGGTGTCGTTCCCTCCCGGAGGCGATGTCGAGTGTGTCGCCATCTCCTCATGATTGGTGTTGGCAGTTGTCTCCGGCGAAAGCCTTGGTCCTCTGGGCGGCATGTTGGCGGCGTCTGCGACGTCGTTTCTCGTTGGGAGCATCATGCGTGGAGATCGAAGCTTCTGCTGGCACTCCTCCGGTGTTCGTCGTGGCCCTGACCGCTCTCCTCCGACGCTATATTTGGTCGTCGCGGATGAATCCAAAGGAAGCTGGAGTTGCTGTTCTTCGGAGGTGTTCGGTGTCGATCAAGACGCGGCGAGGTGTTTCGGTTTTGGGCAGGTCTTTCCGTGTTGTAGTTGTGATGTCGTGTGTGGCTGTCTGAGGATAGCCGGATGTGTTGTTGTGCTACGCTCGTTGTTCGCAGCGAGGGGTAGATGTCATGTACTAATTTTCTCTCCTTCTATAAAGTTATGGTACGCAATTTGCGTACCCTAAAAAAAAATTTAAACTTCCAAATCAAGTGAAGAAGGCATGAGTGAGATTGACTCAGGCATGGGACCCATGCACCCCGGTGCCCGGTAGAATCTCTTTTGTCGTCACGCGAGCACAAAACACAGGACAGCGAGCAGCACAGCAAACACAGCAGGCCATCCGAACTTCCGGACTCAAAGCGGCAAGCCGCCAGCGAGCAACGCACACCCTAGCGGTCTAGCTGATCTGGTGGTGGTTGCCCGCTCCTCGCCGTCGCCTCGCTGCCACTGCCTCGCTTCGCCGGGCGGGCTTGGCGGCGTACGTGCGGTGCGCCGGGGCAGGCCAGGCAAGGAGAGTGAGCTATGCCGCCGGCCGTCGCTTCGCCGTGCCGGCCGGCTGGGGCAGCGCGGGGTGAGAGGCTCGGCGGGGAATGGAAGGAGCGGCGGCCGCCGCCGCCGCCGCGCGTCTGTTCGGGGAAGGGACCCTTGCGGG
The DNA here is from genome assembly GCA_021605205.1 of Aegilops longissima. Classification (NCBI taxonomy): domain Eukaryota; kingdom Viridiplantae; phylum Streptophyta; class Magnoliopsida; order Poales; family Poaceae; genus Aegilops; species Aegilops longissima. The sequence continues at coordinate 113,165,655 of CM038677.1, forward strand.
CCTGTGCGGGTGGAGGAATGGAGGAGAGAGACCGCGCTCGATTGTGTGGGCCGGGCCAAGGAAATGGCCCGCAAGCCCACCTCGCTCCCAAAGCCCCGGACGGCGGCACCTTGAAATACCTCGCTTTGGCGCCCAACGCAACCGCCGCAACCAACAGCTTTCCTCGCCGGAGTCCCCAACAAACCAAGAACCCCTCCTCTCTCCGGTCTCCACCGCGCAGCAGCCCACCCACCGCCTCTTCTCTCCGGCGCCGGTGACCCATGGACCAGTTCCACGACGGGCACCACGTGCGGCTGCGGAGCCGCGTGCACCGCACCCGCACCTACCTCCACGCCGCCGACGACGGGGAGAGCGTCACCCTCAGCCAGGTCCGGGCCTCCATGAACGCGGCGTGGGCGGTGCACATCTACCACCGCCCCGACGGCCACGGTTACGGCGACGAAGACGACGACGGCCCGTACCTGCTCCTCCACAGCGCCGCCTACGGCCGCTACCTCGGCGCCACGGACGTGCCGGCGCGGCGAGGCCACCGCGGATTCCGCGCGCAGCTGCGAGACTACGACCAGCCGGAGGTGGGGGCCATCATGTGGCGGGCCGTCGGGTCGGGCTTCGCGGGCAACGTCGTCCTGCTCCACCACGCGGGCGGCCGCTTCCTCCGCGCCAACGGCAGGTACCTTCCCTGGAACGCCGGCGTCAGCCTCGACGACCACGTCAACTCCATGATGCACTGGGTCGTCGAGCCCATCCCCGCTAGAGAGGCTGGCATGCCTGCCATTCCTGGCCCGCTTCCGGTGAGTTCGATCGATCGCCATGACCCGCTTCTCTGCTGAATTGCTTTCGGCGATTGCGAATTCTGCCACTTTCAGGATTTCAGCTGCAGTTTTCTTGTTGCCAAATGTTGATGGTTCAACTGCAGACTCACCCAGGAATGAGATTCCTCTCCAACATATTCATGCACCGGGGGCCGGGACAGCAGGTCGGGGGCGTCGAGCCCATCCAGGGAGAGTCGGGCATGCCTGGCCGTCCTCCGGTGAGCTCGCCATGACCCCCTTCTTGATTCTCCTATCGATTGAGCGAATTGGCTTATTCGGCGTCGTTCATTTGAACTGCAGTTCTGTTCTTGCCGAACTCAATTTTTGAGCAGTTCTTGATCTCCCGAAAATAACCATGGTTCTCTGCGATTCAACTGCAGGCTCTCCCAAGATTCCTCTCCAACATGTTCACGGAGCCGGGACGGCGGATCCGGTACACTCCGACGCTCGGCGGGGACTACCCCGAGGACAGCGCCGGCTGGGGCGAGTTCTGGTTCAGGGGGAGGTCCGTGTTCCGTCTGAGGGACCAGGTGGTGATGCGCACCAGCATCAACCTGTACTACCAGAACATCGCCATGTGCGTCCGAGCGGGCCGCTACGGGAGGCTGACCCCGCTCGTCGTCGACCTGCCCCACGGCGGCTACGGCGAGACCCTCGAGATTGTCATCCTCGAGGACGAGACTCGTGGTGAGAGCCTCTCTCCATGCCCCAACTTCCTAAGTATCTCCTCACGGTGGCAACAAGTGAATTTGTTATGCATGATCAATGATTTCGGGGGTTTATTTTGGTGGGGGTGCTAATCTGCTTGTGCTTGAAACAGTTAACTGAAACATCTACAGTCTCACAACAGTTTACTGAAAGTGTTGTCGTCTGAAAAAAGAATAAACTGAAACTGTTAGGTGTTGTAATCTGTTATTGGGAAAATAACTCACTGTGGAACTTAAAACTCCAAATCAGTCGATTCATCTCTTTTCAGCCTTAAGCCCTTAACAGAGAAGATGGTGGGATATCCGTTCAATTTAGCCCATTTTACTTGCGTTGAATAATATGTGAGCAAAATTCAGGTTCCTAAATAATAAATTAAATCTTATTTCTGCACATGAGCTGCAATTTTGGTCTTTCTTATTTTGCAAGGCTCTGAGATTTAAATTGTTCGTCTGCTTTCCTGCTGATTATAAAAATGTAGTTTTGTTCTTGAACCTGTTAGCAACAACACATGAACATGATGTTTGTGGTCTTACTTTAGTGGAGTGCTAATCTGATCGTGCTTGGAAAAATGATATTATGATTCATTTTGTTAGGACTTGGGAGCTGTCTGGAACTGTTGTAATCTTATAGAGAAGTAAGAGTAGTTAGATGTAAATAGTAGGCAGCATGTGGATTTATCACTACGTACACATGGTAAAAGATGGACTGAAGCTAGTTGAATATTTCTGTCCTTGATTCAGAAGATTCAGTTTGTCCATTTCGTAACATTTGCTGCTGGTAGAAATTATGCAAGTTAAAAGGCCAAATCAAGTTCAGTCATTTTATTCACCTTTGCAGAGAAGATGCTGTTTTTCTAGTCAGTTAATGAAACTCAGGTAGTATCTTTCAATACTACTACATAAAAGCTTAGTTCCTTGCACATTATACTGCTTCAGGTTTTGCCTTCATGATCTTGTTATTGATTATTGGCGCGCCGCCTAACTGGCTCATAATTTCTGCTATTTCAGCCTACGATGAACTGCGACACCCAGATGTCGACGCAGAGTAGAGGAAGATCAGAGCCGGTGTCCTGACAGTTCACAAGTTTCTCCACCTCGGATACGATGGCAGCAGAACTGGACGCCTACTGTTGCCGACAGATAGATATAAATTCAGAAACTCAGCAGCTCTCGTGTTCGCGGTTCTATGATTCAGAACTACTGAAAGTAGGGGTAGGCATATAAACCGAGAACCGAAGACTGGAGCCGAGAAAACCGAGACCGAAGCCGAAAAAACCGAGGACCCAAGGTTCGGTCGTTCGTCCGGTTAGCGATCGTAAGAAACCGATATTACTTCGGTACATTCGGTCATTGGACGCTATTAACCGAATCTACCGAATTAACCGTATTTTATTAAGTTTCTCATTTTTTTATTAAAGCCTAGTCAATTCAGCCCAACCATCCACGGCTCCACGTTACAGAACTAGTGGACAGTGCTTTTTCCAGCCTTTTCTTTCCACAAGCAGACGAAGGGAAACGGCCCACGCAACTTATCCAGAATAGGCTCCAGGCTTCGGTGCTTCACGAGCGCACATCACGCGGCCGCCTCCATTTTCCTACCTCGCAGGGCGTCGGCTGCGCGCTTGCGCTCATGGCTCCTTAGCAGCGGCGCCCATTGATCTTTAGCGGGGAGGCGGCCCGCGGCTGGTTGCACCCATGGCTCCCTTGCGGCGGAGGCGGCTGGTTGCGCCCATGGCTCCGTAGTCCCTAGCGGCGGAGGCGGCCGGCGTTCATCGTTTGTACGCGGTCGAGGCCATCGCAGCCAGCTTCCGACGATATCCTGGGGCTGCGGCAATGCTTTCCTCTTACCATTCCGTCAAAAGTTTCGATTTGTTCCTGTTCCGCGTCAACATTTCCCCCCCAAGATTTGTCTCCCGATTTCTTGGTTCCCTTTCAATATCGGTTCTCTTCGTTCATAACCGAGCACCGAACCGAATTTTCGGTGGACCGAAGTCTCGGTCATTGCTTTTGTAGATCACCGATCGGTCAAGAGAATCAGGAAACCGAATTTGAAAAGTAACCGAAGCACCGACCCAATCGGTTCGGTCTAACCGAATGCCCAGTCCTGACTGAAAGTGTTGGGTTCAATGACTGAACAATATTGTAGTGATGCTGAATGTAGTAGCTCTTCTGATATTCATCCCTGCGATGTGATTGCCACGGCTTCGTAGACAATGCATTTCACTGTAGGGTACTCGCAATAAGTCGATGATCTTGCAATTTTTTGGATCATGCATTTCGTGTAACTGAAAAATGCAGTGGTTGATGCAATGAGCTTCATTCCTTTTAGAATGCAGTGGGTTCTTCCTGTGCGCTGTTGATCATGTTTTTAGTTGTGCTGTTTTATGTGTTTTAGAGTCCTTAACTGCTGGCCTGCACATACCAGGAAGAACTGTGGCCATGAGTAAAGCGAAGAGGTCTAATGATAGAATCCTATGAAGCTTTACATTTTGTAACATGTTAAAAGGAATTTTAGTATCATCCTTCTGTTGTACTACATGAGATTTAGCTAAAACATAGCAACTTTTTGTTACAAGATTGCATTTCTTATTTCTAGTGAGCAAGTCTGGACTGGAAACCACCTTCACTGAGGAATTTGCCTCAGTCATTTCTTATTGTTGCAAGCATATGTTTCTCAGGGAGGACCAGGAGGTGTTGTGCCCAACATTACCTCCAACCCAAGTAGCCAAAGACTACCAGCCAACACCAAGGTGTCAAAATGGTGCGAATAATAGTTACACAGCTACTAATCGAATGTTCACCAAGAGTTGAATTCCTCAATAGCAATGAAATATTTCTTGATTGAAGAAAAAACTAGCGTGTCAGATAACAGGTTTTTTTATTCTTCATTCATCAGATCAACGGTAGTGCACAAATTAAGAACTTTTTCGACCAAGGGTAAATTTTATTGGCTCAAAATGGAGCATTTAGAGGGTACAGAACTGAATGAGCACACACCCGGCTTCTGCACAAATTAATATCTGCGTGACAAAAGTAATCTAATGGTCTCGCGTCTCTGCCTAGATCAGGCAATGTCGACGGGTGTGTATCGTATCCTTGTTGAAGGTGTTGGCTCGAAGCTCGTCTTCGGAGATGAAGATCATATGTTTGAATTTTGGTTGGACTCGTCAACATCGGCGCACATGCGACACTCCTTGGAGGATTTGTCTAGGAGTTGCATTTTGTTCGTTTAGAGTCACAAGTCTTCCTCAACATGCATTGAAGGTACACATTTACTAGTGGCAGGAGAAAGCAGAGTTAATTCTTCAAATATTAAGGAAGCCGTGTGGTTTTCTTACAGTTCAGTTTGGTAATGTTAGCACAAACTCTACCGGTATACATATCTAGACATGCTACTAATCATAATTTCATCAAACTGAAGCCTCAAAATGTAACCAAAGTTAATGAAGAGTTGAAGGCAACCATGGATATGAAATGCAAGATATGGTACTGGTTTTCACATAAAGAAATGGAAGCACAATCAATGGAAGCACAATCTCATATTCCCACTGTTCCAAATAAGTCACTTATTTTGAGACGGAGGAAGTATCATCTATCTATGTTACCTCTCCTATGTGCAGATAGTTTTCGAATATATATGAGGTGGATCATCACAACAAAATTCATATTGCTTTAATACCCAAAGTGGATAATTTTGAAGTAATCATCCGCAAGTAACACATTAGAGCAACTTTAGCCGAACCCTCAAAAGGCCTCAACTCCTCAAAACATTCCTTTTTAAGGAGTTAAATGGGATCTAGCCGAATCCTTAAAACATTTAACTCCTCAAAATTTTGAGAAGTGCCCCTCACTACAAAAAAAATACACTTATGTGATGATACGTGTTTGTCACAGTAGGTCGCGTTTTTTGTCATGCATGTACATCCATGAAAAATTTATGACAGAATCAAGATAGTCATACCTGTGCTGTCGTAGAAGTGTTCCATGACATTACCAAAATTATCATCACGGAAGTGTGCATTTCCATGACGATAAATTGCGCGTCACAGAAGTGCTTTCGTCAAGGGTGACCGACACGTGGCATCCACCGTAACGGAACGCCGTTAAGCTATCGGGTCGGGTTTTGGATCCGATAACCCGTTAATAGCCCCGACCAATGGGGATTTTCCACGTGTAAAATCATCATTGGCTGGAGGAAACACGTGTCGGCTCATCATTGGGATGATGTCATCCACTCACCGGATGAAGGCGCCTATGATACGCCGACCGTGGCACGCCCAACAAATGGCCCATTCTCGTGAAAAGGCCGCCCGCTTGACTTGGTCAAAAGGTGGGCCGCCCATGGAAAGCTTCGTTAACGGCCCGTTAGCATATAACCCATTTACGCCCGCTAACCCAAGGCCCGTTCGCCCTATGCGAATTAGGCCCAGTAGCGTCATCTGGGCCATCCAATATGATTCCAGCCCGTTTTCACTTCTGGCCCATGTATGGCTCATGACGTCTTTCGGCCCATATGAGGCCCTTTGTAACTCTTGGCCCATTAGCGGCCCGTGCTGAAATTGGCCCGTAATGAACAGTGTATTACTTTACACCCATTAACGGCCCGCGGTGAAATCGCCCGTAATGAACAAAGTGTAACACTTTATACCAATTAACGGGCCGTTATTCCGTTGGGCGTTTCATTCAAGTTAACTTTCGCCTTCCGAGGCCCATTTATTCTTGGGCTCATTTGCAGATTCGTTACTTACGACCCACATCGCTCATTTTTTCGCTTGTGGGCCAAATTCAGCCCGTCGTTACAGTCGGCCCGTTTGTGGTCCGTTAGTCTGTTGGGCCATTTTCATAGCATCACCAAATAGGGCCTATTAACGGCCCGTTATGGTCAGCCCATAAAACGTACGATTTTCATTATAGGCCCGTCTACGACCCATTAAAGGCCAGTACAAGACCCATAAATGAGTCGGCGGCCCATGGATCCTATGTGACGTAGAAGGCCCATGGATCCTGCGAGACGTAGAAGGCCCATGGACACTGCGAGACGTAGAAGGCCCATGAATCCTGCTAGACGTAGAAGGCCCATGGATCCTGCGAGACGTAGAAGGCCCATGGATCCCACGAGACGTAGAAGGCCCCTGGATCCTACGAGACGTAGAAGGCCCATGGTCGGGCGAGTTGGCCCCCGTTTGAACGATATATCATATTCAAAGAATTATCCTACTAAAAAGCATACACTATACAACAATGAGATCAAGGCATAGAAAAGTAGAATAATCCTACACTATACAATAAAGAAATTACAGCCGATTATACCCACTGGGCATTGGTACGGCGCAGGTGATAATAAAGGATACACAAACAACAAATTACATACACTGGGCAAATACGGCTCATACATCATGGACGCGCATCAACTTAACTCCATTTGAACTATAATCTCTTCAGAAAATAGGATTGGCCGGATTCAGATAGCACAAATTTCAGTCTGCAAAATCTCCAATTCCTTCATGGTTACCTCGGTGTCTTGTTTCATTTTTTTGACTCCTGCATCTAATACCTGCATGTCCAGTCTCAACTTGTTGATTATACGTTGACAATCATGTACACGTTGTCTTGCCGCCTCTAGTTGATGCTCGAGAACATCAGCACATTCCAATTCCAATCCATAATAATTCGGTAACGGCCATGCCGCACTGCTCGCAGATTTTTGTGTTGATGTCACTTCATCCTGAAATGTTTCTGTAAGTACACATGACTAGGGCAAAAATATAGTTACAACAATGAAGCGAACAAGACACTATTTTATACTACATGGCAAAACAGGACTAACAATAATGTTACATGTCACTTTCACAAAAAAAATGTTACACGTCATGAAGCATAAGCAGGTGATATTTTAAAAATTATAAAAAAGATAGTCTGTGCAGCCTGCATACATAAATCCCTCTTAGCTCACCAGAGGAGCATGATGTTGGGGCCCAATCAAAAACACAGACAAGTTACAAATTTAGACAGCATGTTGCGTATAAGTAAGCAAGCAGTTGGCCATTCTGTACCTTAATTAAAGTCTTAGGGAGCATAATGAACAGCAGAGGGTTTCATACAAACATACTACAGCAGGCAAAACTATGCAATCATTAGCGTAGTATAAACTAGATTGTGAGCCTGGTGCAATAATAGTTGGTTAATAGACTTCAAAGCTTCAGGCACACTTCGGCAGAGTAATTAAATGGTAAGGCCTTTAATTATGTCAACTAATAGTGATACAAGTACCGAACATCAGGCATAATTATTTGAGCATCTCATTAAGTGAGGACAAATAAAGCAATTGAAAAGAGAAAATTAACTATGCCTGAAACAAACAAGGAATTGAACTGTTGAGTTGCATACAGTGACTTACCTTAGTAGGTTGAAGAGGCTCAGCGCAGCTCCTACTTCTCTTGCAAGGCTCCTTCCTAACATCTTGTACTTGGAAATCCTCAAGCTTATCCTCATTGCACCCCCTCTACAAGGTGACACAAACTAGTTACTCGTCTCCTTGGAAGATAAATATGCATACTTTCCAGTCTGTGAACACAAAAGGATGAGATTATAACAAAACAACACCACATAATGAAACATGCCGCATCTCTTGCACTTGCACATAATGAAATGAGCATTTACTATGTCTCGCACTATGTAAAAACTAGGCATACCTTGAACTGGATCTCCGGTACTCTTGGAGAGCCCTCTTGAGTGTACACCAAACCTTTATGTCACCTATGAGTTAGACAAGGCCCCACTACAGCAGCCCTTAGTGTTTAAATCATTGACAAGCTCATAGAGTGTTAGGTCAAGAACAACAAGTAATCAAAGCAAACAGTCCTAGTATGGCTGGCTGATGCAAACAAGCAATTGAGCAGATGTGTGAGCAAATCTTACATATCAAGAAAATAAGCAAAGAAGGAGGGTTAAAGACCATCACTTGACCGACCAGATTTAAGGGCATTTAAACATCATGTGCAACGATGAACTAACATAAGCATTGCATATTCCAGATTCTACAATGGAATGCACATGTATTAGGTTATGCCATGTATGATGATGCCTAAATGTACAGATAGCAGGCAGGAGTGATTCATCATTGCACGCACAATTGAATTGCAGGTTAAGGGCCAGTTCGATTCCGCCTTTTCAGGGCATATTGTCAAAATAAGCCATAAAAGATGTAAAGAAGTCATTTTTGAGTTATGGGCTTGGGCTTAACTAATTTCGCTTTGGAGGGGGGGTGTTTCGGGTAGAACCTCACTAAAAATTGAAGGGAAGGGGAATAGTGAAATGACTCTGTTGTCTGCCTATATTACACTCAAAATGCAATCACGACGCCGTGTCACACGACCCTCAAGTAAAACAAACACGCAAGCATTCATTGCCCTGCCCGCTTGCATCTCCTCTCCCTTCTCTCTACCTCGATCCCCCGCTGCAGCACTAGGGTTCCTCCAATGAGCCATCGCCATCTGGTCCCATCTGGCCGGTCTCGGCGATGCTATGTCCAGCTAGGCTACATGGCCGACGGTGGGGCAAATCTCCTGGCTGCTCCTCCTCTAGCGCCGCCCCTCATTCTCATGGTCTCCAGCAATGCTCCATCGTGGTTCGTCCAACGCACTACTCCGTGGGGCGCTGCACAACTCTGGCCGATGCCACCTGTGGCGAAGGCACCTTGTTCCCCTCCGCTCCTCCCGTGCCATGGCCTTGAAGTCTGTTGAAGGATGAGCTCATCCAACAAGGTGAGGATCTCCTCGATTTTTGCCAAATTTTCATTCGATCCACTATCGATGAATTGCTATGAGCTGCTTCGCTGCTGCTATATGATGCATTGCTATGAGCTGCTCCTGCTGCTGCTATATGATGAATTGCTATGAGTGATGTCTGCTGTATGATGAGTTGCTATGAGCTGCTGCTGCTGCTGCTATATGATGAATTGCTATGAGCTCTTTGTTGCTGCTATATGATGAGTTGCTAGAAGCTGCTCCTGCTGCTGCTATATGATGAATTACTATGAGCTGCTCCTCCTGCTGCTATATGATGAATTGCTATGAGTTGCTCCTGCTGCTGCTATATGATGAATTGCTATGAGCTGCTGCTGGTATATGATGAATTGCGCATCTTTGCTCTTGTATGATGAGTTGCTATGAGCTGCTGCTGCTATATGATGCTTTCAGGTGGTGCTGCTATATGATAATAACCAACCACTTGGACCATCAAATTTCAATAAATAATTGTTCTTCATTTAAATGTGGGTCATGCGTTCTTCGTTTAAATTAGGCAATGGGATATCTATGGAAAACATTGACCAAAGTAGATTGTGCCAAGTAGATGGTATCTTTGTATTTGCATTTTGAGCAAATAGTGATGGTCTGTTTTCCTATCATATTAATTACTGCACTGGGTTCAATTTGTGATGTTTGCAAGTCAAATTAATTTCCATATGGGCAGCAAAATGAAAGATATATATAATGCAATCTAGACTTTCCACTGATCATAAGCTGAAAATGCAATGAAAAGAACTGGTTGGCGTATTACATGGAGCTTATATTCACAGGTGCTTATTTTCTTAGGATAACTCGTAATAATTGTCCCTAAGAAACTTGGCTAATAGAACTGCATACAAATAACATGTCACGATGATTGCAATGGAGGAGTGACGTACCATAGCACATCGTATAGGCTCACCGCTGCCTCTCCTTTTTTGCGATGTTCCATGAAATTGCCACATACATCTTATACTTTTTCATTGTGTAACCCTATCGCAAGTTGACACGGCTAATTTCAGACATCTCTACATGATACTACATTGCATATCCCTTGCGCATATTTGAACCACCAATTAACGATTGTGTGCGTACCATAAACTAGCCATGACTCTGTATGCTGGACTGGCAGGCACTCTAAGGGAGCCTAATGTAGTGCACTGGAATTCCTACATGCCACCTGAGGGAGTCCTGGATTAGGGGGTGTCCGGATAGCCGAACTATCACCGTTGGCCGGACTCCTGGACTATGAAGATACAAGATTGAAGACTTCGTCCCGTGTCCGGATGGGACTTACCTTGGCGTGGAAGGCAAGCTTGGCGATACGGATATGTAGATCTCCTACCATTGTAACCGACTCTATGTAACCCTAACCCTATTCGGTGCCTATATAAACCGGAGGGTTTTAGTCCGTGAGGACGAACAACAATCATACCATAGGCTAGCTTCTAGGTTTAGCCTCTCGATCTCGTGGTAGATCCACTCTTGTACTACCCATATCATCAATATTAATCAAGCGGGAGTAGGGTTTTACCTCCATCGAGAGGGCCCGAACCTGGGTAAAAACATCGTGTCCCTTGTCTCCTGTTACCATCCGCCTAGGCGCACATTCGGGACCCCTACCGAGATCCGCGGTTTGACACCGACACCACCTACGATTTTGTGTAATGTACGGTCCTGTTCCTAAATATATGTCTTTGTAGAGATTCCAATATGGACCACATACAGATGTATATAGATGCATTTTGAGTGTAGATTCACTCATTTTGCTCCGTATGTAGCCTATAGTGGAATCTCTAGAAAGACTTATATTTAGGAATGAAATACGAGGTAGTATCATGTATGACATCTACATATCTAATTTAGCAGCCCAGTAGTAGAAATCATTATGCGCACAAAGGGATTCTTGGTGAAAATCCTAGCAAAGCATCTTTGGCGAGCCTGAGAACAATACAAGAGAGAGAGACGCGCTTACAAGATCATAGCAATGCCTTAGTCCAGGATCTTGGTTGGCCAAGCTGTTAGATCCGGAAGAAACATCGTCCTTGTAGTTTTGCCACGGTGCATAACAGGTAATGAGGACCGTTAGTATATTTGAAGTACATCGGGCAGGTGATGCTAGACGGGTTTAAAGGTGACAAGTACCTAGGCTGTGGCGGGTGCTTGGCATCTCTCGCACAGTGGGAATCAGGTTAGAAACGTCGAGGGTGATGACGCCGCTACCGTTGGCTGTCGGGTCCGTAAGGAGATCTAGAACCGTCGAGTAGGGTGTTTGTGGAGCGGCTCCGGTAGGGTGGACTACGGTGTGGGCGAAGCGGCTCTGTGGCCGTGGACAAGGGCGTAGGTGAAGCTACTCCGGTGGTTGGGTTAAGGATGGTGTCGACGACGTGGATCTGCGGCCGTGGACGGGGCGTCAGAAGTTGCTCCGGTGGTTGGGTTAAGGATGGTGTCGACGATGCGGATCTGCCGCCGTGGACGGGGCGTCAGAAGCTGCTCCGGTGGTTGGGTTAAGGGTGGTGTCGACGATGCGGATCTGCGGCCGTGGACGGGGCGTCAGAAGATGCTCCGGTAGGTTGGATGAGGGTGCGAGGAAGTGGATCCGAGGCCGTGGACTTGTGAGTTGGCAAAGCGGCCCCGGTAGGGTTGAGAATGGTATAGGCGAAGCTACTCCGGTAGGGTTGACGCTGGTGTCGGCGAAGCGGCTCCGGTAGGGTTGACGCTGGTGTCGTGCGGTTGCCCGGTAGGGTTGAGGAAGGTGTCGTGGCGGCTCGGTAGGGTTGAGGAAGGTGTCGGTGGCGGCTCCGGTAGGGTTGAGGAAGGTGTCGGCGAAGAGGATCGAGGCCGTCGGACGGGGCATCGGTGGGGCGGCTCGGGGGTGTGGACGGCGTCTCCGGTAGGGAATCTGAATGAGGCGCGCAGATCTGTGGCGGTTGACGAGAGTACCGCGAAGCAGATCCGCACCGTGGACAAGGCCCGGCCTTGAATGGGCTGTGGTACAGATGGTGGATGAGCAGTCTACTTGTTTCTAGGGAGGTGGGAGGGTAGATGCGCCACGAAGCAGATCCGCGAGGTGGGCGCTTGTTGGCGATGAATGGGCTATGGTGCGCGGTGGATGAGCAGTCTAGGATTTTGAGAGGGAGGGAGAAAGGGCGCTGAAATGCGGACGGCGTGATGTAAGATGCTCTGGTGATGTGGAGTTAGTCATTTTTGCGGGAGGGGAGAGGAAATGGGGTGCCGTGTAGTGGGGGGGGGGAAGTTACCAAAGCAGCCCGACCTATCATGTAGATGAGGCGGTATTGTAACTGTTGGTCTCCGTGCACCAAGGACAAAGGGATTTCGCATGCTAAAGACTAAAGTGGCGGAAATTTTAGAAGGAGGCGGAGATTTTGCATGCAGGATCATTCGTATCCAGTTTCAACTAATTTTGGACCGTGCTAGCGGGAAGGTCATGCTAGACTGTGTACACGGGCACGCGTCGTGATTAATAACGGTGTGAAGTCCACCCAGAAAAAAGACAATAACTCGGGATGATGTGCCGATAACTTGGCCGTTCACATGGGCGCGGCCAATCGTACGGGTGTAGTGGCGCGTTCACAAAAAAAGGGATCAAACGCTCAGCCTATGTATTTCTCGTGTAAATAGATAATTTAGTGCCATTGGTTATTTACTTTAAGCATAATGAATTGATGTGTTAGTGTAGAGGCGCACAAAAAGAAATGGATATTGTAGTTAGCTACTTAAAAGTGTTACCTCATATGATTACATAGCCTCCATTTCATAAATTGCGTACCCGTTGAATTCATATATGAATATTACATATATTACTTCAAAATAGAAACTTAAATCATCCAAGACTAATGAATTTGAATGCAAGAGTAACAATGGTGCATGTCCATGATAGCTACATTGGTTGTTTGAAGAAACATCACTGTAACTTTGGCATGCACAACTGAAAAGGTTTATTTAAATAGAAAAAAAATGTGATATGTGAGTGTCCAATCTTTATAGCGTTGAATCGATATTGTACCTTTGGCCACGATACGAAGTAGATATTGACTTATGTTCAAGCGATGCACGTCCACGATCGCTAGATAGTGATACGTGAATGAATTGTGCAATCTCTCTCACACGCATACATATCTCATTTCCCTGTGGGCATCGGAATCACACACGTGCGCTTTGTGTATTTCTCTCCCTCCGTCAGGGTTAAATTCGTCTTTCTACCCCGTCTGTCACACCCTGATTTTCATGCCACAACACTTAAGCTAATAAATCGTGATAAAATGTGGTTTGACAAAAACTTTTGAGTGTTTTGGACCTTGCCTTGATTGGATTTCGTGTGTTGTTTGCAAGTGCTCTAAAAATCAAATAAATCCCCCAACTCCTATACTTCATCTCCTTGATCCAAAACCTTTTCCCAATGATCATGCCATGTGTATATAGCAATATAGTATTTTCTTACAAAAATAATTTGGCCAAAAAGTATTTTCAAAAATTAGTTTTCCAAAAACCCCTGAATTGAGGTTTGCACTGCAAGTACTTAATTAAGGGCAGTAAAATCTTTCCAGAAATATGTTTGACTCCTATTAGATATAGGATACCAAGAAACCACAAAAATATAATTTTAAAAGTTAATTTCCTATTTTATTTAAAGGCTTTTTCTTAAGGCCAGAAATGGTCTTTAATAGGTTAAAATTATTTTAAAGCTTTAAAAATATTTGAGGAAAATTAGGGAGACTCAATGGACATATATTTTCCATATATATGAGTTTCAACACATGGTCATGATCAAAATATTGGACAAAACCTCCCAAAACCATTTCTGACATTTCAAGGATTTGAAATATTTCTACAGGAAATATTTCCATAAAAATCCAAGAAAATTCCAGCATGTCACATATGACATTTTTGATGATCTTGCTAAATACCATGTCATGGAGAATAGTATAAACCCATGAAACCCTCTCAAAACCACTTCTATCCTTTTTCAAGTTTGAACATTTTTGCACTGTCAAACATGTCCAAATGATCTCAAACTTGGTGCACATGCTCAAATGGTGTAATAATGCATCTAGACCAAATGGCACAAGTTGGAGAGAATGTTATCTTCATCAAAGTACCCCAAAACCCTCTCTGTCCAAAACCAAATTTGAACAACTCTACATTGCCAAGTGTGTCCTTTTGATCTGAATTTTTGTGGACATGTTCAAATCCTCAAATGATGACACTACACCAAGTGGTGCATCAAGGAGAATAGATTTGCATGACTAAATCTTGGTAAAGCCATTTCTGTTGGTTTCTAGGGTTTACCAAAGTTACATTGGCAACTTTCTTCAAATGGACTCAAACTTGGTGGTCAACCTCAATTATGTGTGACACTTGATCTTGTTAATTCTCATGTCAAGTGGAGTTAATTTGCTTGCCCAAATTTGCATCAAACACCTTCTGTCACTTTTCAAAAATCACCGTTTTGACCACTTACACTATTCTCCTTGAGCTCAAAATTTTACCACAGCTCCTCCTAGTCTTCTCCTATCTCCAGTAACTCTTCTCTGGCCTCAGCTCAATGATTGAGGGGTAAAACACCCCCATTTACCCTTCTGGACAGCAGCATTCTCCTCCCTTCTCACCTCCCTCCTCATTCCAGTGGCCCTCCATGGCATCCAATGCTTCCTCCCCTTTGTTTACTCACCCCACAAAGCCCCAGACACTAGTGGACACGCCCCTGGCACATAAACAATGGCATGGCGTGCAGAGCTCGCGCTCTGGAGCACGCCATGATGCTCTCCCGGCCTGTAGCACGCCCATTCCAAGGCCTCCCGTCGACCTTGGGCTCCGGAATCGTGTCCCCCGAGGCCGCCTCGGCGTCCACGACACGCAACACTATCGGCCCCTTCCTCCCTCGCCCTCCTTCTCCCTCCACGAGCTCACCCGAGCACGTCCATGGACGCTGCCCACGGTGCACCGCGGCCTCGCCCATTTAAGCCACCCGACCCTCTCTCTCGCTTGGTTTGAACCTCCTCTCTCCCGTGCACCCCTCGGACATCCTCCTTCTCCCCTCGTGCCCTCCAAGCACCTTCCATGGCCGGAGTGCCCGCTGGCCTCCACTCCGATTCCGGCAAGGCGGGCTTCTCCCTCCTCCTCTCCTCACCAGAAAGCATCCAGGTCCGCGACCCTTCCCCCATCTCCCCGACCGCCGGGCACTGTGCCCCTGCCCATCATCGCCTGGGTGTCCGCTCGACTTGGCGGTGCCATGGCGCCTCGGCCACCCTCCTGCCATCCCGGGGAGCCACGATGCGCCGCTCCTGGCGACCCCTCCGGTGGCAGCGGCTTGGCAGAGGTGGCTGTGTCGCCGGGGAAGGCGCCGGCGCTGCAGACAGGCTCGATCCCCCTGTCATGAAGCTGGAGGAGGAAGAAGACCTGTGGGTGGGCCCTTGGTCGGTGACCCGCCGGCCGGCCACGTCATTTAAGTGGAGACGGGCCAACTGTTCTCACTTCCCTCGGGAAAGCGTTACCCATGAATCGCCTTGGCGTGGCCTCCCATCGGGGGTCCGCGAGGAGCTGGGCCAGGCCCAGTGCGCTGACCGGCTAAATTACGCTCAGCGCGTGAGATTAGGTATAAAACCCTTTTCTCATTTTCTTTATCCAGTGAACTTCAAAAATCTCTAAACAATTCAAATTAACTCCAAATTTGATGATTCAAATTTCTAGTAGTTTCTAAATTCATTCCCTATCACATGGTGCTACTTGCACATTTTTACAGAAATATTTCTTTCACAAATAATTAGCAAATCCTATTTTTTCCATTTCTTTGATAAACTTTAGAAAATCACAGAGAGCCCATTTTTTTTATCAAAATTCCATGATTCAAAATCCTAGATGTCTATAAGTTCAAAACTTAGTTTTTGAACATTTTTACTAATACTTTCTGTATCACCTCAAATAATGGTCTGTTTCTTCATATATAGCCAACTTTGCAAATTCATAGAGAAATCATTTGAACTCCAAATCTAGTGAAACCAATTCCTAGATGCTTCTAAAATCATCCTTTGTTAAATGGGTGCCTTTGCTCATTTTTCAAAAATATGTTTCTGTACACTTCTTGCAAATCCATAAACCCCTTGATTCCATCATATTGAAATGTGCGAAATATTCACTAATCCAATTCTAGTGAAACCACCCTGGTTATTTTCATATAACCAGGAAGTCCTAGAAAAGTCAAATCCATATTTTTAGAGCACTTTTACTTTTGCCTTGTTGTGTTGCTTATTGTGTTTGTTTCGATGTTAGTTGTGAAGTAGCGGAGTACTTGGAGAAGGACCGAAGATTTGAAGACTCGAAGGACAAGGCAAGCAGCCCTTTGACCATGTCTATGAAACCCTTTTATGCATCTCATATAGCACTTTATTATTGTTGCATCGAAACATGATGAGATGGTAGCCACTTTGGTGGGTTGCCTTCATTCTTCCTCATTGATACTTGCATTGTGCATGACCCTACCTTCTTATGAGGGTTATGCGGTGGGGAATAGATAGGATGCTAAGTAGTGCTACATAAAAGGGACGGAATATGCATAGAGATGGAGACAAAAGTATTTTAAAAGGACTTTTGAAAACCCGTCGGTGCCACTTATGCCCGAGGGAGATGATGAGTTGGGTAGCCACTTGATGACGAAGTGGCGTACCGAGGCAAGTGTGTGTGTTGTTTCCGATAATGGATTAGATTTAAGATTTGTCGACTGTCCCAACCTTACATGCGCAACCACTCTACCCTTATATGGGAAAGGGCATTATTGACTACTTAGGCCGATACTAGCTTGGAGCCCGCATTACTAGTAACGGGGGAGAGTTGGTGCTCTCTCGGGACGGGTCGTGCTGTAGGGCGGCCATGACTGTTTTCACGAGGCACCGGATACACCGTTGTGTCCCTCTCGGATGTTACGATCTCGAGTGAGTCTCGTATGATGTACATCGTGAGGATCTGGAACAACGAGTGGACTCCTTGTTAGTGTCATCTAGGGAAAGATAGTGATCGGTGCTTACCGGGTACTTGAAGTACCGCTGGTCGTGGATGACACGGAAGTTCCCGGATCTTGTGGGTAAAGTGTGCAACCTCTGCAGTGTAAAACTATTGAATAGCCGTGTCCACGGTCAAGGACAGTTAGGCGGTGCTGCTTAAACTACGCCCGAGTTTACAACCGTGTGTGTGAGTTGATAAAACTACTTGGGTCAAGTCAAAGGACTTGACATGATTGAGTTGGGTTGGTGCCCACTCTATTTATGTTGATATCGTAACCTGTCCTCATGGTTACTTGAATTCTCATGATGCATGTCTTACAAGTTGTTGAACATGTCATTGCACTCAAAACTAGCTTTCGCAAAAATTTACCTATATCATGCATTGTTGTATCTCGAACCAAAACATGGGTTGCATGCGAGTACATTCAAAGTACTCATTGGCTTGCCCTTTGGTTATTTTATTGGCCGGGCATGAAAGGACAGGATATGATGAAGAATACTTGGTGGCGAACATGCGAGCTAGGGCGCTTCCGGTCGGAATGCTGTAGGGTTAAGGCGGATGGCATGGGTCCAAGTTATCGATTTAAGATTTCCGCTGAAATGTTATACTCAAGACTTGACCATAATGGTCCTACTTGTATAATCTGGTATGTATGGATGTAAGACTCTTGTTATTCAGCTTACATGTGTTCAATGAGCATTGATCTCGGGATCCTTTGTACACGTGCATTCGGTGATCACGACTTATGAGTCGGGGTCCCCACAGAGCTGGTATCAGAGCCATCCTTGACTGTAGAAAGCCTTAGTTAGCATGGTCGTTAGTTAGGGTAAAACTATTTCCAAAACTATTACAAGTTTTCAAAACTATCTATACTTCTCTTCCCTTCTCAGTTTTTCAAAAACTAAGGTATACTTTCCCCATCGATCTCTTCCCTTCAAAACTATTGCAAACGGTCGCTAGCACCCTCAAGCCCCTGACCACGGGATTCCTTGTAATCCTCGTGGATAGCCTAGAAGGAGTACACCTTGCCAAACACTCACCCACCTCTTCTGAACCCAAGATTCGCGACACCACAACAAGACGATGCCAACAGAAGATACGCCTTTGAAGAATGAGGACATGAAGACCCAGAGGATGGTGACACCTTTGAATTTTCCCCAGGATGATGCAACCTTGTCCTATGACGATCAGGGTGTAAGATATGCAAGACCATGATAGACATCGCTAATAGAGCAACCACGTCCTTACCGTTGTTGTATCGACAACCACCAGTGGATGAGAACCTCGCCATTTGGTCCGCCTCACTATAGTGAGCAGGAAAATGGTTCTCTTCATCCCCCGCTCTTGGTGTCGATGTTGTCATCAACATAATCGACATGTTGGACCTCTACTATGCCTTGTTAATGTCCTTGCATAAAGGATTGCAAACCTGGTACCATCGACGCCTTAGAAGACAAAAAGGGATTGTCATGATTAAGAAGACAACAGAAGACCGAGTCAATGCACGCTTTCTGAAGCCACCTCCACCTCGTCGGCTCATCGGTGAGAGATTGTTAAAGATTCTTGAGGCCAACCCGGATTGTTTCATCGAACAACTACAAGAGGCGTAGCAACACACGAGGAAAACCTGGAGATCGCACGAGGCGCGGAGCAAAGCACGACTACTGAATCCGAGAACCCCTAGGGTAGGATGAGTCGTGTACCCCCTATGCGCAGTCGAGTCCGTATGATGGTTCGAATTGAACCATGATTGTGTGTTGCTTGCTTTTATTTGTTTGTGTTTTGATATCAGTCGCCCTTTTTGCCCTAGGCAACAAGTACACAACTATATCACCTGCCTTATTTTGTTGTTTGTGTTTAGCCCTTTTTGGAACTTGTTTGTTTGCACCTGCACTATAGAACCCCCTTTAGGCATCCCCCTTTATGCTACTTATCCCTCTCATCTCTCTCCCC
This sequence comes from Aegilops longissima, assembly GCA_021605205.1. Taxonomy (NCBI): domain Eukaryota; kingdom Viridiplantae; phylum Streptophyta; class Magnoliopsida; order Poales; family Poaceae; genus Aegilops; species Aegilops longissima. The sequence continues at coordinate 113,184,933 of CM038677.1, forward strand.
AACTGAAGACCAGCAAGACAAGATGCACCAAGGAGTCTACTTCGGCGACCAACTAGCATTGAAGACTTTTTGTTGCAGCCTCCTCGACCAAGAGCAGCCTGGTAGAGTTATGTTTACCCCTCCAGACTAGAAACCCATTCCTAGACCCTTGAGACTTCATGAGATACCCCAGTCCTTAACCATGTGCTTAACCCACGAGTTGCAAGAGAACCGTTAAGTCTCTGTAAACCTTGCACAACACTTGGGTTCATTATGGAACTAGTGGACATAGTGAACAAGCACATTATCATCCTAATATAGCACCGGGTAGCGATGCCATAAGGAAGACCAGTTTGAGGATATAGGAATAGAGGACGCATGACTTGATGAGTTTATATCAATGACTTGAGGAATTATATGAGACTATTTGGTGGATTATGAGGCTTTGATGTTGGTAGATGAACTTGGTGGGATCATGAGTATAGATTAGCATAGCTTTCATTACCCTGGAGTAAATTGGATTTTGTGGGACAATTATAATGCAACATGAAATTCTTGGAAGTATCTGGATTTGGTGAGCAGGGGATATGATAGAAGATAGTTGACATTACGGAAATGACTTGGGGAATAGATAGGAATTCTCGTTGGACATGAGATTTGGATTCAATACATTATCCTAGTGGAGTATGGATGTAGAGTAATTCTACATGGTTGAGTAAATTGGATTTAGGCTGATGATCTTGATCATGATACCATGTTTCTTGGAGGACAATAAACTAGGAGATTGGATTAATTGTCGGAGTTGATATAAGCCCGACCTTGGAGTTCACTTGACCATGATAATGGAAATTGGTGGGTGACTATAATAAAGATAACCCGTTTCAAGTATTTGAGGATTATAGGACATTAGAAGATCATGTGGAACACCATAAACATTGGATTTGTAGAATTAATGAATTATGTAATTAATGGGCTTATAGAGTTGATTCATAGGAAGGAAACAAGATCTTGGAGTGGTATCTGACGTGTTTCCTTAGGATAGAGATGCTTTATCATGGACCTTGGATCAATAGTGAGAACTTGGATTGTGGTGATTAAATTTAAGCTTAGCAGCTTATATGCTCTACCCATGGATATTTAGGGTAGCCATACATATGAGTTTGGGGATAGTTGACATGTATAGATTTATTAGAACTCCTTGGGAGTCATGAGGATAATAATAGCATGAGGGATGATTGGAGCTGACCTACAAGAGTTGATGCTTTCGGTGGTATAAGGTTATTTGTTTAAAGGACTAGATAGAACAATTGGCATCTCAGGAACCGTGCTTAAGGATAAGGTGACAAATGTTCGCTCGCACACTAGAATCCTTGAAACCCTTAAGCCCTACCAAGCCACAACATGGTGGGATCGACCTTGGGCTTTGGCTCTAGGACAAGAAACCTTGGCCAATACCCAACCATGACCACCACCGATACCCCAACCTATACCCTATGTACCCGTGGGCAAGTCTTCACGGAGTACTCGAACAAGTTAGTTGCCATCTTTCCTTGATGACATACTTGCCTACCGAAGACGGAAAAAGAACCGTTCAGCGGTTAGGGAACATCGAAGACCGCCATGTCAAGGAGGAAGAACTATACCAACCATCATCGTCAAGGAGTGAACTTCCTTGTCAAAGACATGCATATCTACAAACCACTCCTCTCAAGGGAACCAAGCATTTTCATGACAAGGAAACCCACGCCAAGATTCATCGGCCCTCTTGAGATCACTCCAAGATTTAACAACCCCTCCAAGATCACCGCAAGGCGAAGAATAGATGGATATCGTTAGAGTTACCACCTGAGTTACCCTTGTGCACAGCGTTTTCCACGACACACCCCAAAAGTGTTTCCAACTTCCTAACTAGCCGGTCTCAACAAGGACATCGATCACCGAGCCATCGACCTCCAGCCCTATATGACATCTACGAGAGACCCCAATTGCAATCTGGATCAAGCAAGCGACAAAAACAAAGCCACGCCATCAAGTACTTCAAGGTTCAATGGAGCACCAAGCAGGCGAAGCAGTATAAGGACATGAAGACTACCCCAAATCCAAGTTTTCGTATTCCTTTCCGCGCCTAGTCTGGGAATCTCGGGGACGAGATTCTTGTAAGGGGGGTAGGTCTGTCACACCCTGATTTTCATGACACAACACTTAAGCTAATAAATCATGATAAAATGTGGTTTGACAAAAACTTTTGAGTGTTTTGGACCTTGCCTTGATTGGATTTCGTGTGTTGTTTGCAAGTGCTCTAAAAATCAAATAAATCCCCCAACTCCTATACTTCATCTCCTTGATCCAAAACCTTTTCCCAATGATCATGCCATGTGTATATAGCAATATAGTATTTTCTTACAAAAATAATTTGGCCAAAAAGTATTTTAAAAAATTAGTTTTCAAAAACCCCGAATTGAGGTTTGCACTGCAAGTACTTAATTAAGGGCAGTAAAAATCTTTCAGAAATATGTTTGACTCCTATTAGATATAGGATACCCAGAAACCACAAAAATATAATTTTAAAAGTTAATTTCCTATTTTATTTAAAGGCTTTTTCTTAAGGCCAGAAATGGTCTTTAATAGGTTAAAATTATTTTAAAGCTTTAAAAATATTTGCGGAAAATTAGGGAGACTCAATGGACATATATTTTACATATATATGAGTTTCAACACATGGTCATGATCAAAATATTGGACAAAACCTCCCAAAACCATTTCTGACATTTCAAGGATTTGAAATATTTCTACAGGAAATATTTCCATAAAAATCCAAAAAAATTCCAGCATGTCACATATGACATTTTTTATGATCTTGATAAATACCATGTCATGGAGAATAGTATAAACCCATGAAACCCTCTCAAAACCACTTCTGTCCTTTTTCAAGTTTGAACATTTTTGCACTGTCAAACATGTCCAAATGATCTCAAAATTGGTGCACATGCTCAAATGGTGTAATAATGCATCTAGACCAAATGGCACAAGTTGGAGAGAATGTTATATTCATCAAAGTACCCCAAAACCCTTTCTGTCTAGAACCAAATTTGAACAACTCTACATTGCCAAGTGTGTCCTTTTGATCTGAATTTTTGTGGACATGTTCAAATCCTCAAATGATGACACTACACCAAGTGGTGCATCAAGGAGAATAGATTTGCATGACTAAATCTTGGTAAAGCCATTTCTGCTGGTTTCTAGGGTTTACCAAAGTTACATTGGCAACTTTCTTCAAATGGACTCAAACTTGGTGGTCAACCTCAATTATGTGTGACACTTGATCTTGTTAATTCTCATGTCAAGTGGAGTTAATTTGCTTGCCCAAATTTGCATCAAACACCTTCTGTCACTTTTCAAAAATCACCGTTTTGACCACTTACACTATTCTCCTTGAGCTCAAATTTTTACCACAGCTCCTCCTAGTCTTCTCCTATCTCCAGTAACTCTTCTCTGGCCTCAGCTCAATGATTGAGGGGTAAAACACCCCCATTTACCCTTCTGGACAGCAACATTCTCCTCCCTTCTCACCTCCCTCCTCATTCCAGTGGCCCTCCTGTAAGTGCATCTAGTGCCCCTTAGTGATTTTGGTGTATTGAAGACTTATAGGTTAAGTAACTAATGCGTTTGTGAGTGTACACAGATCTATAAGTCTATGAGGAGTTTGATATTTACAGAGAAAGTTGACCCCTAAAAATGAAGTTCTTCAACTGAAGACTTTGATATTCTGAAGACTTTCTGAAGACTTTCTGAAGACTTTGAAAGTGAAGAAATTGGTGTGACCCTGAAGACTTGGTATTCATTTGAGGAACATGAAGCGTGAAGAATTTTGTTTTCGTAGTTTCATTTTCTCTTTCTTGAGTCATAGGAAACACCGTACTGCTAAAGGGGGTCGAGGAAATACTAAGGAAAAATTTCCATGTGATTCTCAACTCAAAATCCTACACCTACCAATCCCTTGAGTGAAGCTTTTGGAAATCTCATACAGATTCAGTCAATTTCTTGATGTGAGACGAAGCTCTTACAGTATTTGAGAATTTATTCGGCGAGGAGTTAAAATTCGCCAGTCTGAATTGCCTACGATGAGAACATGATAGTACGAGGAATTTGAGAGTCAAATTTCCGACCGTTCTTTGTCTTCTTGCATGACTGTCCCAAAATATCTTATCCACCTAACGGTCATATCATTGAAGGGCATTTATGTCTTATCATGTCGGGCTGCTCGAGGCTATAAATAGCCGCCCCTACAACCACTAGCTGGTTGGCTGCTCGAGAAGAACTTGACACTTGTCATTTGAGAGCAACCCATCCTCCGAGGACTTTGGCGAAAATCATCAAGTGAGGAAAACCCAAAACCAAACCCCAACAAACCCAAAGTGATTGAGCATCATGAAGAAATTGATCTTGCGTGGATCCGGCGCTTGTTACCTTTGAAGACTGTGCTTCTTCCAGACGGTTAGGCGTCATGGTCTAGAGCATCAAGAGGAATTGTGAATCGCCGAGTGACCAAGTCTGTGAAGGTTTGGAAATCGCTGAAGACTTACCACGAGTGATTGGGCGAGTGCATGTGACCTTAGTTCAAGGAGAATACGGTGAGGACTGGGTGTCTGAGCTGCGTGCTCGGCGATCGGGTGTCCGGACTGTGTGTCCTCGAGTTTAAATACTCAACCGCTCAACAGACGTACAAGCCGAGACAGCAGTTGGAACTGGTCTACCAAATCATTGTCTTCACCAACCTAACTGGTTCTATTTCCTCAACCCTTTCATTTCCTCATTCTTGTGTTGAGTGTTTGTTCATATCTGTGTTTGAAGACTTTGGTGAAGACTTTCTCAATTTCCTCAGTTCAATTTCTTGATCTGTTTGTCTTCATCTTGTGTTATCCTGTGATTCGCTTTACGTACTCTGTGATTGTCTTCATTTCATCATGATGACAATGCTTGTAATCTGTTATGCTTACTTACGAGTACTTATTCCGCTGCAAGTAGTTCTTAGCTAAGGAATTTCCTCACCGACAAATTCCTCGATGAAGAATTCATAAAATCGCCTATTCACCCCCTCTAGTCGATATAGCACTTTAAATTGGTATCGAGCAGCGTACTCCTTGTTACGTGTGATTTTGGTTTAACCACGGAGTTTTAGTTATGTCGACCGCAGGTATGATCAAGGTCTCGGCGGGGTGTCCTACCTTGATGGGACGGACTACCCCTCTTGGAAGAACAAAATGCGAATGCATCTTGAAGCAATTAACAACGATCTACGGTATGTTGTGACAAAAGGTGTTTCCTCAGTCACACCTTCTCTGAATGATGCTGATGTGAAGAGATTCAAGCAACTCGATTCTCAAGCGAAGAATATCATATGTGGCCATCTAAGCAAAGGTCAATATGGAAGAGTGAGTGCTTTGGAATCTGCCAAACTCATCTGGGACAGGCCGTCCATAGTAAATGAAGGTGTCTCAACTCAGCGTGACTCTCGAGTTGATGTTCTTCGGAATCTCTTCAACTGCTTCAAAAGACTCGACAATGAAAATGTTCAACAAACCTTCGATCGCCTCATGACATCTCAAATGAGCTTCAAGCACTTGGTGCCATGACATCACCGACCATGAGGTGGTGAAGAAAGCTATTAAGATCGCTTGATTCCTCATTTGATACTCGCTGCGATGATACAAGAACGAGCTGACTACAAGTCTCTTGATCCTGCCGATATCCTCGAAGGCTAAATACTCACGAGTTCGACTTGCTGAAAAAGAGATCTCTATGGTTACGGCTATGGAAGAACACGTGCCACGAAGGCCAAGGCTGTGTCCGAATCTAAGAGTGAAGACTACGGTAGTAGCCTTGGAGATCTGAAGAATTTGGCGAGAGCTAGCTTTGCTCGTGAAGAAATTCCAGAAATTCTCAAGGCGTGGTCGCTTTGGAAAATCCTCAAGAAGCGGTGATTCCTCATCTAGTGACTATAAGAAGACTTTGTCACAAATGCAAGAAGCCTGGTCACTATATCCAAGATTGTCCTCGATGGGAAAAGGAATTAAAGAAGAAGAAACACAAGGATTATAGTTACGATGACGCGAAGAAGAAGAAGAAATCATCGAAATCTTCATCATCAAAATCCTCAAAACCTTCTTCTCACAAGAGAGCAGCTCCAAAAGGCTCGGGCATTCATTGGCAAGGAAATGGACTCTGAAGCTGAATCGAGGAACATGAGGAAGAGGAGGAGTCTGAAGAATCCGAATCTGGTGTGGCTAGTCGGCTCTCGCTCATCGCTTTTGCTAGCAAGTCCATCTTCACACCTTGAAGAAACTGACTCGCCGACAAACTGATGAGGATGATGATGACTACGCTCCACCTATTGCTTCATGGCAAAAGGTGCTAAGGTACTAAATTTCACCTCTTCGAATCTAGTGAAAATGAATCGATGAGGATCTCAAGCCCGATTACTCAAAACTTGCTAAGATAGCTATAAAACAACAAAGAGCTTTTGAGAAGGTTCAAAACATGCTAGATAAGAGTGATGATATGTTAGGTGAAGAAATGGATCGCACTCAAGCCCCGATTGAAAATCTTGAGACTTGAGTCTAGGCTTGACAACCTTCAAGGTCATCATAACACTCTCCTATCGATCATGAGAAACTTTCTTATGAATTTCTTCAAAAGCAAGATCTTGAGAAGCTAAGAGCGAGTTATGAAGATCTTGAAGGGCGCGATTCATTACTTGCTCAACAAATCAGCGCTTCTCAAGAAGAATTTGTTCCTCCATGCTTAAAGTGCATTGAGCATGAAGCGCTAATTCTTCACTGAATGTTCAAATGCTTCAAGCTGTTACAAATTCTTCACCTGCCTCTGCTATCACTAATTCCTCATCTGAGTACATTGCTAGTATCCTTGTGATGCAGGGCTGAAGGAATTGTACATGACAGGCATGTACAAAAGCCTCAAAGGGCATCAGACTCTTTGTGATGTGCTTAAAAAGCAGATCCTCAACAGGAACCCTAGGAAGAGGGTATTGCCTTTGAGAGGAAACTCAATGCTGATGGAACATATTGGAAGCTTTGAGCAGTATCCCAAAACCTCATGGGTTGCTGCAAAGGGACCTCCAGTTGATCCATCTAACTTATCTGGCTTTACATGCGAACCTCCTCATTCTTACGATGAGTCATTTGACTCAACTATAAACTGTTAAAAATCAGAATGGTGAAGTATTTGCTAGATATGTTGGCACTAAGCTGCGAGAGCGGTTCCCCTATGAAGAAAATCTGGGTTCCCAAGAAGTGCCTTGAAAGTCTTGGTGAATGTCCTCATGACACCACCGGTGAAGAATAGGAACCCCAGATCAAATTCTTCATATGAACCAAATTCTTCATATGGATCCAAGTCCTCATCGGACCAAATTCCTCACATGGATCAAATTCCTCAAAGGATCAAAGTCCTCATATGATTATCATCGTGCTAACAACTCTGTTTATGAGGTAGAGCTAAGGGCTATGAATATGTGCATTATTCTTCAAACCAATATGTTCATATGTCCTCAAAGAATTTCTGCTTATTCATATGCTTACCTAACCCTCTTATGTAAAGCGAAATGGTTTGGCCTCTATGCCACCATTCTCGTATGGTGCTCATGAATGATGAACTCTTTGCCACCTTGAGATGTGGGTGGTGAAGAAAAGAACTAATCTCTTCTGCAGGGTCAGGTCTCGAGGCGTGCCTTAACGTCTGAAGAATTTCTTTGGGCGCGACAAAATGCCGAAAGGATGCAGGCTAATCATGATGAAATGAACTTTCATTTCACACGTCCTCATCTGCTTATCCGAATCTTGGTGATGAAATTCATCGATGAACTTGATATCATATTCTTCAGCGATGAAGTATATGAGATCGTAAGTTATACTAATTCATCTGCGGGATGATCAACCCAAAGCCACCGAGTGGGTTCTCGATAGTGGATGTACAAATCACATGGTGGTGACAAGAATCTATTGATGGATGCTTCCTTATCACCGTCACATCTGAAGCATATCATCTTTCTTTGACAAAAGTAAAAAGTCGGTATTGAGACTTGGTAAGGTTGCTATCTCTAAGGACATGCACATGGACAAAGTCATGCTTGTTGAGTCTTTAGGATATAAGCTCATGTCGAGTCTCAATGCTTTGTGATCTTGATATGGTTGTTATCTTTGGCAAATATCGTTGTGTTGTGATTATGGAAGCTGACAATTCCAAAGTCTTGAAGGCTTTAGGAGAGGAGACTTGTATATTGTTGACTTCTCCACAGGTCCACAACCAGCCATGTGCCTACTTGCAAAAGCTTGAAGGCTGGCTATGGCATCGACGACTTAGTCACGCAGGCATGAGGAATTTACTGCAGCTTGTGAAGAAGAAGCATGTCATTGGCATTGAGAATGTCAAATTCCTCAAGGATCACTTATGCGGAACTGTGAAGCTGGAAAAATGACCAAGGCCAAGCATCCAGTGAAGACTATCATGACCACTACTCGTCCCTTGAATTGCTTCACATGGACCTTTTGGTCCCAATCATTACTCAATTGTCACTAATGATGCATCTCTTTATGGCTTTGTTATTGTTGATGATTACTCTCGTTACACATGGGTACACATTGTTACTTACAAAAATCAAGTGCAGGCAGTCTTCAAGCGATTTTCTTGAGGGCTTCAACTAACTTTGGTGTGAAGATCAAGCACATCGGGAGTGACAATGGAACTGAGTTCAAAATTCGGTCTTGATGACTATCTTGATGAACTTGGTATTACTCATGAGTTATCTGCTCCTTATACTCCTCAGCAAAATGGCGTCGTGGAGCGCAAGAACAGAACTCTTGTTGAGATGGCTCGCACTATGCTTGATGAATACAAAATGCCTAGTCGTTTTTGGATTGAAGCAATCGACACTGCGTGCCACATCATCAACAGAGTATATCTTCACAAATTCTTCAAAAAGATTGCCTATGAACTCCTCGCTGACAAGAAACCCAATGTGAGTTATTTCAAAGTCTTCGGTGCTAAATGCTGGATTAGAGATCCTCACCACAGCTCTAAATTTGCACCAAAGCACATGAAGGTTTTATGCTTGGTTACGGAAAGGACTCGCACACCTCTGAGTCTTCAACATCGCTCTTCACAAGATTGTTGACCTTTGTAGATGTGCGGTTCGATGAAACTAATGGCTGCAAAGAGAGCACCTACCTACGTGTTAGGCGAACCAGCACACGAGGATTCTATCAGGTTCAAGGCAAGCGAGGATGTCATTCCTCTTGAAGAAACTGCTGAAGAATTCATTCTGTCTGTGAAGAACGTCGGTGATGCACTGAAGATAATTTGAAGAAAATGGTCTGAGGAAAATGATCAAATTCCTCGGCGACAACCAGCTCATCCTCGCGTCGCAAAAGAAGTGCAAGTGGAGAAGATCATCGATGACATTAAAGCGCGGGTCCTCTCACACGCTCAAAAGCTTCACACTTATCTAACTTTTGTGGGCACTATGCTTTTGTCTCTATCACGAGCCCACTAAGGTAGATGAAGCATTTACGGGCAGGTGGATTCAGGCCATGCAAGAAGAATTACATCGATTCGAGCTCAACAACGTCAGGGAACTGGTCAAACGTCCAGATCCTCGCAAGCATAATATCATTGGCACAAAGTGGATCTACCGCAACAAGCAAGATGAAAATGGTCTTGTGGTGAGGAATAAGGCACGACTAGTAGCTCAAGGCTACGCAGGTTGAAGGAATTGATTTCGATGAAACTTTTGCACTGTCGCTAGACTTGAGTCTATTCGCATATTACTCGCCTATGCTAACCATCACAATATCACTTTATATCAAATGGATGTGAAAAGTGCATTCCTCAATGGTAAGCTTGAGGAAGAAGTACATGTTGCTCAACCCCTGGTTTTGAAGATCCAAAGAATCGACAAAGTCTTGAGACTCAATAAGGCCCTCTATGGCCTCAAGCAAGCCCCTCGGGCGTGGTATGATACATTGAAGGAATTCTTTGTGAAGAATGGCTTCACACCGGTTCACTCGATCCTACTCTCTTTACTAAATCTTATGATGGTGAACTTTTGTGTGCCAAATATATGTTGATGATATTATCTTTGGCTGTCTTGACCAGCGTTATAGTGATGAATTTGCCTATATGATGAGTGAAGAATATCAAATGTCTATGATGGGAGAGTTGAAATTCTTCTTAGGTCTTCAAATTAAATCAACAACACAATGGCATATTCATATCTCGGAGAAATACCTCAAAGATGTCTGAAGAAATTGGCATGCAAGATTGCAAATGTGTCAAAATTCCTATGCCCACAAATGGCCATCTATGCCTTGATGAAAATGGTATTGACTTGATCACAAGGTATACCGCTCCATGATTGGTTCTTTATTGTACTTATGTGCATCTAGGCCAGATATAATGCTTAGTGTTTGCATGTGTGCCCGATTTCAAGCTACAGAAGGAATCACACCATAAGGCTGTGAAGCATATTCTTGATATCTAGCTCACACACCAACACTAGGATTATGGTACCCCAAGGGCTCTACTTTTGATCTCATTGGATATTCGACTCGACTATCTTTGGTGATCGTGTGGACCGCAAGTCAACATCTGGTACTTGTCATTTCCTCGGACGATCTTTGGTGCATTGGTCCTCGAAGAAAGCAGAACTGCGTATCACCATCCTTCTGCGGAAGCTGAATACATTCTGCTGGCTCATGTTGTGCTCAATTGCTGTGGATGAAGCAAACTCTCAAGGACTACGGCATCAGCGTGAAGAATGTGCCTCTCTATTGTGACAATGAGAGTGCCATCAAGATTGCTCACAACCAGTTCAGCACTTTCGAAGACAAAGCACATTCAAATTCGTCATCATTTTCTTCGTGATCATGTGTTGAAGGCGACATCTCCATCGAGCACGTGAAGGCGAAGAACAGCTAGCTGATATCTTCACTAAGCCCTTGGATGAGAAGAGATTTAGCAAGTTGCGGTGTGAGCTAAATATCTTAGAATCTTGAGCGTTCTTTGAAAAGGCACACATCCTAACACTTATGCAAAATTGATGACTTAGATGTGCAACACATGAAGAAAGCGTTTTCTTCAATCAATGAAGAATAGCACTCTTAGTGTGAAGAAATTAATGAAGAATTTGATTCTAGAACCCTCGACAATTATGCGCGGTGTCTGAAATCATCATTCTTATCTGATGGAGTCACGCCACCACCAAAGTTGAAAATCTTCAATTTGAGTTTTCCTCAGTTTTGAAATTCTTGAGTTTTCAAATTCTTCAACTTTTCAAAATCTTCACTGTTTCGTCGTCTTTCTTCATTGGCTATATATATATATATATATATGGGTTTATGTCCTCTCTGACATTCACTTATGGCTATTTCTTCAAGTCGCTTTTTACGCTAAGTGAATGTGATGGACCCTTCCCCTCTATGCTATACTCAACCCAATCCATTCACAAATTCTTCATGTGCGTTCTACTTTGAAACTCGTTCAAAATCTTCTTTGTGACCTTGACAGCTGAAGAAATTGCAGCGAAACGTTAAAACGAATCTTATCCAAACCTTCGTTTTTACCGCTCAAACCGTTCCGCATCCCACGATGCATTACTTTATTCACCCACGATCGTACACGATCTCCACTACACAGTACGTGGGTGACACATGTCGTGAGAAGGGAAATGGTCAGGGGAATGTTCGTCCTAAATCTTCGGGCGATCCATTTCTATAAATACCCCTCTCCCCTTCCTCACTCTTTTACTCTGCTCGACCTCTCTCTCCCGCTCGAGCTCCTCAAACCCTAGCGCCGCCGCTACTCCATCGTCGCCGGTGAGGAAAAGCTTCACTGCCTTGACCTCGTCGCCGACGTACTCGCGCCGACCGCGGAAATCTTCACTCCGCCGCCGCCGTAGCTGTCTTCCTCCGCCAAGTTAGGGCGTGGAAGATCTGAACGGACGAACTTCCCAACTGTTCTTCTCAGTTCGTCGTGTTCTTCACTTCGGGTAATTAAAAGTTACTTTTATTACTCGCTTCGGTTCTCAAATCTTCTTCAAATTCTTCAAAGGTGTTTACTCTTCAAATCTTCACACATATGAACACCTCAAATCCCATGATTCGTTTCTCTAAGCAATGATTTTCTTCAAGATTCCTCAATTGTGTGGATCCTCGATCTATACAACTCTGGAACCTAAGACAAAGAACGCTTATTGAAATTCTTCAAGGCTCATCTGGTCAAAATCCTCAAAACTTGTTCTTTTGAAAAACCTTACGAGAAGCATATGACCTCTCCAAATTCCTCGCACCTATACTCTGTTCACAGGTACAAATGTCCGCTGAATCCCTAGGTTCTCATCAACTTAACTCATTTGCAGCATTCCTCGAAGAAAAACTGCATACTTCTTGAGAGAACTCAATTGTTCAATTTCCTCAAGCTGAAGAAAATGGCAGACGGTAAGAAGCCACAAAAGGAGGAAAGAAACACGAGGTTATGACTGCGTTTGAAATCCACGAGGAAATATATCTTGACTCACTGCACACCGGATGAAGAAAGTAAAAATCAGCATGAGTGCGTATTGGAAGATTGAGCGGAGATGGGCACGGGAATGGAGGAATATAGATATGTAACTCCTAAGTACATGAAGAAATTAGCTCTAAATCCTCCATGCCCAAGAGCTCCTTTGGCACCTGGCCAAGTAGCTGATCCCACAAGCATCAAGCGAGGTGAGGACTTTCACGATGAATGGGCTAAGCGCCAAGCAAAATTGGTAAAGCAAGCAAAGGAGTGGTGAAGAAATTCAATGAGGATTACGCATTGCTCTGCCACGAGGTCTCGGTCAAACCGAGAAATCAATGCAAAGAAGCCTGCTCATAAGCCAAGTGCTTCATCATCTGCGCCCTCACGGCCAAGTTCCTCGTGACACCTTCCAAGCAAATTCCTCTGCTGCTGCTGCTCACCAAAATCCTCATCAGCTCCATCAAAATCTTGAGTTCTGTGCACTGGCTACATGTCAAAGGACTGCTGGTTTCTCAATTGCCTCGAGCATTTCGCAAGTTCTCGGCTGCTCCCATTTCTTCATCAGGCCCGACTCGGTGAAGACCAAAGCAACAGTTGGGCGAGGTCCTCGGCCTAGCCCAAGGAAGAAACTGGTTGCATTCAATGTACCATCGATGATGAAGCGTCGATGAAGAACTTGCGAAATCATCGAGACCGTCAAGTAAAGGCCGCTAGAGCCAAAGGTACATCTGTGCCCTTTGCTATTGGACCGAAGAAAGTCCTCGACTTTATTGATCTACGGCACAATGATCCCAATACCCTTTGCACGACCTTCATCGACACAGGCAAAGTCATATGTTGACTCACTTCATCGCTGAAGAAAAATGGAAGTTTGAGAAGGCAAGGGAAATCAAAAGGCTCAATCTGAGGAAGGAGAAGTTCACGAAGAAAAGCGTTGTCAAGATGACACGAGGAGCTTCTCAAGTCAAATTGAAATTCAAGACCTCGGCAAAAACTTGATTCCTACTATGCTGATTGGCAAGGAGCCAAGGTCGATTCGTCAACTGACGAAGAACTTCACAAATGTTGCCGCCCGATTGCAACATGAAATTCCTCGGTGGAGCCTCGGCTCAGCCCTCTTGAAGAAAATGCCAGCACTCTCGATGGCGTTGGTCTGGCGATGAAAATGCTGATTCGGGGCTGATGATCCCATTCCGGCCGGCTGAAGAAAGCTGCCGGGGCACCCACTAGTAGTGCGCTGAAGAAAGCGAACCAAATTCCTCGGCTCCTCCTGCGCCAACTCCAACTCCAATTCTTCCATCGCTTCGATGTGAAGAAAACCAAAGGCTGCGAGCGAGCTCTGTGAAGAAAAGGAAAGCATCAGCTGCGTTAGATTCTTGACTGCGAAGAAAGTGAAACCAATGACCAGCTCATTCGAAAATCCAATTGATGCTGTTCAATTTCCTCCATACCATCAAAGGAAGTTGTTCCTTTTGAGAAGACTATGAGATCCCAATCGGATCCGATGAAGAACATCGATCTGCTGCTTCGTCGAGCAGGTTGATGAAGAAATTGAAGTGGATGCCATCCCTTCAGCGATTATTTCCTCATCGGACCATGAAATTCCTCGGCTGGTGTTGAGGAAATTGAAGATGAAGATGTGGATATTGGATGCACCACTCCGGTGATAAATGATGACTTTTGGGAAAGTCAGCATCCCAATACTCCTCTCTTCACCCGCTCAATAAATTCCTCGGTCCCTGCACAAACAGTCAAATGGACTCTGAAGAAAATCAACCCGCTGGTTATGTGCATGAAGAAATTCCAGCCACTAGTGCTGATGAAACTGCTGCTGATCCTCAGACTGCACCTGTTGAGGAACAAGAAATTCCTCAGCCTGAAGAACCTGAACTTACGATTCCTGAGGTGGTGATGCAACTCACTAACACCCCTCTGCCCAAGCAAAAGAATTCGTTCTCAAGCAAGCAAAAGTTCAAGGCTGAATATTTCTTTGCCGAGCACGTGTTCTTCACTGAATATAATCCATATGATTCTGCTCGAATTAGGAAGAGGCGTTTCTGGACTGCCAGCCAAGCCAACTTCTATTCCTCAGTGCTCTTCAACAAGGATAAAATCTTGATCATGCTCATATTCCTCATGTGGATATGGAGTCACTGCCGAGCTTTGAGCCGGTCCTCGGTGTTCTTCACGGCGCAGGACTTCTAAATTTCTGCTGCGATATCGTGGTGGAGCGAAGAGCTAATTCTTGATTTTATGCAACGCTGCACATCACGGAGGCTGAAGATGTGAACTCATGGGTCTTAGATTGGATGGTGAAAATACTCACTACAAGGCACCGACAAGCTGAATTGCCGTGCCCTACCATAGTCGTCCACTTGATGGTGCACGTCGTATCTCTGACGAAAAAGAACTTTCAAATCACTATATGCAAGTCTTGATGAAGCCTTTGAAGCCAAGCAGACCCCAAGAACCAAATTCCTCGTCAAGGAATTATTATATGTGCCTTGGACTGTCTATCGTGATTACAGCGAAGACTATGAGTCCTATCAAAGGTCATGACTTCGAGCGATGAAGAAGTCGTTGGCATCATGAAGAATATGCTTTTCAACATCATCCATGGCGTTCCGTCAACTTCCATGATTTCTTCATGAGGACTCGGCAAACATTGCTATGTCACCATTTGAGCTGAAGCCTTATCGCCTTGGATTATGAGATTCATCAGGTCAAGGTCTTCACTCAATTACAAGGCTGATACCTTGAACCACTGCAGCTACTTGCCCCGATTGAAGTCCTCAAGCGGACCTTTACCTCGGTGAAGACAAGGGCAAGGCTCTTGCTGTGATCGATGAAGGCATTCGTCCATTGGATGGGTAGTTTATAAGCAGCATCCTACTCCACCAATGATGACTCGCCACACATGACTCAGCCATAAATACCTCGGTCAAGCAAAGTCCTCAAGCTCTGCACCTAGGGTGATGGTGATCGTGAGTTACTCCTCGGTCTTCATCGGAAGGTTGATCGTAATCATAAATGGGTCAGCGTCGGTTTGGTACTCTTCTTTACAACATGACCTCCACACACAATGCGGTGAAGAAAAACCACTACTACCTCCATGAAACCATCAAGCGCTTTGGGCTGTTCTTTCACATGTCTACGATGAAGAAGAACTGACTTCAATGGGTCTCAAGGAAGAATTTGACTGGTCTACACCTCCTCAGAAGAAATTCAAGAAGGTCAAAGTTCCTTCCTTGGTGGCCAGCTCCTATTCTTCATCTCGTGACACTGATGAAAATGAAGACTTGGAAGATACGCGGCTGGTCCTACTTCAACAAACAACCCGACAATCTTTGGCGCTCCGTCTTCAACTTGAAATTCTTCAAGAGCGTTAGTCCTCAGTTTCGATCCTTTTGGTCATTCGATGACAAAGGGGGAGAAATTTGAGTTAGTCTTCAAGCGGGTCTAGTTTTTGTCTATATACCCCTGTTCAAGAATTCATCCGATTAACCAGTTAACTTGCCGATTACTCCCTACTCATGGGGTCACCGAGTAGTCGATAAACCGATAAATAATCTGATTAATTGATTAAATGGCTGATTAACTTGCCGATTAGCCTATTAATCCCCTACTCGCCAACCAACCGAGCAGCTACCAGTTAACGATTTCCTTAACAATGCTATATACAGTATTTTATTAAGTTACAACTCTCGTTCTTCTGAAACCTTTTATTGGATCGAGTTGTAATCTTAAACCCGATGGTGCTTTGATACTTTTGATGCATTATGCTCTTGCTCTATGCTCTGATTCTCGTGAGCTCTTTGAAAATCTTCATAGCAAATCGATTTGGGCTCTGATACTCTTGATGCGTTACATTGCATAACATCAAGCACCATATTTCATCATGCATTTCAAATTCTTCATATTATATATTAAATGCGTGTATGAATTACAAGATATAGGGGGAGATCTCCATGATTCTATTCTTCAAATGTGCATTGCCTCAAAAGCAAATTCCTCACTATGCACATCTTCAGGGGGAGTTCTTCTATATCCTGCAATCAAATTCCTCATTATCAGTATTTACACTTCATATGTTTATCCCCGTTGAAAACTTAACCTAAATTGTCATCAATCACCAAAAGGGAGATTGTAAGTGCATCTAGTGCCCTTAGTGATTTTGGTGTATTGAAGACTTATAGGTTAAGTAACTAATCGTTTGTGAGTGTACACAGATCTATAAGTCTATGAGGAGTTTGATATTTACATAGAAAATCGACCCTAAAATGAAGTTCTTCAGCTGAAGACTTTGATATTTCGAAGACTTTACGAAGACTTTGAAAGTGAAGAAATTGGTGTGACCACGAAGACTTGGTATTCATTTGAGGAACATGAGCGTGAAGACTTTTGTTTTCGTAGTTTCATTTTCTCTTTCTTGAGTCATAAAACACCGTCTTTGCTAAAGGGGTCGAGAAATACCAAGGAAAAATTTCCATGTGATGCTCAACTCAAAATCCTACACCTACCAATCCCTTGAGTGAAGCTTTTGGAAATCTCATCTGATTCAGTCAATTTCTTGATGTGAGAGCGAAGCTCTTACAGTATTGAGAATTTATTCGGCGAGGAGTTAGGAATTCGTCGGTCTGAATTGCCTACGATGAGAACATGATATACGAGAATTTGAGAGTCAAATTTCCGACCGTTCTTGTCTTCTTGCATGACTGTCCCAAAATATCTTATCCACCTAACGGTCATATCATTGAAGGGCATTTATGTCTTATCATGTCGGGCTGCTCGAGGCTATAAATAGCCGCCCCTACAACCACTAGCTGGTTGGCTGCTCGAGAAGAACTTGACACTTGTCATTTGAGAGAAACCCATCCTCCGAGGACTTTGGCGAAAATCATCAAGTGAGGAAAAACCCAAAAACCAAACCCCAACAAACCCAAAGTGATTGAGCATCACTGAAGAAATTGATCCTGCGTGGATCCGACGCTTGTTACCTTTGAAGACTGTGCTTCTTCCAGACGGTTAGGCGTCATGGTCTAGAAACATCAAGAGGAATTGTGGATCGCCGAGTGACCAAGTCTGTGAAGGTTTGGAAGTCGCTGAAGACTTACCACAGTGATTGGGCCGAGTCATGTGACCTTAGTTCAAGGAGAATCTGGTGAGGACTGGGTGTCTGAGCTGCGTGCTCAGCGTTGGGTGTCCTTGTTGTGTGTCCTCGAGTTTAAATACTCAACCGCTCCAACCAGACGTACAAGCGAGACAGCAGTTGGAACTGGTCTACCAAATCATTGTCTTCACCAACCTAACTGGTTCTATTTCCTCAACCCTTTCATTTCCTCATTCTTGTGTTGAGTGTTTGTTCATATCTGTGTTTGAAGACTTTGGTGAAGACTTCCTCAATTTCCTCAGTTCAATTTCTTGATCTGTTTGTCTTCATCTTGTGTTATCCTGTGATTCGCATTACGTACTCTGTGATTGTCTTCATTTCATCATGATGACAATGCTTGTAATCTGTTATGCTTACTTACGAGTACTTATTCCGCTGCAAGTAGTTCTTAGCTAAGGAATTTCCTCACGGCAAATTCCTCGATGAAGAATTCATAAAATCGCCTATTCACCCCCCTCTAGTCGATATAGCACTTTCACCTCCATGGCATCAATGCTTCCTCCCTTTGTTTACTCACCCCACAAAGCCCGGACACTAGTGGACACGCCCACAGCACATAAACAATGGCATGGCGTGCAGAGCTCGTGCTTTCTGGAGCCTTCTGATGCTCTCGGCACTGTGCACGCCCATTCAAGGCCTCCCGTCGACCTTGGGCTCGGAATCGTGTCCCCGAGGCCGCCTCGGCGTCCACGACACGCAACACTGTCGGCCCCTTCCTCCCTCGCCCTCCTTCTCCCTCCACGAGCTCACCCGAAACACGTCCATGGGCCTTCCCACAGTGCACATGGCCTCGCCCATTTTAAGCCACCCGACCCTCTCTCTCTCGCTTGGTTTGAACCTCCTCTCTCCCGTGCACCCCTCGGACATCCTCCTTCTCCCCTCGTGCCCTCCAGCACCTTCCATGGCAGTGCCGCCGCCGGCCTCCCTCCGATTCGGGCAAGGCGGGCTTCTCCCCTGAGGAGTCCCGGATTAGGGGTGTCGGATAGCGGACTACCGTCATCGGCGGACTATCATTTGCGGACTATCATCATCGGCGGACTCCAAGACTATGAAGATAGAAGATTGAAGACTTCCCCGTGTCCGGATGGGACTTTCCTTGGCGTGGA
Source organism: Aegilops longissima (assembly GCA_021605205.1). Lineage (NCBI taxonomy): Eukaryota > Viridiplantae > Streptophyta > Magnoliopsida > Poales > Poaceae > Aegilops > Aegilops longissima. The sequence continues at coordinate 113,203,761 of CM038677.1, forward strand.
AGGCAAGCTTGGCGTCTGGATATGTAGATCTCCTACCATTGTAACCGACTCTATGTAACCCTAGCCCTCTCCGTTGTCTATATAAACCAGAGCGGCTTTAGTCCGTAGGACAACAATCACAACAACCCTTACAATCATACCATAGGCTAGCTTCTAGGGTTTAGCCTCCTTGATCTCGTGGTAGATCCACTCTTGTAAACATCCACAATATCAATATCAATCAAGCGGGGCGTAGGGTTTTACCTCCATCAAGAGGGCCCGAACACAGGTAAACATCGTGTCCCTTGTCTCCTGTTACCATCCGCCTAGGCCGCACAGTTCGGGACCCCCTACCGAGATCCGCCGGCTTTGACACCGACATTGGTGCTTTCATTGAGAGTTCCTCGTGCGTCACCAATAGGAAGGATGCCTCCTCCGTCTTCAAGGGCGGTATCTTCGCAAAGGAGCCTTGGCGCGGCCAAACTATCCGGTTAGGTGGTTTTCTTATGACCGCTTTGCCCGACCATCGCCGACAACGACCTCTCAAGTCGTCAAAAGCAATCTTCCGTCACCTCGGAATTCGCGGCGGCTGGATCAATAGAGCTCTCATCAAGTAAGCGAGCTCTTGGATCGCATCGCCGCCCTAAGTCGCTTCTGAGACTATGATCAGATTGGGCTTAAACCGGTGCGAGAGAAATTAACTCTCCCGGTCACCCACTGCGTTGCGGTGGTAGAGGAACAATCGGCAGCGCTTCTCACGTATTGAAAACTAGTCATGTCGGATCCCCGAACCCCTCATGCGGATTCAGCGGAGGGGCGGGCTTCGATCAAACTCTGAACTTAAAGTCGGGCATCGGACCGGACTCGTTGGACAACGTCCGAAATCAAGCTTCAAAATTGGAAACTTCTCGGCCTTCAAGCCACGAGATGGGTAGGGTTCGGACTTAGTTCCACCCACCCGCCCGGACATATGCGATCTAACTCTAATTCGGCAAGAGCCGCGAGGCAGTACATCACTACTGGGCAGATTCCTCCTGGTTATGGGCAGGATAAAGGACTGCCGAGAGGAAAGCGCAATCTCGGTCTTACGCAATAATTGCGGACAAGGGAATCCTAAGCGCCATAAGTCGCGCGACATCACGCGCTTTGCTGACTTGGAGACCATCGTACAAAAGTATTGTGCGATGGAGAGCGCTGAAAACCGAAAGTAAATTTTGGGATAATCCGGCCCGAATACATCCCTAGTCCGGAACCAAAGGGTGCATCGTCATCAAGCACACAGGCTGAATACCAAAAACCAAAACCCCTAAAAGTGCGGAACCGTCTTGGAGGGCTGGCTAAGCGGACCTGCAAAATTCATAGCCTTGAGGCGCCACTCCAACTCACAGCCTTGAGCATGTTGGATACTCGGCGGTGGCCAAAAGTGGCGAGGCTTCTAGCTCCGACATCCCAGCCCAGCAACACCGATCACAGTGTTAACAGTCTTGAGACTTTCGCATCCAATAACATGCAGCGACAACTCCATAACCTTGCGAAGTCTACCAAGTAGCAACAATAAATCCATGGGTAACACGGCTATTACCTTCAATGCGGTGGCGAACCTAAATTCGAACTGCCGGGCACCCGGCCGCATTGGTCCTCGGCCCAATAGTAGGCGACTTTCGCCTTACTAAGGTACTCATGGATGGCGGCAGCGGACTAAACCTCATCTATGAAACCCTCGAAAAATGGAAATAGATGGAACCGCATTGGCGAAGCAACACAACCTTTAGAGGAATAATCCCCCGGGAAGCATGCTGCAGGGAAAAATCACGCTGGATGTAGTGTTAGGCTCACCGGACAATTATAGGTCGAGGAGGTCACGTTTCAAGTGGCCCCATTCAGCAGCGGATATCATGCTCTATTAGGGACGAGAGGCATTCACAAATTTTCAAGCTATACCCCATTATGGGTACATGAAGCTTAAAATGCCGGTCCCAGCGGAATTATCACTCTCGCTAGTGATCCGGACATAGCACTCGCGCCAAAAACAAGACAGCCGCACTAGCCCTCGAGGCACTATCCAAAGCCCTAGCGGCCGAGGAACTCACCGCGATCGCTCCACGGTGAACAGGGGCGATGTGATACTTGATAAAAGATCCAAGTACACCTATTTTAAACCAGCGGATGAAATAGTCAAATTCGAGGTCCACCAGCGGACCCCACGAAGACGGCCTCCATCGGGGCACAATTGAACCCGATGTAGGCGCCGCCGCTGCGAAATTCCCTCGGGAAAATTGGGACATTTTGCACGGCACCCATCGGATATGCCGGAATCCCCGCAGATTGGCGAACACAGCCTAAACATCCTAAAAGTTCAAGCCGATCAAGCGAGGCTCTTGACGATTTTACGAACCCAAAAGACAGGCAATGGGAGAAGAGCTAGACAAACTATTGAAGCGGATTCATCGAGACATCAAGCACCGGATTGGCTAGCAAACTTGGTGATGGTACCAAGAAGGACAAATCCTGGCGCCTATGTGTCGATTTCAAAGACCTAAATAAGGCCTGCCCAAAGGATCCCTTCCCTCCCGCATCGACCAAATCGCCGATGCCACGGCGAAACACGATTCATTGTGCTTCTGGGCGCATACTCCGCTATCGTCAAATCAAGATGGCGAAGCGGATCAAGCCGCAACAGCATTCATTACTCCATATGGACCATTACGCTTCAACACGATGCCCGCCGGACTTAAAACGCCCGGCGCAACATATCAGCGCATGATTCGAGACATATCGGCTACCGGATCGGCAAAACAGTAGAGGCATATGTGGGCGGCGTAGTCGTCAAAACCAAACACGTCGAAACTCTAGTAGGCGACTTGAGGCTCACATTCGACAGCCTCGAGCATATGACATCAAGCTGAATCCGGAAAAATGTGTTTTCGGCGCACATTTGGAAAATTTCTTGGGCTTCATCGTATCCGGTAGAGGAATTGAAGCAAATCCAGCCAAGATCCGAGCTCTGTCACAGCTAGATATCCCAAAAGACCTCAAGCAAATACAAAAATTGACGGATGCATAGCGGCTCTAAGCGCTTTATCTCCGTCTAGGAGAAAAGGCATTACCCTCTATCGCCTCCTCGGGCGCACGAACACCAGTGGGCGGATGCTGCCACCGCCGGACTCGAAGAAATAAAGGCCATATTGGCAACAAATCCGGTCTGGCTGCGCCCAACTGGGCGAACCAATGTTGTTATACATCGCAGCTACACATCAAGTTGTAAGCGCGGTACTCGTCATCGAGCGAGAAGCGAAGGGCATAAATTCCCTCTTCAAAACCAGTATACTACGTATCCCTTGTGTTAACCCCTTGCAAGTCCGTTACCGCACTATCGAGAAGATAGCGTCGCGGTGTTCATGGCATCCGGAAGCTCCGACACTACTTTCAAGAGTGTTCGATAACGGTAGCCTCTGAAGTACCCATAGCGACATTATAAACAACGCGACACGACGGGCAGGATTGCAAAATGGGCCATTGAGCTCTTACCATTTGATATATCTTACAAACCTCGGCGAGCTATCAAGTCTCAAGTTTGGCTGACTTTGTCGCTGAATGGACGAAGCGAACTCCCTAAAGAATCAGCGGATACTCAATTGGATTATGCACTTCGACGGCTCCAAAATGTTAGCCGGATGGGGCTGGCGTCGTATTAGCGTCCCTAACGGATACAAAGTCAATCGTGCTTGAGATAATGTACGGACTCTAACAACGCGGCGAATCTGAGGCCCTTTTACGGTCTCCGGATGGCAATCTCCATGGGCATTCAACGCCTAGAGGTGCGTGGGGACTCAAACCTCGCAATATCCCAAATAAGCGGAGACTTTGGCGCCAAAGATCCGAAAATGGCAGCATATCATAGCGCTGTCCTCAAAATGTCAGCCTGGTTGAAGGACTTGAATTCCATCACATCACCGGGATAATAACCAAGCGGCGGCGTCTTGTACGCATTGGCGCCAAAGCGACGACTTGTCCCTCTAACATCTTCACTGGAGCGGCTCTTCAAGCCATCCGTACTATGGGAAGAGGAGTCGGAACTAACAATCCGGAACAAGCCGCACCAACGGCGATCTAGCCGATGACATAACACCTTCCGCCACGACATAATGGCGTAATTGCCCGTGGACAGAACCATTCCTCGCCTACTTGCTTAGGCAGGAGCTTCCCAAGACCAAAATGAGGCCGCTGCATTATCCGCGATCAAAAGCCTACAAGGTCTATGAGGAGAACTTTATAAGAAAAGCACAACCGAGTCCTTCAAAGGTGTATCTCCGAAGAGGAAGGCGAAACCTCTGGCTGAAATTCATGCGGACTAGGCGGACACCACGCCGCAGCTCGGGCCCTTGTAGGAAAGGCATTCGTACAGGATTTTCTTGGCCGGCAGCTCGGCGGATGCCGGGACTTAGTCAAAGATCGTCGGTTGTCGGCTCTTTGCTAATCGAGCCATATGCCACCCGCCCTCAAGACTATACCACTTACGGTGGTTCGCGATGCAGGGGCTTGACATGGTTGGACCATAAAGGGAACCCACAAGCAAAGGTACCTATTGGTCATGGTGGATAAATTCACCAAATGGATAGAGGCCAAGCCAGTTAAAGCGGCGAGTCCGGACCAGTGATAGACTTTATATCCGGGGTAGTACACGTTATGGTGTCCCCACAGCATCATCACCGATAACGACACGAACTTCACCGCCGATGAGGTTAAATCATGGTGCAAAAATATGGGCATCAAGCTCGATTACGCTTGATCTATCATCCTCAAACCAGCGGTCAAGTGGAGCGAGCAAATGGTCTAATAATGGCGGCATCAAACCCGGACTAGTGCGGTCCCTTACGAAATCGACACGCCTTTGGGTAGAGGAGCTCGACTCCGTACTACGGGGCTGCGGACAACGCCTAACCGTACCACCGGTTCACACCATTTTTATGGTATCACGGTGCGAAGCAGTTTGCCTGCGACATCATTCATGACTCACCTCGAGTGCGCGTATGCGAGAAAAAGAAGCCGAGTTGGATCGGCGGGACAGCTTGGACACATTGGAGGAAAAGCGCGGCGTCGCCAAGGCTCGTTCCGCATTTTATCAACAGCAGGCTCGAAGATACCAAAGCGAGAAATGCGGGCCAAGACTTACAGCGTTGGCGAACTGGTTCTCGCTGCCGGACAAGAAAAGGACAAGCTCAAGCCCAAATGGGAAGGCCCCTTCATCATTGATCAAGTCTTGACGGCGGGCGTACCGTCTCTGAAATGCATCGGATAACCGACTCGAGCGAACCCATGGAGCGCAGCCCGCCTCCGGCGATTCTATGCCTAGCGCCGGACTAAGAGTTCGTCCCTTCCCGTCAAAATTTTTCTTTTATTTATTTCAGCTGCCTTTTGTTTATCTTTTTCTTCTCAACCCTATTCATCCAAGCCTTAAAGGGCTTTACCCGCGCAACATTTGCGCACAATTGATGTGCTACCCGCACTCATCATACCTGGGGGCTTCTTTACGGAAGCTTAATTATCTGAGCTTCATGCCCGGCACATGTGTCAAGCCTCCACATGTACCTTTTATTCACCATTATATGCATCGATATGACTTAAGTTTTGGCCAAGCTGGGTTGCTGGCTCTGTGCTTACCCCTCGTTCCCGATTGTTCGGCTAGGAGGTAAAGGAGCACCTCTGCGATTATTCTTGCCGGGTCAGCGGATGTGTACCTCGGTGGGTGAAGCCAAAGCTAAGCGTTCTTAAGGGAATATTGATTCGGTGACTTAAAGATGATTTTTTCTCCACTTATTTATCCGCCCCGGATGTTTTCTGCTTTTTTGCATGATCCGGACATGCACTTTAGGGCATACCACCCCAATGGAAAGGAACCCTTAACAGAACTATTCTCCACGGAAGATGTTTCTTACTAACCATGTAATATAACATAACTAGTTGGGCACTTATGCGATAAAAGCCGATGACCCCTCGCGCTGGTCTCCATGCATACCCGGTTGTTTCATAACCGAGAAGGCATTCGGACACCTCCGGTTCTAGGGTCCCGAGGTGAAGCGAAAAGGTCGGCAAAGACAAGCGATCTACAATCCGGCTAGAAGGCATTTTGTATGTCATTTTATAATACATTGTCAAATCGGTGATTGTATTCTTCCTCAACCCGTCTAACGGGTTATCTAATTTACAGTCTGTTGGGAAAATTTTATGCCAACTCCACTTGGCGTATACTAAACTCACGAGGATCTCCTTCCCATCGGGCCCCACAGGTCCGACTTGACCATGTGATTGGGATCCGCCTTCTTGTACAGCGTCTTTACCATGGCCCGAGCCTCCACGGCACCTTGGCGGCAGGCGAAATCTTCCATAAATGGAAGCTGCCGCACTCCTGTAGATTCTCCATAAGCTCCCCAAGACCCTCGGGTATGGAGAAGGCTGGCCATAACGCTGGATAGCGCCGCTCATAGCCTGCCGAACTCGTTCGATCGGTTGCAACAATTCGGAAGTTGATCACCCGTTATTACGGGCATCTCCTCAGCAGAGGCGACACTGTGAGCATACCTCTGAGACATATTACATCAAATTGACTTCCTCGCCGAACTCTTCTTTTCAAAGGAATTCGCTCAAGCACTTACTATATATGCGCGACGAAGCCGCTGATTCTCCTTAACGGGCCCGACAGCTCGGCCCAAGCGCCTTTCAGCTCTTCTCCAAGCTGGGCATGGGCATCCTGGAGCTTGTTCCTTTCATGCTGCACCTTATGCAGCACCCTCTCGCCGACCTTTAGTTGGCGCGAAGTTCTTACTGTCCGGATCTTGTCGGCAGCTTTCTGCTGTCGTTTTTAGACTTGCGCAAAGGCCAGCGCTACTTATCCTTCTAAAATAATGCGTTACCGGAGAGGTCCTTGTGTTTCCTCCTGCGCCCGGACAATGCGGCCTCAAGTTGGGCCTTGCACTCTTGCAGCTCTGAGACAGTTGGATATTCTTCCGTTAAGATCCTGCATTTCATATGATCCTTAAATCAGTTAATATAACTACTTTAAGTCTCGGGGACTCTTGGCATATACAACCGTTAAAATCTCTTACCCGTATGTCTTTTACATCTTTGCTCAGTAGCTCTGGTAAAACTATCTTGAGCGGCACGAAGGTGCGCGTCCCCCGTGTTAAAGGCATTCAACGCTTCAGGGGAAAAGCACGCGTCACGAAATACTGTCCGGCGGCGCCTGTGATTCAGGGCGCTCTCCACCTCAGACTTGGTGGCGGACAATCTTTCAGCCTCCTCTGTTGGAGGAACGTCCGGCTCGCGCCTTGCGCTCGCCTCCCCCTCCTGACCAGGTGCGGGAGCCCGGCTGGTAGAGGCTGGATTGACAACTTCCACGCCCGCAGTCCGGCGGATGCTTTTTTCCCTATAAAAGTCATGAGCACTCAAAACACTTCCTAGGAACGTTGCTCTAAAAATAAGGAATTGAGAGCTACACCTTTGCGGCGACACTTCAGTCCGCGCCGCGCTCCTCTTCCGCCTACCGGTCGGACTGGCCCTTGTTGGTCAGCCACATGAGCTCGGCTTCTCGCCCTCAGGCGCCTCCTGCATAATGACATCATATACGGTGGTCGAGAAATAAGCAAGGAAGGAATAGCGGTGTCAAGGCTTGGCTGCAATCACACAGGGAGCGGTTTAGTCAGGGGTAGTCGGCCGTGATGGCGACTAAAGCATTATCCATCTTGAGCTGGTGGAACACCCGTCGATTAGCTCCACCTTTATGTCGGATCCTCTTGGTCGGATCTCGGGATCTCTGGATCCTCGGGCTGCGGAGCGGACTTAGCATTCCCTCCACAGTCCGCGCAGTTCTGCGTCGAAGAAGAACACAATGTAAGAAACTTAAGTTTCAAAAGGCGCAGGTCGGACCGCTGAGTGTTCACTTACCCAAGGCCGGGATTGTTCATGGAAAACCCATTTAACGGGTTCGTCTAAAAATCCTCCTTCTCCCCTTATACAGGCGGACAAGATCGTCGCCGGATCTTGGCCGATTCCGCCCTTGCGGCCATGGCGGGTGGCATCATCCTCCCGTTGAAATCCCACATGGGGTGGCCTGTATTGTAGTGGCTGCACCCCGCGTAATGCATGTTGCCATGACTCCGATCATGGTCAACGGGCATGGGCGATAACCTTATTCGGCCCATCGGATAATGGGCGCTCTTGTCTTCCTCGATCGGGGCTCATGGCGCCAACTAATGCGTTTCTTGAGAGGAGCATTGCTGAACTCCGGGAGGCCGATCTGAGCAGGTCGGCGGTGGAGCATCTTCTATATAAAACCATTCGAAGGCCAGTCTTGGGCGCCTTCTTAGGGGTTCGGATGGATATCCGGTCCGGCAATCGCCATATTTGGCGCCGCCCACTTGATATATGGACCCCTCGTGAGAGCGGGGACAAGGCAAAACAACCTCTTCCACAGTAGCGAAGTGGGGCTCGATGCCAGGAAAAGCTGCAAAGAGCTACGTAACCCGATATATGCAGGATTGAGGCGGGCGTGAGGTGATGGAGCTGGAGTCCGTAGAACTTGAGAGCCAGCGGAGGAATGGATGTCAGGAAATCCGAGCCCCTTATTAGATAGGGGCCGAAGCATACCGCTCCCTTTGTTGGGATTAGGGGTAACCTCTGCTAGCTTCCCACCTTTATAGGTGGCAAGCCAGCTCGAACCGGAACCATGAAGGCGGAGGAGATATCCCCCATTTGGAGCTTCACCAGCTCGTTGTCAAAGCAGAGCATCTCCTCCAATCTCTGGCGAAGGGCTGGGGGCGCGAGAAGAGGAGCGTTGATGGTCCATGATGGAATGGATTCTTGGTCGAAAGCGCTCCGATGAGTATTTGCGAGAGGAAGATGGTGATTTGGATCTGGATTCTTGCCTCCCTTATAGGCAGATTATTCGCACAACTAGGGGTAAAACATAAAAAACACCTGGCTTTTCACATTCATACGACAGCGTGGAAGAAGGCCCTTATTGGGCGTGGAAGCCAAGGCAGCATAACATTGATGAGGAAGATGGACACTGTTTGGCAGGTACATGGAACTTAAGGAGAACCCGCCTTACAGCGCCGAAGACTACGCATCTTTGGACTTATCGTCATTGAAGCCTGGTTCGGGGACTCTTGAGGAGTCCGGATTAGGGGTGTCCGGATAGCGGACTACCGTCATCGGCGGACTATCATTTGCGGACTATCATCATCGACCGGACTCCAAGACTATGAAGATAGAAGATTGAAGACTTCCCCGTGTCCGGATGGGACTCTCCTTGGCGTGGAAGGCAAGCTTGGCGTCTGGATATGTAGATCTCCTACCATTGTAACCGACTCTATGTAACCCTAGCCCTCTCCGGTGTCTATATAAACCAGACGGCTTTAGTCCGTAGGACAACAATCACAACAACCCTTACAATAATACCATAGGCTAGCTTCTAGGGTTTAGCCTCCTTGATCTCGTGGTAGATCCACTCTTGTAAACATCCACAATATCAATATCAATCAAGCGGGGCGTAGGGTTTTACCTCCATCAAGAGGGCCTGAACACAGGTAAACATCGTGTCCCTTGTCTCCTGTTACCATCCGCCTAGGCGCTTGATTCGGGACCCCCTACCGAGATCCGCGGTTTGACACCGACACCCCTCCTCCTCTCCTCACCAAGAAAGCATCCAGGTCCGCGACCCTTTCCCCCATCTCCTGACCGCGGGCACTGCCCCCTGCCCATCATCGCTGGGTGTCCGCCCGCCTTGGCGATGCCCGCCGCGCCTCGACCACCCTCCTGCCATCCCGGGAGCCACGATGCGCCGCTCCTGGCGACCCCTCCGGTGGCAGCGGCTTGGCAGAGGTGGCCTGTGTCGCCGGGGAAGGCGCCGGCCGCAGCCAGGCAGCAGGTTCGATCCCCTCTGTCATGGCGCGGGAGGAGGAAAAGACCTGGTGGGCCCTTGGTCGGTGACCCGCCGGCCGGCCACGTCATTTAAGTGGAGGCGAGCCAACGTTCTCGCTTCCCTTGAAGCGTTACCGCGAATCGCCTTGGCGTGGCCTCCCATCGGGGTCCATGAGAGCTGGGCCAGGCCAGTCTGCTGACCGGCTAAATTGCGCTTAAGCAGCGTGAGATTAGGTATAAAACGCTTTTCTCATTTTCTTTATCGGTGAAATTCAAAAATCTCTAAACAATTCAAATTAACTCCAAATTTGATGATTCAAATTTCTAGTAGTTTCTAAATTCATTCCCTATCACATGGTGCTACTTGCACATTTTACGAAATATTTCTTTCACAAATAATTAGCAAATCCTATTTTTCCATTTCTTTGATAAACTTTAGAAAATCACAGAGAGCCCATTTTTTATCAAAATTCCATGATTCAAAATCCTAGATGTCTATAAGTTCAAAACTTAGTTTTGAACATTTTACTAATACTTTCTGTATCACCTCAAATAATGGTCATTTCTTCATATATAGCCAACTTTGCAAATTCATAGAGAAATCATTTGAACTCCAAATCTAGTGAAACCAATTCCTAGATGCTTCTAAAATCATCCTTTGTTAAATGGGTGCCTTTGCTCATTTTTCAAAAATATATTTCTGTACACTTCTTGCAAATCCATAAACCCCTTGATTCCATCATATTGAAATGTGCAGAAATATTCACTAATCAATTCTAGTGAAACCACCCTGGTTATTTTCATATAACCAGGGAAGTCCTAGAAAAGTCAAATCCATATTTTTAGAGCACTTTTACTTTTGCCTTGTTGTGTTGCTTATTGTGTTTGTTTCGATGTTAGTTGTGAAGTAGGCGGAGTACTTGGAGAAGGACCGGAAGATTTGAAGACTACGAAGGACAAGGCAAGCAGCCCTTTGACCATGTCTATGAAACCCTTTTATGCATCTCATATAGCACTTTATTATTGTTGCATCGGGAACATGATGAGATGGTAGCCACTTTGGTGGGTTGCCTTCATTCTTCCTCATTGATACTTGCATTGTGCATGACCCTACCTTCTTATGAGGGTTATGCCGGTGGGAGTAGATAGGATGCTAAGTAGTGCTATGCAAAAGGGACGGGAATATGCATAGAGATGGAGACAAAAGTATTTTAAAAAGGACTTTTAAAAAACCCCGTCGGGTGCCACTTATGCCCGAGGGAGATGATGAGTTGGGTAGCCACTTGATGACGAAGTGGCATACCGAGGCAAGTGTGTGTGTTGTTTCCGAAAATGGATTAGATTTAAGATTTGTCGGCTGTCCCAACCTTACATGCGCAACCAGTCTACCCTTATATGGGAAAGGGCATTATTGACTACTTAGGCCGATACTAGCTTGGAGCCGCATTACTAGTAGCGGGGAGAGTTGGTGCTCTCTCTCGGGACGGTGTCGTGCGAGTAGGGCGGCCATGACTGTTTTCACAGGGCACGGATACACCGTTGTGTCCCTCTCGGATATTACGATCTCGAGTGAGTCTCGTATGATGTACATCGTGAGGATCTGGAACAACGAGTGGACTCCTTGTTAGTGTCGTCTAGGGAAAGATAGTGATCGGTGCTTACCGGGTACTTGAAGTACCATGGTCGTGGATGACACGGAAGTTCCCGATCTTGTGGGTAAAGTGTGCAACCTCTGCAGTGTAAAACTATTGAATAGCCGTGTCCACGGTCAAGGACAGTTGGGCGGTGCTGCTTAAACTACGTCCAGAGTTTACAACCGTGTGTGTGAGTTGATAAAACTACTTGGGTCAAGTCAAAGGACTTGACATGATTGAGTTGGGTTGGTGCCCACTCTATTTATGTTGATATCTGTAACCTGTCCTCATGGTTACTTGAATTCTCATGATGCATGTCTTACAAGTTGTTGAACATGTCATTGCACTCAAAACTAGCTTTCTGCAAAAATTTACCTATATCATGCATTGTTGTATCTCGAACCAAAACATGGGTTGCTTGCGAGTACATTCAAAGTACTCATTGGCTTGCCCTTGGTTATTTTATTGGCGAGGCATGAAAGGACAGGATATGATGAAGAATACTTGATGGCGAACATGCGAGCTAGGGCGCTTCCCGGTCGAGAATGCTGTAGGGTTAAGGCAGATGGCATGGGTCCAAGTTATCGGCGAAGATTTCCGCTGAAATGTTATACTCAAGACTTGACCATAATGGTCCTACTTGTATGTCTGGTATGTATGGATGTAAGACTCTTGTTATTCAGCTTACATGTGTTCGGTGAGCATTGATCTCGGGATCCTTTGTACGTGCATTCGGTGATCACGACTTATGAGTCGGGGTCCCCACAGAGCTGGTATCAGAGCCATCCTGACTGTAGAAAGCCTTAGTTAGCATGGTCGTTAGTTAGGGTAAAACTATTTCCAAAACTATTACAAGCTTTCAAAACTATCTATACTTCTCTTCCCTTCTCAGTTTTCAAAAACTAAGGTATACTTTCCCCATCGATCTCTTCCCTTCAAAACTATTGCAAGCGGCGCTAGCACCCTCAAGCCCCGACCACGGGATTCCTTGTAATCCTCGTGGATAGCCTAGAAGGAGTACACCTTGCCACACACTCACCCACCTCTTACGAACCCAAGATTCACGACACCACAACAAGGCGATGCCAGCAGAAGATCGCCTTTGAAGAATGAGGACATGAAGACCAGGAGGATGGTGACACCTTTGAATTTGCCCGGGATGATGCAACCTTGTCCTATGACGATCAGGGTGTAAGATATGCAAGACCATGATAGACATCGCTAATAGAGCAACCATGTCCTTACCGTTGTTGTATCAACAACCACGGTGGATGAGAACCTCGCCATTTGGTCCGCCTCACTATAGTGAGCAGGAAAGCAGTTCTCTTCATCCCCGCTCTTGGTGTCGATGTTGTCATCAACATAACCGACATGTTGGACCTCTACTATGCCTTGTTAATGTCCTTTCATAAAGGATTGCAAACCTGGTACCATCGACGCCTTAGAAGACAAAAAGGATTGTCATGATTAAGAAGACAACGAGAAGACCGAGTCAATGCACCTTTCTGAAGCCACCTCCACCCGTCGGCTCATCGGTGAGAGATTGTTGAAGATTCTTCAGGCCAACCCGGATTTATTCATCGAACAACTACAAGAGACGTAGCACCACCTGAGGAAAACCCAGGAGACTGCACGAGGCACGGAGCAAAGCACGACTACTGAATCCGAGAACCCCTAGGGTAGGATGAGTCGTGTACCCCCTATCTTGTGATCGAGTCCGTATGATGGTTCGAATTGAACCATGATTATGTGTTGCTTTCTTTTATTTGTTTGTGTTTTGATATCAGTCGCCCTTTTTGCCCTAGGCAACAAGTACACAACTATATCACCTGCCTTATTTTGTTGTTTGTGTTTAGCCCTTTTTGGAACTTGTCTGTTTGCATATGCACTATAGAACCCCCTTTAGGCATCCCCCTTTATGCTACTTATCCCTCTCATCTCTCTCCCCAACTGAAGACCAGCAAGACAAGATGCACCAAGGAGTCTACTTCGGCGACCAACTAGCACTTAAGACTTTTTGTTGCAGCCTCCTCGACCAAGAGCAGCCTAGTAGAGGTATGTTTACCCCTCCAGACTAGAAACCCATTCCTAGACCCTTCGAGACTTCATGAGATACCCCAGTCCTTAACCATGTGCTTAACCCACAGAGTTGCAAGAGAACCAGTTAAGTCTCTGTAAACCTTGCACAACACTGGGTTCATTATGGAACTAGTGGACATAGTGAACAAGCACATTATCATCCTAATATAGCACCAGGACTGACGATGCCATAGGGAAGACCCGTTTGAGGATATAGGAATAGAGGACACATGACTTGATGAGTTTATATCAATGACTTGAGGAATTATATGAGACTATTTGGTGGATTATGAGGCTTTGATGTTGGTAGATGAACTTGGTGGGATCATGAGTATAGATTAGCATAGCTTTCATTACCCCTGGAGTAAATTGGATTTTGTGGGACAATTATAATCGCAACATGAAATTCTTGGAAGTATCTGATTTGGTGAGCTGGGGATATGATAGAAGATAGTTGACATTACGGAAATGACTTGGGGAATAGATAGGAATTCTCGTTGGACATGAGATTTGGATTCAATACATTATCCTAGTGGAGTATGGATGTAGAGTAATTCTACATGGTTGGAGTAAATTGGATTTAGGCGATGATCTTGATCATGATACCATGTTTCTTGGAGGACAATAAACTAGGAGATTGGATTAATTGTCGGAGTTGATATAAGCGACCTTGGAGTTCACTTGACCATGATAATGGAAATTGGTGGACTGACTATAGTAAAGATAACCCGTTTCAAGTATTTGAGGATTATAGGACATTAGAAGATCATGTGGAACACCATAAACATTGGATTTGTAGAATTAATGAATTATGTAATTAATGGGCTTATAGAGTTGATTCATAGGAAGGAAACAAGATCTTGGAGTGGTATCTGACGTGTTTCCTTAGGATAGAGATGCTTTATCATGGACCTTGGATCAATAGGTGAGCACTTGGATTGTGGTGATTAAATTCAAGCTTAGCAGCTTATATGCTCTACCCATGGATTTTAGGGGTAGCCATACATATGAGTTTGGGGATAGTTGACATGTATAGATTTATTAGAACTCCTTGGGAGTCATGAGGATAATAATAGCATGAGGGATGATTGGAGCTGACCTACAAGAGTTGATGCTTTCGGTGGTATAAGGTTATTTGTTTAAAGGACTAGATAGAACAATTGGCATCTCGGGAACCGTGCTTAAGGATAAGGTGACATCGTTAGCTCGCACACTAGAATCATTGAAACCCTTAAGCCCTACCAAGCCACAACATGGTGGGATCCTGACCTTGGGCTTTGGCTCTAGGACAAGGAAACCTTGGCCAATACCCAACCATGACCACCACCGATACCCCAACCTATACCCTATGTACCCCGTGGGCAAGTCTTCACGGAGTACTCGGACAAGTTAGTTGCCATCTTTCCTTGATGACATACTTGCCTACCGAAGGCGGAAAAAGAACCGTTCAGCCGGTTAGGGAACATCTGAAGACCGCCATGTCAAGGAGGAAGAACTATACCAACCATCATCGTCAAGGAGTGAACTTCCTTGTCAAAGACTGTGCATATCTACAAACCACTCCTCTCAAGGGAACCAAGCATTTTCATGACAAGGAAACCCACGCCAAGATTCATCGGCCCTCTTCGAGATCACTCCAAGATTTAACAACCCCCTCCAAGATCACCGCAAGACGAAGAATAGATGGATACCAGTTAGAGTTACCGCCTGAGTTACCCAATGTGCACAGCGTTTTCCACACGGCACACCCCTGAAAGTGTTTCCAACTTCCTAACTAGCCCGGTCTCAACAAGGACATCGATGACCGAGCCATCGACCTCCAGCCCTATATGACATACGCGAGAGACCCCAATTGCAATCTGGATCAAGAAGGACGACAAACACAAAGCCATGCCATCAAGTACTTCAAGGTTCAATGGAGCACCAAACGGAAGCAGAAGCAGTATAAGGACGTGAAGACTACCCCAAATCCAAGTTTTCGTATTCCTTTCCGCGCATAGTCTGGGAATCTCGGGGACGAGATTCTTCTAAGGGGGGTAGGTCTGTCACACCCTGATTTTCATGCCACAACACTTAAGCTAATAAATCATGATAAAATGTGGTTTGACAAAAACTTTTGAGTGTTTTGGACCTTGCCTTGATTGGATTTAATGTGTTGTTTGCAAGTGCTCTAAAATCAAATAAATCCCCAACTCCTATACTTCATCTCCTTGATCCAAAACCTTTTCCCAATGATAATGCCATGTGTATATAGCAATATAGTATTTTCTTACAAAAATAATTTGGCCAAAAAGTATTTTAAAAAATTAGTTTTCAAAAACCCTGAATTGAGGTTTGCCTTTGCAAGTACTTAATTAAGGGCAGTAAAAATCTTTCAGAAATATGTTTGACTCCTATTAGATATAGGATACCCGAAACCACAAAAATATAATTTTAAAAGTTAATTTCCTATTTTATTTAAAGGCTTTTTCTTAAGGCCAGAAATGGTCTTTAATAGATTAAAATTATTTTAAAGCTTTAAAAATATTTGAGGAAAATTAGGGAGACTCAATGGACATATAGTTTCCATATATATGAGTTTCAACACATGGTCATGATCAAAATATTGGACAAAACCTCCCAAAACCATTTCGACATTTCAAGGATTTGAAATATTTCTCAGAAATATTTCCATAAAAATCAAGAAAATTCCAGCATGTCACATATGACATTTTTGATGATCTTGCTAAATACCATGTCATGGAGAATAGTATAAACCCATGAAACCCTCTCAAAACCACTTCTGTCCTTTTTCAAGTTTGAACATTTTTGCACTGTCAAACATGTCCAAATGATCTCAAACTTGGTGCACATGCTCAAATGGTGTAATAATGCATCTAGACCAAATGGCACAAGTTGGAGAGAATGTTATCTTCATCAAAGTACCCCAAAACCCTTTCAGTCCAGAACCAAATTTGAACAACTCTACATTGCCAAGTGTGTCCTTTTGATCTGAATTTTTGTGGACATGTTCAAATCCTCAAATGATGACACTACACCAAGTGGTGCATCAAGGAGAATAGATTTGCATGACTAAATCTTGGTAAAGCCATTTCTGCTAGTTTCTAGGGTTTACCAAAGTTACATTGGCAACTTTCTTCAAATGGACTCAAACTTGGTGGTCAACCTCAATTATGTGTGACAATTGATCTTGTTAATTCTCATGTCAAGTGGAGTTAATTTGCTTGCCCAAATTTGCATCAAACACCTTCTGCCACTTTTCAAAAATCACCGTTTTGACCACTTACACTATTCTCCTTGAGCTCAAATTTGTACCACAGCTCCTCCTAGTCTTCTCCTATCTCCAGTAACTCTTCTCTGGCCTCAGCTCAATGATTGAGGGGTAAAACACCCCCATTTACCCTTCTGGACAGTAGCATTCTCCTCCCTTCTCACCTCCCTCCTCATTCCAGTGGCCCTCCATGGCATCCAATGCTTCCTTCCCTTTGTTTACTCACCCCACAAAGCCCAGGACACTAGTGGACACGCCCACAGCACATAAACAATGGCATGGCTGCAGGCTCGTGCTCGAGCACGCCATGCTGCTCTGATGCTCTCGGCCTAGCACGCCCATTCCAAGGCCTCCCGTCGACCTTGGGCTCCGAAATCGTGTCCCCCGAGGCCGCCTCGGCGTCCACGACACGCAACACTGTCGGACCCTTCCTCCCTCGCCCTCCTTCTCCCTCCACGAGCTCACCCGAGCACGTCCATGGACGCTGCCCACGGTGCACCGCGGCCTCGCCCATTTTAAGCCACCCCGACCCTCTCTCTCGTTTGGTTTCGAACCTCCTCTCTCCCGTGCACCCATCGAACATCCTCCTTCTCCCCCTCGTGCCCTCCAGCACCTTCCATGGCCGGAGTGCCGCCGCCGGCCTCCACTCCGATTCGGGAAAGGGCGGGCTTCTCCCCTCCTCCTCTCCTCACCAGGAAAGCATCCAGGGTCCGGCGACCCTTTCCCCCCATCTCCCTGACCGCCGGGGCACTGTGCCCCTGCCCATCATCACCTGGGTATCCGCCCGCCTTGGCCAGTGCCCGCCGCGCCTCGGCCACCCTCCCTGCCATCCCCAGGGAGCCCCGATGCGCCGCTCCTGGCGACCCCTCCCGTGGCAGCGGCTTGGCAGAGGTGGCTGTGTCGCCGGGGAAGGCGCCGGCCGCAGCAGACGGGCTCGATCCCCTCTGTCGCGGCGGGAGGAGGAAGAAGACCTGCGGGTGGGCCCTGCAGTCGGTGACCCGCCGCCGGCCACGTCATTTAAGTGGAGACGGGCCAGCCGTTCTCGCTTCCCTTGGGAAAGCGTTACCCATGAATCGCCTTGGCGTGGCCTCCCATCGGGGTCCGCGAGGCTGGGCCAGGCCAGTCGCTGCCGGCTAAATTACGTTCGGTAGCGTGAGATTAGGTATAAAACCCTTTGCTCATTTTCTTTATCCGATGAACTTCAAAAATCTCTAAACAATTCAAATTAACTCCAAATTTGATGATTCAAATTTCTAGTAGTTTCTAAATTCATTCCCTATCACATGGTGCTACTTGCACATTTTTACAGAAATATTTCTTTCACAAATAATTAGCAAATCCTATTTTTTCCATTTCTTTGATAAACTTTAGAAAATCACAGAGAGCCCATTTTTTATCGAAATTCCATGATTCAAAATCCTAGATGTCTATAAGTTCAAAACTTAGTTTTTGAACATTTTTACTAATACTTTCTGTATCACCTCAAATATTGGTCTGTTTCTTCATATATAGCCAACTTTGCAAATTCATAGAGAAATCATTTGAACTCCAAATCTAGTGAAACCAATTCCTAGATGCTTCTAAAACCATCCTTTGTTAAATGGGTGCCTTTGCTCATTTTTCAAAAATATGTTTCTGTACACTTCTTGCAAATCCATAAACCCCTTGATTCCATCATATTGAAATGTGCAGAAATATTCACTAATCCAATTCTAGTGAAACCACCCTGGTTATTTTTCATATAACCAGGGAAGTCCTAGAAAAGTCAAATCCATATTTTTAGAGCACTTTTACTTTTGCCTTGTTGTGTTGCTTATTGTGTTTGTTTCGGCGTTAGTTGTGAAGTAGACGGAGTACTTGGAGAAGGACCGGAAGATTTGAAGACTCGAAGGACAAGGCAAGCAGCCCTTTGACCATGTCTATGAAACCCTTTTTATGCATCTCATATAGCACGTTATTATTGTTGCATCGGAAACATGATGAGATGGTAGCCACTTTGGTGGGTTGCCTTCATTCTTCCTCACTGATACTTGCATTGTGCATGACCCTACCTTCTTATGAGGGTTATGCCGGTGGGAGTAGATAGGATGCTAAGTAGTGCTACACAAAAGGGACGGGAATATGCATAGAGATGGAGACAAAAGTATTTTAAAAAGGACTTCTCGAAAACCCCGTCGGGTGCCACTTATGCCCGAGGGAGATGATGAGTTGGGTAGCCACTTGATGACGAAGTGGCGTACCGAGGCAAGTGTGTGTGTTGTTTCCGAAAACAGATTAGATTTAAGATTTGTCGACTGTCCCAACCTTACATGCGCAACCACTCTACCCTTATATGGGAAAGGGCATTATTGACTACTTAGGCCGATACTAGCTTGGAGCCCGCATTACTAGTAACGGGGGAGAGTTGGTGCTCTCTCTCGGGACGGGGTCGTGCCAGGTAGGGCGGCCATGACTGTTTTCACAGGGCACCGGATACACCGTTGTGTCCCCTCTCGGATGTTACGATCTCGAGTGAGTCTCGTATGATGTACATCGTGAGGATACGGAACAACGAGTGGACTCCTTGTTAGTGTCGTCTAGGGAAAGATAGTGATCGGGTGCTTACCCCGGGTACTTGAAGTACCATGGTCGTGGATGACACGGAAGTTCCCGGATCTTGTGGGTAAAGTGTGCAACCTCCGCAGAGTGTAAAACTATTCGAATAGCCGTGTCCACGGTCAAGGACAGTTGGGCGGTGCTGCTTAAACTACTTCCAGAGTTTACAACCGTGTGTGTGAGTTGATAAAACTACTTGGGTCAAGTCAAAGGACTTGACATGATTGAGTTGGGTTGGTGCCCACTCTATTTATGTTGATATCTGTAACCTGTCCTCATGGTTACTTGAATTCTCATGATGCATGTCTTACAAGTTGTTGAACATGTCATTGCACTCAAAACTAGCTTTCTGCAAAAATTTACCTATATCATGCATTGTTGTATCTCGAACCAAAACATGGGTTGCCTGCGAGTACATTCAAAGTACTCATTGGCTTGCCACTGGTTATTTTATTGGCCAGGCATGAAAGAACAGGATATGATGAAGAATACTTCGGTGACGAACATGCGAGCTAGGACGCTTCCCAGTCAGAATGCCTGTAGGGTTAAGGCAGATGGCATGGGTCCAAGTTATCGACGAAGATTTCCGCTGAAATGTTATACTCAAGACTTGACCATAATGGTCCTACTTGTGTAATACGGTATGTATGGATGTAAGACTCTTGTTATTCAGCTTCTGTGTGTTCATTGAGCATTGATCTCTGGGATCACTGTACACGTGCATTCGGTGATCACGACTTATGAGTCGGGGTCCCCACACCGTCCTACAAGTTTCTCACACAGAAACACACACGCTCTCTATGTCTAACACGCCCACCCCTTTAATTCCGCCCACCCACAGCCACTAATGTCTCAAAGTATAATAATATCTCTCACACATATGCTATCTACCTATCCCTTAATATAGCTAGATATGTGTCACACAAACTAGTTCTCCCTACTAGCAAGATGCCCATGTGCGTTGCACGGAACATCAAGATGCATTTGTATGAGAAGTTTATCTTGTGGGAGAAAAGGATGAACAAGGGAATGCCTTATTTGCAAATGCAAAGAGGGGTGTGGGTATCTTTTTGCAAAATTGCCATATTTTCCTTCCTGTCCGTCGGATATAAATCGGATGGCCTATATTGCAGGATGGCAGGAACACCATCATCACCAACTCTGTTTTTTATAAGAGTAGAGATATGTGAGTGTCACTGCCCCCCCCACACACACACCCACACTTCCCAACACGAAGGAGTAGGGTGACACCTCGATCTTGATACTAATCTATCATTGGCTTCTCTCTCAAACATACACACACACACACACTACCCGCACCGAAGGAGTAGGGTGACACCTCGATCTTGATACTAATCTATCGACCGGATTCTCTCTCAAACATACACACACACACTACCCGCACCGGAAGGAGTAGGGTGCACATCGATCTTGATAATAATCTATCGACTCCTCTTTCACACACACACACACACACACACACTCGCTAGTTGTGCCTCTGTGCCTACAGCGCACACTCTCGTCGTCTTTCTCTCCTCCCCCAACAATGACAGCAGGAAGGGTGACAACTCAATCTGATCATAATCATCAATTGGTTTCTATCTCAAACATTGTGTCTCGGTGCCTCGCTCGGTAGCCCCTCGATATGTAGACTTCTCATGGCGCACAGCTGTAGTGACGATGACGCTGAACCCAGTGTGCCTTGTTTTTACCGGCCTCATGTGATAGTTTTCACCCTTTTTCTGTTAATTAACAAGGCAAACTTTTCTTTGTTACTACTAGTGAATCTGAAATCATTCAGGGCAGACATAAAATATATCACTTTAACCCAATTATCGCAGCTACTATTTTAAAAGAAATTAGCTAGCTGCCCGTGCGTTGCACGGAACATCAAGATGCATTTCTATGAGTAGTTTATCTTGTGAGAGAAAAGGCTGAACGAGGGAAGGCCTTATTTGCGAACATGGAGAGACGTGTGGGTATATTTTTGCAAAATTGCCAGAGTTTCTTTCCTATCCGTTAGATATAAATCTGACGGCCTATATTGCAGGATGGCACGCACACCATCATCACCAACTCTGTTTTCTACTCCCTCCGTCCGAAAATACTTGTCATCAAAATGGATAAAAGTAGATGTATCTAAAACTAAAATACGTCTAGATACATTTCCTTTTATCCCTTTTGATGACAAGTATTTCCGGACGGAGGGAGTATTTGTCTATTTAGAGATTTCAACAAGTGACTATGACCGGACCTTACCAACATACTCAAAAAAGTAGTCCATAATTTTGATGTTACCCTCTTTTTATGGCGGTGCAGTGCCATCTAGGTACCTCATAAATAAATCAAGGACAAATCTGACCCCTTCCTGAAAAGACATACATAGCAAAATGAGTGAATCTACACTCTAAAATATGTCTACATACACATCCGTATGTGGTAGTCCATTTAAAATCTGAAAAAGACAAATATTTAGGAACGGATGGAGTATATATAAGAGCAGACATGGAGATATATCTCCAGCATGGTCTACAACAAAAATGTGCTGGGTTGGTTAGCGCCGGATGCTCGCAACGCGATGACATGAGTTCGAATTCTGTCTTTTAACTTTAGATTTGTATATTATATATTACTCTACTTATTTAATATATACTTCTTTTCGCATTGTCTTGACAAATGGAACCCACAGAGTACTTAGAATATTAAGGATGGACTTGTTTCTTTTTAACTTTCTGTACGAAGCTGTAGCCACCCTGCAAGTCATGTGTACATTGTACATGCAATTAACTTTTTATAGAGGGATAATCATACAGGAAATTAACTTAAATGGATTGGATGTCACTCTATTATTTCCATCATAAAGAGCATCTCCAATGGCAGCCGGTAAATTTCCTCCCGCTTCCTTCCGCGGAGGGCGACATCAAACGCCGGTATGCGACATTTTACAACTCTAACCAACCAGATGAAATTCGTGCAAACACGGACTGATTTCATATAAGCATGAAGGATTTCGTATAAAAAAGCCGGATCTTCATATAAACGTGATGGATTTCATTACATTTACATGAACTAAGAGGTGCCAATCCGGCTCTCTTGTATAATTAATACTCCCTCCGTCTGGAAATACTTGTCCTAGAAATGGATATATCTAGACTTATTTTAGTTCTAAATGGCCGCTTCATGATCCCTTTGTCTTCCTCATGTCCGTCCGACACTTGCGGGTCGACGAAGGTCCTCGGAAGAGACGAAGCAGCAAAGAAACCACCTGAATCATGGTCGTCGCCCGGCGGTGGTCTTCATGGGTCCCAAGTGGCGGCGGCCTCCGTGTTCTACTTCTCCTCGATGATGGCGCGGACAGAGAAGCTGGCCACCGACTCGTCGCTCTGCACGCACCCGGCTTGCTCTCTCTCGCATGGCGCTGCCGCAGCATGGGAGGCGCCCACGACACGGGAGGCGCGCCACCGCACCTTGGTGGCGCTGACGACGCGACAGCGACGTCGCCTGTACCGGCGTGCTCGCCGCCGTGCCAGCGTGGAGCAACTCGCCACTCCTCATCGAGCTGAACTGGAGCGGCGAGTTGCTGAACCACGCGCCTTCTTGGGGCGGCAACTGGCTCCATCGGGCCAAGCGAGGTTGGTGAAGCACCGAGCGGCCTCGCCCGTATCCGGAGGGCTCGGCGGGCCACCCAGCCGGGTAATTTGCGGGAGAATGGCTTATCGGAAGCCATCGGAAGGGTGGATAAAATGGTGAAGGAGGAGATGGGGAGCGGCGGAGGGTGCAATTCTTGCCCGCTGTCATGCGGCCTCGTGTAAATAGAGGCGGATGGTAGGAGCTTAGCGACGTCGGCCTCGTTAAAGCGAGGGCGACGGGAGGATCTCGGCGGTGTTGCGTTTAATTCGGCCCGCTCATGAGCAGACGTGTGGCGGAGTTGGATTCTCGGTTTGCATGCGGGTTTAACGGAGGGTTTAATGGGCGCCGGAGGCAGCGGGCGGCAAGAAGACTATTTGATTTGACAGCATTAATGAGCCGTCAAATCACAAAGGCCCTCGCCTCCCGTGTAACCGACCGAGCTAGAATGCCCCGCCCTCTAGCCTTTAAAAAATGTATATACTCCACTTTTGTACAGTAGTAGTATCGATGGATTGCGCCATGGAGCAAAACTTGAAATTAAAAAAAAGGTGGTACATATAGAGAGCGCTCGTGAACTATGTGTCATGCATGGCAATAAATAAAGTACTACATTATACTTATATGATACATGGCGCAGGAGTACTAAGTATTATTAATACAGTTTTGCTAGAACTCATCTAGATGAGATATAATTTGGTCTCACTCATCTTTTATAGCCATTGGATGTGATGCTATAAGATGCGTGTGTCTTGGCGTGGGTTGTATTTGTTCTTGTGCAACGAACTGACCCTTTGCATGTGTTTGATAGTCTCAAGTCATTAAAAGCATACAAGCCCCACATCTCTTCTTGGTTGATTCCTCTATTTATGTCAAAAAATAAGAAACAATGTGAGAGTTAATGCACCACGCCTATGTGTTTACTAGTATTTGGTTTTTGTAAGATGACTTAATACTCACCTAGACGGAGGGAGTATTCGATTTGACAGCGGATGGCGCAGTTCCCGATACGCCTTTAATGCAGACAAGGGAGGGAGTAGCGGTTCCCGATATGTTGAACGGCCAATGCATCCTCCTTCAATTAATGCATGAGGGAAGTAATGGGAGGAGGTCCGGGAAAAGAGGCTGCACGATGTGAATGCAACGCAGTTTGCCCTCATTGCCCTCATATAAAGGCGCCCCTCCTCCATTCCAATGCATCTACCACATCGTACGCACCTAAGCACTTGCCTAAGCACCTACACTAAGCGCAAAAGAGCTCACCTGCACCCATGGCGGCGGCGTCTGCGGCGAGCGGCTTGATGGCTGCGCCAGATGGTCCATGACGCCGGCCTACGGCATGGCGCCGAGGATCGTCTCCAGACGGTGTTGGAGACCCGCTAGTGGATGGTCACCGTCGACGCCAACTACGACTCTCAGTTGGACCAGATGATCGTTGCCACTAGCAACAAGTTCACCGTCCTCAAGAAGCTCGCGGACGACATCGTCGTACTCCTCCAGCCCGCGCGCCCGGGCTCCTCATTGCCTGCCACCCTAATCGGCCTCCATGGCCGGAACCTCTTTCAAGCACTGGTGGCCCTGCGACTGCCCGCCGACGCCACGAAGAATGTCCACCTGGAGGTCGTGCTTGCCGCGAGGCGCCTTTCCCTGCAAGAATTCGTCGACCTACACATCCACGCATACGAGCAAATCGTGTACATAGGTATCTACAAGGCCAGTGAGGACGCTACGATGTTGGCCTTCCTCAACCGGCTGGAAGCCTTGGATGCCTTTCTCGAGAAGCACCTCGACCTCGCCACAAAAGCCGCCACTCCTTAGCCGCCAGTCGGTGGCCCGGCGCACTAAGTTGAGGAGGAGGAGGTCGTACGTTCGTGGATCCATCTTTCTTCTTGCCTTCTGTAACCACCAATGCGATCGCATCATCGTGGCCTTAATTCTTATTGTGTTGTTGCATTCTCGTTCCAGTCAATACCGACATGTGCGACCCCTTTGCTTAATTATATGCATCACTGTAACTAGTACTCCATCCGTCAATTTATAAGTTTTGCTTACCTTTTCCATCAACTTCGTTACAGCGCGGGCATCTTGCTAGAAACACTAGAATATGTCTATATAATCCATATGTGATAGTCCATTTGAAATCTCAAAAAAGACAAATATTTAGGTACGGAGGGAGTAATATATTAGGAGTATATCAAAAAATAATAGTGATTTCTTTCAAGTTTGTGAACAAATACTACTATTCTACTACTTTGGATCCGTAGCAACGCACGGGCACATTGCTAGTAAAAGGAAAAGGCATGCCACGTTCGCGTCGCACCCCCACACGCCCGGGAATCGGGAGTACAACACAGCTCGTCCGTCACGACACATAGCTTAGGGAAGGCGTGTTGCCTAGCAGTGGCGGAGCTTGAAGCAAAACGTTGGGCGTGCCAGTCTAGCCAGGCTATAGAAATTACCCTTGCGTTGGCGTTCCATGCCTCAAAACTGGATGTACAACTACGAAAATCCTACTAGGTTGGGCGGGCCAGGGCACGTGTTGGCCCTCACGTAGCTCCGCCCTGTGCCTAGCATTTTCACTTTCATGTGGGACCGCCCGTTGAGCAAACCGACACCCCGACCGCCGCCGGGTTGGAAAACAGAAACAAGGGGAAGATCTAGCTGTAGCACGGGGCTCGTTGATATAGTAGGAGCATTCCGTACTAGTACTACTCCTACTAGTACTTACCAAGTTTGTACTCTAATACTATATTACTAGTACTACCACTATACAACAAGTAGATACGTGCACGACACAACATCGTAGGAACAAAAAACGGGAAGATCTTGTTTTGGGTGATTTATCTTTTTTTCAATCAACGTAGTATGAATAATATGATGTGGGGGGCACCCATGAAGCTTATGTGGCTTGGTTGCATGGCTACGGAAGGTTAGAGAAAAATAAATAGATAATGTGTTTAGAGTGCACTCCACTAAATAGATATACTTTGGATCCATTGCAACGAACCGGCACATCTATATCTATACCCCCTATATAGTGTGTTAAAAACTTTGAAAGTTGGTCGTTGGATGAAGCCAATCCGATGATACAAAGATGGCAAATCCGAGTACTACTGGCCATTGGATATCATCGTGATGCCCCAAAAATTTAACCATGTTTTGTTTATTAAAATTTTGCCAGGAAACTTAAACTTTTAGTTTCTGGATTTCCTCTTAATCTCAGAACCATTCTTTTCTTTATTACGATGGAGTTTTTACCCCAAGTGAAAACTGTTCAACCATTATTGGACTCATTTAACCTCTCAAATAAAACAATTCTTTTATCAGTAGGGTTATTTATATAATTATTTATCCCTGAGCTTGATCTCTCTAAGATGGTTTTTCATAAGTTTAGGGTCCCATTTGCACTGCAACCCTTTTATAAAGTCATTCAAAAATCCCACCAAAATTTGGGGATGTCATGTGATGTTTTAAAACAATTTTGTGCAAAAATATATTTCATTCTTTGGATATTTTGAGCTCTACATAAAATTTTCAAATCTGGTCCAGTGGGCAATTTTGCACTACAACCTAATTAAATATTCCTTTAAAACTTCCACCAAAATTAGGAGAGGTCAGTAGGAGTATACTACCAATCTTTTTGCAAAACCCAATGTTGTTCTTTGAAAAATTTGAGTGAATCAACCTCATTTCCCTTCTGGTCCAACTTGTTGATTTGTACAGCAACCCTATTTTAACTTACTCCTCTACCCATGATTCCTTTTCCTGCTTGTAGTCCTTCCTACAAAACCCTTAAGTCCAGGAGCATGAACCCATTGGAATATTTTTGGTCCATGAAATGACAACCTTTAGTTTATGCCAAATATTGGTTTTCTCAAATATTTGCACTAGCAAGTTTCTAATTTTGGCAAACTAACCTTGCCGCCCTCTTTACCTTCTAAAGAGACTAGGATCTGGGGGTTTTGGACACTCCAAGAACTGCCTAGATGCCCCTAGCCTTTTGTCAAACACCTTGAGTGCATGAGCAGATTTGGCACAAGTTTTGGTTTGCATTGTGAACTTGATCCTCTAATCAAACTAGCTTGTCCACTAAGCCTCTAGAATACCATAGCCTAATCCTGTTAAACCCCAGCTCCACCCTAGCCTTCTAGCATGCACTGGCATTTCGCCGAGCACACAGTGCTGCGTGCTCGGGGCGCGCCAGGCGCATGTTTTGCTGCCACAAGACCGAACTGCCGCGTCTCACTGCCGCCCCCGTGCTCGTTCTAGCCACTCCCCTCTCGCAGCCAGCGCCCCGACCCCTCCCTCGCCGCAGAGCCGCCCTGGCTCCCCCTCCTGGCGCGCCGCAGCATCACCGACGCAAGCCGCCACCCCCGCCCGACAGCCTCTGCCCTGGTCGGCACCGCCCGAGCCACGCCAACGCGCCAGCTCGCTCGTGGAACAGCCCGAGCTCATCCACGAGCTTGTCCGCAAGCACTCGTCGCCGCCATGTTCCCCTGCTGCTACAGAATGGCGGTCGCCGGCGATCTTATCTGCGGCCGCCGCGAACCGCCATTGCTCGCCTATAAATGGAGAGCCCCCAGCATCTCCGAACCCTCAGGCAGCCTCAAACCATCCTCTTAGAGCTCCCCTAGCTCGCAATCGACCAGGGGAGGTTGTCTTCCCCATCTCCGGTCGGCTCCGCCGCCGCCACATCCGAGTCCATCGCGTCGCAACCAGGGCCTCCCCCATCATTCTAGCGCCACTGCTCGACTGCCCATGACCCTACAGAGCCGCCCAGCACCTCAAACCCGCTCGGGATCCACCGTAGCCCCAAACCCCTAACTTCCCGAAGCTGCCGTCCGCCGCGGAGCTCGCCGCCGGTGACTCCCTCCATCCCCGCCACCCTCTCAACCACCGGGAGGACCGCCCTGGAGTGGAGGATCCATCCCCATCCTCAGAGCCCCGCGAGGAGCCGCCGTTCGCCGGCGTCGATCGACGGAGCCCCCGCCTTGGCTCGGACAGAGGAGGAAGAGGGCGGGGGACTAGTCAAACCTGACCAGTGGGCCTGTTGGACCCACTGTCAGTGACCCAGCCCCGCCACCACATGTTTTAAGTGGAGCGGTATTCCCAAAGTACGTGTTCGACGTGGACTCTTTTCGAAACGTTTTTCCTTTTTCAATTTTTTTAAACCAGAAATTTGACTAAACTTTGACTGGCTATATCTTTTAAAATAAAACTCCAAATGAATTGATTCTTTTTCCTACCTCTCTCAAATATTGCCTAGTTTATTTTTAGATTTATTTGAAAAAATTTCATACAAATTTTTGGTACTGTTTTTGAAACGATGTATTGATTCAAAAATATTTTTAAATACGATTTTTGGAGAGAGGAGAAAACTTTCAAAAGTTTTGGGAGTGCACCCTGCCTCCCCACAACTTGAAGGCAAGCATTCTGAACCCTGGCATAATATTTTTCATGCATTGTTTGACACGATTATAACACCACCTCAATACATAGAACTCGTTATTTTATGTGGTGATATGATCATTTGCATGAATGCATATTGGAGATTTCCTTGCTGTTGGAAATGGTCAAGCTTGTGACAGTAATCATCCTCGTATGCTTTTCGTGCCTGCCGGAAGGAAGCTGGGAAAGTCTCTGTCTTGGGTAGACCTGAGCTTGCCCCTAGTTCCTCATCGAGACGAGTGTGTCCGGTATGGCATGAGGGGGTATGATGAGTGGTGATTCCGTCTGTTGGATGAAATATATTCGTTATGCTAATCATGCAGGGAATACTTAAACCTCCTGAGTCGACCATAGATCGAGTCTTGTACCAGTAACCCCCACACTTGTTTTGTACTACCACTTGTCCCTACAACAAGTAGGGTACGGTTCAGTAAGTCGTCAACCCCTTTCTAGCACACACCGTACAGAGAGGCCATGGTGGAAGACACCGGTTGTAGCCGGTAGGCGTGCCACCTGGTCCGGGGCATGGGTGTTTCGGTTGGGACGAGAGGGAGGCCACCCCTTAGAGCCGCTGATATAAGTTTGATCCCATGCTACGCGAGGTTGTAGCCTCCCACTTAGAGTTTTGCTTGACATGTGTCGTGGGTGATTCGCATAACCGATAAGTTAAGTGGTGTGTGCAGGTCGGTGTGTTTTCAATTGAAAGACCGTGAGACGGAATTAGTCCCGATGGACTAAAGGAATCCGTTACTCGTGGGTAAAGGGTACACCCTCTGTAGAGATTAAACATCTATTCGAATAGCCGTGTCCATGGTTAAGGACTACAGTCTGGGTTGGGTCAAGTGTCGGTCTTAGTGTCAGTCTTCGGAGGAAAAACTACTAAGCCAGAACATTGACTACGACCGGTGACACATGATGATTATGATTATTATTTTTGTGAACTAACTATGTTCATTATTTGATTCATTGAGTATCCCTGGGACGGTTCTACCTCCTGGGTATTCACTGTGATTATTCTGTTATAAGCCCTTTATGTGGTGTCGCTCAGACGCCCGACCGTTGCATGCTTGTTATTTATTTACCTTATAAGCCCTTTATGTGGTGTCGCTCAGACAACCGATTGTGGCATGCTTGTTATTTATTTACCTTATAAGCCCTTTATGTGGTGTCGCTCAGACGCCCGACTGTGGCATGCTTGTTATTTATTTACTTTATAAGCCCTTTATGTGGTGTCTCTCGGGCCTTGATCGTGGCATGCTTGTTATTTATTTACCTTATAAGCCCTTTATGTGGTGTCGCCCAGACGCCCGACTGTGGCATGCTTGTTATTTATTTACCTTATAAGCCCTTTATGTGGTGTCGCTCTGACGCCCGACTGAGGCATGCTCGTTATTCGCTAACCTTCCGAGGCGTTGCTTCAGACACCCGATCGGTGCATTTTATTACTACTCTCTTACTGCATATTCATGCATATAAATGACCTGCTTGCATGCATCAGAGATTTTATTTTATGACTGACGTTGTGATCATAGAATATTTCAGAGCGTATTTATCATTTGTTATATTATACCCGTGTTCATAATGTTTGCGAGTACATTCAAAGTACTCACTGGCTTGTCCCTGGCTATTGTCTTGGCCAGATCCCTTGCGTGGAGAGGAGCGTTGCGAAGACAGCCCCGGAACCTAAGCCATGGTGATAGCAGCCTCGCGAAGATAGGAGTTAACCTGGTCAGCTGTTCCTGTGGGAAATGGAGTCCCATAGACGCCGACGATCCATAAACCGCTTCCGCCATCAACCACTAGAAACCATTTGTTGTACTCACAGGCCAAAATGGTCTTGTACTACATGTTTTGTATTTTTCTTGGTATTTCTGTATCAAGTTGGTGCCTCATCAGCTAACAGTAATCCTGGGGCTGGTGAGCACAAGGGCCATTTTCTGGAAATTAATATCCCGAAAATCCGGTCCTAACAATCATCCACCAGATTCTGCCACATGTATAATCTAGAAGACTCCATGGTTGAACTTAATTCATGACTAAGTTTGCCACAACTAAGCTCAGGCAAAGTTATTAATAAGTTCTTCAAAATGAGAGCCACAAGTTGGCAAGCCTAAGGGAATCTTGCCACATTTTTTGTGTGTATGTCATGTGGGGCCAGTGTGGCTAGCCTAAGGTGTGGCTTGAACCAAACACTCACCTGAGTTAATCAAACTTGCCTAACCTTACATTCCACCAGATTTTGCCACATGTTAGAATCCGAAAACTCCACATGTAGAAGCATAATGCACAAACCACGAGAATCTCATGCGTGCAATGCACGTGTACCTTACTAGTACTAGTTGGTAGTAGTAAGAAACAAATTCCAGTTTTGGCACGAGCTCGTACTGCGGGAGCACCACAAGGCCTGCCGCAGGAGTTACATTTCCCTCTTGGGGCCCACGGGACTGAACTTCAGTGGCTTAGTGCCCGACCTATGAGTCAATGACATGCGGGCCTTAAATGCGGCTGGCCCACATGCCATTCTCATGGTGGTGGCGTGGTTCGCAACTCACTCGTTCGAGATGAACCGGCCGGTGGTGGCGTGGCCGTGGTGAGGGTACCACAGCTGGGCGTCGGGGTGTTACGAGGCGTAGATGGCCACGCCGGCGGGTACTACCTGTAGTACATAAGTACTCCAGCTGAGGATTGATGCCCGGAACAAAGTGTGTCACAGCCGTTGGATGAAAATTCGACGGTGCGGGAGTACGGATCGGAGCACAGCAACGGAGCAGGCAAACCGCGTCCAATCGGGTGTGTCTGTGGTAGAAAGTTGATGGTCGCCACAGTTCAGCTGGCCCGCATGTCATGCACACAAAGGCAGAGGAGCGGTGGGGCCGAGAGGGATGAGGGGCACGAACAATCCTACCATTCATCATCGACATGTGAGACCCATAAGCATGGGTCCCACCAGTCAGCGAAGGAAAAGCGAGGCAAGGCGGTGATAGCCACGCCGAGGATCCATGTCCACGTCGGGGACGTCGTGCCGTGGGTTGGAGCGGCATCGTGGGAATCGCGTGTGGGTGTGGCAGTGGTAGAAACAAGAAACGTGATGGTCGCCGTGGTTCAACTTCCATGGACAAGCTGTCGTGTCTGCTGACACATGTATATCAAAACTAGAGTGTTTATATTTCAAGCACGTTGAGGGAGTCCTGGATTAGGGGGTGTCCGGATGGCCGGACTATGACCTTTGGCCGGACTCCTGGACTATGAAGATACAAGATTGAAGACTTCGTCCCATGTCCGTATGGGACTTTCCTTGGTGTGGAAGGCAAGCTTGGCAATACGGATATGTAGATCTCCTCCCATTGTAACTGGCTCTGTGTAACCCTAGCCCTCTCCGGTGTCTATATAAACCGGAGGGTTTTAGTCCGTAGGACAAACAACAATCATACCATAGGCTAGCTTCTAGGGTTTAGCCTCTCTGATCTTGTGGTAGATCTACTCTTGTACTACCCATATCATCAATATTAATCAAGCAGGAGTAGGGTTTTACCTCCATTGAGAGGGCCCGAACCTGGGTAAAAACATCGTGTCCCTTGTCTCCTGTTACCATCCACCTAGATGCACAGTTCGGGACCCCCTACCCGAGATCCGCCGGTTTTGACACCGACATTGGTGCTTTCATTGAGAGTTCCTCTGTGTCGTCATCTTTAGGCCCGATGGCTCCTCCGATCATCAACAACGATGCGGTCCATGGTGAGACTTTTCTCCCCGGACAGATCTTCATATTCGGCGGCTTTGCACTGCGGGCCAACTCACTTGGCCATCTGGAGCAGATCGAAAGCTACGCCCTCGTCCATCAGGTCAGATTTGGAAGTTTAAACTACACGGCCAACATCCGTGGAGACTTGATCTTCGACGGGTTCGAGCCACAGCCAAGCGCGCCGCACTGTCACGATGGGCATGATCTCGCTCTACCGCCGAACAGTGCCCTAGAGGCCGCACCAGTGTCCGCTCCGATCCTTAGCTCGGGGCCGACTGCGCCAATCGAGGACGGGTGGCTGGACACCGCCTCGGGGGCTGCAATATCTACGGTGATCGAGTCGAACACCATACCTGTCCTTTGCGAAGCTCGTGACTCCATGGTGCCGGACTCCTTTCCGGACTCCGAACCTTCCGCGCCCCTGCCAATCGAATCTGATTGGGTGCCGATAATGGAGTTCACCGTCGCGGACATCTTTCAGCACTCTCCTTTCGGCGACATTCTGAATTCACTACAGTCTCTCTCTTTATCAGGAGAGCCCTGGCCGGACTATGGTCAGCAAGGTTGGGATGCGGACGACGAAGAAATTCAAAGCCCACCCACCACCCACTTCGTAGCCACTGTCGATGATTTAACCGACAGGCTCGACTTTGACTCCGAAGACATCGACGGTATGGACGACGATGCAGGAGACGACCAAGAACCAGCGCCTACAGGGCACTGGAAGGCCACCTCGTCATACGACATATACATGGTGGACATCCCAAAATAAGGGAATGGCGATGGAACAACGGAGGATGACCCTCCAAGAAGCAGCCTAAGCGCCAAGCGCCATCGGCGCCGCTCTAAATCCCGCCACAAGAATACGGGCGATTCCGCACCGGAGACAATAACACCGGACAAGGTCGAAGAAACCCCTCCGGCAGGATTCAGCACGGGAGGATGGATAAGCCAGCCCTCATGAGAGAGCGGCAGACAGAGAGGTAGAGGACGATAATTACATGCCTCCCTCCGAAGACGAGGCAAGCCTCGAGGACGACGAATTTGTCGTGCCTGAGGATCCCGTCGAACAAGAGCGTTTCAAACGCAGGCTTAGGGCCACGGCGAGCAGCCTCAAGAAAAAAAGCAACAGCTTAGAGCTGACCAAGACTTGCTAGCCGACAAATGGACTGATGTCCTTGCGGCCGAAGAGTACGAACTCGAACTCCCCTCCAAAGGCTACCCAAAACGCAGGCTGCTACCCCGATTAGAGGAGGAAGCACAAAGACCTACATCACCACCGCATGATGCGGCCGACCGGCCACCTCGTGGCCGCGACAGAAAGGCCTCTCGACCCTCTACTCAAGCCGCACCCCGGCGTCGCTCAAAGAATACCAAGGCACGAGGAAATGCGCCAGACCTGCGAGATATATTGGAAGACAGGGCAAGGTAAACAAGATCGATCTATGGATCGCGTGGGTGCCCCACGACACGTGACGATAACTGTCATGCCGGATATGGTAAACTCGGCCGGGCCGAACACAGTAGACAAAGCTCACTCGAGCTACATCGTGATATAGCCCAATACAGAGGCGCCGCACACCCACTATGCTTCACAGATGAAGTAATGGATCATCAAATCCCCAAGGGTTTCAAACCTGTAAACATCGAATCATACGATGGCACAACGGATCCGGCGGTATGGATCGAGGATTATCTCCTTCATATCCACATGGCCCGTGGCGATGATCTACATGCCATCAAATACCTCCCACTCAAGCTTAAAGGACCAGCTCGGCATTGGCTTAACAGCCTGCGAGCGGAATCAATTGGTTGTTGGGAGGACCTGGAAGCCGCATTCCTCGACAACTTCCAGGGCACCTATGTGCGACCACCAGACGCCGATGACCTAAGCCACATAATTCAGCAGCCAGAGGAATCGGCCAGACAATTCTGGACACGGTTCCTAACCAAGAAAAATCAAATAGTCGACTGTCCGGACGCAGAGGCCCTTGCAGCTTTCAAGCATAACATCCATGACGAGTGGCTTGCCCGGCACCTAGGACAGAAAAGCGAAATCCATGGCAGCCCTCACAACACTCATGACCCGCTTTTGCTGGAGAAGACAGCTGGCTAGCTCGTAGTAATAACATGACCAAGAGCCCTGGTAATTCGGATACCAAGGACAACATTGGCAGGTCGCGTCGTAACAAGCAAAAGCGCCGAAAAAGCCATTCAAAAGAAATACTCCGGACCCGTCCAATTTGGACCGAATACTCGATCGCTCGTGCTAGATACACGGCACCCCGAAAAACCAGCCAACCACACCAACAGGGATTGTTGGGTGTTCAAGCGGGCAAGCGAGTTAAACGCCGAAAACAATGACAAGGGGCTGCATAGTGATGACGAGGAGGAGCCCCGGCCGCCGAACAATAGGGGACATAAGGGTTTCCCCCCACAAGTGCGGACGGTGAACATGATATACGCACCCCACATACCCAAAAGGGAGCGGAAGCGTGCACTCACGGACGTATATGCGTTGGAGCCAATCGCCCCAAAGTTCAACCCACGGTCCTCCTGCCCGATCACTTTTGATCGAAGGGACCACCCCACTAGCATCCACCATGGCGGATTCGCCGCATTGGTTTTAGACCCAATCATTGACGGATTTCACCTCACTAGAGTCCTTATGGACGGCGGCAGCAGCCTGAACCTGCTTTATCAGGATATAGTGCAAAAAATGGGCATAGATCCCTCAAGGATTAAACCCACAAAGATGCCCTTTAAAGGCATCATACCAGGTGTAGAGGCCAAATGTACAGGCTCAGTTACACTTGAGGTGGTCTTCGGATCCCTGGATAATTTCCTAAGCGAGGAGTTAATCTTCGACATAGTCCCGCTCCGAAGTGGCTATCACGCACTGCTCGGACGAACCGCATATGCAAAGTTCAATGCAGTGCCGCACTACGCATTCCTCAAGCTCAAGATGCCAGGCCCTCGAGGAGTCATTACGGTCAATGGAAACACCGAACGCTCTCTCCGGACGGAGGAGCATACGGCGGCCCTCGCGGCGGAAGTACAAAGCAGCCTATCAAGGCAATTCTCGATCCGCCATTAAACGTCCGGACACCGTCAAGCGCCTCGAGTAACCTACAACAAGACCGCTGGCACGATCCGAAAGCATCGCAGAGTAATGCGGCCCCAACCCCAGCCCTCGCGAAATTGTGAAACCAGTACTATGCGTACATAACTACGCTCTGGAAATACCATGGGCATAGGGGGAGGGGCACGACCACGGCACGCCAAAATGCGGCTCAACCGCATAAGGGGCTCCCGATTTTGTCATTCTTTTTTTTCTTTCTTACTTTCAGGACTCCACTTTCCGGAAGGCCTACCCGGCAGCATAATCGCCGAACACACGATGCAACAGCCAGGGAGGCAGAAAGCTACGTCGAGTGTCCAGGTGGTATCTATAACGAGCAGTATACTTGTTTTACATATCATCTGCAGCTCGCCCCTGGAGGGGGGACATGTTAAATAGTCCCATCTCTTGCTTATCCCACTATTTGTATCGTTCTGCTTTTACCGCAGACTTTTCGAATAAACAATGCATAGCTTTTGTCTATTATTGCATTACCTTTTTATAAAAATATGTTCAGTTATGACATTAAGTAACCGTAAACTTTGATACGGCCAATACGCCAGGGGCTTACGTACCCCAGAATATGGGGTGAGAAGTCCGAACACTCTCATGAGTGCGGCACCCCGAACTTATAGCATTATATGCATCGGCTCCGAATCATGTCTTGGGTCAATAGTTGGGTTTGCCCGGCTCCCATGTTTTGGTACCTTACGTTCCGTTATATCGGCTAAGGTAGCACTGGGAGAACCACTGTGATTGTGCCCCGGTTGAGCTGGGCTGAGCACCTCAGTGGAGAAAGCTAAAACTGACCGTCATGATAGGGCGAGAGCTAGTCGCTGTTCGAGAGGTTTTTGAGTCCCTAAAGACTTATGCCGCTTAGAGCGAGGAGTCGGATTTGTCCGGCCTAGGTGTGGATAGCGCCCCGAACTCAGTCTTCCGAATACTAGGGGCTTCGCCGTAATTTAAAATTATAGAATTCTGTGACTAAGTGAGAGTGTTCAAGCATTATAGTCCGATTGCCTTGTTCGTTGTGTTGAACGCCTCCCTCGAAGGGCCCAATAATGGGAAAAAGAGCGCTCAAGTTTATCCCGAACACCCCAAAGACTTTCATGCATGGGGGCGAAGTTTACGACTCGCCATCTCTCAATTTTGATAAACGGCCGCACAGAAGGTAATATTTTAAATTCAAAAGCGTTGCTTAGCGCATATGAACAAGTTTTCAGCGTACAGGATTACAAATGCGAGTTTACTCAAAAATTACATCTTTGGAGCACTCATCCGCTATACGGCGGGCACCCTTCATGACGCCCTCATAATACATCTCGGGCTTGCGATGCTCCTTGCCCGGCGGTGGTTCGTCCGTCACAAGCTTCTCAACGTCCATCTTGCCCCAATGCACTTTAGCACGGGCAAGGGCCCTACGGGCACCTTCGATGCATACGGAGCGCTTGATGACTTCAAGCCTTGGACAGGCATCCACCAGCCGCTTTACCAGCCCGAAGTAGCTCCCAGGCATGGCTTCCCCAGGCCACAGCCGGACTAAGAGACCCTTCATGGCCTGTTCGGCCACCTTATGGAGCTCGACCAGCTGCTTCATCTGGTCACTCAAGGGCACCGGGTGTCCGGCCTCAGCATACCAAGACCAGAACACCTTCTCCGTCGAGCTCTCCTCTTCGGTTCGGTAGAATACGGCAGCGTCGGACACACTCCGGGGAAGATCTGTGAATGCTCCTGGAGAGCTCCAGACTCGGGTAAGTAACAAGTAATTCACTTTCGCGTGCTTGCTTTGCATAAAGAATGCCTTACCCGCCGCTATCTTCTTCATCGCCTCAATTTCCTGGAGGGTTTTTTGGGCTTCGGCCTTGGCAGATTTGGCGCTCTCAAGTGCCGAGGCGAGCTCGGACACTCGAGTCTTTGAGTCAAACTCCAAACTCTCATGTTTTTCCACGAGAGCCTGGAGCTCTTGCTGCACCGCCGCCACCCGTGCCTCCTGCTTCTCTCGCTCGGTGCGCTCCACGGCCGCATTGTTCTCGGCCTTGGAGAGCGCTTCCTTTAGGGTTGCCACCTCGGTTGTGGCCCCTGCAATACTCACGTTGGTCCTGTTATTTTTTGCAACCACATCTTTTTTATACACTTACATAAGGTATTACTTACCTTCCTTGTCCTCGAGCTGCTTCTTGGTAAGGCCGAGCTTGTTCTCGGACCGCTCGAGGTTCTTCTTCAATGCATTGACCTCCATGATCGGTCAAGGGCAGAGGTCAAGAAAGACAGCCTGCATTTCCATATTGACATACTTATGTTAGACTCCTGCAGATATCTTTTTGATCCTCAGTTCGGCTTTTGTTTCCAAACACCAAACTGAGCATCAGAGGCTACTGTCTATGTGGTAATATTTTTACATATCTTAAATACATACCTCAAAGCCTGTTAGAAGGCTGGCACAGGCTTCGGTCATCCCGCTCTTGGCGGACTGAACCTTTTGGATCACCACACTCATAATAGTGCGGTGCTCCTCGTTGATGGAGGCACCGTTAAGCACCTCCAGCAAATTATCCGGTGCCTCCGGTTGGACGGAGGTCACCGGCGTCGTAGGCTTGCCCTCCTTAGTAGGGGGCCGCCTGCCGGATGCCGGAACCATTGAAGGTTCCGGTGCAGAGTCCGGCCCAGGGCCGGACTTAGAGCCCTTTGGGGTTTTACCCCCTTTGCGCCTGGGATCCGGGAGGTTGCCTTGCGGCGCCTCCAGGACCACCTCCTCCTGGCCTGGCCCCTTTTGGGACGCCACCTCGGCATCATCCGTAGCGCGAGGAGAGGAGGCGGTCGGAAGTGAAGTGTTGTTCACATCCGACGAACCCAGGGACCCGCTCGACGAAGCGTCGAGCCCGGCCTTGGACGGACTGCATGATTATATTCGGCGTCAGAAGGTACTGTGCAATAAAGAAACGCCATGAGTTATTCTGGTACCCGGATAATTATGATTTCGCCAGGGGCTTGGCCCTGGGTGGCCACTCTTCTTAGCCGTCGTCGGCGTTGGTGGAGTAGTCCGGAGGGAGGGTCCTTCCCTTCTTGGACCCTCCGACCCCCCCAGTTGGGGCGGCCTTCCTTTTCTTCTCTCCTCCCGCTGGGGGAGATACCTCTCTTTCCTCCTCCTCGTCTTCACGGGAGGAGTCCGCCTCGGAGTCATCGGACGATGAGTCCGACACCACCTGGCGTCGGGAACTCTTTCGAGTTCCCGTGGCCTTCTTCTTGGCCTTCTTCTCCGGCACCACGTAAGGTGCCGGGACCAGCAGCCCCGTCAAGTGGTCGTCTGCTGGATCTTCGGGCAAAGGAGCCGGACAGTCGATATGTCCAGTCTTCTTTTGCCATTCCTGTCAAAGGAACGGGAGCTTAGATCCCACATAGAGTTAAACTATGAAAAACAAGTATCCCGTAAAGGGTAAAATAAGCTTAATATGCTGGCTTGTCGCTTCGCGCGGAATCCGCGATCCTCGGTGATGGGAGGGGGGAACCTCGGCGCCCTTGAATAGCACCTTCCAGGCATCCTCGTGCGTTGTGTCAAAGAGCCTAGTTAGAGTTTGGTGCTAGGCCGGGTTGAACTCCCATAAGTTAAAGGCCCGTCATTGACACGGGAGGATCCGGCGGATGAGCATGACCTGGACTATGTTGACGAGTTTAACCTCTTTGTTCACCAGGTCTTGGACGCAGGATTGGAGTCCGGTCCGCTCTTCCGAATTACCCCACGACAGGCCCGTCTCTTTCCAGGAGGTGAGCCTTGTAGGGAAGCCAAATCGGAATTTGGGGGCCGCTGCCCATTTGGGGTCACGCGGCTCGGTGATGTCGAACCACCCCGATTGCCACCCCTTTATGGTCTCCACGAAGGAGCCCTCGAGCCATGTAACGTTGGGCATCTTGCCCACCATGGCGCCTCCGCACTCTGCTTGTTGGCCGCCCACTACCTTCGGCTTGACATTGAAGGTCTTCAGCCATAAGCCGAAGTGGCGCTTGATGCGGAGGAAAGCCTCGCACACGATGATAAACGCCGAGATGTTGAGGACGAAGTTCGGGGCCAGATCATGGAAATCCAGGCCGTAGTAGAACATGAGCCCCCGGACAAATGCGTGAAGTGGAAAACCTAGTCCGCGGAGGAAGTGGGTGAGGAACACCACCCTCTCATGGGGCCTGGGGGTGGGGATGAGCTGCCCCTTGTCTGGGAGCCGGTGCGCGATGTCGTTAGACAAGTATCCGGCCTCCCTCAACTTCTTGATGTGTCCCTCCGTGACGGAGGAGACCATCCACTTGCCTCCCGCTCCGGACATGACTGGAGAAGGTTGAGGCGGGGTGTGCGGACTTGGGAGCTGGAGCTCGAGTGCATGAAAATGGATAAGCAAAGGAGGAAGAAGGCGTTGATGGAAAAGGTGGATTCTTATCCCCTTATATGGGCGGAGGAAACTATGTGCCCCCACCAGCCTGGTAAAACTCGCTTATCTCCCAAGCGCCATAAATTGATGGCACGGTTGGGTTACCCACGCCCGTATTGATGAGAATCCCGGAATAAGGGGACACGATCTCTGCTTCGACAAGACGTGCCAAGGAAACCGCCTCGTTAAACGCGCTGAGGTGGGACAGTAAAAACGATACGAATAAAGGCTTGGCCGTGGTGTGATGACATGCTGCAAAATACGTCAGCAGATTGGTTTGTGCAAATATTATTCTCTCTACGGTGGTATGTGGAAATTATTTTGCAAAGCCGGACACTATCCTTGTGTTCAAAATCTTCTATGAAGTATTCGGAGGGGGAACCCGCCTTGCAATGCTGAAGACAATATGCGCGCCGGACTCGTCGTCATTGAAGCCTGGTTCAGGGGCTACTGAGGGAGTCCTGGATTAGGGGTGTCCGGATGGCCGGACTATGACCTTTGGTCGGACTCCTGTACTATGAAGATACAAGATTGAAGACTTCATCCCGTGTCCGGATGGGACTTTCCATGGAGTGGAAGGCAAGCTTCGCAATACGAATATGTAGATCTCCTCCCATTGTAACCGACTCTGTGTAACCCTAGCCCTCTCCGGTGTCTATATAAACCGGAGGGTTTTAGTCCATAGGACGAACAACAATCATACCATAGGCTAGCTTCTAGGGTTTAGCCTCTATGATCTCGTGGTAGATCTACTCTTGTACTACCCATATCATCAATATTAATCAAGCAGGAGTAGGGTTTTACCTCCATCGAGAGGGCCCGAACCTGGGTAAAAACATCGTGTCCCTTGTCTCCTGTTACCATCCGCCTAGACGCACAGTTCCGGACCCCCTACCCGAGATCCGCCGGTTCTGACACCGACACACGTGAACAAGTATTATTCTAGTACTAGTTTGGATCCATTGCAACGCACGGGCCAGCACATTGTTAGTAGTAGTGTCCATCGCTATCTCTAGCGGCCTTCCCTCATTCATCCTTTTCTCTCACAAGATAAACTACTCATACAAATGCATCTTGATGTTCCGTGGAACGCACGAGGATGTTTCCTTGGTGGTCTCTCCAGCGCGGCGTGGCCGTAGTTGCAATTTGAAGCCCCTTGAGATGCCGACGTTGAGGGGAACTCGGATTTCCTCTCATGAGAAGGTAAGATGAGTTTGATCACGTAGTAAATGCATTCTAAAGACTACTTCCGTGCCCATTTCCTAATTCTCCCCTTGCCCACTATTTCACAGGCTAGGCTCGGTGCGAGTGGAGATTGGCTTGCATATGTACGGGAGGGTACCACCATCAATTTGCGCAACATTTACAACGGTGACACCGTTCCCGTAGAACCTTTGTCCAACATTGGGATCAGCCATGCAACGGGCCACCGCATGAATTGGTACGATGGAACCACGGTGAGATTGAATAAAAGATAGCACAAACCTTTCACATGGCGGTCAAAGGCGAACCATGCTGTCTGCGACCGATTTGTTGCCGTACGAGTAGGAAGACGTTGTGCTCCTTTCTAACCGCATCTTCGCGGTGACAAACCAGGGGACTTATTTTGTATGGGACACATCCTACGATATACTCCCTCTCTCCCAGTTTATTTGTTTTGAATCTTTTCGTTTTATAAGTTTCAAATTCAAATTTAGAGCTCCCCATCACATGTTGAGATTACAATGTCCATTAAATCGCTGCGTGCATGTATAGTAAAGAAACAAATCTCGAGTTTGGCACGAGTTCGTCTTATGGGAGCACCACAAGCCCTGGCGCAGAGTTACATTTCCTCTCGGGGCCGTCGGACTGAGCTTCAGCGCTTTACTACACCTACCTTTGAGTCAATAACATGTGGACCCGATAGGTGACTGGTCCACATGTAATGCTCCTCAAGGCGAGGGGCAGTGGGGCCAAGAGGGGTGAGCCGCAGGTCAGGGGACGTGTGGTTTCATGGGTTCGAGCGGCGTCGTGGGAATCGCGGGTGGCTGTGGTAGAAACTGATGCTCGCCGCATTTTAGGTGGCCCACATGTCATGCACACAAAGGCGGAGGGGCGGTGCGGGCCGAGGGGCGAGGCGCACGTCGGGGCGTGGTGCCGTGGGTTGAGAGGCATCGTGAATCGCGAGATGAAACGTGATGGTCACCGTAGTTGAACTTCCATGGACAAGCTGTCATGTCTATGGACACATGCACTGCATACCGATCACTGGAAGGAGTAGCAGAGAAAGCTATATATGCGGATAAATAGTTCCTTATAGTCAAGCGGACCCACGCTACTACTCTGTTCCAAAGACATGCACACCATCGAAATAGTCCATCTATATCAATATACACCGAGAGGGAATAATTTTTTTACAAGAGAGGAAATAGTTCATCCATCCATAATGCCCTCCTGCTGGTGCAGCGTTTTCTTCTTCTTCTTCTTCTTCTTCTTCTTCTTCTTCTTCTTCTTCTTCTTCTTCTTCTTCTTCTTCTTCTTCTTCTTCTTCTTCTTCTTCTTCTTCTTCTTCTTCTTCTTCTTCTTCTTCTTCTTGTTCTCATTCTCTGTGGGAGACGGCTTCGCAACAAGCTCTTTGGACCATGCAGCTATCTCAAAACTCACACGGGCATCGAGGGCAGCATATTTTATCCGCTCGTACGTCAAGGGATAATTCTCCCATCCAGACGACCTTAATGCCATCGTCTCGTCACCCTTCTGAAGATTCGGTACAGAGCACAAAATTTGCTACGTCGAATAGGGATGGTGTCTGTTTAGCACAATCTTCTACAGGAATTTTGATTCCGGTTTGTAGGTCAGCGATGCTTTTCAAATCAAGGTTGTACGGCTCCAGCTTCTGTTTGTCCCCTTCGATGGCTACCCCACAGAAGTATACGTCCTCCCGAGACAAGAAATCGTGAAGCTCACCTCGTATGGAGGGCGAGCGTATGATGTGGTACACCAAAACATCATCTTCGAGGCGGTGAAGGACGGCGCGCTGGATCTTCCTGTGGGCACGCCGTGTACTCTGCGCCGAGACCGATGACCTCGTCTCTACCTTTTGAGGGAGTTGGATACATTGTTGATCCACTGCCGAACAACCCTTGGGTTGACGGTGACGGTGGCAACTATGCGCATCGAGCCTTCGACGAGGACATGTTGGACACTAAAAACCTGCATCTTCGCCATTTGGAACCGCTGGAACGGAGGGCTATGGTTTGGAGAATTAGGATTAGATGGCTAGTCTAACTGAAGTAGTAGATGATTATTTAAACAGGTTAAAACAATGTGAACGCAGTGGGGTTTGGATGCAAATGAAGACGAAGGGGAGGTGAAGAAGCCGAGGCGAATCGGTTCCCGATGGAGAAGTAAATGGGAGAAGTGGCGCTGAGCAGTTGATTAGACGGCTAGGTAGACTAAACGAAAAGGCTATGCGGGTAGACTGAGGAGTCGTACCTGTTCGTGTACGTGCCCATCCTTCTTGATAGGTGGTACCTATGCAAACAGATAAAAAATGTGTCGTAGCTTTTTTTTGAGCGCGTGAGTGGGAGACACAACATTCTCTGGTTAAGGAATACTCCCTCCGTTTAGGTGAGTATAAGTCACCTTATGAAAATCAGGTTTTCCCAAAACCTTTAGGCG
Organism: Aegilops longissima; assembly: GCA_021605205.1. NCBI lineage: Eukaryota > Viridiplantae > Streptophyta > Magnoliopsida > Poales > Poaceae > Aegilops > Aegilops longissima. The sequence goes on from CM038677.1 coordinate 113,247,250, forward strand.
TGGAGCATTAACTTCCTGCTCGATCCCCTCCCAGCCTCGTTAGCCAGCGTTCTCTTCCTCTGCTGCCGCGTTCTACCTTTCTATTTTTCCTCTTCTCAAGTGTGGAACGATCTGCATGTCGTCCTTGATGCACCAGAACGACCACTGCATGCATTGCGGCAGGGCGTTGATTGGGCATGCACAAGAATTTGGTTCTGCTCGCAATATGGATGATACCTGAACGATGAAGTGAACAGGCATGCTAGCACGGGAGACCTATTTCCGCTATACAATACTAGAGTACTCATGTTCCTACTAGTAGTTGTTGGGGAACGTAGCAGAAATTCAAAAATTTCCTACGTGTCACCAAGATCTATCTATGGAGAAACTAGAAATGAGGGGAAGGAGAGTGCATCTACATACCCTTGTAGATCGCTAAGCGGAAGCGTTCAAGAGAACGGGGTTGAAGGAGTCGTACTCGTCGTGATCCAAATCACCGGAGATCCTAGTGCCGAATGGACGGCACCTCCGCGTTCAACACACGTACAGCCCGGTGACGTCTCCCATGACTTGATCCAGCAAGGAGAGAGGGAGAGGTTGGGGAAGACTCCATCCAGCAGCAGCACGACGGCGTGGTGGTGATGGAGGAGCATGGCAATCCTGCAGGGCTTCGCCAAGCACCGCGGGAGAGGAGGAGGACTTGGGAGAGGGGGAGGGCTGCACCAGGGGCAAGGGTGCAGCTCCCATGCGCCTCCCCACTATATATAGGGGTGGAGGGGGATTATTTCTTGCCCTCCAAGTCCATTGGGGCGTTGGCAAAGGTGGGAGGAAAGAAATCCTATCCTTTCCTTTCCCCACCGATTGTTATCCCCCCTTTTTAGGGATCTTGATCTTATCCCTTCGGGATATGATCTTATTCTTTCTAAGGGGGATCTTGGTGCGCCTTGACCAGGGGTGTGGGGCCTTGCCCCACTACCCACGTTCATGTGGGTCCCCCATGCAGGTGGGCCCCACTCCGAACCTTCTAGAACATTCCGGTACAATACCGAAAAATCCGAACATTTTCCGGTGGCCAAAATAGGACTTCCATATATAAATCTTTACCTCCGGACCATTCCGAACTCCTCGTGACGTCCGGGTCTCATCCGGACTCGACAACATTCGTAACCACGTATATCTATTACCTATAACCCTAGCGCCATCGAACCTTAAGTGTAGACCCTACGGGTTCGGGAACCATCTGCACATGACCGAGATGTTCTCCGGTCAATAACCAACAGCGGGATCTGGATACCCATGTTGGCTCCCACATGTTCCACGATGATCTCATCGGATGAACCACGATGTCAAGGACTCAATCGATCCCGTATACAATTCCCTTTGTCTAACGGTATTGTACTTGCCCGAGATTCGATCATCGGTATACCGATAACTTGTTCAATCTCGTTACCGGCAAGTCTCTTTACTCGTTCCGTAACACATCATCCCGTGATCAACCCCTTGGTCACATTGTGCACATTATGATGATGTCCTACCGAGTGGGCCCAGAGATACCTCTCCGTTACACAGAGTGACAAATCCAGCCTCGATTCGTACAACCCAATGACACTTTCGGAGATACCAGTAGTGCACCTTTATAGCCACCCGATTCGTTGTGACGCTGGTACACCCAAAGCATTCCTACAGATCCGGAGTTGCACAACCTCATGGTCTAAGGAAAATATACTTGACATTAGGAAAGCTTTAGCATACTAACTACACGATCTTTGTGCTAGGCTTAGGATTGGGTCTTGTCCATCACATCATTCTCCAAATGATGTGATCCGTTATCAACGACATCCAATGTCCATGGTCGTGAAACCGTAACCATCTGTTGATCAACGAGCTAGTCAACTAGAGGCTTACTAGGGACATGGTGTTGTCTATGTATCCACACATGTATCTGAGTTTCCTATCAATACAATTATAGCATGGATAATAAACGATTATCATGAACAAGGAAATATAATAATAACCAATTTATTATTGCCTCTAGGGCATATTTCCAACAGTCTCCCACTTGCACTAGAGTCAATAATCTAGTTCACATCGCTATGTGATCAACACTCATAGGTCACATCTCCATGTGACCAACATCCAAGAGTTTACTAGTGTCACTAAACTAGTTCACATCATCATGTGATTAAGACTCAATGAGTTCGGGGTTTGATCATGTTTTGCTTGTGAGAGAGGTTTTAGTCAACGGTCGCAACATTCAGATCCCTATGTATTTCGCAAAACTTTATGTCATATCATAGATGCTGCTACCACGCTCCACTTGGAGCTATTCCAAATTGTTGCTCCATTATCGATCCGTATCTCTACTCGAGCTATCCGGATAGTTGTTAAGCTTGCATCGACGCAACTCTTTACGTCGAACTCTTTATCACCTCCATAACCGAGAAACATATCCTTATTCCTCTAAGGATAATTTTGACCGCTATCCGGTGATCCACTCCTTGATCACCTTTGTACCCTCTTGCGGATATGTAGCAAGGCACATATCAAAGTGCGGTACTGACATAGATAGCATTGTAGAGCCTACGTCTAAGGCATAGGGGATGACCTTTGTCCTTTCTCTCTTTTCCGCCATGGTCGAGCTTTAACTCTTAACTTCATACCTCACAATTCAGGCAAGAACTCCTTCTTTGACTGATCCATCTTGAACACCTTCAAGATTATGTCAAGGTATGTGCTCATTTGAAAGTACTATTAAACATTTTGATCTATCTTATAGATCTTGATGCTCATTGTTCAAGTAGCCTAATCCAGGTTTTCCATTGAAAAAACACTTTTCAAACAACCCTATATGCTTTCCAGAAATTCTACATCATTTCTGATCAACAATATGTCAACAACATATACTCATCAGAAATTCTATAGTGCTCCCACTCACTTCTTTGGAAATACAAGTTTCTCATAAACTTTGTATAAACCCAAAATCTTTGATCATCTCATCAAAGCGCACATTCCAACTCCGAGATGCTTACTCCAGTCCTTAGAAGGATCACTGGAGCCAACATACCTTTTAGCATCCTTAGGATCGACAAAAACTTTCTGATTGTATCACATACAACCTTTCCTTACGAAGACTGGTAAGGAAACTCGTTTTGACGTCCATCTACCAGATTTCATAAATGCAGCTCATGCTAACATGATTCCGACGGACTTAAGCATCGCTACGGATGAGAAAATCTCATCGTAGTCAACTCCTTGAACTTGTGAAAAACTCTTCGCCACAAGTCGAGCGTCATAGACGGTGACATTACCGTCCACGTCCGTCTTCTTCTTAAAGATACATTTATCTCAATGGCTTGCCGATCATCGGACAAGTCCACCAAAGTCCATGCTTTGTTCTGATACATGGATCCTATCTCGGATTTCATGGCTTCTAACCATTTGTCGGAATATGAGCCCACCATCGCTTCCCCATAGCTCGTAGGTTCATTGTTGTCTAGCAACATGACCTTCAAGACAGGATTACTGTACCACTCTGAAGTAGTACGCATCCTTGTCACCCTACGAGGTACGGTAGTGACTTGATCCAAAACTTCATGATCACTATCATAAGCTTCTACTTCAATTGGTGTAGGCTCCACAGAACAACTTCTGTGCCTCGCTACACACTTGTTGAAGTGACGGTTCAATAACCTTATCAAGTCTCCACCATCCTCCCACTCAATTCTTTCGAGAGAAACTTTTCCTCGAAAGGACCTAATTCTAGAAACAATCCTTTTGCTTCCGTAATCGAGATCGAGGTATACCCAACTGTTTTGGGTGTCCTATGAAGATGCATTTTATCCGCTTTGGGTTCGAGCATATCAACCTGAAACTTTTTCACATAAGCGTCGCAGCCCCAAACTTTTAAGAAACGACAATTTAGGTTTCTCCAAACCATAGTTCAAACGGTGTCGTCTCAACGGAATTACGTAGTGCCCTATTAAAGTGAGTACGGTTGTCTCTAATGCCTAACCCTTGAACGATAGTGGTAATTCGATAAGAGACATCATGGTACGCACCATATCCAATAGGGTGCAACTATCATGTTCGGACACACCATCACACTATGGTGTTCCAGGCAGTATTAATTGTGAAACAATTTCCACAATGTCTTAATTGCGTGCCAAAGCTCGTAACTCAGATGCTCATCTCTATGATCATATCATAAAAAATTTATCCTCTTGTCACGATGATCTTTAACTTCACTCTGAAATTACTTGAACCATTGAATAATTTAGACTTGCGTTTCATCAAGTAAATATACTCAACATCTACTCGAATCATCTATGAAGTAAGAACATAACGATATTCACTGCATGCCTCAACACTCATTGGATTGCACACATCAAAAAGTGTTACTTCCAACAAGTTGCTATATTGTTCCATCTTACTCAAACCGAGGCTTTTCAGTCATTTTGCCCATGTGGTATGATTTGCATATCTCAAGTGATTCAAAATCAAGTGAGTCCAAACGATCCATCTGCATGGAGTTTCTTCATGCGTATACACCAATAGACATGGTTCGCATGTCTCAAACTTTTCAAAAACGAGTGAGTCCAAAGATCCATCAACATGGAGATTCTTCATGCGTTTTACACCAATATGACTTACATGGCAGTGCCACAAGTAAGTGGTACTATCATTACTATCTTATATCTTTTGGCATGAAAATGTGTATCACTACGATCGAGATTCAATAAACCATTCATTTTAGGTGTAAGACCATTGAAGGTATTATTCAAATAAACAGAGCAACCATTATTCTCCTTAAATGAATGAACGTATTGCGATAGACATAATCCAATCATGTCTATGCTCAACGCAAACACCAAATAACAATTATTTAGGTTTAACACCGATCCCGATGGTAGAGGGAGTGTGCGATGTTTGATCACATCAACCTTGGAAATACTTCCAACACCTAACGTCACCTCGCCTTTAGCTAGTCTCCGTTTATTCCGTAGCCTTTTATTTCGAGTTACTAACACTTAGCAACCGAACCGGTATCTAATACCCTGGTGCTACTAGGAGTACTAGTAAAGTACACATTAACATAATGTATATCCAATATACTTCTATCGACCTTGTCAGCCTTCTCATCTACCAAATATCTAGGGTGATTCTGCTCCGATGGTTGTTCCCTTATTACGAAGCACTTAGTCTCGGGTTTGGGTTCAACCTTGGGTTTCTTCATTAGAGCAGCAGCTGATTTGCTGTTTCATGAAGTATCCCTTCTTGCCCTTACCCTTCTTGAAACTAGTGGTTTCACCAACCATCAACAATTGATGCTCCTTCTTGATTCCTACTTTCGCGGTGTCAAATATCGCAAATATCTCAAGGATCATCATATCTATCCCTGATTTGTTATAGTTCATCACGAAGCTCTAGCAGCTTGGTGGCAATGACTTTGGAGAAAGATCACTATCTCTGGAAGATCAACTCCCACTCGATTCAAGTGATTGTTGCACTCAGACAATCTGAGCACAAGCTCAACGATTGAGCTTTTCTCCCTTAGTTTGCAGGCTAAGAAAATCGTCGGAGGTCTTATACCTCTTGACGTGGGCACGAGCCTGAAATCCCAATTTCAGCCCTCGAAACATCTCATATGTTCCGCGACGTTTCGAAAAACGTCTTTGGTGCCTCAACTCTAAACCGTTTAACTGAACTATCACGTAGTTATCAAAACGTGTATGTCCGATGTTGGCAACATCCACAGACGACGTTTGGGGTTCAACACATCGAGGTGCATTAAGTACATAAGCTTTCTTCGTCCGCATAATCGCCAACTGTCAACTTTCAACTATATTTTCTCTAGGAACATATCTAAAACAGTAGAACTAAAGCGCGAGCTATGACATAATTTGCAAAGGGTTTTTGACTATGTTCAGGATAATTAAGTTCATCTTATGAACTCCCACTCAGATAGACATCCTCTAGTCATCTAAGTGATTACATGATCCGAGTCAACTAGGCCGTGTCCGATCATCACGTGAGACACACTAGTCATCATCGGTGAACATCTTCATGTTGATCGTATCTACCATACGACTCATGCTCGACCTTCGGTCTCTTGTGTTCCGAGGCCATGTCTGTACATGCTAGGCTCGTCAAGTCAACCTAAGTGTTTCGCGTGTGTAAATCTGGCTTACACCGTTGTATGTGAACGTAAGAATCTATCACACCCGATCACCACGTGGTGCTTGAAGCACGAACTTTCATAGCGGTGCACAGTTAGGGGAACACTTTCTTGAAATTTTAATGAGGATCATCTTATTTACTACCGTCGTTCTAAGCAAATAAGATGCATAAACATGATAAACATCACATGCAATCAAAAAGTGACATGATATGGCCAATATAATTTTGCTCCTTTTGATCTCCATCTTCGGGGCTCCATGATCATCATCGTCACCGGCATGACACCATGATCTCCATCATCGTGTCTTCATGAAGTTGTCTCACCAACTATTACTTCTACTACTATGGCTAACGGTTAGCAATAAAATAAAGTAATTACATGGCGTTGTTCAATGACACGCAGGTCATACAATAAATAAAGACAACTCCTATGGCTCCTGCCGGTTGTCATACTCATCGACATGCAAGTCGTGATTCCTATTACAAGAACATGATCAATCTCATACATCACATATCATTCATCACATTCCTTTTTGGCCATATCACATCACATAGCATACCCTGCAAAAACAAGTTAGACGTCCTCTAATTGTTGTTTGCATGTTTTACGTGGCTGCTATGGGTTTCTAGCAAGAACGTTTCTTACCTCATAAAACCACAACGTGATATGTCAATTGCTATTTACCCTTCATAAGGACCCTTTTCATCAAATCCGATCCGACTAAAGTGGGAGGCGGCACCCGCTAGCCACCTTATGCAACAAGTGCATGTCGGTCGATGGAACCTGTCTCACGAAGAGTACGTGTAAGGTCGGTCCGGCCGCTTCATCCCACGATGCCGCGAATCAAGATTGGACTAGTAACGGTAAGCATATTGAACAAAATCAACGCCCACAACTACTTTGTGTTCTAGTCGCAAAGAATCTACGATAGACCTAGCTCATGATGCCTTTGTTGGGGAGCGTGAGCAGAAATTCAAAATTTCCTACGTGTCACCAAGATCTATCTATGGAGAAACTAGCAACGACGGGAAGGAGAGTGCATCTACATACCCTTGTAGATCGCTAAGCGGAAGTGTTCAAGAGAACGGGGTTGAAGGAGTCGACTGTCGTGATCCAAATCACCGGAGATCCTAGTGACGAACGGACGGCACCTCCGCGCTCAACACACGTACAGCCGGTGGCGTCTCCCATGCCTTGATCCAGCAAGGAGAGAGGGAGAGGTTGGGAAGACTCCATCCAGCAGCAGCACGACAGGCGTGGTGGTGATGGAGGAGCGTGGCAATCTGCAGGCTTCACCAAGCACCGCGGAGAGGAGGAGGACTTGGGAGAGGGGAGGGCTGCGCCGAGGCAAGGGTGCAACTCCCATGCGCCTCCCCACTATATATAGGGGTGAGAGGGATTATTTCTTGCCCTCCAAGTCCATTGGGGCGTTATAAAGGTGGGAGGAAAGAAATCCCATCCTTTCCTTTCCCCACCGATTGTTATCCCCTTTAGGGATCTTGATCTTATCCCTTCTGGATATGATCTTATTCCTTCTAAGGGGGGATCTTGGTGCGCCTTGACCAGGGGTGTGGGGCCTTGCCCCCACTACCCACGTTCATGTGGGTCCCCCCATGCAGGTAGGCCCCACTCCGGAACCTTCTAGAACCTTCCCGGTATAATACCGAAAAATCCCGAACATTTTCCGGAGGCCAAAATAGGACTTCCCATATATAAATCTTTACCTCCGGACCATTCCGGAACTCCTCGTGACGTCCGGGGTCTCATCCGGGACTCCGAACAACATTCAGTAACCACGTATATCTATTCCCTATAACCCTAGCGTCATCGAACCTTAATGTGTAGACCCTACGGGTCGGGAACCATGCGAACATGACCGAGACGTTCTCCGGTCAATAACCAACAACGGGATCTGGATACCCATGTTGGCTCCCACATGTTCCACGATGATCTCATCGGATGAACCACGATGTCAAGGACTCAATCGATCCGTATACAATTCCCTTTGTCTAACGGTATTGTACTTGCCCGAGATTCGATCGTCGGTATAGCGATACCTTGTTCAATCTCGTTACGGCAAGTCTCTTTACTCGTTCCGTAACACATCATCCGTGATCAACCCCTTGGTCACATTGTGCACATTATGATGATGTCCTACCGAGTGGGCCCAGAGATACCTCTCCGTTTACGAGTGACAAATCCAGTCTCGATTCGTGCCAACCCAACAGACACTTTCGGAGATACCTGTAGTGCACCTTTATAGCCACCCGATTCGCCAGACGTTTGGTACACCCAAAGCATTCCTACAGATCCGGAGTTGCACAACCTCATGGTCTAAGGAAAAGATACTTGACATTAGGAAAGCTTTAGCATACTGAACTACACGATCTTTGTGCTAGGCTTAGGATTGGGTCTTGTCCATCACATCATTCTCCAAATGATGTGATCCCGTTATCAACGACATCCAATGTCCATGGTCGTGAAACCGTAACCATCATTGATCAACGAGCTAGTCAACTAGAGGCTTACTAGGGACATGGTGTTGTCTATGTATCCACACATGTATCTGAGTTTCCTATCAATACAATTATAGCATGGATAATAAACGATTATCATGAACAAGGAAATATAATAATAACCAATTTATTATTGCCTCTAGGGCATATTTCCAACAGTAATAGTAGTAGTAGTACAACTGTGGTACACTTGATGGTAAAAATACTATTCATCCGGTCCTCACAGTGAAGTGACAACACCCTGCGCCTGAAACTAGTCCTGGCGAGGCGGCGTGTTCGGGTTACCAAAGTCAGCCTCACCACATGCCTTCGTGCGATCTGTCACCGCCAACAGACAAAGACATTGGCTATCACGCCCAAGATGCGACCCTATCCTAAAGGAACTCGAAGGTCCCACCAAGGATAGAAGCGCATCTTGAAGACGCTTTTGCAAGGTGGATATCATTACATCAACATTACATAATAGATGGGGATACATACATAAGGCACAAATGCCACAAGAGTACATCAACATCATATACAAGATAAACATCCGACTACGGATGAAACATAAACAGAAACTCAAACAAGATCCACCCTGCTAGCCCAGGCTGCCGACCTGGAACCTATCCCCTGATCGAAGAAGCAGAAGAAGAACTCAACGCAAGCAAGCATCGCTCTCGCGTCATGATCATCGCATAACCTGTACCTGCAACTGGTGGTGTAGTAATCTGTGAGCCACGAGGACTCAGCAATCCCATTACCATGGGTATCAAGACTAGCAAAGCTTAATGGGTAAAGAAAGGGTAAGTGGTGAGGTTGCAGCAGCGGCTAAGCATATATGGTGGCTAACCAACGCAAATGAGAGCGAGAAGAGAAACAAAGGAACGGTCGTGAAGCTAGTAATGATCAAGAAGTGATCCTGAACTCCTACTTACGTCAGACATAACCCAGAAACCGTGTTCTCCTCTCGATCAACCCCGAAAAGAGACGCCACGATTACGCTTTACGGTTGGTGTATTTTAGAAGAGTTTGCTTCAAGTTTGCTAAAACCGGATATTAACAAATTCCCATCTGCCACATAACCGCGGGCACGGCTCTCGAAAGTTTAAACCCTGCAGGGGTGTCCCAACTTAGCCCATGATAAGCTCTCGCAATCAACAAAGGATATTCCTTCTCCCCGGGAAGACCCGATCAGTCTCGAGTCCGGCTACAAGACATTTCGACAAACAATAAAACAAGACCAACAAGACCGCCCGATCGCCGACAATCCCGATAGGAGCTGCACATATCTCGTTCTCGTGGCAACACGGATGAGACAAGCTACGAGTAAAACCAAGCCTCGAGTTTCCCGTGGTGGCCCTTGGTGGTTTCGGTTCGAACCAGCACTTAGAGAAGCACCGGCCGGGGGCTAAAATAAAGATGACCCTTGGGTTGGCCGACCCAAGGGAAGGGTATAGGTGGTGGTGAGGCAAATGGTAAAACCAAGGTTGGGCCTTCTTTGGAGGAGTCTTATTCAAAGCGAACTGTCAAGGGGTCCCATAAATCACCCGACCGCGTTAGGGACGCAAAAATCCGGGAACATAATACCGATATGACGGAAACTAGGGCGGCAAGAGTGGAACAAAACACCAGGCATAAGGCCGAGCCTTCCACCCTTTACCAAGTATATAGATGCATTAATTAAATAAGATATATTGTGATATCCCAACAAGTAAACATGTCCCAACAAGGAACAACATCTCCATGTTCCAACAAGGAACAAACTTCATCTTCACCTGCAACTAACAACGCTATAAGAGGGGCTGAGCGAAAGCGGTAACATAGCCAAACAACGGTTTGCTAGGAAGGGTGCAAAAGGTTAGAGGCTGACATGGCAATTTGGGATGGCTTGATAAACAGGTAATAGGTAGCGCAGCATAGCGATAGAACGAAGCAACTAGCATAGCAATGATAGTAATGAGATCCAAGGTAGCGGTCATCTTGCCTGAAATCCCGCTAGGAAGAAGAACGAGTCCATGAAGAAGAACGAACGGGAGTAGTCGAACGAATCCTCACAATCGCAACATTACGGAACCGAGAAGCAACACGGAAAGAAACAAACAACATGGTAAATGCACAAGCATAAACATGGCACGATGCACAATCAAGTATGATGCATGTCCGGTTTAATGAGGCATGGCATGGCAATATGCAACAAACAATACTACCAATTAGTGGAGCTCAATATGCAACGGATTGCATATTGACAAAACACCACATTGACATATTTAGTTTGATCTCGTTTAGGTACACAACAATATTAAATGTTTTTAAACATGGCAAGGGGTGAAGCATAATTAAGCTAACTATTTAGGCAAGTTTAAATGAGGCCGGAAATAAGAAACAACAATTCCGGAAAATCCTCATATGCATAATTCAAATTTGGTACTGTTCTGCCCTAAACCACATTTTATTGTTGTTAAACAGGAAAATAAAGTGCACCATGTTAAACTAGGCATTTTTCCACCCCAAATACATATAAAGTACATTTAATTCCGAGCTACGGTTATTTAGTTATGAAATAAATCATTTTAGCATGCATTTAGGCAAATTTAAACAAACAACATCTTAAACATTTTAACATGGGATGAAAATGGCATATTATGAAACTAGATGAAATTCTATGCACTTTACATATATAATTTGTTTTAAACCGATGCATGGTTAATTAATTATTGATGCATGAACATAAGGGGGGTTTCTGCAAAACTGTAAATACTGGATAAATAGACAAATTCGCAGCGTAGGAAAAAAACCTACGCGGGCCGAATCTGTGTGGCCCAAAGTGCACAGGAGAGGGGGAGGGGTCTTGCTCACCCTGGGCCAAGGCCCGGCTGGAAGCAGAAGAGGCCGACTGGGCTTGGTGGAGAGGGGAGGCTGCAGGGCGCTGGGCCTTGGGAGGCGGCCACACGACCGCTACTGGATGAGACCAGGCGTGGTCAACGCTGACGACCCGGATCGGGCTGCGCTGCTCGTCTCGCCAGAAAGTGAGGGAAAGCAGGGCGGCGGAGGGACTTGCAGGTCGGCGTGTGAGCCGACCAGAACTCCGCGACAGGTGGGACGGCGACACGGCAAGCGCCGGAACAGGCAGGTCCGGCGAGAGGGTCTCGGATCCGTGGCGCAAGGGAGCTCCGAGGCGGGAGGAACTGAGGGCCATGGCAGGGAAGATTCAGTCAAGCGATAGGGACAAAGAGAGGGCCGGAGTGAGAGCGAGAGGAGACGAGGCGACCTGGCGTGGTGGCCGGGCAGTAGGCGCTTGGCGAGCAGAGGAGGCGACGGGGTCGGGCTCGGGACTTGAGGAGGCCGTCAGCCAGCTTGGCGCGGTCAGTGCTCAGCGAGCCCATGGCGGTGGCTGTAGAACAAGAGACGGAGAGATTAGAGAAAAGAGGGAGCAGCGGGAGGGAGGAAGGAGAGATGGGGCGGCGCGGGGCTGGCCTGGGTGTTGAGGTCGCCGGTGGGCTGGGTCGCCGGAGCGACGCGGGGACGCGAGGCCGAGGCAGGGGGCTCGAGCAGATGCTCCTGGACGAGGGGAGGTGCAGAAGATCGGGGCGCAGGCGAGGGAGCGGCTTGGTGGTGGAGCTGCTGGTCTGAGGCGTGGTCGAGGAGGCTGCTGGTTGGTCCGATTTGGAAAACGAGGAGGAAAGTGGCGGCTTCGTTTGGTGATTTGGATCAGGAGGGGATCCCAAGGAGGAGGAGACAGGGTGGAGGTTTTTGCGGCGGCGGGGAGGAAATGATTGAAGGGACTGCCTAGTCTAGGGTTTGGACTGATTTATATATACATCTGGTGGATTAGGCTAGGGGTATTTACTCCCTCCGATCGAAATCAAACGACCGAGAATAAATAGGTTAGGGAGTCCAATAAACAAAACGGAGATGTTTTGTAGACGTTAGGGGATGATCCGGACACAACGGTAACGACTGCCCGGGTCGGGTTCGGGAGTTTCGACACCGCATGACGGGTTTGGCAAAACGCCATGGAGACAAGGGGTTTTGATGAGCTGAGAAAAGAGAGAGAAGAGAGCGGTCCGGTTGATCTGAGAGGGGTCAACAGGGACAAGGAAGAAGCGGCAACTACGAGCGAATGCAAGCTTTATGAAAACAATGCCGATGCAATGCACATGATGCCATGAGATGAGATGCAAGACATAAACACAAAATGCAAAAAACAAAAGACAAAAACCCAACCAGGAAGGAAATAAAATAACACATCTCCGGAAAATGCAAGAGTTGGAGTTCCGAATATGGAAAGTTGTATCTTGGGCGTTACAACACTCCAGCACTACAAGAGGATCTCGACCCGAGATCTAGGATGGCACCGGAGAGAAAAGGAAGAGGAATATAAGAGGTAAACTAAGTTGCTTCTTTGACGAACGAGTGAAACCACGGACCTTGAGAGGTTGAGCAATTTTAAAATAAAGAGTACCGCAGAGATGAACAAGATTGCAAACAATCCGATAGAAAAGAGGAACAAGGAGTATTACGAGAACTTGAAGGTTGCAAAGACATGAATCAAGAGTTTAATGGACAAGATAGAATTCGAAACCACTCCCGGTTAAAACTAGATAGAGAAGGAATAAGATTGATATAATTTGGGCAGCACTCCGACTGTAAATGGAAGGAGTTGAACATGAACTTGACAAGATGAGAGGATACTTGATGAGATCAACAACACACTACCTCCGAAACTATTGAAAGAATGGCACAAGGGGTAAGAAAGATTTCAGACAGCTCTCCGGTAGACAAGAGAAGAAAACTTGATGAGATGAAAAAAATATTGACGAGATGATACAACACTCCGGTTAAATGGATAAGCATGAAAAGAACACGATCTTTACAAAACGAGGTGATGGGTGAAGAGAGCAACATCACAATGCCTCTGGAAGAAAGAATAGAAGATGCATCATTTGAAATAAAAGATTGGAGAAGAAAATGCCAACTTCTGCCACAAATGAGCTTGGAAAGCACCCTTCCAAGAAAGGTTATAACAGAGTTGTTGGAAAACTAACAACGAAAAACAGAAGCTTGTTATGGCCTTATGGCAAACATCTCAAAATGATGAGGTGACAACCCGCCATTAACAGAAACAATTGATTGGTTGAGATCAATGAAGATAAGAGAAACTTCTTCACCGAGATGAGAAGGAGAAAATTGGATCATTGATAAGCACCACAAATAGCTACATTCCTTAGGGAAGGCTTTAGGTGAAATATGACACAATATAACTCCAACAACGAGGTTGATGGTTGAAAAGATCTCTTGAACAAAGAGAAAATGATGGATTTAAATATCTCATTCTTAACAACTTGCGAATCATGAAACACGAAGTGAAATTGTCAAGAATGACATAAGACCACCTCAAATGACAAGGTAGAATGAATTGCATTTTGGAATGCAAGATGAAGAATGCTTGAACTCCTCAAAACAAAACATGTGTTGAACACCATGTTTATTTTAGAGTATAGCTTGGCGGATCATAGCTTCGAGAAAATGTTGAAGAACGATTGAAGAATGAAAAGAATCCTTGACAAACCACCATGTAGAGCCTCCATGAAGAACTCCGGTAATAAAAGGATGATAAAAATTAGGAGAAGTTGAAAACACAAGGTGAAGCCTTGCAATGATTTAGATGGAGCTTCGCGATTATATAACCGAGAGAACTTGAAACTCCGGAAAGAAAAGATGGACATCTTAGAACCGATAATTTATTCCTCATGAACAAACTCTGAAGGAAAGGATTAATCACTTGGATGAAACAAGAACAAGAATTATGTTATGCGTATCCTTCACCAATTTAAATTGATGACAAGCAACGGATTTGGCATACTACTTATTCTCATAGAAAGGATTAAAAGAGATATGGCGCAAACTTGTGAAGGTCTTCAAGGAACCACCGGTGGAATTTGGAAACAACGAATGATTTAATATGATAACGAAGGAAGTGAAATCTTGAACGAACCACCGTAAGAATTAAAAATGAACATGGAAAAGGCACAATTCACCGGGAAGAATGGGAAAACGAATGAAGATACTTGAGGGGATTTAGATACAAGAGAATGAAGAGATCATGAACTGATTAGAGGATATTTGAACGATTCACCGGTAAGATTTGGAGAATGATAGCTACACGCTGAGAATGAAGAATTATGACATGATGGCCTTCGAAGGAAAGAAATGGAAACAACTCATGAAATGCTCCGGATGGGTGAAAAAAATTCCCACAATCGAAAACAATTATGAGACGATGGCATCAAACTAGAACCATGAATCTTGAAGTGAATGGAGCAAGATTTAAGAGAAACTCTTCTTCGGTCTTCAAATGTTGAGAATGACGATGAGAAACATCACCATGAATTATTGAGGCACTCCGGAATGAAAATTAGAAAGGTTGACCCAACGACGAAAGAATTTGGAAGATCTTGGAGAAAAACATTTGACTGATGATAACTCATTCTTATGTCAAACTTTGAAAAGAATTTTAGAATAACTTCGGGATAATTAGAAGAGTCAGGTAAGATCCTGGGAAAAGACCTGTGGGTTAGGGCCCACTCAAAAGAAACCACCGTTGAACAATTTAAAGAGAGGTTGCACCGGTTGAATTAAATGACTTGAATGAGATAATAATCTCCATATAGCTTGAACAGATCTTGGAAGAAAAGACGAGCCTTCTGAGATATCTTCAACACTCCAAAACAAATGAATAGCGAGAAGTGAATGATTAAGAGGTGCATCGGCACGAGAAATCATTAAAAACGAGGAAAGGAATATGATGAATATCGAAAGCTTGAATTGGATCCACTGGAGAAGAAACAACAATGAAGGATGATGAACTTGAAACTGTTGAGCATCTTCATGGGAAATCACCGGATAAGAACATTGAAAGAAAAGAATGAAGAGACTTCACATGAATAAATGGATACTTGATTAAAATATATAAGTCCTTAAAGAAAAAGGGTGGGAGGGCGGGAAAACAAAGACAACTTGGGACGGATGAAACAAACACCGTTGAGAAAAAACTTAGAATTTATCTCGCAGATGTTGAAAATGATCGGATCCACTTGAAGAGAAGCACGCCGGTTGGAAAAGAATTAACATGACAACCTCGATGATCAAGAAGGATTAGTATTCACATAGCAATATGAGAACACCGTTTAGGAAAAAGGCATGGATTCAACATTTGACTTCAAAGCAACTCGAATACCACAAATAAAACAAAACAAAGGATTTGGCTTGCAGAATAAGCCGGAACAAATACATATGATAGAGATTTACCCAATCCCATATCATGCATCTATCGGAAAGATATTCTAGGAGCTACTTGAATTCCCACCTATAAACTCCCGAAACTTTACGG
This sequence comes from Aegilops longissima, assembly GCA_021605205.1. NCBI lineage: Eukaryota > Viridiplantae > Streptophyta > Magnoliopsida > Poales > Poaceae > Aegilops > Aegilops longissima. Next base: position 113,263,295 of record CM038677.1, read on the forward strand.
TTATGCAATCGGTGTTGGGGATACAGGGACACAAAATATATCACCCAAACTAACAATACCTAGATCCAGCTTGTATCCATCCGTCAACACATAACCAAGAAATCTTCGAAATCGTGTACCTCGACCTTGAAAAGCATCCGTTATATGAGTCATGGCAATACTCCCGAGCTCGCCCGAGATTGGGTTATCGGGTTATCTCACCAACAAGCTGTACAAAAGAGATTTTCGATGTCGGCAAAACTCGGTATTCAGAATCGCAACGATAAAATTGTGACGACAACACCTCGGAGCTCAACTCCCGGGACACCGCCACAACCCCTAAATGTCGGGAGGCACCAAGAACAATGTTCTCGTCACAAGACTATCGGAACGATCCCAAGATACCCGCGTGATCCTAAAAAAAAATTCGTGAAATTTGAGGCGAGGAAAGATAAAACATCTACGTCAGGAGGCCTCACCAGAGCGACGAAGGGACTGAGGAGTAAAAAGAATCCTACTCTCCGATATATATAATCCTAAGACTCAAAATAGTTTTTTTTTCTAGACTCAACAACGGCCAACAATCAAGGGGGCTCCTATGGTCGGTCGAGGCTTTGATACCAACTTGTCACGCCCAAGATGCGACCCTATCCTAAAGGAACTCGAAGGTCCCACCAAGGATAGAAGCGCATCTTGAAGACGCTTTTGCAAGGTGGATATCATTACATCAACATTACATAATAGATGGGGATACATACATAAGGCACAAATGCCACAAGAGTACATCAACATCATATACAAGATAAACATCCGACTATGGATGAAACATAAACAGAAACTCAAACAAGATCCACCCTGCTAGCCCAGGCTGCCGACCTGGAACCTATCCCCTGATCGAAGAAGCAGAAGAAGAACTCAACGCAAGCAAGCATCGCTCTCGCGTCATGATCATCGCATAACCTGTACCTGCAACTGGTGGTGTAGTAATCTGTGAGCCACGAGGACTCAGCAATCCCATTACCATGGGTATCAAGACTAGCAAAGCTTAATGGGTAAAGAAAGGGTAAGTGGTGAGGTTGCAGCAGCGGCTAAGCATATATGGTGGCTAACCAACGCAAATGAGAGCGAGAAGAGAAACAAAGGAACGGTCGTGAAGCTAGTAATGATCAAGAAGTGATCCTGAACTCCTACTTACGTCAGACATAACCCAGAAACCGTGTTCTCCTCTCGATCAACCCCGAAAAGAGACGCTCACGGTTACGCACACGGTTGGTGTATTTTAGAAGAGTTTGCTTCAAGTTTGCTAAAACCGGATATTAACAAATTCCCATCTTCCACATAACCGCGGGCACGGCTCTCGAAAGTTTATACCCTGCAGGGGTGTCCCAACTTAGCCCATGATAAGCTCTTGCGATCAACGAAGGATATTCCTTCTCCCCGGAAGACCCGATCAGTCTCGAGTCCGGCTACAAGACATTTCGACAAACAATAAAACAAGACCAGCAAGACCGCCCGATGCGCCGACAATCCCGATAGGAGCTGCACATATCTCGTTCTCGTGGAAACACCGGATGAGACAGCTCTGAGTAAAACCAAGCCTCGAGTTTCCCGTGGTGGCCCATGGTGAGGTTTCGGTTCGAACCAGCACTTAGAGAAGCACGGCCCGGGGCTAAAATAAAGATGACCCTTGGGTTGGCCGACCCAAGGGAAGGGTATAGGTGGTGGTGAGGCAAATGGTAAAACCAAGGTTGGGCCTTCTTTGGAGGAGTCTTATTCAAAGCGAACTGTCAAGGGGTCCCATAAATCACCCGACCGCGTTAGGGACGCAAAAATCCGGGAACATAATACCGATATGACGGAAACTAGGCGGCAAGAGTGGAACAAAACACCGGGCATAAGGCCGAGCCTTCCACCCTTTACCAAGTATATAGATGCATTAATTAAATAAGATATATTGTGATATCCCAACAAGTAAACATGTCCCAACAAGGAACAACATCTCCATGTTCCAACAAGGAACAAACTTCATCTTCACCGCAACTAACAACGCTATAAGAGGGCTGAGCGAAAGCGGTAACATAGCCAAACAACGGTTTGCTAGGAAGGGTGCAAAAGGTTAGAGGCTGACATGGCAATTTGGGATGGCTTGATAAACAGGTAATAGGTAGCGCAGCATAGCGATAGAACGAAGCAACTAGCATAGCAATGATAGTAATGAGATCCAAGGTAGCGGTCATCTTGCCTGAAATCCCGCTAGGAAGAAGAACGAGTCCATGAAGAAGAACGAACGGGAGTAGTCGAACGAATCCTCACAATCGCAACATTACCGGAACCGAGAAGCAACACCGGAAAGAAACAAACAACATGGTAAATGCACAAGCATAAACATGGCACGATGCACAATCAAGTATGATGCATGTCCGGTTTAATGAGGCATGGCATGGCAATATGCAACAAACAATACTACCAATTAAGTGGAGCTCAATATGCAACGGATTGCATATTGACAAAACACCACATTGACATATTTAGTTTGATCTCGTTTAGGTACACAACAATATTAAATGTTTTTAAACATGGCAAGGGGTGAAGCATAATTAAGCTAACTATTTAGGCAAGTTTAAATGAGGCCGGAAATAAGAAACAACAATTCCGGAAAATCCTCATATGCATAATTCAAATTTGGTACTGTTCTGCCCTAAACCACATTTTATTGTTGTTAAACAGGAAAATAAAGTGCACCATGTTAAACTAGGCATTTTTCCACCCCAAATACATATAAAGTACATTTAATTCCGAGCTACGGTTATTTAGTTATGAAATAAATCATTTTAGCATGCATTTAGGCAAATTTAAACAAACAACATCTTAAACATTTTAACATGGGATGAAAATGGCATATTATGAAACTATATGAAATTCTATGCACTTTACATATATAATTTGTTTTAAACCGATGCATGGTTAATTAATTATTGATGCATGAACATAAGGGGGTTTTCTGCAAAACTGTAAATACTGGATAAATAGAAAAATTCGTAGCGCAGGAAAAAAACCTACGCGGGCCGAATCTGTGTGGCCCAAAGTGCACAGGAGAGGGGGAGGGGTCTTGCTCACCCAGGCCAAGGCCATTTGGAAGTAGAAGAGGCCGACTGGGCTTGGTGGAGAGGGAGGCCTGCAGGGGCGCTGGGCCTTGGGGAGGGCCATTGGGCCACACGCAAGGCTGGATGAGACCCAGGCGTGGTCAACGCGCGACGACCCGGATCGGGCTGCGCTGCTCGTCTCGCTTGTAGCAGGGGAAAGCAGGGGCGGCGGAGGACTTGCAGGTCGGCGCATGAGCCGACCAGAACTCCGCGACGGGTGACTGGCGACGCAAGGCGTCGGGAACAGGCAGGTCCCAAGGAGAGGGTTTCGGATCCCGGCGCAAGGGAGCTCCGAGGCGGGAGGAACTGCAGGCCATGGCAGGAAGATTGATCAAGCGGCTGGGGAGAGAGAGAGGGCGGAGTGAGCGCGAGGAGACGAGGCGACCTGTCCGTGGCCGGCCGGCGGTAGGCGCGGGCGAAGCAGAGGAGGCGACGGGGTCGGGCTCGGGACTTGAGGAGGTCGTCGGCCAGCTTGGCGCGGTCAGTGCTCAGCGAGCCCATGGCGGTGGCTGTAGAACAAGAGACTGAGAGATTAGAGAAAAGAGGGAGCAGCGGGAGGGAGGAAGGAGAGATGGGGCGGCGCGGGGCTGGCCTGGGTGTTGAGGTCACTGGCGGGCTGGGTCGCCGGAGCGGCGCGGGGACGCGAGGCCGAGGCAGGGGGCTCGAGCAGATGCTCCTGGACGAGGGGAGGTGCAGAAGATCGGGGCGCAGGCGAGGGAGCGGCTTGGTGGTGGAGCTGCTAGTCTGAGGCGTGGTCGAGGAGGCTGCTGGTTGGTCCGATTTGGAAAACGAGGAGGAAAGTGGCGGCTTCGGTTGGTGATTTGGATCAGGAGGGGATCCCAAGGAGGAGGAGACAGGGTGGAGGTTTTTGCGGCGGCGGGGAGGAAATGATTGAAGGGACTTCCTAGTCTAGGGTTTGGACTGATTTATATATACATCCGGTGGATTAGGCTAGGGGTATTTAGTCCCTCCGATCGAAATCAAACGACCGAGAATAAATAGGTTAGGGAGTCCAATAAACAAAATGGAGATGTTTTGTAGACATTAGGGGATGATCCGGACACAATGGTAACGACTGCCCGGGTCGGGTTCGGGGGAGTTTCAGACACGCGCGCGACGGGTTTGGCAAAACGCCATGGAGACAAGGGGTTTTGATGAGCTCAGAAAAGAGAGAGAAGAGAGCGGTCCGGTTGATCTGAGAGGGGTCAACAGGGACAAGGAAGAAGCGGCAACTACGAGCGAATGCAAGCTTTATGAAAACAATGCCGATGCAATGCACATGATGCCATGAGATGAGATGCAAGACATAAACACAAAATGCAAAAAACAAAAGACAAAAACCCAACCATGGAGGAAATAAAATAACACATCTCCGGAAAAGGCAAGAGTTGGAGTTCCGAATATGGAAAGTTGTATCCGGGGCGTTACATTGGCGCCTCGCCTCGTCTCCTTATCCGCTCCCATAGCACCACTCCATCTCCATCTCCTTCTCCGTCTCCCTCTCCGTCTCCGTCTCCATCTCACTGTGCCCCCGTGTACCGTCGCCTCTCTCTCCTCCCCCAGTACCACTTTTCCCTCGCTAGCCGCTCCAGCACCAACATCCTTCTCCCCCGTAAATCAAGCCCCCTTCCAAACTCCACCATGGTCAAACGCGAACCGCGTAGCATCCATATGAGCCGCGATTGGAGCAATCTCCCCAGTGACATCCTCGACCTTTGTTGTTCGTGTATGGATATGTTGACCGCCCTGCGGCTGGCTGCATGCTCGAGGGACATGCACACGGTCATCGTCGAAGCGAGGCCTAGGCTTTTCAAGACACCCTGCTTGCTGCTATCTGGTCTTGCGAGATTGGCTCACCATGATACGGAGGCGTGCATGATGCCCCTCGACTTCAATCCGATCTCCATTAGCCGAAACTTCTTTGCAGGTATGTAATGTGTCTCCGTACATCATTTCCCTCGACATCGATCCGATCACCATCGCCCGAAACTTCTTGGCAGGTATGTACTAGGTCGGCATGAACTCCCACTGGATGGCTGCCTTCAGAGAAGACGGTAAAAAGTTGGTGCTCGTGAACTTCCAGACCTCCCATGAGATTATCCTTCCTCCGTTGGATTATATAGATTATTACCATCGCGGTCCAAGTCATCCAGATTACTACGTCAGTTGGACGGACCTTGTTTTGCAGAAGATTGTAATCTTCCAAGTACCCACACGACATGCGAATTACGCAGACTTCAAGCTAATTGCCTTGTTTGACAAGGGACTCGCCTATCTTTACGCCGGCGCCTTTTTTAGCTGGAGACAACTCGGCTCGCAGTGGATCATCATCAAAGCTGATACACACTTATGTGATGCTGTTGAACACAATGGCATCATCTACGCGATCGACAAAGCAGATGGCACCACGTATTGCTGGGACGGCGCGTGTAAGTTGTTTCCGTCTCATGTTAATGATCACGCCATGAGACTGTTTGAACTTTTTGTGATGATTGGCATATCCCTGTTTGAGCAGAATTTGAGTAGAACTATGGCACTATATTAGAGACGCCGTAAATCAGCTATATTTGGAATGAGTTAATTCATGCGATTGTGACCATGTCATTACAGCCAATTTGTACCCTGAATAATCAAACGGTTAGGAATATATGGATATTATCCTTATTTTACAGTAATCTATATACTACTACTAAATATGAGTGTGTATCAATGGCCATGTTAGTTTCCTCATTTTCATGATGTAGAAACATGCACCACACTGTTGGTTTCATCTAACCATACATTAGGGAAGTAAATGTGCATATGGAGAACTCTATATTTGGAAGTAGTGAAATCCTGTAATGCTTACCATGTGTACATACCTATATTCGCCCTTCAGCAATCAATGGCTAGAATAATATCCTCACAAAAAATTTGCCCATAGAACACAAGTATATAACAATGCATGGTCTGTTAGTTACCTTGAAGAATTTGTTTGTGAGGGCAGAACATGATTACATAACATGCATGACATGGTAGTTTCCTGTGAAGAATCGATTGCGAGATAACATGAGTATAACCATGCATGGCACTTCTATATTTTCGAACCCAGTATACATCCTGTATTTTCCTCCCAGTCCCAACAGGGACATATCAATACTGTTTCTTGCATTATCCTACTCATACTCTGAACAATGCTGATTTTACATTAACAATGCCTGTCCTTTTTGATATGATGCAGTGTCCCTGCAGTTACTACCCTTTGTAATTACACCACCTTTGCCAAAAACAGGGAAGCACAATTGGTTCCTCGCTCGATCAGACGACGGCAAAAGACTGATGATCATTCGGACACATGAGCCGGAAAAGTTATATTGCAAAAACCCCACTGTATACAAGCACCGTGTAATACGTGAGTATCCGGACAGTGGCTGTTACGTCTATGAGCAGGATACCAGCTTGTTGGGGTCTTTAGGATTTTTTAGTTGGAGGCGGGTAAACAGCCTTGGTTCACACTCTCTGTTTCTCGGACTCAATTATCCGATTAACCAGGAGATCACCGTTGGCAAGGACCTTGATGGCAGAGAGGCTCTGTTTGCTATGGAAAACTGTGTCTACACGGCGAGCCCTAGGAGTTCGGGAGCATACTCCCCTGATTGTCAATGATACAGCCTGCAGCCGAAAGAAGGTGAGAATGACAAAGGCATCCGGATTAACTTTGATCCTTGGATGTCTCAATTACAACAGGCAGTGATGTGGTTCAAGCCTTCAAGTTGATAGGTAATTGGGCTGTTGCATCGAAAGGGTGGAGTACTGGTGTCTCCGGATCACAGGTCGCTAAAGCGGGGCCGCAAATTATGATGGTGTTGGATCATCTCTTCGAATGACTTTGTTGTCTTTGCTGCTAGTTCTGGATGGGTAGTTCTTTCTTTTGTTATGCATATTCCTTGTCATTTGGTTATCCTCGTCTATGTCACTCTTTCTATGTAATAGTTGCTACATTTAGAATGTCATTCTCGCCGGATCACGAGTCGGCGCTGCGCAGTGGGTGCGTTTTGGTGGTGTAGCAAGACTTCTTATGAACTATCATGTCTTGTTGTTTATGTCAATAGTAGTCACTAGTCGGTGTTTGAATGTTGTATATATCGTTGTTTGAACTGTTTATTGTCTCGAACTCTTGGTGGGCTAAATGAGGGCATCACCATTCTCCGGTGTTTAGAGTATATCTCCTTTTTCAAGTTATATAATTTGAGCTCACTGTCTTTTCGATGATGTACACTTGTTTGGGCGGTGAGGTGTCATTGAATATGGGCGAGTAGTAACGCAATGCCAAACAGGTCAATTATGACTCTCGGGCGGGCTCTCAAAAGATCCTGAAAAAAAGGTCGGGCTCTCCAAAAAGAAATAATAAGGACTCTTAGGCCGACATGTGGGCGCCACCGGTGTTTTCGTGCGCTATGCGCCAGAGCATATTGGCGCGTGCTCGAAATTCATGCTACCTTTTCATCCCCGTTCCGCCCTCCCCACCTCTGGAATCTCGATTCCTACTCCAGTTCCCCAAATCCCCTCCTGTACTCCACGTACTCAAGCGCACTATCATGTCGCGGTCAACGCGGATCTCCGAGCCGGAGATCACGAGGTCCGTCCTGCCTTGATCCTTTGTGTCTTTGGCGCTCACAGTGGCATGGCGGTAACAGCGACCAGTTTGCGGCAAAGTGCTGATGGTAACAATCAACGGCGACCGGCCTCCCGTCTTGCCGTACGACCTTGTCAAAGCTCTTGGCATTGCGCACGGCATCCAAATAAGTGACTTGCTCGTTGAAGTCTGTCCGCCACCGGCTGATTTCTTCGTCAGGTTCCGAACAACTTTCGACTACAGTCGTGTGTTCGAATCTTCTGGCGTTTGTTCTGCGATGGCGTATTGGTGAGCTTTGATCGGTGGCACCGGGATGGGGCTCGGTGCCCTCGAGCTTGAGTTTTAACAAAGCTTACCTTCCACGGCATGCCTCAACATGCTTGGAACAGCGAGTCCATGAACGAGCTTATCAACGACCTTGGAGGTGAGCTTGTAAGTATGTTTGTTCCTCCAGACAGCTGGGCTCTGACGGTTATGGCATGGATGAAGAAGTCGTCCACCATATCGAAGGTGATTGGTGTTGAGATACCGGTGCAGGAACCGGGGTTGTACTATTCATCGCCACCAAGGCCGCCGCGGACCACATTAGGGATGTACCTGTATCGAGTGTTCGTGCATGTCGAAGAAGTGGTCAATCCATCAATTGAAGTCTGCCGCCCGCTGGTGGTGTGGTCCGTCGACAACGTCCATTACAGAGTCAACGTCGGACTTTCCCGTGTTGCTCGGGCGATGGATGGCACAGGCCTACTCCATCGCTGGCGGAGGAGGCCTTGCTTCTTAGGGAGAAGAGGCGGGGCTGCCTGCTGCATGTGTTCTAATTTTAGGTAACAACTGAATCTTGTCGATAGTACTAGTTAAATCCGAGCTATGGGTGCGAAAGCACGATATGCCGGTACATTTGATTGTGACCTGTTCTAATTTTGTACCTAAACTTTTTTAGAAAGGGTTGTCGTCAACTTAATGTGCTAGCAGAACTTATTGTGTTGTCATCATTTTCTTTGCACAACATTCAAGATATTTCCCGTCATTTATAAAGATGATGAACCGTTATATACGACTTCGTTGGTTTCAACATAGCCCTTCCGTAGCGATCCTTTGCTTCCATCATGATTATGCCGCTGCGTGAAATTTTTGTATGCAAGTTCGGTGTGCTATGATGTTCTATATGATTGTGTCAACTATATAAGTTTTCTTGAGCATCAGCAATGCATATGGCTGAAAGATGTATTCTGAGAATCGACCGATGGGTCTCTCTCTCTCTCTCTCTCTCACACACACACACACACACACACACGCTTTACGCACAAGTGGGACCCATTGAATTATTTATTTGCTCATGACAGCTTTTAATTAGGTTCCTTTGTAATCCAACTTTTTCTTAAGTTATTAATTGAGCTCAATGACTTCAAAAGTTGTCTGAAGCCTTGTTTGGGCCTTTCCGGCCCCTGAATGTGGGCTGAGTAACCATGTTAAGTTGTCTTTGTACTACAGGCCTTTTTTTCAACATCAACAATGCAAGCGGGCGACAGTTGTACACAATATCCGGGTCAACTTGCTATCCGCCCGCTGGCTGCAAAGTTTCCTAGGAGGTATGCATTAGGCTTAACAAGAAAATGGACTTTAAGAAATAATAAATGGGATGTAACTATAATAATTGGGCAATTACTATGCACCAAACACGCAATTAGTTTGAAAAATATATTATTTTTAGAATTTGGAAATTTTAATTTCATTACTTGTTCTTGTAGCAATAATATTTCGTTGGATTTGAACGTGATACAACTTTATTTTGAAATTATATTTAACCTGACTAGAAATTTCGGATAAAAATATTTCGGATCCCATCAAAATGTGGGAATTCTTTTTTGAATTCTATTTTGAGCGGTTGTTTGAAATTATTAATCGTTGTCCTAGCTAGAAGTTGGGCTGTACTTTTAACAAACCCGTAAATGGGCTGTAGTAAATTCCATTAGAATTGAAAAATGGGCTGTACATTCTTACAAATCGCAAATGGGCTATATGTTCTCTGCCAAATCTGAGCTGTGGGCCTACTAAGTTGACGCGTATCAAGGGCTTTGTCAACTTAGTCAATATAAACGATTCTACCTGCAGTGATCGTATGATGTCCATCCAACGGCCGTAGTGCTTCTTTAACCTCTGGTCTTCTTGCTCCAGCCGCCCAAAGCAGCGTCGGTCGTGTCGTGTGCTCCTGCCTCCCGTGGCCGACTGTGATGCCGCGGAGGCCTCACCGCCCTGTACTACTCCCACCGTTGGTAAGGCCATCCCTCTACTCACCCACACCCCCTGTTATTCTGCGGTGACGGCAGCCTCACACCGCAGCCGAACCAGTGAACCCTCGTACTCCTCTTCGCGCGGGCTACCACTGCTGCGTCTTCCCCGGCTCCGCGTCGTCCCCTTCCTAGGCATCACCGTCGTCCAGACCACCGCCCTGGTGCTCTCGGCGCGGCGTGGTCAACGTGGTCAATGACCGACTTCCATCGGAAGAGTACCGTACGTGGAGAGGCGGCATTTGGGTCCGGTGCCGCAAGGAAGTGCCTCCTTATTACGTGCAAAATAATTATTCCTCCACCTGAAAGCAGGGACCCACCGGACAGGCCACCTTATTTCGCGAAAAAAACATTTCCCCCTGACTGCTGGGACCCACCGGACGAGCCAGCTTATTTCGTGAAAAAAACGTTCCCCGCGCTGTCAGCTCGGACCCACCGGAAGTGCCTCCTTATTACGCACAAAAAAATGAATACTCCCCCTGCTAGCTAGGACCCACCATGGTGGGAGGCTGACTTGTGGGCCTACTAGGTTGACTGGGATAGGGGCCTTTGTCAACTTTAGTCAATATGAATGATTCTAGCTCCAGTGACCGTACGATGGTCATCCAACAGCTGTAGTGCTTCTTCAACCTTTGGTGTTCTTGCTCCAGCCGCCCAAAGCAGCGCCGGTCGTGTCGCATGCTCCTGCCTCCCGTGGCCGGCTGTGTTGCCGCTGAGGCCTCACCGCCCCTACTATTCCCCTCGCTGGCCGGGCCCTGCGGCGACGGCAGCCTCACATCGCAGCCGAACAGTGAACCTCGTACTCCTCTTCGCGGGCTTCCCTTCTGCGTCTTCCACAGCTCCCGTCGTCCCCTTCCTAGGCCTCGCCGTCGTCCACCGCCGTGGTGCTCTCGGTAGCGGTGTGGTCAATGTGGTCAACGACCTACTTCCATCGGAAGAGTCTTCAGACGTGGAGAGGTGACAGCTGGGTCCACGGCATCCGCAAGGAAGTGCCTCCTTATTCGCGGAAAATAATTATTCCTCCACGACAGCGAGGGACCCACCGGACAGGCCACCGATATTTCGCGAAAAAATGTTTCCCCGACTGCTGGGACCCACAGGACGGGCCACCGTATTTCGCGAAAAAAACGTTCCCCCCGCTGTCAGCTCGGACCCACCGGAAGTGCCTCCTTATTACGCACAAAAAAAATGAATACCCCCCTACTAGTTGGGACCAACCTTGGTGGGAGGCTGACTTGTGGGCCTACTAAGTTGACTGGGACGGAGGCCTTTGTCAACTTTAGTCAATATATGAACGATTCTATCTCCAGTGACCGTACGATGTCCATCCAACGGCCGTAGTGCTTCTTCAGCCTCTGGTCTTCTTGCTCCAGCCGCCCAAAGCAGTGCCGGTCGTGCCGCCTTCTCCTGCCGTCTGTGGCCGGCTGTGATGCCGCGGAGGCCTCACCGCCCCCTACTACTCCCACCGTTGGCCAGGCCATCCTCTGCGCACCACACCCCTGTTATTCTGCGGCGGCAGCCTCACACCGCAGCCGAACAAGTGAACCCTCATACTCCTCTGGCGTGGGCATCCCTGCGCGTCTTCCCGGCTCGCGTCGTCCCCTTCCTAGGCCTCGCGATCGTCCCACCGCCTGGTGCTCTCGGGTGGCGTAGTCAACGTGGTCAAGGAATGGCTTCCATCGGACGTGGATTATGCGTGGAGAGGGCGACAGGTGGGTCCTGACGGCCGCAGCAAGGAAGTGCCTCCTTATTACGTGCAAAATAATTATTCCTCCACCTGACAGCAGGGACCCACCGGACGGGCCACCGTATTTAGCGAAAAAAACGTTTCCCCCTGTCTGCTGGGACCCACCAATTACATCTTCGCACGCAAGGAAGTGCGTCCGAAAAAAAACGATTCGCCCCCCTGACTGCTGGGACCCACCAGCTACATCGTCGCACGCAAGGAAGTGCCTGACAGTCGGGACCCACCTCGTCGAAGCGTACGTAGCATTGTCATTCTGGTCGCGAACGTGTACGTACATATATACTGATGGATGTAGAGGCGCGCACATGTCGTAGTAGAGGCGCGCACATACAGCGGTGAGGGTGCAAGAAAGAAAATACGGCCACGTACGTACATACGGGCAGGGTCTCCAACGCCTATCGTGCATACGTACATGGCTGGGTCGAAATAGAGAAATAGCATGTCGTCGTGTTCATGGGGAGCCAACCGGCTGGGTCGGAACGGAATGCGTGGTCGTGTTCATCGGGAGGGCTTGGACGGAACAGGCGATGGAAACGAGGCCTGGCGTACCGCACAACGGAGGAAACAGCCTTGTGTTCCACCGGCCACGTTCGAAATGGGGTCCTGTTGATCGAGAGGGCTGGCGTATCGCAAAGCGGAGAAGCGGACGTCCCACGGTCGAAAGCAGTCTGTTGATCGGGAGAGGGTGTGGCGACCGCAAAAATGGAGAAGCGGACCTCCTACGGTCGAAGCGGAAGTCTGTTGATCGAGAGGGTGTGGCGTACCGCAAAAGCGGACAAAACGGACTGTGTTGGGCGCTACGGTCAAACGGGGAGTCTGTTCATCGGGAGGGTGTGGCGTCGCAAAGCAGGACTCCACGGATATTGTTCATCTCCACCGTCGACCTCCTCCAGCCTCCACAGGCTACCGTCGACCTCCTCCAGCCTCCACGGGCTCTGTTCATCCAGCCTCCACCGCGCTACTCCACGGCTCTTGTTCAACCACCCCTCCACGGGCACCCCTCCATCGTCTCTGTTCATCCAGCCCTCCACACCACGGGGTCTGTTCAACCACCCTCCACGGCCACCCTCCACCGTCTACTATTCATCCAGCCCTCCACACCACGGGTCCTATTCATCCAAAACAACGCCACCGCTCATTATTCATCCAAAGCCCCATAGCGCCATTGTTCATCAATCGATCGACTTGATTAGCGGCAGCAGCGAAGAATCGCTCCATCGGGTTGATTAACAGCCATCGATCGATCGCTCGGGTTCGATGTAGCGTAAGCTGCGGTCTGTCGCTTTCGGGTTGATTAGAGCCCAACGCCTCGCTTCGGTTCGATTAGAGCGAACGCCCGCACACCAGCAGCGCACAGACGACGAGAGAAAGCAGCGCATCGCTCAGCCCCGACCTCCCACCGTAACCGGCAACTCCCAGAAATTTTCCTCCCCTCGCTTCTACCACGGTTTTTTTCGTCATGGACGGCCCAAAGAATGTCATGCAGCTGCGTCTCCGGCCTGCCCAGGACGAAAAGCCCATTTTCTGTCATGATTTTTGTCATAGAAGTAGGAGCCCACCACATCTATGATGATACCGGGTTTTGTCACAATTATCGTCATAGAAGTGTTGAGGGAGTCCTGGAATAGGGGGTGTCCGGATAGCCGGACTATGACCTTTGGCCGGACACCTCGACTATGAAGATACAAGATTGAAGACTTCGTCCCGTGTCCGGATGGGACTTTCCTTGGCGTGGAAGGCAAGCTTGGCGATACGGATATGTAGATTTCCTACCATTGTAACCGACTCTGTGTAACCCTAACCTCTTGGTGCCTATATAAAGCGGAGGGTTTTAGTCCGTAGGATCGAACAACAATCATACCATAGGCTAGCTTCTAGGGTTTAGCCTCTCGATCTCGTGGTAGATCTACTCTTGTACTACCCATATCATCAATATCAATCAAGCGGAGTAGGGTTTTACCTCCATCGAGAGGGCCCGAACACAGGTAAAAACATCGTGTCCCTTGTCTCCTGTTACCATCCGCCTAGACGCACGATCCGGGACCCCCTACCCGAGATCCGCGGTTTTGACACCGATATTGGTGCTTTCATTGAGAGTTCCTCTGTCGTCATCTATAGGCCCGATGGCTCCTCCGATCATCAACAACGATGCGCTCGAGGTGAGACTTTTCTCCCGGACAGATCTTCGTGTTGGCGGCTTTGCATTTGCGGCCAATTAAGCAGCCATCTGGAGCAGATTGAAAGCTACGCCCCCGCCACCGGTCAGATTTGGAAGTTTGAACTACACGGATGACGTCGCGGAGACTTGATCTTGACGGGTTCGAGCCACAGCCAAGCGCCGCCTTTATCACGAGTGGCATGATCTAGCTCATCGCCAAACGGTGTCCTTGAGGTCGCACCGGTGTCGCTCCGACCTTTAGCTCGAGCCGATTGCGCCGATCGGGGCGGGTGGTGGACACCGCCTCGGGGTTGTGATCTCTCTCGCAATTTAGCCATACACCTACCCGTCCTTTGCGAAGCTCATGACTCAAGGTACGGACTCCGAGCCTTCGCGCCCGCCTAATCGAATCCGATTGGCGCCGATCATGGAATTCACCACGCGGACATCTTTCAAAGACTCGCCTTTGGCGACATCCTGAATTCACTAAAGTCTCTCTCTTTATCGGAGAGCCTGGCGGATTATGGTCGGGAAGGTTGGGATGCGACGACGAAGAAATTCAAAGCCCACCCACCACCCACTTCGTAGCCACCGCCGATGATTTAACCGACATGCTCGACTTCGACCGAAGACATCGACGGTATGGACGGCGATGCGAGAGCGACCAAGAACCAATGCCACATGTGGCACTGGAAAAGGCCACCTCGTCATACGACATATACATGATGGACATCCCAAAAGATGGGAATGGCGATGGAACAGCGGAGGATGAACCCTCCAAGAAACAGCCTAAGCGCCGGCGTCAGCGGCGCCGCTCTAAATCCCGCCACAGCAAAAACGGTGATTCCGGCACGGGAGACAATAACACCCCAGACAGTGCCGAAGATAACCCCCTCCAACAGGATTCAGCGCAGGAGGATGGAGAAGCCAGCCCTCGTGAGAGAGCGGCAGAAAGAGAGGTAGAGGACGATAATTACATACCTCCCTCCGAAGATGAGGCAAGCCTCGGCGATGATTTAATTAAATCGTGCCCGAGGATCCCGTCGAACAAGAGCGTTTCAAACGCAGGCTCATAGCCACGGCAAGCAGCCTCAAGAAAAAGCAGCAACAACTTAGAGCTGACCAAGACTTGCTAGGCGGCGGATGGACTGAAGTCCTTGCGGCGAAGAGTATGAACTCGGCGCCCCTCAGAGCTACCTAAAACGCAGCTGCTACCCGATTAGAGGAGGAAGCACCCAAACCTACATCACCAGCGCATGATCGGCTGACCGGCCACCTCGTGGCGCGATAGAGAGGCCTCGGCCCTCAACTCAAGCCGCACCCCGGCGCCGCTCAAAAAATACCAAGGCGCGGGGAAATGCGCCAGACCTGCGAGATATATTGGAGGACAAGGCAAGGAAAAAAAGATGATCTACGGATCGTGTGGGCGCCTCACGACACGTGACGATAACCGTCACGCCGGATATGGCAACTCCGGCCGGGCCGAACACAGTAGACAAAGCTCATTTGAGCTGTGTCGTGATATAGCCCAATACAGAGGCGCCGCACACCCACTGTGCTTCACAGATGAAGTGATGGATCATCAAAATCCCTGAGGGTTTCAAACCCGTAAACATTGAATCATACGATGGCACAACAGATCTTGTGGTTTGGATCGAGGACTATCTCCTTCACATCCACATGGCCCGCGGCGATGATCTACACGCCATCAAATACCTCCCACTCAAGCTTAAAGGACCAGCCCGGATTGGCTTAACAGCTTGCCAGCAGAGTCAATTGGTTGTTGGGAAGACCTGGAAGCCGCATTCCTCGACAATTTCCAGGGCACATATGTGCGAGCACCAGACGCCGATGACCTAAGCCACATAATTCAGCAGCCAGAGGAATCGGCCAGAAAATTCTGGACACGGTTCCTAACCAAGAAAAATCAAATCGTCGATGTCCGGATGCAGAGGCCCTTGCAGCCTTCAAACACAACATCCATGATGAGTGGCTTGACCGGCACCTAGGACAGGAAAAGCCGAAATCCATGGCAGCCCTCACAACACTCATGACCCGCTTTTGCGCGGGAGAGGACAGCTGGCTAGCTCGTAGTAACAACATGACCAAGAGCCACAGTAATTGGATACCAAGGACAACAATGGCAGGTCGCATCGCAACAAGCGAAGCGCCGCGTAACGGCGATAATCTTTGAGGATCTGACGATCAATGCCGGATTTAGAGGCTCTAAACCTGGTCAGCGGAAAAAGCCATTTAAAAGAAATACTCTGGGCCCGTCCAATTTGGACCGAATACTCGATCGCTCGTGCCAGATACACGGCACCCCCGAAAAACCAGCCAATCACACCAATAGGGATAGTTGGGTGTTCAAGCAGGCATGCAAGTTAAATGACGAAAACAATGACAAGGGGCTGCATAGCGATGACGAGGAGGAGCCCCGGCCGCCGAAAAATAGAGGATAGAAGGGCTTCCCCACGCAAGTGCGGACGGTGAACATGATATACGCAACCCACATACCCAAAAGGGAGCGGAAGCGTGCACTAAGGGACGATATGCGATGGAGCGATCGCCCCAAAGTTCAACCCGTGGTCTTCCCGCCGATCACTTTTGATCGAAGGGACCACCCCACTAGCATCCGCCATGGTGGATTCTCCGCATTGGTTCTAGACCCAATCATTGACGGATTTCATCTCACTAGAGTCCTAATGGACGGCGGCAGCAGCCTGAACCTGCTTTATCAGGACACAGTGTGCAAAATGGGCATAGACCCATCAAGGATCAAACCCACGAAGACGACCTTTAAAAGCGTCATACCAGGTGTAGAGGCCAAGCTATGCAGGCTCGATTACACTTGAAGTGGTCTTGGATCCCCGGATAACTTCCGAAGCGAGGAGTTAATCTTCGACATAGTCCCGTTCCGCAGCGGCTATCACGCACTGCTCGGACGAACCGCACTTGCAAAATTCAATGCGGTGCCGCACTAAGCATATCTCAAGCTCAAGATGCCAGGTCCTCGAGGAGTCATTACGGTCAATGGAAACACCGAATGCTCTCTCGGGACGGAGGAGCACACGGCCCTCGCGGGCGGAAGTACAAAGCAACTGTTAAGGCAATTTCGAGTCCGCTATTAAACGTCCGGACACCGTCGCCGGAGTAACCTACAACAAGACCGCTGGCACGTTCCGAGCACGCATAGCAATGCGGCCCAAAGCCCCCACCCTCGCGAAATTGCGAAACCGATTATTACGCGTACATAATTACGCCTGGAAATACCATGGGCATAGGGAAGGGGCACGACCACGGCATGCCCGAATGCGGCTCAACCGCACTGGGGCCCCGATTGTGTCATTCTTTTCTTTTCTTTTTACTTTCAGGACTCCGTTCTTACGAAGCCCTGTCTGGCAGTAGAATCGCCGAACACACGATGCAACAGCCAGGGAAGCAGAAAGCTACGTCGAGTGTCCAGGTGGTCTCTATTATGAGCAGTATACCTGTTTTACACACCATCCCGCGGCTTACCCCTGGAGGGGGACATGTTTAAAAGTCCCGTCCCTTGCTTATCGCACTATTTGTACCGTTCTGCTCTTACTACAGCCCTTTTGAATAAACAATACATAGCTTCTGCCTATTATTGAATTCCCTTTTTTCTATATATATATATATATGTTCATTTATGACATTGTGCAACCGTACACTTTGGTACGTGCAATACACCAGGGGCTTAAGTACCCCACAACATGGTGTGATAAGTCCGAACACTTCCACAAGTGCGGCACCCCGAACTTATAGCATTATATGCATCGGCTCCGAATCATGTCTTGGGTCAATAGTTGGGTTTGCCCGGCTCCCATGTTTTGGTACCTTATGTTCCGTTATATCGGCTAAGGTAGTGCTGGGAGAACCACTGCGATTGTGCCCCGGTTGAGCTGGGTTAAGCACCTCAGTGGAGAAAGCTAAAACTGACCGTCATGATAGGGCGAGAGCCGGTCGCTGTTCGAGAGGTTTTCGAGTCCCTAAAGACTTATGCCGCTTAGAGCGAGGAGTCGGCATTGTCCGGCCTAGGAGTGGATAGCGCCCCGAACTCGGTCTTCCGAATACCAGGGGCTTTGCCGAAATTTAAAATTATAGAATTCTATGGCTAAGTGAGAGTGTTCAAGCATTATAGTCCAGTTGCCTTGTTCGTTGCGTTGAGCGCCTCCCTCGAAGGACACAAGAATGGGAACAAGAGCGCTCAAGTTTATCCCGAACACCCTAGCACTCGTGGCATGGGGGCTGAAGCCGACGACTCGCCATCTCTCAAATTTAATACACGGCCGCCTGAAGGTAATATTTTAAATTCAAAAGTGTTGCTTAGCGATATGAACAAGTTTTCAGCGACAGACAACAAATGCGAGTCTACTAAAAATTACATCTTTGGAGCATTCATCCGCTATAAAGCGGGCACCCTTCAGACGCCCTCATAATACATTTCAGGCTTGCGATGCTCCTTGCACGGTGGTGGTCCGTTCGTCACAAGCTTCTCGGCGTCCATCTTGCCCCAGTGCACCTTAGCACGGGCAAGGCCCCACGGCACCTTCGATGCGAGCGGAGCGCTTGACGACTTCAACCCATGGACAAAGGCCCACCGGCCGCCTCACCAGCCCAAGTAGCTCCTGTGCATGGCTTCCTTAGGCCATAGCCGAACTATGAGGCCTTTCATGGCCTGTTCGCCACCTTATGGAGCTCGACCAGCTGCTTCAATTGGTCGCTTAAGGGCACGGGTGTCCGCCTCAAGATCTCGAGACAGAACACCTTCTCCGAGAGCTTCCCTCCTCGGCTCGGTAGAATGCGGCAGCATCGGACACACCGCAGGCAGATCTGCAAATGCTCTGGAGAGCTCCGGATTCGGGTAAGTAATGATAATTCACTTTCACATGCTTGCTTTGCATATAGAATGCCTTACCCGCCGCTATCTTCTTCATCGCCTCAATTTCCTGGAGGGCTTTTTGGGCTTCGGCCTTAGCGGCTTTGGCGCTCTCAAGGGCCGAGGCGAGCTCGAGCTCTCGAGTCTTTGAGTCACGCTCCAAACTCTCGTGTTTTTCCACGAGAGCCTGGAGCTCTTGCCGCACCTCCGCCACCCGCGCCTCCTGCTTCTCTCGCTCGGTGCGCTCCGCGGCCGCATTGCTTTCGGCCTTGGACACCGCTTCCTTCAGGGTCGCCACCTCGTTCGTGGCCCCTGCAGTATTCACGTTATTCCTGTCATCTTTTGCAACCACATCTTTTAAATACTCCCATAAGGTATTACTTACCTTCCTTGTCCTCGAGCTGCTTTTTGGCAAGTCCGAGCTCGTTCTCGGACCGCTCGAGGCTCTGCTTCAATGCATCAACCTTCGCAGTCAATGCGGCAGAGGTCAGCAGCGCAGCCTGCATTCCCATATTGACATACTTATGTTAGACTCCTGCGTATATCTTTTGGATCCTCAGCTCGGCTTTTTCTTTCCGAACACCAAACTGAGCATCAGGAGCTACTGTCTATGCGGTAATATTTTTATATATCTTAAATACATACCTCAAAGCCTGTTAGAAGGCTGGCACATGCTTCGGTCCGCCCGCTCTTGGCGGATGAACTTCTCGATCACCACACTCATAACAGTGCGGTGCTCCTCGTCGATGGAAGCGCCGTTAAGCGCCTCCATCAAATCATCCGGTGCCTCCGGTTGGACGGAGGTCATCGGCGTCGCAGTCTTGCCCTTCTTACGAAGGGGTCGCCTGCCGGACTCCGGAACCACTGAAGGTTCTGGTACGAGTCCGGCACAGGGCCGGACTTGAAGCCCTTCGGGGTTTTATCCCCTTTGCGCCCGGAGTCCGGGAGGTCGCCTTGCGGCGCCTCCTGGGCCACCTCCTCCTGGCTGGGCCCCTTTTGGGACTCCACCCCGGCGTCATCCGCGGCGGGAGGAGACGAGGCGGTCGGAAGTGAGGTGCTATTCACATCCGACGAATCCAGGGAGCCGCTCGACGAAGCGTCGAGCCCGTCTTTGGGCGGGCTGCATGGTTATACTCGGCGTTAGAAGATGTTGTGCGACAAATGGAACGCCATGAGTTATTCTGGTGTCCGGACACTTACGATTTCGCCAGGGGCTTGGTCCTTGGTGGCCACTCCTCTCCGCCGTCGTCGGCGTTGGTGGTGTAGTCCGGAGGGAGGGTCCTTCCCTTCTTGGACCCTCCGGCCTCCCCAGTTGGGGCGGCCTTCCTTTTCTTCTCTCCCCCCGCTGGGGGAGAGGCCTCTTCCTCCCCTCGTCTTGGCGGGGGAGGAGTCCGCCGAGTCATTGGACGATGAGTCCGACAACACCTGGCGCCGGGAACTCCTTCGGGTCCCCGTGGCCTTCTTCTTGTCCTTCTTCTTCGGCACCACGTAAGGTGCCGGAACCAGCAGCCCCGTCAATCGGGCGTCCGTTGGGTCTTCTGGCAAGGGAGCCGGACAGTCAACCCGTCGGACGTCTTCTGCCGATCTGTCAAAGGTGAGGGAGTTTAAGATCCGCATAGAGTCAAACTATGAAAAAAGAGTCCCGTAAAGGGTAAAATAGCTTACCTCGCTGGCTTGATGCCACGAGCTGAATCCGCGATCTTCGGTAGCAGATGTGGGTGCCTCGGCGCCCTTGAACAGCACCTTCCAGGCATCTTCGTATGTAGTGTCGAAGAGCCGGCTCAAGGTTCGGTGTTGTGCCGGATCAAACTCCCACAAGTTGAAGGCCCGTTGCTGGCATGGGAGGATCTGGCGGATGAGCATAACACGACTACGTTGACAAGCTTGAGCTTCTTGTCCACCAGGTTTCGGACGCAGGTTTGGAGTCTGGTCAGCTCTTCCGAATTACCCCACGTCAGGCCCATCTCTTTCCATGAGGTGAGCCGTGTAGGGAAGCCAGATCGGAATTCGGGGGCTGCCGCCCATTTAGAGTCGCGCGGCTCAGTAATGTAGAACCACCCCGATTGCCACACCTTTATGGTCTCCACGAAGGAGCCCTCGAGCCATAGGACGTTGGCCATCTTGCCCACCATGGCACCTCCGACACTCCGCTTGGCGGCCGCCCACTACCTTCAGCTTGACATTGAAGGTCTTCTACCATAAGCCGAAGTGGGGCTAGATGCAGAGGAAGGCCTCGCACACGACGATGAACGCCGAGATGTTGAGGATGAAATTCGGGGCCAGATCGTGGAAATCTAGGCCGTAATAGAACATGAACCCCCGGACAAATGGGTGAAGTGGAAACCCTAGTCCGCGGAGGAAGGGGGGAGGAACACCACCCTCTCATGGGGCCTGGGGGTGGGGATGAGCTGCCCCTTGTCGGGGAGCCGATGTGCGATGTCGTCGGACAAGTATCCGCCTTCCACAGCTTTTTTGATGTGCCCTCCGTGATGGAGGAGGCCATCCACTGCCTCCCGCTCCGGACATAGTTGGAGAAGGTTGAGGTGGGATGTGCGGACTTGGGCGCTGGAGCTCGAGTCTTGTGAAATGGATAAGCAAAGGAGGAAGAAGGCGTGTGTGAAAAAGTGGATCCTTATCCCCTTATATGGACGGACAAAGCTATGCGTCCCCACCGGCCTGATAAAACTCGTTTATCTCCCAAGCGCCGTAATCAATGGCGCGGTTGGGTTACCCACGCCCGTATTGATGAGAATCCCGGAATAAGGGGACACGATCTCGCTTTCACAAGGCGTGCCAAGGAAACCGCCTTGCTAAACGCTACCGAGGTGGGACAAGAAAACGATTGAATAAAGGCTTGGCCGTGGTGTGATGTCACGCTGCGAAATACGTCAGAAGATTGAACTTGTGTAAATATTATTCTCTCTACGGTGGTATGTGGAACTTATTTTGCAGAGCCAGACACTATCCTTGTGTTCAAAATCTTCTATGAAGTATTCGGAGGAGGAACCCGCCTTGCAATGCGAAGACAATATGCGTCGGAATAATCGTCATTGAAGCCTGGTTCGAGGCTACCGAGGAGTCTGGATTAGGGGTGTCCGGATAGCGGACTATGACCTTGGCGGACTCTGGACTATGAAGATACAAGATTGAAGACTTCGTCACGTGTCCGGATGGGACTTTCCTTGGCGTGGAAGGCAAGCTTGGCGATATGGATATGTAGATTTCCTACCATTGTAATCGACTCTGTGTAACCCTAACCTTCTTCGGTGCCTATATAAACCGGAGAGTTTTAGTCCGTAGGACGAACAACAATCATACCATAGGCTAGCTTCTAGGGTTTAGCCTCTCTGATCTCGTGGTAGATCTACTCTTGTACTACCCATATATTAATATTAATCAAGCAGGAGTAGGGTTTTACCTCCATCGAGAGGGCCCGGACCTGGGTAAAAACATCGTGTCCCTTGTCTCATGTTACCATCCGCCTAGACGCACAATCCGTGACCCCCTACCCGAGATCCGCCGGTTTTGACACCGACAAGTGTCATATGTATGACAGAAAAAATTTCGTTCGGCCCAAAATGTCACGGATGTGTCTTTTTTCTGTAGTGCCTCTCCCTCCTCAAATTTGAGCAGCCGAAGGGAGTTCCTAGCAAAACATTCCTTCGCTCAGCTCCTCTCTCTCCCGGCCCTCATCGACGCCAGCGCCACCCCCCAGCGACGTCCTCCTCTCCGGTGCCTAGAGCTCCCCATCGTGAGGAACTATTTGATCAATACAAAGTCTATTACATTATTAATATATACTGCCTCCGTTCCTAAATATAAATCTTTTTAGAGATTTCAACATGGACTACATACGGAACCAAATGAGTGAATCTACGCTTCAAAATACGTCTATATACATCCGTATGTAGTTCATGTTGAAATCTCTAAGAGCATCTCCAATAGATGGTCCAATTTTTGGCGGTCCAAAACCGGAAATGTAAAATTTGGACCGTCAAAAAGTGCATTTTGAAGCTCCGAAAAACGCTCAACTCCAACAGATGGTCCAAATCAATGGTCCAAAAGAGCAACTCCAATAGATGGTCCAAACCAAAGATGTAAAAATCTGAAAACGGCCGCGTGGCTGCTGCCAGCCACTGTTCAGCCGTGGTTTTGCATTGAAATAGCATAAAAAAAATTGAAAATAAAGTGCCCCAAACCGCCGCGGCCGCGTAGAACTGTCAGTCGGGTTGCGGCTGCGGTTGGCCGGCCGTTTTCCGCCGCCTCGTCCCTTCACGGCGCCGCGCGGCGGTGGTGGTACCGGCCGGGCGGCGCGAATCCGGCCGGCGGTGGGGCGGCGGCATGGCAATGATTGCGGCGAGATGGCGTGGCGGCAGCCACGTGGTCGACCAGCCGCTGCGGCGGCAGTGGAGAAAGCGGTGGGTTAATCGCCTTGACCATGGTGGCGCCGGACGGCGAAGCGGCGGCGGCAAGGACGAAGGGCGGGCGGGCGGAAAGGAAATGAATCTGGCGGTTGGACGTTCGCGGGCGGCGGCTGGTTTTGGATCAGATGCACCTCATGATATAAACTTGCACCGCGAGGTGTTGTATTTTACATCACGAGGAGGCCGCGGTCCAATTTTTTTTACATATGGATTGTCTGTTGGAGCAACGTTTTTTGCCCCTGACGGTTCAAAAGTTAGGTATTTTTTATATTTGAACCGTCTATTGGAGATGCTCTAAAAATTATACTCCCTCCGTTCGGAATTAATTGTCATCAAAATGGATATATCTAGAACTAAAATACATCTAGATACATCCATTTCAATGACAAGTATTTCCGGATGGAGTATTCTGAAACTCAAAATTTATTAAATCTTATACAAGTTGTGTGCGATTGCATTCACACTCATCACACACACACACACACACATACACACACACACAAACCGAAAGACTGCACACTGTTTCTAATCACTTCCCTAGCCCGCACGTATTCCGGCATATTGACCGGATTCGACCGTTCCCGGGGCTTCTGCCCCTCCTGAATCTCCGCCGCCCGCGTGCTCCCCGGCACCCAGGAAACGGCCATGCCGACGGCCCCAGAGGGCGGCCCCGCCGCCGCGCCGCCGCGGCCTCGCGCGCGCGTGGAGCTGGAGCTGGAGCTCCCGCTCGGCGCGGCGCCGTTCGACCTGGAGGCGGCCGTGTGCAGCCACGGGCTGTTCATGATGGCGCCCAACCGCTGGGACCCGGCCTCCCGCGCGCTCCTCCGCCCGCTCCGCCTCGCCTCCGACCGCTCCAGGTCCCTGCTCGCCCGCATCTCCCGCCACCCCGCGCGCCCCTCCCGCTCCCTCCTCGTCTCCGTCCTCGGCGCCGATGCCCTCTCCCCTCTCGACCAGGACTGCATCCTCGTAAGCAGGCGCTTTCGTCGGACCCGGAGAAGAAAAGAAGCTCGCGTTGGCTGATGGATTCTTGGTTTTCCGTTGGCAGGAGCAAGTGCGGCGGATGCTGCGGCTGTCGGAGGAGGAAGGCAGGGTGGTGGCGGAGTTCCAGGCGATGCACGCCGCCGCGAGGGAGGCGGGGTTCGGCCGCATCTTCCGCTCCCCCACGCTGTTCGAGGACATGGTCAAGTGCATCCTCCTCTGCAATTGCCAGTACGTCCCAGTCTTGATTTCCCTCTGCTTTCCTCTGTATGTGCAATTGAGCATCAGAATTCAGAAGTGCACAGCTTTGCAGTATCTTTAACTGCATTTGCAAAACATCTTATATTGCCATGTTATTGGCCTGCAGATGGACAAGAACATTGTCGATGGCTACTGCGCTGTGCGAGCTTCAGTTGGAGCTGAGACGTTCATCTGGTACTGAAGATCTTCAGTTAAGGACACCTCCAATCCGGGAGCTTAAAAGGAAGCGCAGCAAGAATCGGAATGTCCGTGTCAAGCTAGAAACAAAGTTTACCGAGTTGGAGTGCTTGAAGGGTCCAAGAATAGAAACTGCGCAGGATGCAAGAGTGGCAACTGGTACTAGCAATGCCATAACACATTTGGAAACGGATGAAAAATTGGCTAGCTTGCCCCAAGTTGCGACTGAAACAGGCAGTGTATGTCAGTCATTTGATTCTTCAGAGCTCAGTTTGGAAGGTTGCATTGGAGATTTCCCTACTCCAGAAGAATTGGCGAATCTTGATGAAGACTTTTTAGCAAAGCGCTGTAACCTTGGATATCGAGCGGAGCGGATTGTGTTGCTTGCACGCAGCGTTGTGGAAGGAAAGGTATGCCCACAAAATCTTGAAGAAATGCAAAAAATGTCTTTACCAGCTACCGGGGAGCTATCTACTATCCCGTCTATCTATGAAAGACTGAATGATGAGTTAACCACTATCTCCGGATTCGGCCCTTTCACTCGTGCCAATGTGCTCATGTGCATGGGATTTTTCCACATGATCCCAGCTGATACTGAGACAATTAGGCATTTAAAGCAGGTATTTTCCCCTCTACATCCTTGAATTTAGTGTTCATGGTGTTTCACTGTTTCAGTATGTCATTTCTGTATGGAACTTCTTGCAGTGTCATGAAATTGCAAGCACCATCAAATCTGTTCATATGGAATTGGATAAAATCTACGGCGAGTATGCTCCATTTCAGTTCTTAGCATACTGGTATGTATTATTTTTTTTTTGACACTGGTATTTAGTATATCATCCTTTTGACATGCTGACACTGTTCCTTGATGTTTTGATTTGATACAGGTTTGAACTATGGGGCTTCTATGACAAGCAATTTGGGAAGATCACTGAGATGGATCCATCCACATATAGGCTATTTACTGCAAGCGCTTTAAAGAAGCAACATCGGTTAGATAGGAAATAGAGCATTTTTTTCATTTGTGAAAGGGGCCCTGCCAAAATCAACTTACAACATAGAGGAATTTTGGGATTGTTGTAGTTGCTGCCTGTTCTAGTAAGCAGAAAGTCTGTAGCCTATTTCCCCCTTCATGAATGCATCTCATATTTTAGAGGAACAGAGTCCTGCAAGTTTTTAGTTTGTAGCATTCCAGACTGAGCTAATGTGTTATTAGCTACTTAAATTAATTTAGAGCGCAATTTGTTGAAATGATTGATGAGATAACATTTGAGCAAAAAACCCGTAAAAGGTTTATCATTAGCAACAGATTGATGAAAGCAAGAAAATAAACAGATATGAACCCTTGTAAGGCAATCTGTAATACTTTATTGCCATCAGGAAGTATCATATTGGCATACATTGTGAGGCACAGTACATTTATCGATCAGGTGATTTCTGATATTCTACATGGTTTGTGTTCTGAACATTACTCAAGGAATAAGCTCTGCTATTGATTATGGAAGAACTTGTGCATTAAGATTTAGAAGGCACAAAAAAACTGATCTACATTCTTGCGGTGAACATCATTACAACTTTACTGGGCTTCGGAACTTCCAATCCTTCTTTGGAACAGAATGGATCCGATCAGTACAGCAAGTCCGGTTATTGCAATTGTGAGGAGCAGTTGCTTGTGATTTGAACCAAAAGCTGGGCGTACTTGCTTGTGACAACCACCCTCTTCTTTTTCCAGCATGGATCTGTCACTAGAATTTGAATTATATCAGAAGGCAGGCTCAAATTGAATTAGCTGTGACGATAGAAATACACTTCTATTGTCACAGCTAATAGATTTAAATGATAGGCTGAGGCACTGTATTAAAGGATTTTTATCTAAAAACTGCAACTGAAGATGCTAAGCAGCACTGTTCTAAATGAAACATATAGCCGGCTTATCTTTGTCAAAAAACTGCAACTGAAAATGCTAAGCAGCATTGTTCTAACTGAAACTTCTATTGAATCATGTCTACATAAACGAGACATGCAGCAATATAAGGTTCCATGCTTTTACCTTGAAGATTCTGCAGCGACATTTGTTTTTGAATGGAGTAGGAGCTCGTGTCCAATCCATTCACGAAGTCTGATGTCCTTGTTGCAAGGTTGACAATATTTTGTTCGATTTCCACATACATCCTGTATATAACATAACTCATATAGTTAGACAGAGATGGACTATATATGTGTGGCTTAATGTTTTTAGGAAAAGAATGTTGTCCAGTTTTTTGAGTAATAACCTAACATGATGAATACATTCATACCTGATGCTCAAAAATGTCAGCTGCAGGTAGTTCAAACTTGCAATATTGGCACGCAAGCATCCTTTGTGGGCACTGTAAGCGTTTATGAAGATCCCACAGCTCATGCTCCACAGTTTGTTCGCAGCGTGGGCAATTCACCTATATCCTCAAATAAGAATCTGATTAGCGGTGTTGCGATTAGTAATACCGAAAGTACATAAATCCAGTAAGATGTATATCTGTTGCCATCTTTCTAATCTATCCAGTGGTTATATGAATGAATGTTTTCCACGCAAGCATAAGACACTGACATTATGATCAAATCACTATGTCTTTTGCTGGCACGCAGGTTATTTGGCTACCGTAGTGCTGCAGTTAGATTATGTCGGAACGATCTTTAACGGTAATGTGGGTTTATGTGATGAGTTTATGCAAGATATTGGGTTGAGCAGCATCACAGGCCATGCGAAGAACACCGTGAGGAGAATGAAAATGTGTGCATACATCAAAATCAAACGAGTACATTCTGGATAGGGTTATAATTCGGGAACATACCGGAGCATGGTTATCGTCGTAGTGCCTATCCATGTGCTTCCTTGGGACCATATCTCCACAATGCTCACACTTCAAGTGAAGGTTGCGAGCGCAGTGTGCAGAATGCAGCGCGATGTTCGGAGACGGAACCTCTCGGTTACTGAAGAAAATTCGCAGAGAACTATGGTCAGTAATCCACAAGCACAAGACATGCCCCCAAGCACTATCTACATAAGCAGTGCACGCGATGC
Organism: Aegilops longissima; assembly: GCA_021605205.1. Taxonomy (NCBI): domain Eukaryota; kingdom Viridiplantae; phylum Streptophyta; class Magnoliopsida; order Poales; family Poaceae; genus Aegilops; species Aegilops longissima. The sequence goes on from CM038677.1 coordinate 113,291,029, forward strand.
GACTACTCACTGATGGATTGCCGTCGCAAAGAGAAACAAAAAAAAAGGCTACTGACTGATGAACTAGTAAAAATATAAGTATTTGCAATACGACTATTGTTTGGTTGGCAACTCGTAGCCTGCAGCAAGTAAGAGATAGGCAGACTCGGCAGCGAGGACGGCGGCACCGCGAGAGGCCGGAAAGGAAGGTTACCAGTGCGCGCAGGTGGAGGTGGCGACGGCGGGATCGGCGGAGTCGGCAGCGGTGACGGCGGCGGCGGCCATGGTGTGCGAGTCCTGACGGATGACCACTGCAACCCCCCGCCGAGATCCGAGTCGCCGGCCGAATTGGAACCTCGCCGAATCAGGGGGTCCTCGTTGGGATGGAGGCGAGAAGAGCAGAGGAGTTGGAGGAGGAGATATCGAGGGGGCTCGTGGTGAGGTGAGGTGGTGTGACCGTCAGACCGTGTCGGAGCCGGGGGCTGTGGGGAATCGGACTTCAGCGCGGCGACGGGAGCGGTAGTTTCACCGGCGTACCGGTCGGCCAGGCCCACCTGTCTGTCCTGATAGATGCTCCGCCATCCAACCGTGATCGTATCCGTGTGATAACAAATTTGAACAAAAACATTTATCGCTTGGACTAGTGTGAGTGCTTGAGAAAAAGAGTGTAGCATTTGAAGAAGAAAAAATGAAGCATGACAAACATATTTGACGCCTATAGCACTAAATACAGTTGAATTTGCTTTATTAGGCGTACTAGTAAGCTTGCGCGTGCAATGCACGTCTTAACTAATACACAAATAATACAATGAGCAAACCAACTAGTGAGACATCAATTTTATTTTCTGAGAAGCACCACTCACAATCACGCACACATAAGTGAAACCATGACAAACATGCATTCAAGATCACTAACATGTAATACTGCTTAAAGATTAATAAAGCCACCATACACGGTTCATTATCCATGGAAAGCTATTAAAATATAAACAATTTCTCACAGAACAGAGTATGAATAGGAGTATATATAACATAAATGAATAAGCAAGTTATAAAGGCAATACGAACACAAATTAAGGATGCATAATTGTGGAAAAAAATGAAACATAATGTATAAGACAGGAATACCCAACCATATTATGAAACGTATCGAAGTTCAAACTTAAGTGAGAGGTATCATCTATTCCATGTTGAAAATACATTAAAAAAGTACATTGGAAAGAGAATAAAAGAACCAAGCAAGATTTTTTTTTCTATTTCCCCAACCCAATAAATCCACTTGTGCAACACTGTCCCATCTCCATTGAGATGCCTTCGCCAAGATTATGTTATCTGCTCCGTCTTTCTCCATAGTCATTATCGAAAAGGTATTTAAGTTATTTAGTGATCATCACACAATATCAAAGATAAATGGTACTTTCATGGATAAACCGTTAAAAGAAAAGTCACTTCACTAGCAGTCTTGGAGTACTATATACATAGTTGGTACTGCGAGGGTAAGAAAATTGGAACAACATAACAAAATATAATGTTCCTGGACACCTCATGAGCACACATACACCAAGTACTACATACAAAATTTGAAGTATCTTATTTTTTTCATAGGTACACAGCCTTTAGTATATCTCAACCAGAACAAGAAAAGAACGATCTATGAGAATGTCTTACCAACAAGATGAGCATAGTTAGGTATATATCCATTACTTATTTCTGAAACCTGCTTCAGCATGTACGAACATCATCTCATCAATCAATATCCATTTTAGTATTCTCATAACTGAGAATAGTTGCAACAATGTAACTTCTCTTATTTACTCATCTGTCTGTAGCCATTAGTATATGATTCTTGCAATCCCCTAGGAAAGGAACAAAAGTGCAGTGATACATGCATGCCAATAAACATCTCAATAAAGAGCATATGATATGTGAAGCACCATTTTACAATAGCCATGAAGGAAACCAACAATGGTCGGCATCAAGTAGTCACCCAGGAGCTTGCTGGCTAGTATCATCGATGGTAGCCACCCTGAGTTCTATCCTCATAACTACCTTGTTTGAGGCATTACTCTTTTCTAATGGCGTTGGCACCAAACAACAACCAACAAAGAGGTGACATGTAAACAATTGGAAGAAAATGAACGCAATAATAAGAAGTTTTGGCAAGATAGAAGTCTAGACTTATGTTGTTTGGATAGATAGACATATGTAATAGTGTTCCATTTTCTCTTTTGGCTCTCTCAAAAAGCTTGTGCATTCATATACCGCGAAGCCTATTGGATTAACATCCGAAACGAGCACAAAATAATCCTATTTAACATTGTTTTAACCATCAAATAAAACATGAGCCACTGTTTTAACCATACCTATTTTATATTCTTCTACTGTTAAAATGCAGACCATATTGCTTCGTGATTTACCTAGTAGTAGAGAAGCATGCTTTACTTTATTCAAAACTCAAATTTACAGGAATGGTTAAAGTATCATGAGGGCTTATAAGCCACAAATTGACCCTTAGCTAGATGTAAAGCATGTTTAGATTGTTTGCTTTCATATTGGATAGACATCCTTCATGCACAAAAGTAGCAGAAGAAAAATCCGTCATTGTGTCTTTGATTTATTTTACCACTGAGCCAGGGATTCCACCCATGTCATTGTAAATGTCCATGATAGCTCCCTGGAAATCAGATGTGATCCATATATTCTGAAGAATAAGATCTTTAGCAGGTGAGAGTGCCTCATGGCAAGCAAGTGTTTCAAGCTCTGTAGGATTTGTCATTCCATGAGTAACTAGAGTTGGTGACCCTATATAAAGACCTCATCACGGCATACTGAGCTGATAACACCAATTTGGTTCGCCTCACTAATAGCCCCATCAACATTTATCTTAAACACACCAGTCGAAGGTGAGATCCATCTCTGTGGCTGAGCAGGGATCATCCTAATGTTGTGCTAGGATTTAGGTGGCATCGCCAACTCAAGGTCTGGGAGAAATCTTTTCATGAACATATGTGTTGACACAGAGCTTTGATGATCACCTTCATGAATTAATTTCCGATGAGAAGTCCATATAGTCCAGAGGGTCACCATCATCTTAGTAAATTATGCATGCGATAGTGAATCCATCATGGAAAAAAGCCAACCTTTTCTGCATTAGACTCAGCTGATGACGGCATGTGCTCCACTAACTCATGATTTGACAGAGACCACACACATTGCACCATAGTGCAAAGTAACAATGAATGCATCTGCTAGTCTTTGTTGCCACATATAACACAACAAGATGTCGTCGACATATTTCTATGATTTCTGACATCATTTGTAGGCAAAGAGCATTGAGCTAATCTCCATGGTAACTCCTTTAGTTTGGATAGGGCATTAGTTTTTCAAAGTTTGGTCCAACTCTTTTGTTCTCTTCCATTGTCGGAATTGTCAGCACGACCCTCAAGCCATGCTTCTCTACTAATTTTGGTTGTCACCAACATTTTATAGGCCGATTCGTACTGAAAAAACTCCTTTCTTGCCATGCCCCCACGCCCAGAAACCATCCATCTGACGTGTACTTGAAGGAATATTTAGGATCAAATCTGCGTCAAAAAGGCAGAAACACTTCCCTGGCCTTTTGCTCGTACCACCTTGCTGCAATCTCGACAATCAGCTCGCTAGCCATTTGTGGGTGATTGCTTAGAGTATAAGTCTATTCGTATTGTAATCTATCTCTATTAGTCTAGTCTTGGAGCCCAAACTTTGTAATCTATATAAACAGCACTTGAGGCCCCGATCAATACAACAATCACTTCTCCAATATCTCAAACTATCATGGTGTCTGACGCCTAGGTTTTCCGCACCTGGTATGGCTCCGCCACCCGCGCCGCCGCCCCGGCCGATTCGGCCCCTCTTCTCCATGGCAGAGTTCCACGCCGCCGGTGCCCCACCCCCTACCTCCTCCTCTACAACTACCCAAACACCTCCCCCTTCAAACCCTATGTTCTCCCTAGCCGCCACCATTGCCGACGTCTCTCCCTTCATACCAATCTCATTAGACCTCGGCATCCACAACTACTACCATTGGCGCCACCTCTTCATCATCCATCTCGGCCATGCTCACGCCACCACATTGATCCCTCCTACCGCCACAGCCCGCTGATCCTCGCTGGGTGAAAGAGATGATCTCGCCATCATCCATTGGATTTACACGCATCTCCACGGAGCTTTTCAATCGGTGTCCGACGATGACGCCACCGCCGCCGATCTCGGCCTTCCTTCAACAAATTGTTTCAGACAACTCCGACGCCAGCGAATCAATGCGCTCAACACCGAAGCCACGCACAACCATGCAGGAGATGTCCGGTCTCCATCTTCGCCAAATGAATCAAGGCTATTGGCGATGAACTCCGTGAACTTGGTGATCACGTCGAGGATCGCACTCTCATCAACGCCCTCCTCCAAGGTCTCGGCGATCAATTCGAGAAGCAGCAGTCCTTCATCCCCATGCTCAAACCGTACCCCACCTTCAAGGAAGTCCGCCGATCCTCCAAAGAAGAAGAGAAGAACCAGGCTCGCAAGGCGCAGCAGGCGCCGCAGTGTTTCATCTTTGCCGCGCTTTCTTCCGCAGCTCCGCACTGGCTGCCGCGCAACCGACCGCCCTCCAACTCTGTTGTGGCTGTCGCGCCTCAACACCACCACCAGTCTGGCGCCCGAGTCCCAACTACAAGGGCAAGAATCCCGTCTCACCGGCATCTCAGCATCTCGTCTGCCGGACTGCACCACCTCGTCATCCACCGCTCCGCGCCACCAGCTCCGTCGCCATGGCCTCCTCAAGATGATCCTTGGATGGCCTCGTCCGAGCTTGGTTGATGCCATGGTCGGCCCCATCGCCGATGGTGCCCCTCCTGCGTGACAGGCACGTGGAGCCCGGTCTTCGCCCGACCACAGGCTCTCGGGACTCCTTGGACCCGTGCCGTCGGCGCACGTCTACACCGCCACTCCTACTCCGCCTACCAAGACGCCAGACCACCGTCGCCCTACAACACCATGTCGGCCTTCTACGGCAACATGTAGGCCCCAATCGCATACTACCCATCCGCTATCCCCTACGTCAACATGCAAGTTCCTGGCCCCTCTGCTCCTCCCCAACAGCCGGCTTGGGACCAAGCCACCTTCATCAACGCCATGAACAATTTTGTCCTCAACGACGCAGGTACGGATTGGATTTTCGATTCTGGTGCATCAATGCATATGTCTTCAAATATGAATTTATTGTCAGCTTGTTTTCCTTCTGCTTTTTCCACTATCACCATTGAGAAAATTCCTTATATAACACTGTTTTAAATATTGGTTCCCTATTGAACACTCCAATAAATTTTCTTCCCTAAATAACACCAAGTGTAAAAAAAATTTCCCTTTCTAACACTTCCGTCAAGTCCGTTAGCATATGCCGTTAAGATCTGGATTGACTGATGTCAGTATTTTCTCGTTGGACGAAATTACCCCTTTGAGGAAAAAGAAAAAATAGAGACCAAACCGGTCTCTCTGTTCTCTCCCGACCCGACTCTTCTCATCCCCTTTCTTCCCAACCCTAGAGGCGGCGGCGGCGGCGAACCTCCCAGACCTAGCGGAGGCGAACCTCCCAGACCTAGCGGCGGCGATTGCGGCAGTGGAGGGCTATGGATGGCGGCAGTTCTGCGGATGGAGACGGCGCCGCGGACGACGGCCATGGCGCGGTTGCGGACGTGCTTGCCGATGGCGCCGGCGGGGCTGAGGTCAGGTCAATCCAGGGCGTCGGGCTAGCCTCGAGCTACGGTGGGGTTGAGCCAGCATCGGGCCAGGCCGGAGACTCGGCTACAGCTGGCTCGGGCCTGGCCGGTGGCTCGGCTGCAGCTGGCTCGGGCCAGGGCACGGCAATGGCTGGGGTCTCCGGCAAGGGCACGGCTGGGTCGTTCCTGGCAGCAGCTTTAGGCCAGGGCGGTACTCAGTTGCCTCCAGCAACATGGGCGTGTCCAGATGGGTAAGGGCCAGTCCATCTAGTAGCAATTATCATGCATAGATTGTGCTAGTTTGTGTAGCTGTGTATTTGAGGAAGAGATCTTTTCACTTAATTTCGGTTAATGATCAGATTGTCTAGCAATACTCATGCATAGATTTAAAGCAAAGTTTAAAGTTGTCTTTTTAATTCACAGGATGGATCCAAATTCGAGTTATTTGCTCAAAATTAAATTGTTGGCATGCTCTAGCATTCATCACATCACTTGTCAATGCACATATACAGAATTATGTGGACTCGTATTACTCCATTGACAAGTTTAGGGCAGCTTATGGCCAACTAATCCCTGCTATGTGTGACAAGACCCAGTGGCCTGAATCTAACCATGGATTCTTCATGCATCCACCCTTGTTAAAAGCTGTAGCTGGTCGGCCCCAAACTGAGAGGCATAAGGGTTGTGGTGAGAAAAAGAGGAAAAGTGGCCAGCACTTGTGCCCTATTTGCAAGGAATACGGGCACCATTGGCATAAATGCAAGAAGGGTAACAAAGATGACATTGTTGCTTTCATGGCTGTGAGGTAATCAACTACCCATTCTACTCTCCTATTGCATGTTAACTTTCTTGCATTATTGTTTTGTAATCACCTATGAATGTTCACTACTTTCTCATTTCTTGTGTAGAGAACCACCAAAGAAGAGTAGGAAGACTACTAAAACATACGAGTCATCCATTGTGCCAAGAGGTGATGACGCGCCGGCAGCCGCTATGTATTTTCCACCAAGGTTACCTATTCTACACCAATGCTTGTTCCAAATAATAACTGAGTTTTTATTTGTGCCAAACGAAAACTGAGTTCGATTTGTATGTACTCATGCAATCCATAGCCAAAACTTGGAAACTACAACCAAGAAGAAGGGAAAGCATAACCAAACATTGGAGACTACAAACAAGAAAAATGCAAAAGGGGGGAAAAGGTGACCTCTTTTGTTTCTGGATTTTAATATCACATATTATGCATAGTTGATATTGTTGTTTGCTGCCATACATGTATCAAATATATCCATATGTATTGTTGTCATACATGCACTACAATAATTTGACAGCCATGTTGTTATTTTAAGGGCCACAAGGAAGATGGAGCTTGCTAAAAAGGATCAAAACAATCCGATGGTGCCATTTGACAGCCCTGCAATGGGCACTAGAAGCAAAAAAGCTTACCCAACTAGCCCTGCAATGGGCACAAGAAGCAAAAGGCGACTCAGCTTGTGAACTCCATCTAATTTCTTTCACTTAATGTCACTTTTGTTGCTGCTCATGTCATGTTGTGTGGACTTGGAGTAATGTATGTGAACCTGGGTATGATGTGAGCCACTTTTGGGTTGCTAATATGATGTATGTGTGGACTTGGAGTAATGTATGTGAACCTGGGTATGATGTGAGCCACTTTTGGATTGCTAATATGATGTATACGCATGATGTATGTGAGTCATATATGTGTACTTGGATGTGAGTCTGGATGTATATGGAGTGCCTCATGCCATTGGCAATTTTGAAAGGTGTGTGTTGAACAATATACATATGAATTGTGTCATAGGTTCTGCCCAATTTTGAATTAAATTTCGAAATAAAAACTGTCCAGAATTGCATGTTTACAAGGAAAGTTCTGCCCAGTTTTGCAATTAACAGCAGGAAAAAGTTATTGATCCCCATGTGAAAGATTTTGATCACAAGTTGCATTAGGTGTAAGATCGTCTTTTCATGTACCATTTAACACCGTTAGTACTTAAAATAGACGGAAGTGTCATAAAGGGAACAAATTTTAGCATTGTTATTAGATAAGGAAGAAAAAGTTTTACGGTGTTAAATAGGGCACAAAAATTTAAGCGAGTGTTAAATAAGGAATTCTCTCATCACCATTGGCGATGGCTCCACCATCCCTGTTTCATGCACTGGTCACTCTTACATCCCTTCCTCTCATGCCAATTTTCTTCTACGCAATATTCTTGTGGTTCCTTCCATCATCAAAAATCTTATCTCTGTTAGACAATTTTGCATTGACAACAAAGTTATCCTGGCCTTTGACCCTTTTGGTTTGTCTGTGAAGGATCTGACAACGGAGGCGGTCCTCGCTCGGTACAATAGCACGGACGATCTTTATCCTCTTCATGGCGCGCCCACATCCACCTCTCGTGCCATGCTCGCCTCTGTTGATCTATGGCATCGTCGTCTCGGTCACCCCAGCAAAAACACTTTGACGTCTTTACTCCAAGAATTTTGTATCCCTAGTTCTAGCAGTCCTCATAATCCCTCTCTCTGTAATGCATGTCAATGTGAAAAACATGTTAGATTACCTTTTGGAACCTCTACTACCATTAGTACTTTTCCTTTTGAGTTACTTCACTGTGATTTATGGACCTCTCCAGTCCCTAGTGTTTCTGGTTATAAATATTATCTTGTGATCTTGGATGGTTATTCTTACTATACTTGGACCTTTCCTCTTCGCGCTAAATCTGAAGTACCTTCAATCTTTCTCAACTTTCGACAATATGTAATCACACACTTTGGCTTGCCAATTCGATTTATTCAATGTGATAACGGTCGTGAATTTGATAACACCCAAAACCGCACCTTCTTTCTCTCTCAAGGCATTCTTCTTCGTTTTTCATGCCCTTATACATCTTCTCAAAATGGCAAAGCTGAACGCTGTCTTCACTCTATTAATGATGTTCTTCGCACATTGCTTTTACAAGCTTCTCTTCCTTCCCCTTTTTTGGTTGAAGCCCTTCGCACCGCCACACTACTTTTTAATATTCGACCAACTAAAACTTGCCCTCTTTATTCGTCTTTCCAATCTCTTTTTCTCTCCCACCCTGACTATTCTTTTCTGCGTGTTTTTGGCTGTCTATGCTTTCCCAACATCGCCTCTACCGCCTCCAACAAACTAGAACCACGCCACTACCTTGCATTCACCTTGGTCTTTCCGATGATCACAAAGGATATCGTTGTTTGATCCATCTTACGGTCGTATCATTCTCTCTCGTCATGTCACATTCGATGAAAATACTTTTCCTTTTTCTGTCACTACAACCACAAAACCAATTCCACCACAATCCGCCACCACCAAAACCCTTCCCTAGTTCGTCCTTCACTCATCTCTGCTGCCATGGAATCTTGTTCCGTCTCTCCGCCGGAATCGCCCATCGTCACCACCTCCCGCTGCCCCCCCCACCTCTCCCAAGAATCGCATCCTCTACCCCAGCCGTCTTTCCTCACCACATCCTACCACGGCAACCACCTCGACACCCACCACCTCTGATTCTTCTTCCTCACCGTCTTCTTCAACCGAAACCCATCGCCACCCAATGCCGTTCTTATACCACCGCTCACCAATGATCATGTCATGTGCACCCGTGGAAAACGAGGATTTCTTCTCCCACCAAACGTCTCAATCTTACCGCCACCCCAACCATCTCTCCTATTCCAACCAGTTATAAGCGAGCTCTTCTTGACCCTCTCGCTTTCCGCTATGCGTGATGAATTTGAAGCTCTTGCAAAATAATACATGGACTCTTGTTCCCAAACCTTCCGTGTTAACATTGTTTCGCAAATGGGTTTTCGTCATAAATTTCATTCCGATGGCACTCTCGCTCGTTACAAAGCTCGTTGGGTGTGTCGTGGTTTCTCCCAGCAGCATGGTATTGACTTTGATGAGACTTTTTCTTCCGTTGTTAAACCAAGCACTATTCGTGTTGTTCTTAGTCTTGCTGTTTCCTCTTCTTGGCCTATTCATCAACTTGTGAACATTTTGAAATTTATGAACTTCTAATGCACAATGTTCTTAAAATTCGTGGTTTGCTTTTCAAATTGATGAACTTTTTTGAGATTCATGAATATTTTTCCCTGAACTTTTTCTAATGCATGATTTTTTTAAAAATTCGTGGAATTATTCCTGATTTTTTTCACATTCATGAACTTGGTTAAATTTTTGCAGTGTCAATGGTCAAACGTCAGCGGTCAAGTTCAAACAGACGACCGAGCGAAGCAACATCGAGCGAGCCTCTCGAGCGAGCTGTTGGTCCAGTAATCAAGCGGCCGCTCGTGCTTGATGAGCCGGCCTAACAGACCGTGGTAGTCGGCACTCACACAGGCCCTAACGGGCCTCTACCCAGTTATCTCGCACAGCCGTTTTCTCTGTTTGAAGTTTAGCTCTCAGAGCCGCTTTTCGCTAGCTCTGCCAGCGTTGACAAGCTTGCTCCGTCGGTAGCACATCGTACTAGTTTAGTCAAAAAAAATCCATTTTTAATAGATTAAAAATATCGTATGTTAAACTTTAAAAAATCATGAAATTTCAAAAAGATAAAATTATAAAATATCATATATTTAGAAATATTCATGAGATTAAGAAATGTTCACAATTTAACATATATTAATGGATTTATAAATGTGCCTGAGTTTTAGAAAATGACAATTTTAAAAATTGTTGGCAAATTAGAAAAATATTTTGTTAATTCAGAAAAAAACTAAATGTTCACAAATTCTAAAACGTTCGTGGATTTTAAAAAATGCTCAAAGATTTGTAAATCGTCTAAGGATTATTGGCATCCAAAACAGACCGAAAGCTTCGACTCCTGGGTGCTATCTGACACGTTAAGCGCCAAATAGAAAATACTGGCATCTGGCAGTCATCAGCAAGCAAAACATTTTGCTTCAAGAGTAATTATGTTTCTTTCTCTTTGTTTCAGAATCAACCCATTCATGACACTAGCCCTGGGCAAGAGAAGTTCAACCAGACGATAAGACCCGAGCTCGGCTAAAAAAGGGTGTGACCGAGTTGTGCTTGCCTCTCAGGCTGGGCTCGAAGGTTGTTTTTGCAGCCTAAAAGACAGTTCACCCATACTCGGACTTCTATTTTTAGGGTTTTGGACCGGGCTTTCATACTTAAGTATTGATAAACAACGTGCGGGCCATACTTTCGTTGTTCAGCATATTGTCATTGAGTTGAGCTTGGGCTTCTATTTTTTGGGGCTTTTAGGTCAGTTTTCACGCTTAAGGACTAAAAGTCATTGTTTGGGGTGGGCTTTCACGCTTAAGTACCGAAAATCAACGTTTGGACGGGCTTTCACGCTTAAGTACTACTCCTAAAACTTAGCGTTCGTACTTCAGGCTTGAGAAAAAAAATCAGGTTTCGGGTCAAGCTCGAGCTTGAGAACAAAGCTCTTTTCGGGCTTCAGGCCAGGCTCGAGCCTATTTGAGAATGAGCTTTTGTAAACCAGACCCGACCCGATACATGTGCATGTTTGCTTGAAACAATTTATAGTCGAGTGGGAGAAATTAAAGAAAGAGTTGTGACCTTCATAATAGTTAAAGGGACGGCAAGACACAACACGCTGGAGCCGTGTGGTTGGACTATTGAATAATTTGAAGCACATGGAAGCAAATATCGCCATACAACAACCAAAAAAACCTAATGCCACCTCTTCAAAGAGACGACAGGAATCTACGCCATAGCTCCGTCATCTACGTCCAGAAGGGCGAACTCGAGTAAGATCGGAGCCTGAAAGACAAACTCAAAGAAGAAGCGCCGCCATCCATCCAAGCATAGCACCTGCGAGTACTAAAAAAATTCTAACCTAAACTACTAACTGGGCAGAGGCACCGGGATTCCCCTCCCCTCCACCGGCTGTCAGAGCGGCAGGCAAAGGGAGGAAAATCCACGGGCTCACTAACGAAACCTGGAGGGAAGAGTTTTCCCTAGCCGTCGAGGGATAGGGAAGGATACACTAGTTCCAGGTTTCTTCTTTGTTTACATTGTTCCTTTAAATCTACCATTGCTTTTTATCTCGACTATGACAACGACAACAATGTGTTGCAAAATGATTGCCATCCTTCTCCTTTAACATGAGGGCCTTGCCTCTAGCTGGTGTCGATCGGGATGTGGGGTTTGTGTCGTGTCGATCCTGGGTCTTAGTTTTCACGACAGTGACAATGGATCCTCTCAGCCATGGTCGAGGCGATGCCCTTGCCCATGCGAGAAGATTTTTTTAAGGTTCCCCTCATATGAAAGACTCCTTAAGTATTGGATTTCAATAGACCACAAAAACACTGCCACAAAAACCAACTCTACCGGTCTGGAAGCTTCGATAATAGATGCTATCTAATCATATATGTGAAACTACAATAAAGAAAGTTTAACCATACTTTTAAAATATCTCTACCATGATATTTTAATTTTAGAAATATTAATACCCCCCCCACACACACACACACCAAACACACAATTCACACTATATAATGTGCATTGCCAAAAATGAATTATGGATATTTTTTGTTTTTTGAAATTGGTTTAAATTGAGCAAAACGCGAATGGCTTTGCAATTGATATTATTACAGTTGTATAAAAATATTACTATATATAATATTAATTAATAGTTTAATATGTGTAACTACATCAACTAAGTAAACTATACTCGTTAATACTTCCTCCGTTCCTAAATATAAGTTTTTGTAGAGATTTCAGTGAGAACTACATACGGGGTAAAATGAATGAATTTATACTTTAAAATATGTCCATATACATCCATATGTAGCCCGTAGGACAATCTCTACAAAGACTTACATTTAGGAACGGAGGGAGTACTACACAATGATAAAAATAAGTTATATTGAATTATAGAAGTTAAGTATAAACTGCATTAATTCAAGTTTGTGCCGACTCGAATTTGATTATTAACATTGCAATCTTTTTCTTTACGCATGAGGGGCGGCTTTTTTCGAGATGGATGTCCGCACTAACACCAACATAAACATCAACCTCCACCAAGTGAGAATGCTTTGGTGTGGGTAGCTACCCGATATTAGCGAGATGTCAATGCAGAGAGGGCTTCTTCGATGCTGGCATTGGCAGGGCATCCTCTGGTGCGCGAAAACAACGTCAATGCAGAGTTATGTCCACGACCCGTAATGTTTTCTCGTTCTCGCTCATGTGACAAACTCTTTAAGTGATGGATTTTCAAGCAGACCACATGTCCTACACCGAAGTAATGGGAATTCAAGAGTTCCGGGTTGCTAAATACGAGAAATTTGACTTTCATTTGTTTGTTTACTCTTAGCTCATTCGTTTGTTTATTGTGAGTTCAGTGTGGAAATTACTTCACATGTTTTTTATATAAAAATGCCCAACTCTTGTAATACTTTTTGTAACCTAATGTTTTTGTCTAATTTATTATCAGTTTATTAATGGATTTCTATAGTTCAGTGTGTCCTTTGATCTTATTCCTCGGGTCCGGTGTTTTTTCTGCAGGTTTGTCTTGGTCGCACTGCCCTGCTGATGATTATATGTCTTGGTCCTCTAGCTCCATTTTTGATCAACGAAGGTTGGTCAGTCTGAGTCTTGTCGGAAAGCATGAGAGATTTGTGTTCCTCGACATGCTCTCTTCATCGTTTTCTTCTTCGGGGCGGCGATTTGCTATGCAGGTCGTGACCGTCGACATCTTCTGGTCTATGTCGACGACTTCTCGGCCGCTGCTTCTACAAGCTCCAAGGTTTAAACAAGTTTGCTCCGCCGAGACGGAGACATAGAGACGACAACGACCTTTGCTCATGATGTGCCGCCGACGGATGCGGGAGGAAGATGACTTTGACACTCCCAAGAATTTGAATGTATTCTTTTAAATTTCTACAAGTGTGCTTTTGTAAAGGTTTCTGGCTTTCTGGTACTACTTAATACTTCCTCCGTCTTAAAATCAGTGTCTTAACTTTCTACTAACTTTACTATAAAGTTGTACTAAACTTGATACACGGAGGGAGTATGACTTTGGCCTTTTCGCGAAAAACAAAAAATAAATTGTACTCTGCCTTTCCTAATGGCAAAGCTATTCTTTTTCAGGGAAAGGCAGAGCTCCAAATGGCTTAATTTTTTTAGATAAAGAGCTTCAAATGGCTGCCACTCTCCAAGACGCCACGCGTTCATGGCTTTACCAAAGCCCAGCACAAGACGACGAAGGCGTGGGCTCTCGGCCCGTGCGGCAGTGAGTTTCCAAGTCTGAACTCCACTCACTCCCGACGATCGCTCCAGTGGGAGATAATTGCATCTATAGTCCTCGTAGTTGCAGGCGACGTCCAACTTGGTCCTGGAACTTGCGTATTGCTTCTATACGGTCCCGGTACATGAAAATACGTAGTTAATACGGTCCTTGAGGTTGAAACAACAGTCCTGGCTCTACACATTGCATATGTATCTCGTATTTGCGCGGTGACGCGGGCCAGCTCAGGCGACGTTTGAATAAGGCCCATATGTCAGTGGGCCGAGAAAAAAAGAAGGAAAAAAGCACGCGGCGGGGATTCGAACACGCGTACTATGGAACATTGCTGCGCGAGCAAGCCACCAGAACAAGCCCGTGACCTTTTATATATGAGGATACACACTATATTATACGTATATATGTTCTTGTCCTTTAAAAAATTTGTGAATTTATAAAATGTTCATGAGTTTTTTTTAAACATTCATCGATTCAAAAAGATGTTCAAGATTCAAAAATAAAGGTTCGTGCCTACAAAACAATGTCCACGAATTTATAAAAAATATTCAAAGAAATGTATGGGAATGTAACAAAAAACCAATCTTTTATGTTCACTGATTCAAAAACATATTCATGAATTCAAAAAATGTTCATCACAAACAAAATGTTTTTGAATATCAATTTTTATTCCCAAATTTCAAGAAATGTTCGCCTATGCATAAAAACTTGTTGACGAGTTCTAAAACAATGTACATAATTTCAAACAATGTTTGTGAATTCAGAAAATATTCACGAATTTGTAAAAAAACATTATTTGAGAAATATTCGCAGTTTCAAAAATACTGTACATATTGGGTGCAGGGGTATATGCATGTTATTTTTTTAGTGAATAAATGTATTTTTACTGCCTGAAAAATTCCAAATTTTTATGTATATGCGTGTATAGTAGCGTAATATCACTGTGCAATATTTCATCAATAAATGTGCTTGTATGTGAGAGATACAAAGAACATAACTATATGAAAAAGACTTGTTGAAGATAAATTCATAAAAATGTAACATTATCTAAATTCTGTATCATTTTTTTAAAAGTGGGATTTTCTTGTATTGCTGAACAAATTTTAAAATTCCGAACAAGAAATTATAACCAGGAACAATTTGAAAATAAGAAAAATAAAAATATTGCAAATGAAAACATTTTTGAAAACTTCTAATATATTTTTATACCGTGACCAAATTTTGAAACTTCAAACTATTTTCGAAAAATGTGATTCATTAAAATTTCTGAACTAGTTTTGAAAGCGCGAACAAATGTTGAACACTTTGAACATTATTTTACAAATTAAAATAAACAGAAAAGGGAAAAAAAGAAACAGAAAAAAAATGAAAAAGAAAAGAAAGTATGGTTTGAAACCATGTTCATCTTATTAGTAGCACTGTTTTTCAAAGAAAAAAAATAAATACGTGTTTTTCACAGAAAGAAAATACCACTGTTTTTCACAGAAAAAAATAAATACTACTGCCAGCTTAATTCACTAGCACACGTGTTCTCAAAAAAATAAAATCTGGGCATGCTATAGCGGAATGGACGATGCTGTTTATATAGAAGATAGTCCATCCAGATTTTATCGGAATAGGGCTCTCAGCGTGGTGGTATGCGCGCGCGATTTGGGCCGTGCTTCGCCGGTTCGAAACTCGGCATCGACAGACGTTTTTCCTTTTTCTTGCTCCCACTGACATATGGGTCCCAGGCTGACATGATGGCCCCGTGCAGATGTGTCGTACCAGAGAGTACGGGATACGTACGCAATGTGTAGAGCCAGGACTGTTGTTTCAACCTCAGGGACCGTATTGGTTACGTATTTTCATGTACCGGGACCGTATTGAAGCAATACGTAAGTTTCAGGATCAAGTTGGACGTGGCCAGCGACTACAAGGATTATAGATGCAATTATCTCCTCCAGTGGTTGGTTCATTTGCACCCACGCCACGCCACGCCACGATCCCCGCCGAACAAAAATCCGTCAGTCGACGTCGACGTGCAGGTTCAGATACCTGTGGCCATTCTACCGCGAGCAGAGCAGGCCGGCAGTGGGCGAACGTGGACGGTAACGCAGCGCGCACGCGTGAGCTAGCTAGCCGCGTAGCCAAAGGACAAGAACACGATCGCCGTTACCAGGTGCTGAGGGGAGAATCATCCCGCCCCACTGCGCGTTGCTCGACACTGTCCACTCACTGGCTGCTACAGCTTGATACGGCTGCCTAGTATGTAGGTTAGCAGCTAATCTTAGGCAGCCAGCCAGCTAACTCCCCCGCGGTTTCCCCTTTCCTAGATGTCGTTTCGTAGCCTAGTAGTCCGCTAATACGCACAGAGTGATTCGAGCTGTCACTCTGCTGGTGTTGTTCCCATAACCGCCCCGGAAAAAGGTTGCATCTCACCTAAGTTTTTACTGACACGCAACCACAAAAATGAACGACCAAATGTCTGTGTGCGTGTGTGTTGGAAGGAACCATCTGCCTTTGCTTCTTCAAACCCAAGACGAAGCCAGTAAGTACAGTACTGTTTTTACTCACTGCCGTGCACCCAAAGTAACGATCAAACGTGTGCATCGGTTCTAGACTTACCCAGAGCGCCAAGCAAGACACTAGTGTTACTGATGAATCTGTTCTTTTTTAAGTGCTTCTAGGTGAGGCAGTGGCTGGCCTGCGCAAGCAAGTAAAATAGCTTCCCACTGAAACAATTGACCGATGACTCTGCTCTCCACAACAACTAGCCGTTCCTTCCTCCAGTTCAGTGGCAGCAGTAGAAAAAGAAGCCGGAGTAGGAATACACACGCACCTGCAGCCGCAGTCGCCATCCCCGAGCACTGCTGGTGGTGATATAACCTTTATCGGTCCACTAATTATCAGTGCTTTATTGACGCTTAACGAAAGCTGACCAGTATGTTCCAACCAACCCATCCAGAACAACCACGCCACATCGACGATCGACGATCGATTGATCGGCATGTTGGATTGGAATCCGGGGTAGGAAACACGGAACATCTCCCTGCCTAACGCTGCCCTCTGCATGCGTTTCAGATGGATCCTCCTGGTGTGTGTGTAACAGCAGAGGCGGTTCACAGTTCGTGCCCTGCAAGCACCACCAACCGGCCGGTGCTCTGCCTCTGCCGCACTGCCACTCGCACGCAGGAATCTTCCTCCGCTCACTGTCTGTCAGGACGCAAAATTGTAACTGAATCCTTCTTTATTGGGTGTGTATGTATTCACATCAAGCCTGATCGATCACGGGCACATCACCAACACATGAGTAACAATCTAATGAAGCGTCAAAACAGAGAGTAACAATCTACATGAAATGAATGGTCAGGTATGAAGTTAGCTGCTGTAACTGTAACTGACAAGAACTGAGAGGAGAGAAGAGAAAGGTGTCTGTAAATTTTGATCTATGGTATACTGCTATACGGGGATGATTATATCGGTCGATCACATCACGGCGGCTTTGCTTTTCGGCCGGCCCTTCCGCTTGCCGGCGACGAGGTACCGGTGGGCCGCGGCCAGCTCCTCCCTGAACCGCGCCAGGTCGAGCCGCACGTTCTGCCGGTCCAGGTACACCTTCTTGGTCACGTCCCAGCCGCGCTGCGCCACGCCGGCGGGGTCCGTCAGCACGGGGTGGCCGGCCGGGTACTCGCGGGCGAGCGAGCTCTCCTCGGGGAGGATCTTGTACCCGACGTACCGGAGGCCGAGCCGCGCCGCCGGCTCGCCGTAGTACTCGTTCGCCGCCCAGTCCGTGCCCAGCGGCACCACCTGGATGAACACCTTGCCGGGCCGCATGAAGAGGAAGTGCGTCATGGCGGCGCCGTGCACGCCCACCATCGCGTCGCTCGCGTTCAGGTCGCGGTATATCTTGCACATCTCCGTGCTCCGCTCCGGCCGGACCACGCGCACGTCGAACCCCACGTCCGCGGCCACCGCCTTCAGCTCCTCCTCGTTCTCGATCACGCGGGACCCCGTCCTCGACACGATCACCAGCTTCGGCCTCTCCGCCGGAGCCGCCGGGTGCTTGTTCGGGAGGGCGAGCTTCGTGGCGGCGGCGCCGCCGGCGCGGCGTTGCTTGCGGGCGACCTTGCGCTCCATGCGCTCCAGGTAGTTGATGCGGGGGCGGTAGGCGTCGTCGAGGAGGCGCCGGAAGTCGCGGATGCTCCGGCCCTCGGGGGTCTTGGCGGGGTCCACGGTGAGCTCGCCGTGGATGCGGAGGCCGGCGATCACCTCGGGGAAGCAGTGCACGCGGCGATCGGCGGTGAAGTCGATGGGCGGGAACGCCGAGAGGCGGGACACGACGTCGCCGTACTTGGTCATCCACCAGTCGTGGTACTCGAGGATGACGAACACCACGCGGCGCCGGAGGTGGCCCGCCGTCACGAACATCGGGAGGAGGCCGTCGTTGAACTCGTGGTACACGTTGCCCGTGAACCCGCCCGTGGAGAGCAGCACGGCCGGCATGTCGTGCCGCACGTCGCAGCGCGCGGCCTCGCCGGGGGACACGCGCCGGAGCCGCACCTCGTCGATGGTCTTCATCACGTGCGCCTCCCACTTGCGCGTGTACGGCCGTATCCTCTCCTCCTCCTCCTCCACCGCCGGTCGCCCGGCGGAAGACACGAGCTGGAACGACGCGCTCGCCGAGTGCATGCGCAGGTCGCCGCGCGCGAAGCACATGTCCGCGCGCCTCGACGAGCGGTCGCAGCACATGGTGTCGTTGCCGATCCCGGAGCACTTCTCACTCTGCTGCTGCTGCGTGGCCGCCGCCGCCGCCGCCGCCGCACCGCCGGTGCGCGCGAAGGAGAAGAAGGCGCCCGGAGCCGCGAGGAGCGTGGCGAGGCCGAAAAGGCAGATGAGGAGCAAGCCGAAGAAGCCGCCCAGGCTGAGCGTCCTGCCCTTGGCCGGCTTGCCGTTCTTGCCGGCGGCGCCTCCGGTGCCGTAGTCATGGTAGTAGTACATGATCCGGCGGCCGCCGCCCTTGGGCGGCGAGGCCTTGCATGACAGCTCCTCCTGGTCAGGCTCCCCCTTGTCGAACTGCACGACGTAGATTCTGTGCTGTTGCACCATGTTCTTGCGGTTCGAGAGAGAGAGAGAGAGAGAGAGAGAGAAGGTTCTCGGGGTTTTGGATTGTGACGAAGCGAGAGGAGAGAGCACGGGAGCTATAAATGGCACGGCAAAAGGGAGTAGAAAATTAGCGGCGGTTAGAGGTTGAGGAGCCATGCTATGGCAACCCGACCACAGCACCCATGGAACATCCTTGCAGAAAATTGTGGGGCTTTTGATTGCAACGGAGCATCAACGGCGGGATATCGGCGCAAAGCTTTTGTTGGGTAACTCCGATTCATTCATTAGTCAAATGTCAAAATCATAAATGAGGGTTTATCTTCTCACATTCTTTTCTCTTAAAATTAAAGCCAGCCATATATTCAGACACGACGCTTGTATTGTACGCCATCGCTATTCGGCACCGGTACAACTCAGAAAAGGCGAGTCTTCTCGCTTTTCCCGCGTCACGTTGCTTGATTTATAGCCGCTCCGTGCATGATACATCTAGAGTGACGGACAACCGTTGTTTAGATAAAGCGGTGTGAGGTCTATCTCTTGTGATGGTATAGCGTGCTCGATTTGAAACAACTCACGAATGCAAGATATCATAGCGACGATGGTTGTTTGGATGTTAGATCCATATCTTGTTGCGCTAAAGTGTCGCATTAGATCAATATATGTTGTATATTCTGCTCGGTTTGAAACAACTCACAAATGCAAGACTTCAAAGTGACGCTAGCTAGTTCGTCCGATGATAGATATATATCTTGTTGCACCTAAAGTCACATTAGATGATAGATCCATATCTTGTTGCGCCGAGTGTCGCATTAGTCGATAGATCCATATCTTGTTCCGCCGCATGTCGCTTTAGATGCTAGATCAGTGTTCGTTGTATAAATATTCTTTTTTTGCTGTTCTCCAGAAAAATTAAGAATAACCAAATGCGCATCTTGTGTCCTTCTAGTCTGTGCCACCACCCTCAAAACAAATACCTACAAAGAAGGCAGAAGTATACATAGACAATTTATGTGATAATGTGAAGCCCTTATATCTCGGATGCTTTACTTTTATGAGACCGGCGGCCTTTGAAAAAAAAACACATATACGTGGCTTATATATGGTGCTAGTTGACCAGGCATCTTTATTCAACACCGATATAACTCAGGAAACGAGGGTCTTCTCACTTTTCTTGCAGAGATTGCTTGATTTGAAGGAACTCCACACATGACACATCTAGAGTGAAAATAGTTGACCAAATAAAGCGGGGCACTCTATCTCATGTGATAATATACTGTGCTCGCCTTGAAACAACTCACGAATGCAAGACATCAAGGTGACGCTATTTGGTTGGATGGTACATACATATCTTATTGCACAAAGCATCGCATTAGATCCCTATTTGTTGTATAAATCCATATATCTTTGGCTATTCTTCAGAAAAATTAAGAACGATCAAATCCGCATCCTATGTCCTTTTAGCGTGCACCCCTACCCTCAAAACAAAGAAGTCAAAACTACACATTAACAATTTATGTAAAGCCGTTAAATCTCGGGTGCTTTTCATTCATGCGGCTGGTGGCTTGGTCAATTCGGAACAACCCGTGAAACATCACATATATGCAACTTATATACGGTGCTAGTTGACAAGATGTTTTAACGATGGCACTTCACCTCTTGTGTCCGATGGTGGCTTGTGTATTCGACAAAACATCAGGGGTCTACTAAATATAGTCTTACGCCGAAGCCATTCTACCCCGTTGTGATATGATGGTATTTCTTTTACGCTGCACTTGTGTGTGTGGACCTAGCATTTTCCATGTGAGATTGGGGGTTGTTTTGAGTTGGCAGTGTGCCAGGCTGGAGGGTGGTTAGCAAGGCATCGGGGCTAGCCAGGGTCCATGTGGGATTATTATTTCCGAGGGGGTTCCAATCCAAGCCATCTCAGTTCGATTTGACCAAGCAACCCACCACCCGTCTGCATGTTCTCTCCGGCTTCTCAAAAGCAACACCGCGTACGTCGGAGAAACCTTGGGATCCTTGCAAAAACAAGGGAAAATACACAGTCTTTTTTTTTCACGGGGTGAAACAGAGTTTTATTCCATAAAAGCAGGGTTACAATCTTGACCCAGCTGCTCCTCACAGCATGGAGGAGGAGGAGGATGCACAGGCTGCGTAATTTCTCCAGTTTATAGTGCAAGTTGTACTTGTACGGTAGTTGATGTAGTTAAGATGGCGGGTCCTAAGTAACATCATCGCATTTGGCACCGGTGTGTGTGATGAACACAACGGTACTTCCACAATGTGCATGGGATGCTTTAAGAAAGGACCATTGGTACGTACTTAGGCGGAGTCAATTAGTTTGTTCATTCACTTCTTGGATGAACTTGGCAGCGGAAGGAGCTGGCAGATCAGTTCGGCTGGTGTCTAACTCTGCAAGTACCAATTCAGACGGCTAATCACGACGAAGTACTACTTTACTAACTATGCATGCATCGTACTAGGTACTCCGTCCTCTGCAAGTACTACCTACTCAGATGGCTAATCACACTCAAAAGGCGTATCTTTATCGCTCTGACCTATGGTTAACAATCCAATAATGCATGATTTTACGTGTCACAAAACTAATACTATCTCTGTATCAAAATATAAAGCCTTTTTTAACACTTGACACTAAACAGCGTCGAAAAACGTCTTATATTCCGATGCGGAGGGAGTACTGTTAAAGTCCTACATAAAAGCATTCAAAATAACGAAAATAAACAATACAGGAATCAAACTAGGGCAGTCAACTAAGCTTTACATTTTTTTTTCTGGCGAACAGAATATATGCTATGCTCCATATGCTCAGAAATGTCAAAGGTTCATTCGGTTCACGATGGGCGGGAAGGCTCACGAAAGAAAGAAGAAAATAGGGAGATAAATTAAGATCAACCATTCTTCTGTTGATTTGTTTTGCTGAGCATTTGACCAGTTTTCAAGTGGACTGTAATGTGAACTTCAAAGGAAGCAATGACGTACACCTTTCTGTGGGCTAACTTTGTGATGCATGCTAATGATGATGATAATGATAATGTATCCCATGAAACTGACAAACGAAGCTGTGATCCGTGCCACTTTTTGTTGGATCCAACTAATTAACTATGCTCCGTCCTAATCTCGTGACCTCTCCTTGCAGAATAATGTTCATTGTTTTACCAATATATTAATACTTGGTGGTAAAAGAAAGAAAACTGCCACGTTAGTCGCATCCAAAAAGTTGGTTGGCTCACATATGAAGGCAATGTCTATTATTTTTAAATGGTCGAAATCACAAATTTGTCTCACAATTAGAGCTAAAATAAAAGAGATATTGAGTCACTGCTCGCAATTCTTTCTTCTTGTTGATCATATATTCAACAACTATCAACGATGGTACCCTCCTGCCCTTCTCCTTCCCCATCCAAGTCGATCTACCTCTCGCCCTCTCCGGTTGCAGGATCTACAATAATGAACTACCCAAACTGCCCCTGACTCCTGAATATACTACAAGGATTTTGTGGTAGTATTGTCATATCTATGCTGTTGGATCCCAGAAATAAACAGTCCAAAGCTATATGATGTACTGTAAAAAGGTCTCTACTTTTCCCCTTGCATGGTAATTGTCACTGTCAGACAGAACTACAGTTCCCTGTGTACATTCGTCAACATTCCCATGAAAATTTGAGGCCATAAATAAGATTTTAGAGCTTACAATAAAACTTAAGTTGAAGGGTCAATGACCCACTGTGTAGTATTCAATTGTTTGATCAACTAGATGAAAATTTAACGTCGTTTCTTTCCTCAACCTCCCGACACCTTCTGGCACATACTCGTACATTCTCTCGCCTCCTCCAATTCCCTCCAAGTTGACATTGTCCTACGTTGGCTCACCGCTCGTCCTACATGGGCGCAACTCCTTCATACAATCTCTCCTCCCCTTCCCTCCCCACTCCCACTCACACGTAACTCTTTAAAAAAAATGTTTCACACGTAACTCTAACCATCGTTGTCACAGCTCATCCCATGGGGGCCGGCAACTTCATGAGGTTGAAGAAGATGGTTTGACTGCGATGAAAGACCGAGGTCCACCAACCATACTTGATACTCCACAAAAGAGTAAAATAAACCACAATTGAGATGAACCCTAAATTACTTTTCTCTTACAATTGAGATGAACCGGGCTAAAGCCGCTACAACAGCCCACACGGGACAACACTGCCTGACCACCCGCACAGAGACAAAAGAAAAACGTTGCAGTGAAGAAACACAAAGTCAAGGTCGTCACTAAGCATCATCGTCATCACTCGAATCCATAAAAAAAATCAAGGTCATAAATATGATTATATTTAGGCTAGCCATAGTGGGAGTAACTTAGGTAGTAACTTAACACATCTCAAGACAATTTTGCTCATGTGGCAAGTATTTAATGAGGAAAGAGATGCTTGTGGTAACATAATATGTTACTGTAACATAGCGCTTCCCGAGGCAAAATGAGTCTATGAGATAATAAATGAAGCAATCTATGATACTACTACTATGTTACTTTGCACTAGTCTAAGTTACTCCCCACTATGACCAGCCTTAGTTTTTGTTAGTGTGTAATCGATACCCGGTCGTCATGGGTAGTCTTCAAGGGCTGCGTGAAAAGCTGGACGATCTCTTCTTTCGGATTGAAAAATGAAAAAAAAAATCATCCAACGATCCTCATGTGATGTCACGGATGAGGACCGGTAAGGTAATCATCCCATTTAGTTAATTTATTAATCACTATCGGATCAGATGAATGCAGAGTTGGTGCTTGGTAGGACCATCAAACCATGTATATATTACTTAATGACGTAAAACAAGATTTATCTGCCACTCGGTTTAATGGCACCTTTCAATCATCGCTCGTTAATCTTCCTTGTGCGGGGCAGTTGCGACTTGTAAATCAAGATGGTTATCAAAGAAACAGGGTTTGTTATTAGTGTGTCATAGGGGTCATACCCATGTACTCGTAGGAGCGGTTGGTTAATGGTCACTTTGGTTCGGTTAGGCCAGCCACCGGGCAATCAGGCGCCAGCAGAAAGAGACTCCCCGGTCGATCATGTAGCTGGCTAGCGGCAGCTGGCCGGACGCGGGACGCCGCCATGCACGCACGCACGCATCCAGCGTAAACCAGCAGGCAGGCTTACCAAGGAAGATCGTCCGTGCTGGACTGCAGCGCCAAAGGGGATAAGGACCAGCCAGCGCAAAGCGCCCGCCCCGCCGGGAGGAGCGTCGCCGTCGCCGCCGTGACCCGACGGGCGACGGCGACACGTTCGTTTGCCTTGACCCGTGCGTCGACCCGCTGCGTGAGTTAGCTCGCGTGTCGCTGCCCCGTTCGCGCGCGCTTTCGTTGCGTGGGTGGACCGGCCGCCGCCCTTTTACGTGCATGGACGAGGTCTCGCTCGCAAAAGCTGGATGGGATTCGAGGAAAGACGAGTGATGGTTCGCGCTCGGCTCTGGCCCGTGGTACACGGTTCAGTCAGTGTGATAACTTTTTCCGTAAGCTATAATATCTCTCTGTTTTTTACTGTACTAGAGGGTGTCACGTTCATACGCGGGGTGATTCGTGACGGAGTCGGTCACAGCACAAGCGTGTGACGGACCGGTCTCGCGTGTCACTGTCGTCGATTTCGTTAATTTTGTGTGCTGAAAAAAAAAACGACTAAACCAGGGGGAAACCCCTTCCACTCAAAAAAAAAAAAAGAGAGGGAAAAAATAAAAAAAATATCGACTAAGAAGAATTCAGGGCAACCGTACAGCTCAACGGCGTACAGTATCGGCCAGTGGAAGATCTTAACTTACACCAAAATGTGCAAGTTAAAACGGACAAAATAAATCTACTCCTGGAATTCCAATGAGTGCATGCATGTCAACAGTGGTTGTTATGATCCGGCGTGTCATTTCCCTCCTATTTTTCCCCATCACCCCCGATCGTCATCGGAATTTTTTGAGAAAGCGATCGTCATCGGAATTGCTGGCTGGCCACTGGCCGGGTACGTGCATGTGCTCCTTCTCGAAACAAGCGGGAAGGGAAAATGGGGCTGATTATAAGGCCCCGTTGCTTGCGCGCCACTGGATAAATGGCGGCGCGGCGGCGCTAGCTAGCCTTGCGATCGATGCTTGGCTGGCTCTCGGCGATCACTCGCTCGGGCTTGCAGCTCACACCCAGCTGCCCGGCTACGTACGTTATCTCGATCGCCACCCTCCTCGCGTAGTACCAACCAACGAACGGGATAATTCCGTGGGGCTTTTGAGAGTGGAAATGGCCCGAGGGATTTACCTGGTTCACCCACGTACGCTTCACCGGCGGGCAAAAGTTCCAGGACGACTTCTCCTCCTCTCCAGGTGCTACGCTTCCACACGTGTATGTAGGAAACGCGCGCGCGGTACGTGCGTCCAGCTCGACTGAAAAAGAGGCAGGGTTTATTATTATTTCCGGGCGACGAAAATTCGTCGAATTAGCTTGACCTAATCCGTTCTTACGTACCCGGTCTATTTTGCTGCACTGCACACCCGGTCGGGTCTATTCTGCTGCACTCCATACACGGCCGGATTGGTATGCTTTGAACCTGTCAAGGCTCAAGAAACGTACTACTACATGTTCCATTCAGGGAATTAAACGTGTACATTGCCCGCGTTAATGCCCCACAGCTACATCAAACTAATCGCGATTACCTGAAGAAATAGTTAGCTTTAATGGTGTCCCACTTTTTTTGATAGAATCTGCCGGAGATCAGTCTGGATTTTAGCCTTTTGTAAGGGGTCGTTTTTAGCAAACGACGACGTGTCCTATTCTTTACGAGAAATGTGTATTTTCTCCGTAAGTTAATATAAGATGTTTTTTTACACCGTCATAGACTCCAAAAACATCTTACTCCTATAAAAATAGAATGACACACACTTCGTCATGGCACACACTCTCTCACGGCGTCTACGAAAAATAGAATAGAGTCGTGAAGTTTCAAGATTGATGAAGTCACCACAGAAATAATTAGGATGCAACTGATATTCCTAGCCCAAAACTTATCTCACTGAACTTATGAAAAATAATAATCTTATATTAAGGTACATTTACCATGACACAGTATTTCAGGTTTAAATCCAATTCAGTAACAAATTCACTAGGTTATGAATATAACCCATTTAATACTGAATTTAACATATTTGTTTCTCAAGCTATGTATTAAATTAACGAAAACACTAACGCCCACACGTGTGGGGGTTAGCCAACTTGCCCACACGCCTTCATCGCAGTCCAGCGCTTTTTGCACGAATCTTGACATAAAAAGACTGAATTTATGTGCCACGTAGGACAACTCGTGTGTGTGGCGTGTGGGGTAGTTTGCCCGCACGCCGTTTTTCTCTCCGCGGTCAATGGTTCGCCAGTCGGGGCGTGCGATGAAACTGCTGTCGCGCCCGCACGCCACGCACCACTTCTATTCTCCATCTCTCACGATTGCCAGTTCTCCCACTCTCGCACACCCAAGCTGTCATTTGCCATGTCTTTGAGGGGTACATGGCAACTTCCCTATTTATAATTGTAAACAGATGGCAACTCTCATTCACCCGAACATGTTATTGTTGTCACGTCTGTTTATATAGCTACATGGCAACTGTCTAGTGTTAGTAGGTGGCAACTCCTAAAGATACCACCATCGCCCACATGCCCGTCTCCTCTACCACACACCCAAAGCTATCAGTTGCCATGTATTTTTATAGGGTACATGGAAACTGCCTCTAGCGTGCTTCTAAGCAGATGGCAACTCTCTTTTTACCCGAAACATGTTTTGCCAATTTTTTTAGTGCTACATGGCAACTGTCCAGTGTTAGTAGGTGGCAATTCCTAAAGTTTTCAAATCATGGTAACTGTAGTAGATCATACCATACATGGCAACAGCTGTAGTTGCCCAAAAATGGCATCCGACACTTGACCTAAGATGGCAACTGCAGTTGAGCAACCATGGCAATTGTAGTTCAGCAACATGGCAACATGGCAACTGAAGAGGGTGTGGACCAGGCAATCATGATGGGACGTGTGGTTACTGACACGCGGGGTGTGTGGCTCGCAGGCGGGGAGGGGCGACGGCCGAGACAGGTCGTGCGGGCCGCGTGCTCGCTCGCCCGTACATGCTCGTGCGGGGCGATCGCGCTGCACCGGACGTGCGGGCTGTGGCTACGCGCGTCCGGACACGGTCGTGCGGGCGGGGTCGTCTCCGTGCCACACAGGACGTGCGGCACAACCACCCGATACACCACATGTGTGGCAGTTATCGGCGTCCTAAATTAAATATACTCTTTATGTCACTATATATGCATGATCTATATTTTTGAACTAGTAAGGGTGATTTTTGGGGTTGAAAATATCGGGAGCATCAGAAGGATGGGAGCCCCGGTACAACCAAAAGTCAGCACATTTGCATCGCTATCTAGGAGAACATTACCTCTCATTCAAATAAAAAAAAATCTTACCACAATATGACACACAAGACGTTAAACAGGGGGTTTAATTTTTGATGGACCGACGTTATGTTCACATGGAAGAGTTTTCATGGCGCAAGATGTGTCACACATGAGTAACAAAAGAAAGAATGTGTTCGTCATCTGGAGCGGCCAAATGGCTCTCAAGCTCATTTGCTCCTGCGTGTGAACACTGAAATAGAAAAAAAAACAGAAAAATGCAAAAATAAAATCATGAAAGATGTTTGAGTATATAAGGTCCGTGCCAATTGTCAACTCGTTTGGATATCTGAATAGTTCTCAACAAAAAACATTGGGTATGTGAATTGTTTTATTGTTTTTGCATTGTTTGGACCGATTTTTTTTGCCGAAAGCTACTCAGATGTCCAAACAAGCTGAAAATTGGCACGGACCTCATGCACTAAACATTTTTCATGCAAAAAAGAATTCAGTTTTTTTTGAAATTTTCCGTCTTGTTTTTAGTTTAATGTTCACCGAAATCAAATGAGCTCGGGTTCAGAAATGGACATTCGTTCGTGGTGCATGTTTTTTATGCCGCAGGCTAGAAAAGCAAATTTACAATAGTGTTTTTTTTTTGGCTTTGGTTGTTGCTTGTCACGCTTGCCGCGCGATCAAATTTACAATAGTGTGACTACAAGGTTTCTAGTGGTCTTCAGTCCTTCTCGGAAGACAAATCACACTATATTATAATACACATATCATCAACTAGATATATTGGGATTGAGTAGTGGGGTGGAATTGCAAACAATTTCTTTTAGCCCGGGTGGAAGCTAATTATCGCACTGGATGGTGACCGCCGGCCAGGTTTAAGCTAGAGTTGCCACTGGCGTCGCCGAAATCACGAACAACCCCGTGGATTGGCTCGGCCTTGTGATGGACGTGGCTATACGTGGAGACGCCGCTCGTGACCGGCCGATTGATCCAACCAATCGTGGTTAAAATAAAAATAGAGGCGCCACTCGTGACCGATTGGTATGATCGAACTATAATCATAGTTGCCCGTGACGAATTGGTCGAACCATGATTCGTTTTGATGGGCAATGGCAATATGGCATGGCACGGGCCTCCTCGGCCGGTGGGCGCGAGAATGACATATTGACATGGCATCAACTAGCTAGGCTAGGCTTTTTTTTTAGAAGGAGGTTAAACCCCTGCATCAATCAATGAATACAGCCATTTTTTTTAATTATTCCACAAAGGACTAACAAGAACATACATTAATCCACTGAAACCATCACTCACACCTACAGACTCGATAATGTGAAGTGCTCTCACTCCCATATCTAAAACCAGTGTCATCGCTGATCCATCCACATAATGTATCGGGATCAACATCCGGCGCAGCCTACCTAAAGCGCATATCGCATGCACACGTTTTAGGAGCCGCCATCATCATCGGACCACTGATCCATCTTCAGAAGAGAGATCTGCACCATCCTTACCAATCCGGACATCCGTTGACGCCACCACGGCGCCCAACAGCACCACCGCCCTGCGCTCGTCCATCCAGACGCGAAGACTCTGTAAGATCTGTCGTGCGTAACACCTGTCAACCAGGCATGACTTAGCGTAGCACCTGTCGGCCAGGCATGACTTAAGAGCTCCATCGAAGCTCCGTGCAACAGGAAGCCGCTCCACCTCCTGCCTCTGTCTTCCAGCGCTGCTCCACAAACGATGCTCCCAATAGAGAAACGACACTATAGTACCGCCATCGTCCGATCTGGAAGACCAGATCCTAGGGTTTCTCCCCCGAAGCAGCACGAGTGGGTCGACAACAGTTACACGACGATACCTTCATCAAGGTAACGGTGTAAAACGCCGCCATCGTCCGCCAACGACTCGGTTTTCACTGGCAACTATGCCTCCCAGACTCGTAGCCGGGACTAGATAACGAATCTCGAGATCCGATCACCCAGCCGCGGGCCGACCACCTCTGGCGGAAGAGATGACCACCACCGTCGGCTGCACCGTCCAGAACATATCTGACTGGAGGTGTCGCAGACGCTACCACCAGGCCCTCCACGCTGATGTCGCCAATCCAAAGACAGATGGTGCGCCGCCGCCGCCGTCAACCGCAGCGCCGCCGCCTGAAGACAGAGGTTTGCCGCGCGCACGCGCGCCGCCGCCATCGACGCCGCCACACCACAGATCGGACCGGCGCGCATCCATATGAATCAGGGCTCCGCACAACTCCAGAGACGCGGGAGAGAGGTGATGTCCTCCGCCACCGCCGTCGGCCCCCGGGCTTAGAGTGGCGGCGTCCCCCGACGACGGCGGAGGGAGGGGAGAAGGGAGTGCGGGCTGGCGGCGGCTAGGTTTTTGGGCGCCGCCCGAGTCGCCCTAGTGGAGACCTAGCTAGGCTAGGCTTATCTCAAAAAAAAAAAAAAACTAGGCTAGGCTTATCATTGGGGATATTGATATACGGACATACAGTACGTCGAGATTAGTCGAAGCCGGCCAACTAGTGGCGCCGGAACCTGATAAGAACGCGACGTCACACACGCACGCGCGCGCGCGCCGGTCCGGAGGATGGAACAAGCTAGCTGTCGCGAGTCGAGTCGATCGGCGCGGCAACAGAGCCCATGAATGAACGCGTCATCACGCATAGTGGGACTATTATACGCGGGCGATCGAGTGTCGAGTATTCCTACTTGAGAAGACTGGCACGGCGGCTCAAAATCAGAGTGGTAAATTTCTTGGGATTAACTATGATCGAGTATTGAATTTTCCGCCTGAATTTCGTGGGTAAAATTCAGGCGGCCGGGTACAGCTAACTATTCTACCACCGCACTGATGCTCCTTTTCCTCGAAATTGCTTAGCTAGCACCTTCCGTGAAAATGGCAATGGTGAGTGTTCGATCTTTTTTGGTAATGAGTACTCGGTTCTTGTTTTTCTTTTTTTCCAAAAAAAACTTTCAATCTATTCATCAACTGTCAATGTAGTACAAAGAACACTAAAAGTAAAATTTAATCCAGGTCTGTAGACCATCTAGCGACGACTACAAGCACTGGAGTAAGCTGAAGGCGCGCCGCCGTCATCACCCCTCCCTTGTCGGAGCCGGACAAACATTGTTGTATTAGACAGTTAGGAAGTCGTTGTGCTAAGGCCCATAGGACCAGCACACCAGAACAACAACCACCGCCGGTGAAGAGAAGCATAGACCGGAAGGATCCAACCTGCAGACACACAGACGTAGACTAACGAAGGCCGGATCCAGCCGGATCGACCGAAAACAAACGCCGACCGGATCCCACGAGATCCCCCGGAGACAAACCTCCACACGCCTTCTGACGATGCTTGAAACATGACCGGGACGGGGCTAGGCGGGGAAGACCTTATTCCATCTTCAAGAAGCCGCCGCCGCCTCATCTTCTTGAGCATGACACAAACCCTAACAAAACTAAAAAAAGCATCTAAAAACGGAGCCCTTCCGCCGGCAAGGGCTGGGCTCCATCGTGCCTCCATGATCCAAGGACCATAGAAGATGAGGCGGACCGGTGGCGCCAGCGAGAGGCAAGGAAACCCTAGATGGGAGTTCACACGTGGGCAAGAGCGAAGGATTATCCCATAATCAAGCTGATGTCAAGCATCGCCGGAAGGCGTGTGGAGGTTTGTCTCCTGCGGATCTGGTGGGATCCGGTTGGCGTTTGTCTTCGGTGGGTCCGGCTGGATCCGGTCTTCGTTCGTCTACGTATGTGTGTCTGCAGGTTGGATCTTTCCGGTCTATGCTTCTCTTCATCGGCGGCGGCTGCTATTCTGGTGTGCTGATCATATGGGGCCTTAGCACGACAACTTCCCGACTATCTTTTTGTATGTCTACATACTCCTATTGTCCTATACGTAGTATGTAACCATTGCTATCAATGATTTTCTTCTCCTTTCTTTTATCTTCATTCATGAGAGCCAATCAAGCGCCAATAATTGGGCGCCTATGATTGGCCCAGCTCCGCCTCCAGCTCTCTCGCGTTTTCACGTTTGATCAAGCCTTTTGGCCATTTGCCTTTCTGGATATCCTTTTGGTTTTGTACGTGCCCACTTATCCACTAACCAATGCCCACACCTCGCAATTTCTTGGGTATATTATGAGGGATGTGACCACGGGACAGTTTCAGATACACAGATGAATATACAAAAACAAAACTCTAGATCAGTTAGCAGGGGGATAAGTTTCCGATATCAAAGTTCGATAGCACAAAGTTTCCGTCCATGTACGTCTCTCACACATCATCCTATCGAAAGCTCCAACACCATCCTATCCTATCCGTTAGCCTAGACTTTGTTTAGGGGAGGCGATCAAACTGTTGCTTAGTCAGCGTAAAGCAAGAGGCGACTCCACTTTCAGCACCGGAAGTAAGCTAGCTAGACTATCTTAGTTAACTTGGCTTCAGACTTCAGAGGAAACAAAAATCTGTGGCCCGTAGGACGAAGTGCATGGACACTCCACTGTCTCTGCATCAAAAGTCACAACGAAGATAATATTATTCCGGCGATCTAAAATTGAGCTGCATGCCACACACACACTCCTGATCTGATCTGAATGATCATGCGTGCATGCATACTGCCTGTTATGTTCCTACACGAGGTGGCAGAACGTACTCTTCTGGAAACTTGAATCTCTAGATAGTTCCCCCGCAAAAAAATAAAATAAAATAAATTTCTAGATAGTTGCTTACCTTTCACTTGGTCACTCCATCCTCTCATCTCTCGATCCAATTAATCAACTGGCGTTTCTTTGGCGAAACCTTAAGCACCGTCGACACTCTGACTCTAGCACAGAATTAGGGATTAAGACGAAGTGCCGGAGGTGGAGCTGTACCTTGCTTTGCAGGACCTATTCATTTCTCCAATCTGTTCTTGAGCATGCAGTTCCAGTTTGTCAAGCAAATCTCTCTGCAGCATTACTTTTCCCACTTGACCTTCTTGGTGGTCAGAGAGTACTACCCATATGGGAGATGCCTGGATAATTTTTTACCAGAATGGATCATGGAAGAATCATGGAAAAAATCTAAGTACAAGCTCACCTACAAAAAAATCTAAGTGGTAGCACTGGTGCAGTAAAATAGCCATCCCTCCATGTTGCAGCATGTGGTGGCTCTTCATGTGCGACATACATATGCTGTAGGTTATCGGAAAACTGCTCATATGCAAATGCAACTCTTCCACTGTTATCCTGACTGCCTGCCTGCAGAGTCCATGAATCTTTAACATTACTGCCGCCATGCTTGTTAACAATGCAAGTGGTACATTAACCTGTACATACTACATTGGGATCCAGGACTACTGACTGCATCACAGGAGCACTTTTGCTGCAAGCAAACTATAGCTAGCTAGTTGGTAGTACTTGGAACTGCTAAGATATTCTCCCAAACCATCAGCTCATGACATGATCTTCTGTTAGTTAGTAGTACTAGTACAGTACAGTACTATCTAGCTAGAAGCAGCGGCACCATGTCCATCTATCACATCTGCTCAGCTAGCTGCAGGTGCAGCTAGGTGCCCAAGTACCGCTGCTGCGGTATGTGTGGTAGGGCAGCAGGGTCCCGGTAGTTGAGCAACTGATGTATAACCTAGCAGTGCTGGACAGCTTGTTGCTGATAATCCCCGTGACCTCCTGAATTAATGGCGATGCTAAGCACCATGTAGATACTGTAGCTGCTGTTACTAGGATAGTCGTTTGTGGATTTGGACGAGCCTAATGATATCTAATTAGGTAAAGCCGGCCGACCTAATGTTGCCATCAGCTGGGCTCTGTACCTGTACATGCCGTGGACTGGATTGGGTTGCATCAACCGCTAATGATGCATTCTGAGGATGGAGATTAATTATTCAGTCGTTCTAGGTACTTGGGGCGTTTAGGTTGTTATTAGTGAGATATAATATGGTGGTAGCTGTTTTTGGTTGATGATTTTTGGATAGGTAGGATGACGGTTGAAACAACCAGACAACTTTCTCTGTTTCCAGTGGGTGCAGCTAGATTCTTATTCTCACTTTTAGCAGACAGCCCCTTTATTGAAAAAGGCTTTCGCCCCATTTTATATACAAAACACGATCCACAGCAACACGGTACAAACACACGCCACCAAAACACACGCACACACCCAAGGCCGGATACAAAGATGCTGAACGCAGCAACACCTCCCCTAGCATTACAAAAGCCACCGGGGTCTCCGCCCTGAACACGCCACTGCGATGAGATGAAGCCACATATGACGAACCGTGAGCTCCAAAGCGGCGCCTTCAGGAAGGAAACAACACCAGAGCGCCGCCACCGCCCGACCCGAGGGTCAGAGTGTCCCCTAGAGCAACACGACGGGCAATGAGGGCCGCGGCGACGCCTTCAAGAAGGGAGCGAGTTTCGCCGCCGTCGGTCCGTCCAAAGAAAGAGCGGGTTTTCACCCCGGCCAACACTTATTGCCACTGAACGCCACACCCGGGTAACCACACCACCCCCACGGCCATAGTCACCGGGCAAAGACGAGCCACGGGCCCCGCCCATGAGCACCGCGCAACCACCACCAGGCCGCCGCCCGCATCCAAGGCCTAAACACCACCTCACTCGAGACCCGCCGCTACCCCAACCAAAGAGATCGAGCGGCCCCTAGCATCCGCCACCATCGACTCTTCACGCCGCACCGCGGCGCGAGCGAAGCTCGATCTGTCGCCAGCGCGAGACGAGCTCGATCCTGCAGCTGCGTCGCGAGAGCGGGCTTAGTCCTGCTGCCAGCGCGAAGAGATCGGTCCCGCAGCCCGGCGCGAGACGAGCGATGGACCAAAGCCGGGACGAGCCAACTCTCCGACGAAGATTGCGCCGCACCAGAAAAGGGTCAAGGCCCGCACAAGCCGCCACCGACGGGCCGACGCCGAAGAGGTCGGCCGCCGCCATGAGGCGAACCCGACCACCGCTAAGGGCCACCACCACGCCGTGGCAGCCCCATCCACGCCGAGCACTCCTCCTCAGACCGACCTCCCGAGCCGCCCCCGCGTGGGCGACCGGGAGGCCCCAGATCCCATCGGCCGAACCTCCCCCACTCCTCCTCCTCCTCCCTTGCCGCCGCCCAAGAGCACGGCCAGCGGTTTGCCTGCGTCGCCGGCGGCGGCGGGACTCGCCCTCTCGCTCGGGTGGGGTCAAGACAGCGCCCGGGCGGGCGTGGCGGGCGGGCGGTCGCCACGGCGGAGGTGGCGGCGCATCGGCGACCTCACTTCCCCGCGGCAGGAGGTCTCGCGATCTGGTGCGTCGCGACCGCCAGGGACGGCGGCGGCGTGACCGGATCGGTTCGCGGCGGCGCGGCCAGATCTATGCCCATGCATGGGCCTTGATCGTTGGTCTGCCGTCGGCATGGTGGTGGGTGCGACTCGTCGGCAGCTGGGCAGATCCGCGGGATTCTACCCTTGTCTGGTCCTTTACAACGCGGGCAACTCCGGGGGAAACCCTAGATCTTCTTGGGATCGAACGATGGCGGCGCTTTTGCGTCGTAGTCCCTCTTTAGGGCATTGTTTTGGAGTTTGCCCCGGTTGAAGGGACCAGCGACGTCGGCGGCGCACGTCTGGTGGAGCAACTGCCGATGAAAATCGCGCCGACTACGGTCATGATGGACGATGGCGGCGTCTTTGATGTCGTTCCCTTGTCGAGGCATCGTCGTTGCAGTCTGCGTCATCAGGCTCGGGATGCTCCGGGGGAAACCCTAGATCTGGGGTCTTCCGGGTCGAACGATGATGGCGCTTTATCGCTTTCCCTCCCGTGGGCATCGTTTTGGAGTAAGTGCTGGCTGGGGGGATGGTGGAGCGGCGCTTCATCTCACACATTGATGGCGTCGGATATCGGCGGCATGGCGCTGTGGAGGCTCGGCGTCCGATGCACGGAGATGGACTCGCGCAGGAGGAGGTTGCTGTCCAGCGTCATGGTGACATCGATGGCAGAGTGGCCAGACAAGGTAGAAGCCTCAATATGATCTGAAGACGGACCTATGGAAGATGGCGGCGACGACACACGAAAGTCGCTCGACGGATTGTGCCCTGCACCGGTATGTGGCTCGGTGGGGCTTCCGAATGAGTTTCGCTCGGCTTTTGATGTTAGGCTTAGGTGAGTGGTTTGGGTAGTGGCCCAACTAGCACCCCTTCATCATTTTGGATAAGAGTAGTGGCATATGTTGCCAAGATGGTGGATTCAGGCACATTGTTGTAATACTTTGTAAGGTCCTAGAGAATAATCAATAAAGTGGCCGTATGCATCTCCCAGATGCAGAGGCCGGGGGTCATCCTCCTTTTAAAAAAAAAATCCACGCCGAGCACAGCCCGTGGCACCTGCCATCGCCGAATTGGCCTGGGCCGACAGGCCCGCCACCACCAGGGAGCGCCGTAGCAGGGGGCCATCACCGGAGCAGGCCACCACCTGCAGCGAGCCGGAGCCCCGCCACCAAAGAGGCTCAGGCCACCCGCGCCGCAGCTTCGTCAGATCTGAGGTGCGCCCAAAGCCGCCGCCGCCGGGAGCAGAGAACGCCCTAGCCCGCACCAGCCACTCCACGCCGCCGCTGCAGAGCGCGCCCGTCGCCAGCCAGCCGCCGCCGCGCTCGAGCTCACGCCACGCCGCCGCCCAGCCAGATGGCCCGCGCCATCCAGCGCCGTGCAGGGGGAAGAAGAGGCCCCGCCGCTGCCCGAGCTGGCCGGGCTTTGCCCGCCAGCATGCGGGGGCGGCAGCAAGGGGAGGGAGGAACAAGGAGGAGGGCCGAGCCAAGACTAGGTCCCCCAGCGGCGGCGCTATGGAAGCGGCCAGTGAGGGGAGGAGAGGGGCGATGGTTTCTTCTTTAGCAGCCCCTTTTGGCCTCTGGATCTCTCTAGCTGTCCAATTAAGCCACCAAGAGGTTCAGAATGTCAATACAGCAAAAAGACATTGAACTATGCAAGTAGTACTTTCTTCCCGGGTACATTCAACTCACAGAGTCTTAAGTAGCGGTAGTATCTTTCATTTCTTTACAAACTGGTAAATGGACACTAGTGCAGAACCGGGCAATAGCACCGGTTCGTAAGGATCTTTAGTGCCGGTTCCATAACCGGCACTAAAGTGTGGGCACTAAAGCCCCCCCTTTAGTACCGGTTCAGCACGAACCGGTGCTAAAGGGCAACCACGTGGCACGAGCCAGCTCCGGGGGCCTGGAGCCCTTTAGTACCGGTTGGTGTTACCAACCGGTACTATAAGGTTTGGGGGGTTTTTAGTTTTATGATTTCTTTTTCATTTAATTTTGTGTTTCCATTTTAATTCTTTTTCGTTTGCTGGTATTTTACGATACTACACATTGTACACGTTATGCATATATATATATATAGAATTTCTAGTAGAACCAATCATGCATATATATATCATCAATGTCTCACAAACCACCATATTAATTAATTCACACATACACACATGTATAGCTATATACAATTTCTCCTACATATGCATGTTGCCTTCGGAGCCAGTGGCATTAGCCTAATTGGTGCCTTCGGAGCACGATGATAATCGGAAGTGGTTCATGGGGGCGGTAGCGGGTAATAGTATTCTCCCTTCGGATTTATGACCTGGTCGAGCAAAAATCCCGCTATTTCCTCTTGAAGTGCTTCTACGCGCTCCGTTTCTAGGAGCTTGTCCCGCACCTCTGTGAACTGTTAAGAAGGAGATCAATATGCATGTGTATTAGTTGTGTGACTAGATATCGATAATGGTGTAAAATTGTGAATAGTGTTCGACAAGCGTACCCATTCCTGTCTTTGAGATCTGCTCCTTTGGACGCCATCATGTGAATGTTCTCGCAAACGCAGAATGCACACAAATCAGTCCCTCTACCGCTGCTTGTGGCCTTTACGAGAATGGAATTTGATAAGATAATAATTAATCAAGCATGATAATTAAAGAGATGGCAGCTAGGTAGCTAGCTAGTACTACTTAATTACTTACCTTGGGTCGAAACCATTTAAGCTTTTTTTTCCATTCGCCTTCCGTGACGTTGATGAACCTTGCCCAAGCCCTGCCCGCCGACAAAGAAAATGAATAAAGGGGTTATTAAATAGTTCATATCATGAAATGACGAACTAAATAGGCCGAGATATATAGTTAATAATGATTGAAATTACCTGTTGACTATCCCAAACAAGATGTTATAGTCAGTATTTGCTTTGAGTAGTGACTCCAGATTTCAACTGTTCAGCGCCAACTTTAATGATACACAAGATCCAGTGAAATCTGCATGCACACATGTTTGCATGTCTTAATTAAGCGGGCATATGTAAGCAAAAACATGTAGCTAGCTAGTAGGCAAAAACAGAGAATTTGTAGTACAAGACAGTGTGACTTACTGGAAGTTGTAAGGAAGTAGTATATCTTCATTGTATTTGAGGCGCTTCAAGAACTCTAGCATGTTGTCCTCTACGGCCTTTTCATGATGTGGATTTATTTTCCATGTGTATACAATAACGGTGTTTGGGTCAATGAACCCAATGCCATAGCGTCCACCTTTTCTCATTTCATACATCTTCATCCTGCATAATACCACAGAAAAGAATATAGTGAGGATAATTACAGGTAATGATTGATCAAAAGGATCACTACAGCTAGCTTGAGACTTAAATTACGAAAGAAATCACTTACGAGACAATATGGCGGCGATAGATTTGTCGAGTGCGTCTTGATTGTATAACTGAAACAGTTCAGAATACTCAACGGTCACAGCTTTCTGATGGTAGTAATGATCCTTCTTGACTTGCACCATGAGGGACTCTCGATTGGATCTCTTGGTAATGTCCATGTACCATTGATGCAATTCATACATTCTCGTTGGGAGCTTCTTGGTTTGACCAAAGGTTTGCCCCGGACATATTTCCGTTTTATTTCATCCTCTGTAAGCACAGGCATGGGCTCGATCTCGAGGAGTTGTCCAACAGTGATGTTGAGAACTTCAGCCTGCATTATATGGTCCTTGGTTATTACCACATTGCCCACCTCGGGAACGTAAACTGTTTGCCCACAATAATATTGGGTACGATCTTTGTCATGTGTTGTTGGCACAACAAGCGAGGGATCGATTGCGCCGCCTATTCTCCCGGTTGGGAATGGTTTTCCGCATTTTTGACAGCTGCTTGTTGTTTGCTCGATCCCGAGC
Source organism: Aegilops longissima (assembly GCA_021605205.1). Lineage (NCBI taxonomy): Eukaryota > Viridiplantae > Streptophyta > Magnoliopsida > Poales > Poaceae > Aegilops > Aegilops longissima. The sequence goes on from CM038677.1 coordinate 113,329,748, forward strand.
TCGCCTCCTTACGTAGGCGTGCTCGATTTAACTTCCCGATGTGGCGCTCATAGTGCGTGTCAACAGGCTTGGGAGCTGGTGGTTGAGCCATCTGAATGAAGTGGTCAATCGTTTCCTCGTGCACTTTCTCCCTTGGCGGCGGTGGCGGTTTGGTGCAAAATGCACCTCGGCCTTCGATATGGCTGCGTTTTCCTCCTCGGACTTGTCATAAGGCCTCTGGAAGAGGCGTGAGGCTTGGACCATATTTATATCGCTTGCCTCCTTTGTACTTCCTGTACTACCTCGACTCGTGCCGCCACGCACCATAGCTGCGGGTGTCTCTTCTGCGATTCGAGGCGGCAGAGACGGCCGACGGGCTGAGTTGGACGAGGAGGAGTGGCTCAAGCTGTGCCGGACTTGGAGGAGGAGTGGCCTGAGGTTGTGCCGGACTTGGAGGAGGAGTGGACGTCGACGCTGTGGCGGACTTGGAGGAGGAGGTGGCTCGACACTTTGCGGACTTGGAGGAGGAGTGGCACGACACTTTGCGGACTTGGTGGACTTGCAGGAGCGGAGTCTGCTGACTCGGTGGCGGACTTCGACGAGGAGTCACCGACGCGTGTCGGTGGCCTTGAAGATGATGCAATCCTTTTTCCATAGGATGATACGATGTTTGGCCTCTCCCAGAAAGTGCTCGTCGTCACCTCCAGGAATGTCAAGTTGTAGCTCCGAATATGGGTCCACCACCTCATCAATCAAGACACAAGCATAGCCCGCTGGAATCGGGTTGCAATGGAAGGTTGCCTCGTGGGGATTTGTAAAAGCAACGGCGTCCGCCACCTTCATGGATATGTTCTTCATTTTGAAGTGTAGCTCGCAGTTAGTGTTCTCCGTGATGTCATCCACGTGGTATCTATCCAGCATTGCGTCGTCCGGGGCGGAACCCACGCTGCTTCTCGGCATGGATGGGGCGGTGCTATCCAATCTGGATCATCCGCTAGCTGCTGCATTCTTTGAGACCCCTTTGCTGGCTAAGTGAGTCGATCTGCTCTCTGCTGCCGCTGGAATTTGACCGCCAATTCCGCTTGACTTGCTTCTAGGCCTTGAAGGCGTTCATAGTCCCGCTTCCTCTGCTCCTCCTCCATCTTCCTCTTCTTCTCCTCCGCAATCTTCTTTCTCGCACGGGTTCTGTAGTCGGTGTTCCAGTCTGAAAACCCCTCATACCATGGTATAGCGCCCTTGCCTCGTGTTCTTCCCGGGTGTTCAGGATTTCCCAGAACACGCGTAAGCTCGTCGTTCTCTCTGTTGGGCTGGAACACCCCCGATCGTGCCTCTTCTATTGGAACAAGTATCGCATCGTCGGCTCCGTTCAGACATGCCTTCGTCGAAACTTTGCTGTCTTCGGTCCAACTCCCCCATGCGCATAGAACCAAGTCCCGCACTGGGGCCAGCTCTTAGTATCCGGAGTGACACCTGCATCCTCCATCTCTTTCTCGGACTTATCCCACTTAGGCATTGCCACCGCGATAGCCACCGGCTCCGACTTATGGAACTTATCCTTTTTGGCATTCTTCTTGTTTATTCTCGACCGTTCCTTAGGTAATTCCGAATCCTTGAATTTCACGAAATCGTCCCAATGAGCATGTTGGTTCTCTAGTGTTCCCTCGAATACTGGAGTCTTCCTTCCTCCCTTGACGTACTTGTCCCATTCACGATTCTTGTGGTTCTTGAATGCAACCGCCATCTTCCTAAGAGCAGCGTCCTTGACTTTCTGCACATCTGCTTCTGTGAAATGATCTGGTAGGGTGAAATGTTCCATGAGAGTATCCCAAAGCAGACCTTTTTTGTGCATTGTCGACAAAAGTAACATCTGGGCGTGGCTTTCTTTGGCTCTCTCCATTCTTGAAGGGAGATCGGAGTTGGTCTTTCACAAGAACTCCGTGACCGACGAACAAACTTGTCCGCAATCTTCTTAGGTGCTAATGGTTCGCCATTAGGTCTGATTGCCTCGATATTGTACTTTACGCCCTCCTTCAACTTTTTGTTCGGGCCTCGTTTAGTCCTTTTGCACGAAGATTTGCTCGATCCGGATGGCTGAAAGAACAAAGATCGATTCGTTAATATATCTTCAAGTCATTTAAAACATGTGATGATCACCGGATGCTGCTTATATAAATATATATACCTCGCCGGTCTTTGTTGTTTCAAGGTCAACATTTTCTTCGTCATCATCATAATCATAGTTCATGACTTCATCAATTCGGTCGTCGCGATCGAATATCATATCACCCTCTCCGGTGTTGTTTAGAAATTCGGAGCCGTCATAATCTTCTTCATTCTGATCATCATCTGGCCCGTGAGGATGGCGTATCATATCGAACATGGCTTGTTCTCCCTCTCTGCCGGTATTGTCCGCCATAGCTTTTATTTAACTAATCCAAAATAAATATAAAACAATTTAGTATTCAAATTACATCGTCTCGAATAATAGATATAATCTCGAATACATCGTCTCGAATAATAGATATAATCTCGAAAACATCGTCTCGAATAATAGATATAATCTCGAATACATCGTCTCGAATAATAGATATAATATCGAATACATCACTGGCTAGGTAGCTAATAAAGATCGAATACTACAGAAGAATCTAGGACACTCGCGGTTCTGCGGCGGCTGGCGGTGGACACCCAAAGAGAAGGAACCCTCACGGGATCATAGCTGAAGTGAGATCCTGAAGAAACTGCCGGTATTGGAGAACTGCCGCCTCTAACGCAACCATGTAGCGATGGGCGTGCTCGTCCTCCTCCCCGACACGGCGACGTACCACCTCCGGCGGGCGGCTCCTCCGCATCGAACCGCCCACGCGAACGCCACCAAACGAGATCGGGGTCGACGACGGGACCCGGGCGGGTTCCTCATCAAGCGGCGCGCCCTCGAGCAGCACCTCCGGTGCCAGCCGTGAGCCCAATCCGGACATGGGTCAGCGGACGTCGTCATGGACGTGTCGACGACGAGGATCGGGTCGGGCATCGTCGAGAACAAATACTAGCTATATGCCATAAAAAGTAACATTTTTTAATGATTGGATTTTGATAACTAAAATTTCTAACATTTCTATATAACTAACATTTCTATAACATTTCTAACAATGCTATATATAACTAACATTTATATAACATTTCTAATATTTCTATAACTAAAAACAGAAAAAATTATAACATTTCTATATATATAACTAACATTTGTATAACATTTCTAATATTTCTAGAACTAAAAAAAGAAAAATTTCTAACATTTTTATAACTATTTCTATAACTAAAAAACAGAAAAATTTCTAACAATTCTAACTTTTTATAACTATTTCTATAACTAAAAAACAGAAAAATTTCTAACAATTCTAACATTTCTAACTATTCTAACAATTCTAACATTTCTAACTATTCTAACAATTCTAACATTTCTAACTATTTCTGAAAAACAGAAAATTTCTAACAATTTCTAAAAACAGAAAAATTTCTAACTATTTGTATAACTAAAAACAAAAATGTATGTGTGTGTGTAAGGCTCACCGTCGAGGCGAGGGACGACAGGCGGCGGCAACGACGGCGCGGGCGGCACGACGGGATGACGACAGACAGGACGAGGGGACGGGCGGCAACGACGGGACGGGACAGACGGGCAGGAGGCGGCGGCAACGACGACGGGACGTCTGACAGGCGGCGCGGCAGCGACGGGACAGGACGACCTGGGATGGGCAGGGACGGGCGGCGGTAATGACGGGACGACGGGATGGGGACGACGGGCGGCGGACGACGGGACGGGCGGCGAGAGGCGGTGACGAGGATGGAGACGTCTGGGCGGCGAGGCGGCAGTGCAGAGGAGAAGAAGCGGATGAGAAACTGAAATTTTCGTAAGTGTTGTTTATATAGGAGGGACTTTAGTACGGTTGGAGCCACCAACCGTACTAAAGGCCAATTTAACCAGCCAAGCGGCGGAAGCGACCCCTTTAGTACCGGGTGGTGGCACAAACCGGTACTAAGGCCCTACTTTAGTACGGTTGGTGCCACTATCCGGTACTAAAGGAAGTCTTATTAGCAGCAGCTTGGTGCAACAAGTTTAGTCCCACCTCGCTAGCCGAGGGGCGACCTGACCGGTTTATAAACCCCGTGCGGTAGCTCTCTCGAGCTCCTCTCCAAAGCAGGCCCTCTGGGCCTACATGTTCTTTGCTGCCTGTGGGCTCACTTGGAGCCTTCTTGGCCTGCATCTGGCCCAACAACAAGTTGGGTTTCTAGTCGTATGCAGGCCGCTCTGGCATAGTAGGCGGGCTTTTTTTTATTTTTTGCTTTATTTATTTTTGTGTTGTTTTTTGTGTATTTAGAGTTTCTTTGTGAATATTTTTGCTTTAGGTACAAAAATTACAAACTTTGTTAGTGCCCGTAGTTTTCAAATTTGAATAGTTTAAATTTTGAATTATTTGAAATTAGTGTGAATCACTAGTTTGTGAATAACTTAACTTTAAAAATCAGTAAAGGCATGAAATAATTTGTTTGCACATAAAATTTCTTCGCGTTTCAAATGCCAAAACACATAACTACCCTAACTATTACAGATTCCCCCGGGTGTGAAACACGAAGAAAGTGATGATAGTGAAGCCGATCACATCCCAGATCTTTGGGTGTGAAACTTTTTCTTCGCGTGTGTCCCTTTGCGCCGTAACCATGGAAAATCTTCATCATTTAACGGGATGCTCGGGTCAATATTCACTTTGTGAATGGAGCAATTTCATCAAACTTTTCATAATCTTGACTTGTCTATCTTGTCATCCACTCCCACGATGTTTCTCTTCCCGGAAAGAACTATGTGCGCTTTGGCTCATCGTACGATGCATTCGCTTCCTTATCTTTTCTTTTCTTGGCTTGGTAGACATGTCCTTCACATAGAAAACCTGTGCCACATCATTGGCTAGGACGAATGGTTCGTCTGCATACATAAGATTGTTGAGATCCTTTGTTGTCATTCCGTATTGCGGGTCTTCCGTTACCCGCCTCGTGTCATATTGACCCATTTGCACGAAACAAAGGGACCTTTAAACCACGTCGATAGTCAAGTTCCCATATGTCCTGTATATAACCATAATATGTTTCCTTTCCGTCTTGGTTTACGCATCAAAGCGGACACCACTGTTTTGGTTGGTGCTCTTCTTATCTTGGCGATCGTGTAAAATGTATTACCATTTATCTCGTACCCTTTGAAAGTCATTATATTGAAGATGGTAAGCGGGACAGCAAGTACATGTCATCTTCAATAGAGGTGTCATGCATGGTGCGTGTCCGCAACCAGTGGCGAAACTCCTGGTTTGTTCACGTGTAATCCGGTCATCGAGACCGCTCCGGGTGTTTGGGCGTAGCAAATTCTTGTGTTCATCCATATCTGAGCCACCAAGGCGGAATTCTGTAGAAGCGTGTAGTGTGCTTGGTGAGAGAATGCCCGTCCATACATATTATTTGTTCCCTCCTAGCGTGCCTTTTCCATCGATCTGCCCTTATGCGCGATTCAGAACACCAATCGGCTTAAGGTCGGGAATAAAGTCAATACAAAACTCAATGACCTCCTCATTTTGATGGCCCTTGGAGATGCTTCCTTCGGCCTAGCACGGTTATGAACATATTTCTTTAAGACTCCATGAACCTCTCAAAGGGGAACATATTGTGTCGAAATACAGGATCGAAAACATTAATCTCTTCGCATAGGTGAACTAGGACGTGCGTCATGATGTTGAAGAAGGATGGTGGGAACACCAACTCGAAACTGACAAGACCTTGCACCAAATCATTCTGTAACCTTGGTATGATTTCTGGATCGATTACCTTGTGAAAGATTGCATTGAGAAATGCACATAGCTTCACAATGGCTAATCGAACATTTTCGGTAGAAGCCCCTCAATGCAACCGAAGCGATTGCGTCATAATCACGTGGCAGTCATGAGACTTTAGGTTCGGAACTTTTTCCTTGCCATGTTTATTATTCCCTTTATATTCGACGAGAAGCGACGGTACCTTAATCTGAGCAGGCATTCAAAGAAGATTTCCTTCTCTTCTTTGGTAAGGCGTAGCTTGCATGACCACGATGTATGCCGTCTTCTCCGTGCATCGTTGCTGGTCCTCCGTGCCTCGGTGTATCTTTTGTCTTCCCATACACGCCCAAGAAGCCAAGCAGGGTCACGCAAAGATTCTTCGTCACGTGCATCACGTCGATTCGGAGCGGACCTCTAGGTCTTTCAATATGGCAGGTCCCAAAATATAGATTTCTTCTTCCACATGGGTGTGCGTCCGTCGGCGTCCTTGAACAGGTTGTCCGCCAAGACCCTTTCCAAATATCACCTTCAAATCCTTGACCATATCATGTACATCAGCACCGATGCGGTGGCGAGGCTTCGTCCGGTGATCCGCCTCACCTTTGAAATGCTTGCCTTTCTTTCTTACGGGATGCCTGCTCGGAAGAAATCGGCGATGTCAGTACACATTCTTCTTACAACTATTCAAATATATCTTGTCGGTATCATCCAAGCAGTGCGTGCATCCGCAATATCCCTTGTTTGTCCGTCACGAAGGTTCTTGAGCAGGCCAATCATTGATGGTCACGAACAGCAACGCCTTTAGGTCAAATTCTTCCCCATGTGCTCATCCCACGCACGCGTACACTGTTCCATTCCACAGTTGTAAGAGTTCTTCAACTAATGGCCTTAGGTACACATCAATGTCGTTGCGGGTTGCTTAGGGCCTTGGATGAGCTTGTCATCATAATGAACTTCCGCTTCATGCACAACCAAGGAGGAAGGTTATACAAACATAGAGTCACAGGCCAGGTGCTATGGTTGCTGCTCTGCTCCCCAAAGGTTTAATGCCATCCGCGCTTAGACCAAACCATACGCTCCTTGCGTCATCGCAAACTCCTTCCCGTACTTTCTTTCGATTTTTCTCCACTGCGACCCGTCGGTGGTACTCTCAACTTTCCGTCTTTCTTACGGTCTTCTCCATGCCATCGACGCCTTGGCATGCTCTTTGTTTTGGAACAAGCGTTTCAACCGTGGTATTATAGGAGAATACCACATCACCTTGACAGAATCTTCTTCTGGGCGCTCGCCCTCGACATCACCGAGGTCATCGGCTGATCTTATAGCGCAATGCACCACATACCGGCAAGCGTTCAAATCCTCGTACTCACCGCGGTAGAGGATGCAATCATTAGGGCATGCATGTATCTTACGCACCTCTAACCCTAGAGGGGACAACCTTCTTTGCTTCAGACGTACTCTCGGGCAATTCGTTGTCCTTTGGAAGCATATCCTTTATCATTACCAACAACTTTCCAAATCCTTGTCGGATACACCATTCTCGCCTTCCATTGCAGCAATTCCGGTGTGGTGCCCAGCTTTTTCTTGTCACCTCACGCAATTCGGGTACAACAATTTTTGTGATCCTCTAACATGCGCTGCAACTTCTTCTTCTCCAAATCACTTGCGAGTTTCTCTTTGCATCGGCAATGGCCCGACCTAGATCATCAGCGGGCTCATCGATGCCTCTTCTTCAACTTCTTCCCGCATTGCCGGCTCAGCTTCTTCCGCATTACCGGCTCAGCTTCTTCCCCATTGTTGTATCATCGTATTCAGGGAACCCATGGACGGGATAGCTGTCGTCGTCCTCTTCTTCTTCATTGTCTTCCATCATAACCCCACTTTCTCGTGCTTGGTCCAAACATTATAGTGGGGCATGAAACCGGACTCAAGCAGTGGGCGTGAATGGTTCTTGGCGTAGAGTACTTGTGACCATTCTTACAGCCAGCACATGGACAAGGCATAAAACCATCCGCCCGCTTGTTTGCCTCGGCCGCAAGCGAGAAAAGTATGCGCCCTCAACGAACTGGGAGAGCATCGGTCATCGTACATCCATTGCGGCTCATCTTCATTACACAACACGAATAGACCAAATTAATACAAGTTCATACATAAAGTTCATACAACACTTAAATGCAACAAACAAATAACTCTCTAGCTAAAGCATTTAAATGCAACAACAAATGCGATCAAGATCGCAACTAAGGTAACAATTGATCCAACAACATAATGATACCAAGCCTCACTATCGATGGCATATTTTCTAATCTTTCTAATCTTCAAGCGCATTTTCTCCATCTTGATCTTGTGATCATCGGCGACATCGGCAACATGCAACTCAATTCCATCTTCTCCCCTCAATTCTTTTCAATTTTTCTTTCAAGTACTCGTTTTCTCTTTCAACTAAATTTAACCTCTCGACAATAGGGTCGGTTGGAATTTCGGTTCATATACCTCCTAGAAAAAATTTCTATGTCAACTTTATGGGCATAATTTGTCATAAACACGAAATGCAACTAGTTTTAAAGAGAATATATATACCATATTCGAATCATAACAAGGACGAGGGCCGACGGGACGGATATCAAAACCATGGCACTATATGTATAACAAACAACGTCGGGTAAGATAATTATCGAGTAACTATATATCCAAATCACACAAACATCAATTTTATATAAAATTTCATGAACAAGAGGCTCACCACAAGGTGGTGCCGGTGACAGAGACAAGTGCAGGCGATCGGCAGTGAATTCTGACGGAGATTTAGAAGGCACTAAGTAAACCACACCTACATATGCAAACTAAGTGTTATTTTGACCTCAAATTGCATATAAATCAAATACTAGCACATATATATATTTCCTCCCAAATTACTAAACTCACAAATTAATCACTATATAAAGCATTGCAAGAGCTAATCTAGCAATGAGAGATGAAAGGACAAAGTTGCTAACCTTTGTGATCATTTGAATGGATGGGGCCTTCAAATCTTGACAAATTTTAGGCAAAATGTGTGATGAGCTCGAGAGGAAGAGGGAAGAACAGAGAGGAGAGGGAAAGGGGAAGAACAGAGCGAGCTCGGGTGGGCGAAGGGTTTATGTAGGAAGACCTTTAGTACCGGTTCGTGCCAAGAATCGGTACTAAAGGGCTGGAAGGCCCAGTCGACAACATCCTGCCACCACTCTCATTAGTACCGGTTCGTAGCACGAACCGGTGCTAAAGGTTCGCCACGAACCGGTACTAATGAAAGCGGCCCGGCTAGCCGTTGGAACCGGCACTAATGTATACATTAGTGCCGGCTCAAATTCAAACCGGCACTAATGTGCTTCACGTTTGACCCTTTTTCTACTAGTGGGAGTTCATCTTGGTGTATATCAGAAGACACACACTTCTCCTGGGTGCTTTACAAACTGTTGAGTATAATGTTTATTAGGAAGTATAGGATAGACTAGGATTTGTTCCTATCTTGTCTTGTACTTCAAGATGACCATGTACTCCTATATATATGCCCATAAGACTCAAGCAATAAAACAACTATTTCACCGAATCCCCCTCTCCCTTCTAACATGGTATCAGTTTCTGGGTTTTAAACCCTAGCCACCGCCGCTCAAGATATCTGCGCCGCCCCAGTGGTCGGTCTCCATGACCGCTTGTTGGGGCATGCGACTGCATACCTAGGGTTCGTTCGCCAATCCAATTGATCGGCTGCCCTAGAGAGTTTTTTTTCCGATCAATTGATTCGGATTTTCTTTGTCGCCGGTTGTTTTGATCGGTACTTCTTTTTAGTTTTCCGATCTACGATCGGCTTGAGTCACCCAGCACCACCGTTGACCACCGCGCCTCTACTCGGCGCAGCACTACTTCGACACCACTGCGCCCATGACTAACACGGCGCCTTCTTGCGCCCGCGGCTCCATGGCGACTTCCTTGACACTGGCCATCCCGACTCGACATCGACCCCGGCATTCTTCACACGGCTACCTCGACCACGGCTTCACCATACATGCTCTCGGCTACCTCGACAAACGGCACAGAGGGCTACCGCCTTGCTTGAGCAAACTCGTTGGTTTTCACTCCAGCCATGCCTTCCGCGATGCATCGACCGTTCTGTTGTGGGGGGTGTCCGTCGGCTCGCCTGAGTTCTTCTCGATCTCACCATCTGCGTCGCTACCGTTGTGACTGCGGGGGATGTTGAGTATAATGTTTATTAGGAAGTATAGGATAGACTAGGATTTGTTTCTGCCTTATCTTGTACTCCAAGATGACCATATACTCCTATATATATATGCCCATGAGGGTCAAGCAATAAAACAACTATTCCACCGAATCCCCCTCTCCTTTCTAACACAAACGGTGGCGGACAATATATAATTCAGATGATTTTATTTTGCAAATGTAAGCGATACATGCAGAAAAAACAAGAAGAACAAGAATAATATAATGTGTAATTAGTTGAGTATTTAGCACAACAAGATTCCCTCATTGTGTACTTATCTACTAAGCAGAAATACAACTATATATATGCGTCATTACAGGTAGTATCCTGCAGGTTTCTGTTGCCACCTTCTCAACACTAGTACTAGCTAGAAACGGCTGTTGTCCCCTGAGCAGACACACCGGCATGAGACCATGAGTGATGGCTGGCGAGGCCATGGACCGGGCAGGGGAATTTGCAGGCTTTAGTCTAAACGCAAGTGCATGATTACATTATCCAGGCTGCATCTGCAAGCAGGGGAGTCAGGAGAATGCCCGTTGAGTAGGGCAAGTTGCTGCTGTTGTTGGGACGGTACCCAACTGGCACGGCACATGCAGAGGGAGGGTGAGATGATACTAGATTCAGATGCTAATCCGGGGTATCATCTCACAACCACAGCATGTACAGAGGGAGTGGGTTGTTTGTGGGCAGGAGCTATATATGCACCGTTTGACATTGGGTTGACTATTTATCTTTTGGTTGTACATAGATTTAGTCACAAGTGGCATTTTCAATGTAATGTAACAGCAAAAATGTTACAGATTCAACATTTCCTGGAGGATATGGATCATCTAGATACACAGCTCCGCGCCATCCCCGCTAGGGCGACTCGGGCGGCGCCCTAAACCCAGCAGCCGGGGGAGCATACTCCCTCCTCCCCTCCCTCCGCCGCCGTTGAGGGACGCCGCCGGTCTAAGCCCGGGGGCCGACAACGGTGGCGGAGGACATCACCTCCGTCCCGCGGGTCTGGGGTTGTGCGGGGCCCCAAATTGTGTAGAGGCGCGCCCGATCTGATCGGCAACGGCGATGGCTATGGCGCGGCGGCAGCGGAGGCGACGGCGCGCCATCTGCCTTTGGATCGGCGGCGGCGGCGTGGAGGCCCTGGTGGTCGCGTCGGCGCACCTCCGGTCAGATCTGTTATGACCGGTGTAGTCGACGGTGGTGGTCATCTCTTCCGTCAGAGGTGGTCGGCCGCGGCTGGGTAGTCGGATCTCGAGATTCGTCATCTAGTCCCGGCTACGAGTCGGGGAGACATAGTTGCCGGTGAAAACCAAGCCATTGGCGGGTGATGGCGGCGTTTTACGTCGTTACCTTGATAAATGCATCGTCGTGTAACTGTTGTCGACCCACTCGTGCTGCTTTGGAGGAAAACCTAGGATCTGGTCTTCCAGATCGGACGATAGAGGTACTACGGTGTCGTTTCTCTCTTGGAAGTATCGTTTGTGAAGCAGCGCTGGAAGACAGAGGCAAGAGGTGGAGCGGCTTCGTCTTGCATGGAGCTTCAGTGGAGTTGTCAATTCATGCCTGGCCGACAGGTGCCACGCCGAGTCATACCTGCTTGGCAGGTGCTATGCATGACAGATCTTCCAGAGTCTTCGCGTCTGGGTGGATGACCGTAGGGCAGTGGCGCCGTTGGGCGCCGTGGTGGCGTCGACGGATATCCGGACTGGTAAGAATGATGCAGATATCTCTCATGAAGATGGGTCAGTGGTCCGATAATGATGGCGATTTCTAAAACATGTGCATATGGTGTGCGCTTTAGGTAGGCTGCACCGGTTGTTGGTCACGATACGTTATGTGGGGATTGACAATGCCACCGATTTTAGATATGGGGAGTGAGAGCACTTCACATTATCGAGTTTGTAGGTGTGAGTGGTGGCTTTGAGTAGATTGGTGTATGTTCTTGTCATACCTTTGTGAAATAATTAATAAAGATGCTCTGCATGCATTGAGTGATACATAGGCCGGAAATTTAACCTCATTTTCTAGAAAGAAATGAGCCTATGAGCATGGGACACCAAAAAGAAATAAAAAGTCCCTAGCTGGAATGCAGGTGGCGGCCATGATTTTCCAGGAGCTTGGCTTTCCTAGAAATTAATCGCAATGGAAATGCCCTTGAATAAGGTCCATGTCAACTTTTCTAGTAACCCCGGTATATTTTGCCCTGGCTCTTCTCTCCAAGAATTTGTTAGTGATCTCTTCCCCAATGGGCCCAACGGCCCATTGGACCCTTGACCCATGCCTTGATCAGGGGCGTCCAGCCCAAGCAAGGCTGGTGGGCCCCTGTCGCGCAGTGCCATATAGAGGAAGTGGGGACCACGGCACAAGGTACGAGGTTCGTCTCCACCACTGTTCCCCACTCCTAACCCTAGTCTGATCGAGAGGGAGGCGCTGAAGCGACGGGAAGCGCCACCAGCCATTTCACTGTCGATCTCTCTGCCATCACCGACCACCATCACCATGGCCGGCATCGGGAGTTCCTCGAGTCAAAGTGAAGGTACTCCACCGTAGATCCCTAACCCTAACCGATCCAGTGAACTAACAATGGTATCGGCCAAGTTCTTGGTTTAGGATTTCGGTGTAAATAGAAAAAGTCTTCCCCTCTCTTAGAACCCTAAAGAGAAGGGCAAAGACCTCACCGGAGAGGGCCTCGAGCCTCGCCGGCAAAGAGCGCCGCCTCAAGGCCGCGCCCGTTCCTCCCGATCCCCACATGCATCGGCAAGCCGAGGTGCAGGGACGAAGAACCACCTCAACAGGGGGCAAAGAGCACCACCACCGATCCATTCGACGGCGGCGCGCTCACTGCAAGTGGAATGTGCGACCGACGAAGGGTCGGCAGGGGCGCCGCCGCTCCGTCCATCTAGGTCGCCGTCGGGCGCTGCAAGGGGCAGAGGATGGCGTGTCGCACTCGTTCCCTCTCTATCACATAAAGGAAAAGAGGGAGGGCGAAGTGCTCGTGCGGCGTGGTGGCGTGACGTCGTCGCTGGCGGTCGCCGAAACCCCATCCCGCTGCTACGAACATGGGAGCAGAGGAGGGCTCCGCCACGTCTCTCTCTGTTGAAGGAGGCATGGGTGGAGGAAGAAAGAAGGGGGGAAAGGGAAGAAGAGGTGGTGCGTGGCGCAGTGGCGGCCGATGCCGCCGCCGACTCATCTGCGGCGCGGCTGGACCGTTGGAGGAGCTCCGCCGCTGCTGGAGAGAGATCGAAGAAGGAGAGATATCGAACAGAGAGAGTGGCTAGGGTTTCCGGTCGGGGTCTCGCTCTCCCCAGTTTTGATCGAGCGATAAGTAAGGTGGACCGTTCGATCCTGATTAACGGTTGGAATGCAAACCCTAGGGCGTAGCTGGGCCACTGGGCCGAAAGACTGCAGGCCGAAAGAAAGTTAGGCGGGGCTTTTTTGGTCCAGCGCACCCGGCCATAGCCGCCCGGCGCACGCTCAGCAGGCCGTGGGCCGCGAGCGGCGTGCGCGGCTGGCAGTTCTTTGAGCTGAAAGCAGTCGGCGGACCAGGCCGCTGGGCTGGGCTGCAGTTTATTTTCTATAGCATGATTTATTTGTTTTTTCTGTCCAGTTTCTGGGCAAATTTCATACAATTTTTCTTTGCAAAATTATCAAAATAAAATTCTGTCTAGAAAAGTAAAAGTAATGTTTCAGAAAATAAAAAGTTCATGAATTTTTTATTCATGTTTTTCCGCTGCAAATAAAAATAAAAGTACTCTTTTAAAAGTGAATAGAACTAAAGTAAAAGATAAATTGTTGCTTCTCTAATGCAATTTTGAACCAACCGGTTAAAATTGCTTAGAGAGTAAAAGAGTAATTAATTGTTTTTGAATAGAATATTGTAAAGTTTCTGCTGCAAAGTAAAAATTTATCCTTAAATTAAATTGGAACCAACGGGAGAATTAAATTGGCAGAACTGTTCTTAGCAATGTTTTTTCCCCTGTGGGTGAAATCAGATTCAGATAGTTTCCACTATGACTACACAGAGATATTTGTTTTAAAGTTAAAATATGGTATTGTTATTTTCTGACCAATGTTGATGATAATAGTACTATAATTCTATGAGTCTTATATTCAAAGCTTAAATCTCTGATAAATTTTGTATCAAAGTGATCAATTTTCAGAGAACAAATAAAGATCAAGAAATGCTCTTGAACTAGAGAAATGTATATTTCTTGTTCCCGTTGCAATAAAGTTGATGATGCTTATTATTTCTTAGCAAAGTTTTTTAATAAACATACATATTGTTTATGAGTTATATGCAGTATTTCCATTTCCGCCCAATGGTGATAAGGAATTAATGTAGAAGGATGATGTTTTATTCTAATTCTACCCAACGGTGATTTAGAATATAGAAGAAGGTTTTAAAAGTTTAATGTGCATATTTTTAACCAGACCAACATGGGGTTATTTTTATGCTCATTATTGTTGATTATTGGCTAATTTTTCTCAGACTAAAATTTTTCCATGCTTTCATTCATGAAAGCGAATGGCTGGGTACTTGTGACGCGAAAGATGACCAAGAAAGGTCGTAATGTGAGGGAGTATGTTCTCTCTAAAGAATGGCTTTAAAAGGAAAATAATTCTTGGATATTAATCCAAGAAAAGAAAAGAGAGAAATCATTGAAAGTCTTGGTTGACGAATATCTTTCATGTACTCTCTATGAAGAAGATTTTTTAGTCAACATGATTTGAGATGAAACAAGCAATATGAGTGTTTAATTTGACCAACGTCGGATCAAGCATGTGTGTCAAAGAGTATTCGGATTTATTTCTGAATTTGGTGATTGAATATGCAGTCAAAAGAACCATTCTGGCATTTATGTCCCTTACAGGGAATTACCTGCATGGCGGGAAAAGATGATTATGATAAAAGCCGGATGGCGGGAAAAGTCTGGGAAAATACCTGCTTAACGGGGTAAAGTTGACATAATATTATGTCAAAAAGCCCGTATGGCGGTAGAAATTTTGGCAAAGGACTTATCATGTATGACTGAAGAATGATATGATGACTCATGTGCTTTTAATGTGTCCCGCTCTGGGAGAAAAGTATGGAGTAGCTATCATGCTTTCCTAGTATCAACCGTACACCTTATGTGTAACGATCATTAAGCACTCAATAAATCCAAAGAGAATAAAAGTTACAGACGAACCTAAAGGTAAGAATGATATGCAAGTGTGACTTGCAAAAGTACTAATGATAAAGACCTCTGTTGAGTTTTTGAAATGGAATGAGGAAAAAGTACTACCATACCAGTTAACAGATAACTTCATTTCGTATGAAGTAATCAGATGAATGAAATAGATAAACGAAGTTTCATCAATTCACAAGAGTTATGAATGGGTTTTGAAATTGTGGCAGAAAAGTTCTTGCCACATTTCGAGGGGGAGAAAGAAATATGAAATAAATTAAGAATGATGAAACTCCATTAATGAAGAATGTGATCGTCTGGGGGAGTACTACGGTCATAATAATACCCCTAAAGAAAAGAAATAGTTCTATTCCTGGATCTTTTACATTTTCGATAGCACACTAACGAATACTAAGACAGTGCTTAAAGTGCCATAAAGAAGAAAGTTTTAACAGAATAAACCCAAATAATAAAGTTTAAAGACACCACAATTTTAGTGAAGATGGAGTAATCTGGGGGAGCATGGTATGAAAATACCTAAGACTCGAATACATTGTATCTGGGGGAGCATGTTGTATGACCTATACAACACCTGTTGTTAGCTCTATAAAGGAGGATTGAGTAAACATGGATCTTGATATAAAGGTCCCTGTAAATCCTATTGCCTCTTGGAAATGAAAGACTACACAATTAATTTGCCTCTTGGAATGACAGAGCAACAACGGCCCCATATGAAAGAAGTGAAGGAAATATGCCCTAGAGACAATAATAAAGTTATTATTTATTTCCTTATATCATGATAAATGTTTATTATTCATGCTAGAATTGTATTAACCGGAAACTTAGTACATGTGTGAATACATAGACAAAAAGAGAGTGTCCCTAGTATGCCTCTACTTGACTAGCTCATTAATCAAAGATGGTTAAGTTTCCTAGCCATAGACATGTGTTGTCATTTGATCAACGGGATCACATCATTAGAGAATGATGTGATGGACAAGACCCATTCGTTAGCTTAGCACTATGATCGTTTAGTTTATTGCTATTGCTTTCTTCATGGCTTATACATGTTCCTTTAACTATGAGATTATGCAACTCCCTAATACCGGAGGAACACCTTGTGTGCTATCAAACGTCACAACGTAACTGGGTGATTATAAAGATGCTCTACAGGTGTCTCCGAAGGTGTTTGTTGAGTTGGCATAGATCGAGATTAGGATTTGTCACTCCGATTGTCGGAGAGGTATCTCTGGGCCCTCTCGGTAATGCACATCATAATAAGCCTTGCAAGCAATGTGACAAAGGAGTTAGTTGCGGGATGATGCATTACGGAACGAGTAAAGAGACTTGCCGGTAACGAGATTGAACTAGGTATGATGATACCGACGATCAAATCTCGGGCAAGTAACATACCGAAGACAAAGGGGACAACGTATGTTGTTATGCGGTTTGACCGATAAAGATCTTCGTAGAATATGTAGAAGCCAATATGAGCATCCAGGTTCCGCTATTGGTTATTGACCAGAGATGTGTCTCGGTCATGTCTACATAGTTCTCGAACCCGTAGGGTCCGCACACTTAACGTTCGATAACGATTAGTATTATGAGTTTATGTGTTTTAATGTACCGAAGGTTGTTCGGAGTCTCGTATGTGATCACGTACATGACGAGGAGTCTTGAAATGGTCGAGACATAAAGATCGATATATTGGATGGCTATGTTTGGACATCGGAATGGTTCCGGGTGATTTCGGGCATTTACCGGAGTACCGGGAGGTTACTGGAACCCCCCGGAGAGTATATGGGCCTTACTGGGCCTTAGTGGGAGAGAGGAGGAGGCGGCCAAGGAGGGGGCGCCCCCCAAGCCCAATCCGAATTGGGTGGGGGTCGGCTCCCCTTTCCTTCCTTCCTCTCTCCTCCTTCCTTCCTCTCCTACTCCAACTAGGGAAGGGGGGAATCCTACTCCCGGTGGGAGTAGGACTCCCCTACGGTGCGCCATAGAGAGGGCTGGCCCCTCCCCTCCTCCACTCCTTTATATACGGGGGAGGGGGGCACCCCATAGACACACAAGTTGATTGTTTAGCCGTGTGCGGTGACCCCTCCACAGATTTCCACCTCGGTCATATCATTGTAGTGCTTAGGCAAAGCCCTGCGTCGGTAACTTCATCATCACCGTGATCATGCCGTCGTGCTGACGAAGCTCTCCCTCGACACTCAGCTGGATCTAGAGTTCGTTGGACGTCACCGAGCTGAACGTGTGCAGATCACGGAGGTGCCGTACTTTCGGTACTAGGATCGGTACGATCGTGAAGACGTACGACTCCATCAACCGCGTTGTCGTAACGGTTCCGCTTTCGGTCTACGAGGGTACGTGGACAACACTCTCCCCTCTCGTTGCTATGCATCACCTAGATGGATCTTGCGTGTGCATAGGATTTTTTTTTGAAATTACCGCGTTCCCCAACAGTGGCATCCGAGCCAGGTCTATGCGTAGATGTTATATGCACGAGTAGAACACAAAGAGTTGTGGGCGATAATAGTCATACTGCTTACCAGCATGTCGTACTTTGATTCCGCCGTATTGTTGGATGAAGCGGCTCAGACTTACATTACGCGTACGCTTACGCGAGACTGATTCTACCGACGTGCTTCGCACACAGGTGGCTAGTGAGTGTCTGTTTCTCCAAATTTAGTTGAATCGAGTGTGACTATGCCCGGTCCTTGTTGAAGGTTAAAACAACACACTTGACAAAAAATCGTTGTGGTTTTTGATGCGTAGATAAGAACGGTTCTTGCTAAACCCGTAGCAGCCACGTAAAATTTGCAACAATAAGTATAGGATGTCTAACTTGTTTTTGCAGGGTATGTTGTGATGTGATAAGGTAAAGACGTGATGATATATAAATTATTGTATGAGATGATCATGTTTTGTAACAGTTATCGGCAACTGGCAAGAGACATATGGTTGTCGCTTTATTGTATGAAATGCAATCGCCATGTAATTGCTTTACTTTATCACTAAGCGGTAGCGATAGTCGTAGAAGCAATAGTTAGCGAGACGACAACGATGCTTCAATGGAGATCAAGGTGTCAAGCTGGTGACGATGGTGATCATAACTGTGCTTTGGAGATGGAGATCAAAGGCACAAGATGATGATGGCCATATCATATCACTTATTTGATTGCATGTGATGTTCATCTGTTTATGCATCTTATTTTGCTTATTTCGGCGGTAGCATTATAAGATGATCTCTCACTAAATTTCAAGGTACAAGCGTTCTCCCTGAGTATGCACCGTTGCGAAAGTTCATCATGCCGAGACACCACGTGATGATCGGGTGTGATAAGCTCTACATTCACATACAATGGGTGCAAGCCAGCTTTGCACACGCAAAATGCTCGGGTTAAACTTGACGAGCCTAGCATATGCAGATATGGCCTCGGAACACTGAGACCGAAAGGTCGAGCGTGAATCATATAGTAGATATGTCAACATGGTGATGTTCACCATTGAAAACTACTCCATCTCACGTGCTGATCGGACATGGTTTAGTTGATTTGGATCACGTGATCATTTAGATGGCTAGAGGGATGTCTATCTAAGTGGGAGTTCTTAAGTAATATGATTAATTGAACTTTAATTTATCATGAACTTAGTCCTGGTAGTATTAGCATATCTATGTTGTAGATCAATAGCTCGCGATATAGCTCCCTGTTTATTTTGATATGTTCCTAGAGAAAAATCAGTTGAAAGTTGATAGTAGCAATGATGCGGACTTGGTCCGTGATCAGAGGATTATCCTCATTGCTGCACAGAAGAATTATGTGCTTGATGCACCGCTAGGTGACAGACCTATTGCAGGAGCAGATACAGACGCTATGAACGTTTGACAAAGCTCGGTATGATGACTACTTTATAGTTTAGTGCACCATGCTATACAGCTTAGAACAGGGATTTCAAAACATTTTGAACACCACGGAGCATATGAGATGTTCCTAGAGCTGGAATTGGTATTTCAGACTCATGCTCGAATCGAGAGGCATGAGACCTCTAACAAAGTAGTTAGCCTACAAGATGGAGGAGAATAGCTCAACTAGTTAGCATGTTCTCAGAATGTCTGAGTACTACAATTGCTTGAATCAAGTGGGAGTTAATCTTCCAGATAAGACAGTATTTGACAAAGTTCTCTAGTCACTATCACCAAGTTACTAGAACTTCGTGATGAACTATAATATGCAAGGGATGATGAAAACAATTCTCAAGCTCTTTGTGATGCTAAAATCGGCGAAGGTAGAAATCAAGAAAAGCATCAAGTGTTGATGGTTGACAAGAACACTAGTTTCAAGAAAAAAGGCAAAGGGAAGAAGGGAACTTCAAGAAGAACGGCAAGCAAGTTGCTGCTCAAGTGAAGAAGCCAAGTCTAGAACTAAGCCTGAGACTAAGTGTTTCTACTGCAAAGGGACTGGTCACTGGAAGTGGAACTACCCTAGATACTTGGCGGATAAGAAGGATGGCAAAGTGAACAAAGGTATATTTGATATACATGTTATTAATGTGTAATTTACTAGTGTTTATAGCAACCCGTCGGCATTTGATACTGGTTCAGTTGCTAAGAGTAGTAACTCGAAATGGGAGTTGCAGAATGAACAGAAACTAGTTAAGGGTGAAGTGACGATGTGTGTTGGAAAGTAGTCCCAAGATTGATATGATCATCATCGCACACTCCCTATACTTTTGGGATTAGTGTTGAACCTAAATAAATGTTATATGGTGTTTGCGTTGAGCATGAATATGATTTGATCATGTTTATTGCAATACAGTTATTCATTTAAGTTAGAGAATAATTGTTGTTCTGAATAAAACCTTTTATGGTCATACACCCAATGAAAATAGTTTGTTGGATCTCGATCGTAGTGATACACATATTCATAAATATTGAAGCCAAAAGATGCAAAGTTAATAATGATAGTGCAACTTATTTATGGCACTGCCGTTTAGGTCATATTGGTGTAAAGCGCATGAAGAAACTCCATGCTGATGGGCTTTTGCAATCACTTCATGCTTGTGAACCATGCCTCATGGGCAAGATGACTAAAACTCCGTTCTCCGGAACAATGGAGCGAGCAACTGACTTATTGGAAATAATACATACTGATGTATGCGGTCCCATAAGTGTTGAGGCTCGCGGCGGGTATCATTATTTTCTGACCTTCACAGATGATTTGAGAAGATATGGGTATATCTACTTAATGAGACATAAGTCTGAAACATTTAAAAAGTTCAAAGAATTTCAGAGTGAAGTAGAAAATCACCGTAACAAGAAAATAAAGTTTCTACGAACTAATCGTGGAGGAGAATATTTCAGTTACGAGTTTGGTCTTTATTTGAAACAATGCAGAATAGTTTCGCAACTCACGCCACCTGGAACACCATAGCGTAATGGTGTGTCCGATTTACCACTATCATTTTGGGTTTATGCGTTAGAGACAACTGCATTCACGTTGAAAAGGGCACCATCTAAATCCGTTGGGACGAGACCGTATGAAACGTGGTTTAGTAAGAAACCTAAGCTGTCATTTCTTAAAGTTTCGGGCGGCGATGCTTATGTGAAGAAGTTTCAACCTGATAAGCTCGAACCCAAATCGGAGAAATTTGTCTTCATAGGATACCCAAAGGAAACTATTGGGTACACCTTCTATCACAGATCCGAAGGCAAGATATTCGTTGCTAAAAATGGATACTTTCTAGAGAAGGAGTTTCTCTCGAAAGAAGTGAGTGGGAGGAAAGTAGAACTTGATGTGGTTGTTGGAAATATGCCCTAGAGGCAATAATAAATTAGTTATTAGTATATTTCCTTGTTCATGATAATCGTTTATTATCCATGCTATAATTTTATTGAAAGGAAACTCAGATACATGTGTGGGTACATAGACAACACCATGTCCCTAGTAAGCCTCTAGTTGACTAGCTCGTTAATCAATAGATGGTTACGGTTTCCTGACCATGGACATTGGATGTCGTTGATAGCGGGATCACATCATTAGCGAGAATGATGTGATGGACAAGACCCAATCCTAAGCCTAGCACAAAGATCGTAGTTAGTATGCTAAAGCTTTTATAATGTCAAGTATCTTTTCCTTAGACCATGAGATTGTGCAACTCCGGATACCGTAGGAATGCTTTGGGTGTACCAAATGTCACAGCGTGGCTGGGTTGCTATAAAGGTGCACTACGGTATCTCCGAAAGTGTCATTGGGTTGGTACGAATCGAGGATGGGATTTGTCACTCCGGTTAACGGAGAGGTATCTCTGGGCCCACTCGGTAGGACATCATCATAATGTGCACAATGTGACCAAGGGGTTGATCACGGGATGATGTGTTACTGAACGAGTAAAGAGACTTGCGATAACGATATTGAACAAGGTATCGACATACCGACGATCGAATCTCGGGCAAGTACAATACCGTTAGACAAAGGGAATTGAATACGGATTGATTGAGTCCTTGACATCGTGGTTCATCCGATGAGATCATAGTGGAACATGGGAGCCAACATGTGTATCCAGATCCGCTGTTGGTTATTGACGGAGAAGCGTCTCGGTCATGTATCGCATGGTTCCCGAACCCGTAGGGTCTACACATAAGGTTCGATGGCGCTAGGGTTATAAAGGAAATTTGTATGTGGTTCTTGAATGTTGTTGAGTCCGGATGAGATCCCGGACGTCACGAGGAGTTCTGGAATGGTCCGGAGGTAAAGAATAATATATAGGAAGTGAGGTTTTGGTCACCGGAAAAGTTTTGGGTTTTATCGGTAACGTACCGGGACCACCGGGAGGGTCCCGTGGGTCCACCAAGTGGGGCCACCATCCCCGGAGGGCTGCATGGGCTAAGTGTGGGAGGGACCAGCCCGGGTGGGCTGGTGCGCCCCCACAAGGCCCAAGGCGCAGCTAGGTGGGAGAGGGAAACCCTAAGCGCGAGATGGGCCTAAAGGCCCACCCTAAGGCGCCCTCTCTCCCCTCTTGGCCGCCCCTTCAAGTCCCATCTAGGGCTGCCGCACCCCTTGGGTGGGAACCCTAGATGGGGGCGCAGCCACCTCCCCTCCTCCTATAAATAGTGGGGGTTTTGGGGCTGCCTAACACACGCGAACCTCTCCTTGTTGGCGCAGCCCTACCTCTCTTTCTCCTCATATCTCGCAGTGCTTGGCGAAGCCCTGCAGGATTGCCACGCTCCTCCACCACCACCACACTGTTGTGCTGCTGCTGGATGGAGTCTTCCTCAACCTCTCCCTCTCTCCTTGCTGGATCAAGGCATGGGAGACGTCACCGGGCTGTACGTGTGTTGAACGCGGAGGTGCCGTCCGTTCGGCACTAGGATCTCCGGTGATTTGGATCACGACAGTCGACTCCTTCAACCCCGTTCTCTTGAGCGCTTCCGCTTAGCGATCTACAAGGGTATGTAGATGCACTCTCCTTCCCTCGTTGCTAGTTTCTCCATAGATAGATCTTGGTGACACGTGGGAAAATTTTGAATTTCTTTCGTTCCCCAGCAGTGGCATCATGAGCTAGGTCTATTGCGTAGATTCTTTGCACGAGTAGAACACAAAGTAGTTGTGGGCGTTGATGATGTTCAATATGCTTACCGTTACTAGTCCAATCTTGTTTGACGATATTGTGGGATGAAGCAGCCGGACCGACCTTACGTACACTTACGTGAGGCAGGTTCCACCGGTGACATGCACTTGGTGCATAAGGTGGCTAGCGGGTGCCATCTCTCCCACTTTAGGCGGAGCGGATTCGATGAAAAGGGTCCTTATGAAGGGTAAATAGCAATTGGCATATCACGTTGTGGTTTTGCGAGGTAAGAAAGCGTTCTTGCTAGAAACCCATAGCAGCCACGTAAAACATGCAACAACAATTAGAGGGCGTCTAACTTGTTTTTGCAGGGTATGCTATGTGATGTGATATGGCAAAGAAGAATGTGATGAATGATATGTGATGTATGAGATTGATCATGTTCTTGTAATAGGAATCACGACTTGCATGTCGATGAGTATGACAACCGGCGAGAGCCATAGGAGTTGTCTTTATTTATTGTATGACCTGTGTGTCATTAAACAACGCCATGTAATTACTTTACTTTATTGCTAACGGTAGCCATAGTAGTAGAAGTAATAAGTTGGCGAGACAACTACATGGAGACACGATGATGGAGATCATGATGATGGGGATCATGGTGTCATGCGGTGGCGATGATGATCATGGAGCCCGAAGATGGAGGTCAAAAAGGAGCAAAATGATATTGGCCATATCATGTCACTATTTGATTGCATGTGATGTTTATCATGTTTATGCATCTTATTTGCTTAGAACAACGGTAGTAAATAAGATGACCCCTCATTAAAATTTCAAGAAAGTGTTCCCCTAAGCGTGCACCGTTGCGAAAGTTAAATCGTTTCAAGCACCACGTGATGATCGGGTGTGATAGATTCTTACGTTCACATACAACGGGTGTAAGCCAGATTTACACACGCAATACACTTAGGTTGACTTGACGAGCCTAGCATGTACAGACATGGCCTTGGAACACAAGAGACCGAAAGGTCGAGCATGAGTCGTATGGTAGATACGATCAACATGAAGATGTTCACCGACGATGACTAGTCTGTATCACGTGATGATCGGACACGGCCTAGTTGACTCGGATCATGTAATCACTTAGATGACTAGAGGTTCGTCTATCTGAGTGGGAGTTCATCAGATGAACTTAATTATCCTGAACATAGTCAAAAGATCTTTGCAAATTATGTCGTGAGCTCGCGCTTTAGTTCCACTGATTAGATATGTTCCTAGAGAAAATGTAGTTGAAAGTTTACAGTAGCGATTATGCGATCAGTAGAAAGCTTATGTCCTTAATGCACCGCTCGGTGTGCAGAACCCCAAGCGTCGCTTTGTGGATGTTGCGAACATCGGACATACACATTTTGATAACTACGTGATAGTTCGGTTAAATGGTTTAGAGTAGAGGCACCAAAGGCGTTTTGAAAGCGTCGCGGAACATATGAGATGTTTGAGGGCTAAAATTGGGATTTCGGCTCGTGTCCACGTCAAGAGGTATGACACCTCCGACGATTTTCTTAGCCTGCAAACTAAGGAGAAAGCTCAATCGATGAGCTTGTGCTCGATTGTGCGAGTGCAACAATCACTTGAATCGAGTGGGAGTTGATCTTCCGGAGAGATAGTGATGTTTCTCCAAAGTCATTGCCACCAAGCTGCTAGAGCTTCGTGATGAACTATAACATGTCGAGGATAGATATGATGATCCTTGAGGTATTCACGATGTTTGACACCGTGAAAGTAGAAATCAAGAAGGAGCATCAATTGTTGATGGTTGGTGAAACCACTAGTTTCAAGAAGGGCAAGGGCAAGAAGGGCACTTCATGAAGCGGCAAATCGATTCTGCTCGGTGAAGAAACCCAAGGTTGAACCCAAACCCGAGACTAAGTGCTTCTGTAATAAGGGGAACAGCCACTGGAGCAGAATTACCCTAGATACATGGTAGATGAGAAGGCAGGCAAGGTCGATAGAAGTATATTTGATATACATTATGTTAATGTGTACTTTACTAGTACTCCTAGTAGCACCAGGGCATTAGATACCGGTTCGGTTGCTAAGTGTTAGTAACTCGAAATAAAAGAGCTACGGAATAAGCGGAGACTAGCTAAAGGAGAGTGACGATATGTGTTGGAAGTGTTTCCAATTTTGATGTGATCAAACATCATACGCTCCCTCTACCATCAAGATTAGTATTAAACCTGAATAATTGTCATTTGGTGTTTGCGTTGAGCATAGACATGATTGGATTATGTCTATCGCAATCTGTTATTCATTTAAGGAGAATAATGGTTACTCTGTTTATTTGAATAATACCTTCAATGGTATTGCACCTAATAGGAATGGTTTATTGAATCTCGATCGTAGTGATACACATTTTCATGCCAAAAGATATAAGATAGTAATGATAGTACCACTTACTTGTGGCCTCGCCATGTAAGTCATATTGGTGTAAACGCATGAAGAAGCTCCATGTTGATGGATCTTTGGACTCACTCGTTTTGAAAAGTTTGAGACATGCGAACCATGTCTATTGGTGTATACGCATGAAGAAACTCCATGCAGATGGATCGTTTGGACTCACTTGATTTTGAATCACTTGAGATATGCAAATCATACCACATGGGCAAGATGACTGAAAAGCCTCGTTTTTAGTAAGATGGAACAAGATAGCAACTTGTTGGAAGTAATACATTTTGATGTGTGCAGTCCAATAAGTGCTAAGGCTGTGATGGATATCGTTATGTTCTTACTTCACAGATGATTTGAGTAGATACTAAGTATATTTACTTGATGAAACACAAGTCTGAATTATTGAATGGTTTAAGTAATTTCAGAGTGAAGTTGAAGATCATCGTGACAAGAGGATAAAATGTCTATGATATGATCATAGAGATGAGTATCTGAGTTACGAGCTTTGGCACGCTATTAAGACATTGTGGAAATTGTTTCACAATTAATACCGCCTAGAACACCATAGTGTGATGGTGTGTCCGAACATCATAGTTGCACCCTATCAGATATGGTGCGTACCATGATGTCTCTTATCGAATTACCACTATCGTTCATGGGATAGTCATTAGAGACAACCGCACTCACTTTAAATAGGGCACCACCTAATTCCGTTGAGACGACACCGTTTTGAACTATGGTTTGGAGAAACCTAAGTTGTCGTTTCTTAAAAGTTTGGGGCTGCGACGCTTATGTGAAAAAGTTTCATCGTGATAAGCTCGAACCCAAAACGGACGAATACATCTTCATAGGACACCCAAAACAGTTGGGTATACCTCCTATCTCAAGATCCGGAAGCAAAAGTAATTGTTTCTAGAAATGGGTCCTTTCTCGAGGAAAAGTTTCTCTCGAAAGAATTGAGTGGGAGGAAGGTGGAGACTTGATGAGGTTATTGAACCATCACTTCAACCAGAGTGTAGCAGGGCACAGAAAGTTGTTTATGTGGCACCTACACCAATTGAAGTAGAAGCTGATGATAGTGATCGTAATGCTTCAGATCAAGTCACTGCCAAACCTCGTAGGGTGACAAGGATGCGTACTACTTCAGAGTGGTACAACAATCCTGTCTGAGAGGTCATGTTGCTAGACAACAATGAACCTACGAGCTATGGAGAAGCGATGGTGGGCCCGGATTCCGACGAATGGCTCGAGGCCATAAAATCCGAGAAAGGATCCATGACTTTGGAAGAAATACTTGATGGTCGTAAGGCCGTTGAGAAAAGATGGATTTTAAAAGGAAGACAGACAATGATGGTAAGTATCACCATCAAGAAAGCTCGACTTGTCTTTAAAGATGTTTTCCGACAAGTTCAAGGAGTTGACTACGGTGAGGCTTTCTCACTCGTAGCGATGCAAAGAGTTTGTTGGAAATGGATTAGCGATTCTTGCATTATTTATGAAATCTTGCAAATAGAATGTCAAAACATTGTTTCCTCGACAGTTTTCTTGAGGAAAGGTTGTATGTGATACAACCAGAAGGTTTTGACAATCCTGAAGAACGCTAACGAATATGCAAAACTCCAACAATCCTTCTAAGGACTGGAGTAAGCATCTCGGAGTTGGAATGTGCGCTTTGATGAGATGATCAAAGATTTTGGGTTTATACAAAGTTTATGAGAAACTTGTATTTCCAAAGAAGTGAGTGGGAGCACTATGGAATTTCTGATGAGTATATGTTGTTGACATATTGTTGATCAGAAATGATGTAGAATTTCTATAAAGCATATAGGGTTATTTGAAAAATGTTTTTCAATGAAAAACCTGGATTAGGCAACTTGAACAACAAGCATCAAGATCTATAAGATAGATCAAAATGCTTAATAATACTTTCAAATGAGCACATACCTTGACATGATCTTGAAGGTGTTCAAGATGGATCGAACGAAGAAGGAGTTCTTGCACGAGTTGTAAGGTATGAAGTTAAGAGTTAAAGCTCAACCACGGCAGAAGAAAGAGAAAGGACGAAGGTCGTCCCTATGCTTTAGGCGTAGGCTCTACAATATGCTATCTTTGTGTACACTTAGGAAGTGTGCCTTGCCATGAGTCGATCAAGGGTAAAGAATGATCCAGGAATGGATCATTGGACAGTGATCAAAATTGTCCTTGGAGTAAATAAGGACATGTTTCTCGATTATGGAGGTGATAAAGAGTTGGCGTAAAGGGTTACGTCGATGCAAGCTTAAACACCTATCCGAAAGTGACTCGAGTAGCAAACCGGATCGTATAGTGGAGCAACCATTTGGAATAGCTCCAAGTGGAGCGTGGAAGCAGCGTTTACAATATGACATAGAGAATTGCGAAGTACATACGGATCTGAATATTCTGAGACCGTTGACTAAAACCTCTCTCACAAGCAAAACATGATCAAACCTTAGAACTCATTGAGTCTTAATCACATGATGATGTGAACTAGTTTCTGAGACACTAGTAAACTCTTTGGATGTTGGTCACATGGCGATGTGACCTATCGATGTTAATCACATGGCGATGTGAACTAGATTATTGACTCTAGTGCAAGTGGGAGACTGTTGGAAATATGCCCTAGAGGCAATAATAAATTAGTTATTAGTATATTTCCTTGTTCATGATAATCGTTTATTATCCATGCTATAATTTTATTGAAAGGAAACTCAGATACATGTGTGGGTACATAGACAACACCATGTCCCTAGTAAGCCTCTAGTTGACTAGCTCGTTAATCAATAGATGGTTACGGTTTCCTGACCATGGACATTGGATGTCGTTGATAACGGGATCACATCATTAGCAGAATGATGTGATGGACAAGACCCAATCCTAAGACTAGCACAAAGATCGTGTAGTTCGTATGCTAAAGCTTTTCTAATGTCAAGTATCTTTTCCTTAGACCATGACATTGTGCAACTCCCGGATACCGTAGGAATGCTTTGGGTGTACCAAACGTCACAATGTAACTGGGTTGCTATAAAGGTGCACTACAGGTATCTCCGAAAGTGTCTGTTGGGTTGGTACGAATCGAGAGTGGTATTTGTCACTCCGGTTAACGGAGAGGTATCTCTGGGCCCACTCGGTAGGACATCATCATAATGTGCACAATGTGACCATGGGGTTGATCACGGGATGATGTGTTACGGAACGAGTAAAGAGACTTGCCGGTAATGATATTGAACAAGGTATCGGCATACCGACGATCGAATCTCGGGCAAGTACAATACCGTTAGACAAAGGGAATTGAATACGGGATTGATTGAGTCCTTGACATCGTGGTTCATCCGATGAGATCATCGTGGAACATGTGGGAGCCAACATGGGTATCCAGATCCGCTGTTGGTTATTGACCGGAGAACGTCTCGGTCATATCGCATGGTTCCCGAACCCGTAGGGTCTACACATAAGGTTCGATGGCGCTAGGGTTATAAAGGAAATTTGTATGTGGTTACGAATGTTGTTGGAGTCCGGATGAGATCCGGACGTCACGAGGAGTTCGGAATGGTCAGGAGGTAAAGAATAATATATAGGAAGTGAGGTTTTGGTCACCGGAAAAGTTTCGGGTTTTATCGGTAACGTACCGGGACCATCGGGAGGGTCCCGGGGGTCCACCAAGTGGGGCCACCATCCCCGAAGGGCTGCATGGGCTAAGTGTGGGAGGGGACCAGCCCCAGGTGGGCTAGTGCGCCCCCCCACAAGGCCCAAGGCGCAGCTAGGTGGGGAGAGGGGAAACCCTAGGCGCAGATGGGCCTAAAGGCCCACCCTAAGGGGCGCCCCTCTCTCCCCCTCTTGGCCGCCCCCTTCAAGTCCCATCTAGAGCTGCCGCACCCCTTGGGTGGGAACCCTAGATGGGGGCACAACCACCTCCCCTCCTCCTATAAATAGTGGGGGTTTTGGGGCTGCCTAACACACGAGAACCTCTCCCTGTTGGCGCAGCCCTACCTCTCTTTCTCCTCATATCTCGCAGTGCTTGGCGAAGCCCTGCAGGATTGCCACGCTCCTCCACCACCACCACGCCGTTGTGCTGCTGCTGGATGGAGTCTTCCTCAACCTCTCCCTCTCTCCTTGCTGGATCAAGGCATGGGAGACGTCACCGGGCTGTCACGTGTGTTGAGCAGCGGAGGTGCCGTCCGTTTGGCACTAGGATCTCCGGTGATTTGGATCACGACAGTACGACTCCTTCAACCCCGTTCTCTTGAACGCTTCCGCTTAGCGATCTACAAGGGTATGTAGATGCACTCTCCTTCCCCTCGTTGCTAGTTTCTCCATAGATAGATCTTGGTGACACGTAGGATAATTTTGAATTTCTGCTACGTTCCCCAACAGTGGTAATTGTACCTTCTCCCGAATTGGAAAGTAGTTCATCACAGAAATTAGTTCCAGTGATGCCTACACCAATTACTGAGGAAGTTAATGATGATGATCATGAAACTTCAGATCAAGTTACTACCGAACCTCGCAGGTCAACCAGAGTAAGATCCGCACCAGAGTGGGTATGGTAATCCTGTTCTGGAGGTCATGTTACTTGACCATGACGAACCTACGGACTATGAGGAAGCGATGATGAGCCCAGATTCCATGAAATGGCTTGAGGCCATGAAATCTGAGATGGGATCCATGTATGAGAACAAAGTGTGGACTTTGCTTGACTTGCCCGATGATCGGCAAGCCATCGAGAATAAATGGATCTTCAAAAAGAAGACTGACGCTGATGGTAATGTTACTATCTACAAAGATCGACTTGTTGCGAAAGGTTTTCGACAAGTTCAAGGTGTTGACTACAATGAGATTTTCTCACTCGTAGCGATGCTTAAGTCTGTCCGAATCATGTTAGCAATTGCCACATTTTAAGAAATCTGGCAAATGATTGTCAAAACCACATTCCTTAATGGATTTCTTAAAGAAGAATTGTATATGATGAAACCAAAAAGGTTTTTTCAATCCTAAAGATGCTATCAAAATGTGCAAGCTCCAGCGATCCATCTATGGACTGGTGCAATCATCTCGGAGTTGGAATATATGCTTTGATGAGTTGATCAAAGCATATAGTTTTGTACAGACTTGCGGTGAAGCCTGTATTTACAAGAAAGTGAGTGGGAGCGCTACAACTTTTCTGATAAGTATATGTGTATGACATATTGTTGATCGAAAATGATGTAGAATTTTTCTGGAAAGCATAAAGGAGTGTTTGAAAGGAGTTTTTCAAAAAAAATAGACCTCGATGAAGCTTCTTACATATTGAGCATCAAGATCTATAGAGATAGATCAAGAAGCTTGATAAGTTTTTTCAATGAGTACATACCTTGACAAGTTTTTGAAGTAGTTCAAAATGGAACAGTCAAAGAAGGAGTTCTTGCTTGTGTTGCAAGGTGTGAAGTTGAGTAAGACTCAAAGCCCAACCACGGCAGAAAATAGAAAGAGAATGAAAATTCATTCCCTATGCCTCATTCATAGGTTCTAGGAAGTATGTTATGCAGTGTACCAGACCTATTGTGAACCTCACCATGAGTTTGGCAAGGGGGTCCAATATTGATCCAGGAGTGGATCACTTGACATCAACCAAAATTATCCTTAGCAGACTAAGGAGATATTTCTCGGTTACGGAGGTGATAAAGAGTTCGTCGTAAAGAGTTACGCCGATGCAAGCTTTTACACCGATCCAAATGACTCTGAGTCTCAATCTGGAAACATATTGAAAGTGAGAGCAATTAGCTAGAGTAGCTCCATGCAGAGCATTGTAGAGATAGAAAATTTGCAAAATACATACAACTCTGAATGTGACAGACCCATTGACTAAGCTTCTCTCACAAGCAAAACATGATCACACCTTAGTACTTTTTGGGTGTTAATCACATATCGATGTGAACTAGATTATTGACTCTAGTAAAACCCTTTGGGTATTAGTCACATGGCGATGTGAACTAATCACATGGCGATGTGAACTAGATTACTGACTCTAGTAAATCCCTTGGGTATTGGTCACATGACGATGTGAACTATAGAGTGTTAAATCACACGACGATGTGAACTATTGGTGTTAAATCACATGGCGATGTGAACTAGATTATTGACTCTAGTGCAAGTGGGAGACAGAAGGAAATATGCCCTAGAGGCAATAATAAAGTTATTATTTATTTCCTTATATCATGATAAATATTTATTATTCATGCTAGAATTGTATTAACTGGAAACTTAGTACATGTGTGAATACATAGAAAAAAACATAGTGTCCCTATTATGCCTCTACTTGACTAGCTCGTTAATCAAAGATGGTTAAGTTTCCTAGCCATAGACATGTTGTCATTTGATCAATGAGATCACATCATTAGAGAATGATGTGATGGACAAGACCCATTCGTTAGCTTAGCACTATGATCGTTTAGTTTATTGCTATTTCTTTCTTCATGACTTATACGTGTCCCTCTGACTATGAGATTATGCAACTCCCAAATACCGGAGGAACACCTTGTGTGCTATCAAACGTCACAACATAACTGGGTGATTATAAAGATGCTCTATAGGTGTCTCCGAAGGTGTTTGTTGAGTTGGCATAGATCGAGATTAGGATTTGTCACTCCGATTGTCGGAGAGGTATCTCTGGGCCCTGTCGGTAGTGCACATCATAATAAGCCTTGCAAGCAATGTGACTAAGGAGTTAGTTGTGGGATGATGCATTACGGAACGAGTAAAGAGACTTGCCGGTAATGAGATTGAACTAGGTATGATGATACCGACGATCGAATCTCGGGCAAGTAACATACCGATGACAAAGGGAACAACGTATGTTGTAATGCGGTTTGACCGATAAAGATCTTCGTAGAATATGTAGGAGCCAATATGAGCATCCAGGTTTCGCTATTGGTTATTGACCGGAGATGTGTCTCGGTCATGTCTACATAGTTCTTGAACCCGTAGGGTCCGCACGCTTAACATTCGATGACGATCGGTATTATGAGTTTATGTGTTTTGATGTACCGAAGGTTGTCCGGAGTCTCGGATGTGATCACGGACATAACGAGGAGTCTTGAAATGGTCGATACATAAAGATCGATATATTGGATGGCTATGTTTGGATATCGGAATGGTTCCGGCTGAGTTCGGGCATTTACCGGAGTACCGGGAGGTTACCGGAACCCCCCGGGGAGTATATGGGCCTTATTGGGCCTTAGTGGGAGAGAGGAGGAGGCGGCCAAGGAGGGGGGCACCCCCCAAGCCCAATCCAAATTGGGTGGGGGGGCGGCCCCCCTTTCCTTCCTCCCTCTCTCCTCCTTCCTTCCTCTCCTACTCCAACTAGGGAAGGGGGGAATCCTACTCCCGGTGGGAGTAGGACTCCCCTATGGCGCTCCATAGAGAGGGCCGGCCCCTCCCCTCCACCACTCCTTTTATATACGGGCGAGGGGGGCACCCCATAGACACACAAGTTGATTGTTTAGCCGTGTGCGGTGCCCTCCTCCACAGATTTCCACCTCGGTCGTATCGTTGTAGTGCTTAGGCGAAGCCCTGCATCGGTAACTTCATCATCATCGTCATCACGCTGTCGTGCTGACGAAGCTCTGCCTCGACACTCAGCTGGATCTAGAGTTCGTGGGACGTCACCGAGCTGAACGTGTGCAGATCACGGAGGTGTCGTACTTTCGGTACTAGGATCGGTCGGATCCTGAAGATGTACGACTACATCAACCGCGTTGTCATAACACTTCCGCTTTCGGTCTACGAGGGTACGTGGACAACACTCTCCCCTCTTGTTGCTATGCATCACCTAGATGGATCTTGCGTGTGCGTAGGAATTTTTTTAAAATTACTGCGTTCCCCAACAAGAAGTGCCAGTACGTGAGACATAGATGGTCTCAAGGAATGAGAAAATCAGATGGAGGTTGATCCCACCTCATTTAAAGCGCTCAATCAAGCTTTGAGAAGTGTCTGTTTGTCTAAATGATAAGAGACTATGTGAGATGAAATAAAATTGGTGAATCCCGACGATGTTTGGGACTCATAAGTAATTTCCAATGGAGCCAAAACAGTAGGCTGTAAAGAGTCTACAAGGTCAATGTGACTCCAAAGAAAATATGTAAAGGTGTAAAGTGCGACTTAAATCGAAAGATTTTGTGCAAAGAGAATGAATAAATTACAATGAGTGTTAGTGGCACATCACGACCGACATCATGATCTGAGTTACATCAGATGAAAGTAAAGAACACAAGGGATACTGCTTCAAGAAGTCTATTATGGACTAGAGCAAGTCTCTAGACAGTGGCATTTAAAGTTAGAAGAATCAGATGTTATTTTGGGTTAAAAAAATGAGAGGACAATTATATTCATGCAAAGTTATAGAATGGGAAATTCATTACCTAATCCTGTGCATGTGCATAATGTCCTACTTGCTCATGCAAAGTTATAGAATGGGAAATTCATTACCTAATCATGTGCATGTGCATGATGTCCTACTTGCTAGTGGTGATGTCAATCTACTGCAAGAGGAGAAAAGAAGTTCTTGTCCTCAAAGTTCAAAAGAATGTTCTCGATAGAGTGTTTCTCGTTATAAGTATCAAGATTCACCAAAAAAAGAATAAAAGGGGTATTAGGAATGTCGCATGGACATGCTAAGAAAGGTCTCTAAAGTGTGCATGCGAGAAAAAAAACCTACACCTGTTCTTATAGTCAAGGGCAATGGAACTGGAAACTATGGTGTTCCAATAGTTGATGAGAAAATATTTAAAATGGATATGGTGCCATATGCTTCAGCTGTTGGAAGCTCAATATATTGCACAGTTCATGTATCCGAGTTGTTTTGGCAATGTCCAGTCCATATATAAATCACTAAAATGGAGTCAAGGATATCGGCCTCATGCTGAAAGAAATAAGTGCTCTCAAAAGATTGTGAGTACAAAGACAAGACTTGTGAAATGTATAGAGAAATCCATAATTGTCGCTAACTTTCACACTTGGAGTTTATGTGTGGAAAAGCTCCAAAGAATGAATCAATTATCTTCAATTTGATGCAAACACATGTAATAGCTTTGATATGAGGCTGAGGGACAGGCAAAATGTTAAGAAGACCTATACCCGGAGTTGATAATGGTTGACACAGCGATAACTATTTTAAGTTTTTCGCTCCTATGACAACGAGTCAAGTGTTGATGCCAAACACACTGACACAGAGTTATGCGTTGTAAAGGAGAAAGTCCGGAATTATGTAGAAATGCTTGAAGCATAAAAGCAACATACAAGTGTTTGCAGATCTGCTTATTAAAGACTTACCGCCCAGTGTGTTCGGAGAACACACAGTTGACATGGGTTTTATGGTATAGTATAAGATTTCTGGACAATAAAACGGCCCAAGGTTAAATAA
This sequence comes from Aegilops longissima, assembly GCA_021605205.1. Lineage (NCBI taxonomy): Eukaryota > Viridiplantae > Streptophyta > Magnoliopsida > Poales > Poaceae > Aegilops > Aegilops longissima. The sequence goes on from CM038677.1 coordinate 113,364,446, forward strand.
TCTATTTCAAAACAGAGGAGTGTGTTGTAGGTGTTGATTCTATCGGGGATAGACCGTGATGAGACATGCTCTACATGCAAATCTGTGATGGAACAAGTACTTTAAAAAGAGTTATTTCAAAGTATAAAGTTAAAAGTATATGATGAGATCAAGGGGGAAAATGTTAGATTGATCTCTTCCCCAATGGACCCTTGACCCACGCATACGATCGGGGCGTCCATTAACAAGGCTGGTGGGCCCTGTCATGTGATGCCATATAGAGGAGGTGAGGACCATGCACTAGTAGAAAAAGGGCCTATAGTCCCGGTTGGTGAGGGCCTTTAGTCCCGGTTCATGAACCGGGACTAAAGGGTCGATACTAATCTACGACCCTTTAATCCGGTTCAATCGAGCGGGACAGATCAAACCTCCACGTGGCCTATCCGCTGAGCCCAGCGGGAGGGCCTTTGGTCCCGGTTGGTGGCACCAACCGGGACCAATAAACATCCACGCGTCAACATTTCTATGGTTGTGGTTTTGTTTTTTTTAAGGGGGGTTTGGGGGTTTTGGGGGTTAATTTAGGTGTTTCATATATTGTGCTATAGCTAGCTAATTAATAGAGAAAAGTGTCCTTTCTTTTGTCCATGCTTGGTCGACGCTACGTACTATACATACGTATAGAGAGGAGTAACTAGACATGCTAGCTAGCTAGTAATTAAGCAAACAGAAGATCGTCATGAACATATATGCATACAGAGAGAAGTGATATCGACCACCTCTCCTTCTCCAAGAGATTGGTCGAACAACAAGTTCTCGTATATCTATCCGACACTACCGGCTACATATATACAATAATTATCTTTTACAATACGGACGTGTGGTCCACATAGTATTCCCCGTCTTCAGCGATCACATGGTCAAGAAAGAATGCCGCCAATTCCTCTTGAATTGCTGCATGCGATCTGGTGCTAGGAGTTCATCCGCTTCGAAACATCTAATTTTAAGAAAGGGTCAATATATATATATATATATATATATATATATATATATATATATATATATATATATATATATATATATATACACACACACATATATATATGAATGAATGAAACTCAACACAAATGATGGTAATAAAATAAAATTGTGAATATTTTTATTTACGCACTTCAAATTGTTTGTCGGAGTAGCCCTCTCACAGGTCGTGTGGCGGATGGACTCATAAGCGTAGTATCCACAGAAATCATTCCCTTGTTCCTGCCACAACCACTTTACAAGAAACAGAGGTCAATCAAACTGATAATTAGCAAGCACATGCTAAATGGTATTGATGAAACTAGCGCTTGAATCACTAGGAGATCGCGTGGAATATGCTACTATATAGTACTTACTTTGGTGTCTAAATTGCAGCTTCTTCGGTAGTCCGGAGCTTTTTGGTGAATTTTCCCAAGCCTTGCCATACAAAGAAAACAATTACTTGAGATCAGAAATGAACAAAGTTGCTGATATGGTGGATAATGATCGATTTAACTTACTTCTCGAGCATTTCAGTCATGTCCGCATACTCCTTGGGATCTTTTCGTCTCGTGTCTAAGACAGTTACTACTCCTGCTCAAGCTTAATCTCTAGGAGAATATAGTGGAACCTGCGCTTGCGCATGCATAACTCATCAATATTACATTACTATAACCTGGACTAAATAAGGAAACCGAATATGCCACAAGACAGTAACACTCACTTGTAGTTGTAAGGAAAGAGTATTATATTTTTGTGTTCATTTATTTCCAACGATCGTAGCAAGTTGGCCTCGGTTTCAATGACACGATATTTAACCTCATTTGCATCTATGAGATATGTGTTAATGAACCCAATATCACCCACTTGTTTTTTCTTCATTTCGCGATCTTCAATCTGCATAATATGTGAGGATATTTATAAATACATGCAATGAAAGAGCTGAGTTATATAGAGATACTTAATGACGAAGTAGTACTACTTACAGACAGTAGCAGGTGACCGTTGCTTTATCGAGGCCAATTGATTGAAAAATTGATAGAACTCCTCAAATGGAATAGGCAACAGTTCAATTCCAAGGAGGTCATGCTCCTTTTAACTCTCACATACAAAGTATTCCTCCCTCGGACTCTTTGCAGGTTTTCATGTACCAATCATGCAATCTTCGCATCATCGTTGTTAGAGAGCTTTCATCTTTGACGAGAGGCTTCCCGTACTCGTATCTTTGTATCTGCACCTCCAAGAAATCATAATGTACATCGTCAGGCGGGTAATCTGCAGGATTGCCATAACCGGGCACCATCCTCGGATCGGCGATGTCGCTAGCGTGCACCTTGAGCGGGGGCACGATTGCTTAGCTTGTTCGCCGAGCTGGGCAATTTGTTTCCCAGCTCGTCGTTCTTTCATCCTTTGATCACCGACAGTACTTCCCGATCTCTCCGCTTGGCAAATGCCTTTCCAATAATGCGCTCATAGTTGCCTTTCGGCGGAGACTTTGGTGGTTTTGTCGGGGCAGCGAGTGCGCTTCGCTTTGACCGGATCTACCTTCTCCTCCGGAGGTGGATGTCTCTTTGCTTTCAACCCTTGAAACCAGTCATCCACTTGATCGCGCGATCTTCGCATTTTCCTCCTCGCTCCTCTCAGACGGTAACTTCTCCGAGTCTTGAGAGAAGGACGAATCATATCTCCTCCGCCTTTGGCTGTCTTGCTAGACGCCGGCGGAGAGCAGACGGGCGGATGTATTCTTTCCTTGCTTACGAGGCGGAGGAGAAGGACTACGACGCACGGAGCAGCCGGAGCGGCGGGTCTCTTCCGCCCTTGCCGACGAGGCGGAGAAGGAGGAGGCTGGCTGCCCGGACGCGCGCGGTGCAGGCGGAGAAGGAGACGGAGTGCCGCCGCCGCGCCGGAGAAGGAGCCGCCGAGTGCCCTGATCGTCACTCGCCGGAGGAGGAGGCGGTGGAGGCGGAGTGCCTGACTCGCCGGAGGAGGAGGAAGCGGAGGCGTCGATTCGGAAGGTTGATGAGATCCTTCCGCCATAGGCATGGAGTCTTGAGCGAGAATCCAGCCGATACTCCCCTTCACGGTAGGGTGGTCAAGCGGAGGTCCTCAAATCCTCCGTTATTTCATCGACCATCACCTTAGCATATCCTTCGGAATCGGCGGCGGTGAAAAGTTGAGTCGGGTTTAGTAGGATAAACAGAGCCAACAACCGCCTTGACCTTCAAATTGCTCCATTGCGCCATAAGGTGGCAATTTTCAGCATCCGTGATAGCATCCACGGGATAGCTGGCGAGAGCCGTCAAGGCATGCTGCTCTGGTGAAGCAGCTTCGGTGGAAGCCACGCCGCTTCTCCGCCGAGATGGCGGGTAGCCGGGGAAGCTTCGCAGGTCGTTTGTTGTGATCTGCTGCTTCGTTCCTCTTCTCGTTCCTCTAGCCCCATTACCCTTTCGTGCAGCCTTTGCATTAGGCTCTGCGCCGGTTTCTTCCTCCTCTCATGGGTTTTGTAACCCCTGCGTCCAAAATCCAGCCTTCCACGAACGGAGCTGGCGTGCCTCGTGTCCGTCCAGGTGCTCAGATTCGAGGGCCATTGTGAGCTCGTCCTTCTCCTCGTCTCGAGCGAACTTCCCTTGCTGCGCTACTTGATATAATGCTGAAGCCTCTTGGTGGTATGTCCAATTGTTCGTCGCCCAAATGCACTTCCCGTTATAGGGTCCAAGGATCCGCCGCCCGAAGAACCAAGTCCGACAGCGGTCCGCCAGCGATTCATTGTCTGGGTTCGATCCCTTTATCAAGCGAGATCATTCTCAGCCTTGGCCCACTTAGGCGGGCTACGAGGTAGCCACGACCCGTCGCGATGGTGAAGCTTCTTCTTCGCAGCATTTCTCTTGTTTGTCGCTGACATCTTTTTACTCTTTTCCGATGTCTTGTAGGCCACAAATGCGGGCGATCATCTCGATCTTCTCATATTTGCCCTTGAATTCTGGTGTCTCATTTTTTTCGACATACGTATTGAGTTCTTTCTTCCAATTCCTGAATAGTTCTGCCATCTTCTTAAGAGCAAAAGACTTGATTAATGGCTCTATTATCGCTTCTCCGGATCATCCTCTAGCGGTAGGGTAAAATTTGACTTCAGCTCGGTCCAAAGATCATTTTTCGCATATCATTGACACAAGACACCTCGGGGTCTTCGTTCTTAGGCTTATACCATTGGTGGATGCTGATGGGATCTTGTCCCTAACGTAACCCCCGACCGAGCAACAAATGCCTTCTTTGTCCGGTAGGGTTCAATCGGTTGGCCGTCGCAGCGATTTGTATGATCTCAAACTTTTCATCCGAGCTCAACTTTTCTTGGGCCTCGTCTCTTTACGAAGTTGTGCTCGATCCGGAGGGCTAGAAAAAGAACAAAGACGAGAGTTAATTAATATGTGTACATATATACCAAAACAAAGGCGAGAGCTAGTCAAGACAGGCTTAACTAATATATATACCTGGCGGACTCGGTTTGGTGATCACCGAGCCGTCCTCACGGTCTACTTCTTCACCCTCTCCTTCTTGCACCGGCATTGGGTCATCGGACCATGTAAATCATAGCCACTGCTTCTTCACCCTCTCCTTCCAGACCATCGTTGTCGTTGAGAAACATCAACGAGCGACGGCATCACTTCCTTGTGCGATTATGTCCCTCAACAACGCTTCTTGTGCTTCGTCTCGGGGGTGTCCATAGTTTCTACAAATATTTACAACATGGCAATTATTATTCAAACATGACAGATATGGATATATTAGTGCCAAGCGTAGAACTAGCTAGCTAATCACAATAAGGAATCATATTAGTGGCCTCGACGCTGCTTCTCTAGGGTTTGGGGTGGCCTCGACAACGCTTCAAGGGTTAGGGGTGGCCTCGAGAACGCTTCAAGCTAGGAGGGTAATATCGACCCCCCACGTGTTGAAGCTATCGGAGGGGGTCGGCGTTGAACAGTACATCTATGTCCCACAAGTGGCGTGGGCATCGGCGCCGTGGTAGGGTAGAGGGTCGTGGATCACCGGCGGTCGAGGTCAAGGGTCGAAGATCGCCGAGGGTCGGGAGGTTGCCTAGTGTCAAAGGATTCAACAAAACCATGTCTTCATCATTAGTAAAGCAGGTGCATGATGGTGAAGCTCTCAAAGTTGTTTTGGAGCGGAGTCCCAGATAGGATAATTAGCTTTTGGTACAAAGTTCAGCAAAAGGCAAATTATCCTATCGGGACTCCATTCCAACAACTTTGAGGACTTCATACCATCATGCCATGGTTACTTCGGCTAATGATGAAGCCATGGATTTCTTCAATACTTTGACACTATAGGAACCCTCGACCACGAAACCTTCGACCCTTGACCCTTAACGACCCTCGACCCTCTACCCTAGTTCCCGACCCTCGACCCTCGGCGATCCTCGACACCCTCGTTCCCGATAAAAATTAAGAAGAAGAAAAAAAAAGAGGAGAAAAAAGGAGAAGAAGCTCCTCTATTCCTTCTTCTTCTCCTCTTTTTTCTTCTTCTTCTCTTCTTCCTCTCCTCGTCTTCTCCTTCTTCTTCTCCTTCTTTCTCTACTTATTTTCCTTTTCCTTATTTTACTTTTTCCTCTCCACTAACATAAAATGCACTAACCTAAAATGCAACAAACATAAAATGCACTAAATCGATCAACTAACCTAAAATCAGTGATAAAATGCACTAACCTAAAATCGATATCTACTAACAACTTAAAAAATAATACATATATGAAAAAATACATATATTAAAAAAAACATCATCATATCATCAACAGAAAAAATAGTATATTTTCTAAAAATCTATCTTTTGCATATATACATCAACATATATATACACTAACCTAAAATGCACAAAAATGCTATCGGAGAGGGGGTATATCGACCCCCCTCATGTATCCACATCAGTGGCGGAGACAGGGGGGGACCAGCAGGGGCCCTGGCCCCCCCTAACATTTTTCATCTAAGCCTAATATGCATATGAAAAGGTGATTATTTGCCACTAAATTGGTGTATTTTGATGCACCGGCCCTTTCCAATGAAGATTAGCAGCACTTGGCCTCCCTCATTCGATTTTCCTGGCTCCGCCACTGATCCACATACATATATACTTACATATATGTATAAATTTTTGCATATAGAAACTTTTGCATATATAAAGTTTTTCTAAAATCTAACTTTTGCATTATATGAACATATATACACAGAGAACATATACATAAAATGCACAAAAAAATAAGAGGAAAGGGGCTCGTGGCAGACAAGGCGGCGGCGGCGTGTGGTCGGGTCGGGCCGGGCCAGGGGGGCGGGCGCGGGCGACGGCGACGGCGACGGGTCGGTCAGGGAGGCAAGGCAGCACGGCGAGGGGTCAGGGCGGTGGGCGGCAGTGGTGTTTGGCAAAGGTAAGCTGGGCGAAGGTGGTCGGGGTCAGGGGCAGCAGAGGCAGCGTCTGCTGGCAGGCAATGGCGAGCAGTGTCGGGCGGTCTGGTCAGGGGCAGGCGGGGGGCAACGGGCGACGGGTCGGGCAGAGGCAGAGGCGGCGGCGCGGCGGCGAGTGGACCAACTGGACGGCGGAAGGGCAGGGCTCGGCGGCGGCATGAGCGACGAGGAGAAGCGTCGGGCGAGAAAAAGCAGATGAATTTTTTAAAACTGCTAAGTCTTGTATATATAGCAAGGGCATTAGTCGGTTCGTGGCTCAACCGGGGCTAATGCCCCTTTAATCCCGGTTGGAGCCACCAACCGGGACCAAAGGCCGTCCGGTTGGTGGCTCCAACCGGGACTAAAGGGGGCATTAGCCCGGTTGAGCCACTAACCGGGACTAATGCCCCTTTAGTCCCGGTTGGTGCCACCAACGGGACCAAAACCATGTGCTGCCTGCCGCCAAATGTTTAGTCCCACTCGCTAGTTGAGAGGAGCCGCACCAGTTTATAAGGTGCGGTGCGGCTCCTCTCGAGCTCCTCTCTAAAGCAAGCTTGCAGGCCTAACTCGCCATCTCGTGCTGTGGGCTCTTTGGGCCTTCCATGGGCCTGAATCTGGCCCATATGGTTTCTAGTCGATTGGGCCGTGGGGGCCAAGTAGGTGGCACTTTTTTTGCTTTATATTTTATTTCTTTTTGCTTTGAGTTTTAGAAAAATATAAACTTTCTATTAGTGCCATTAGTTTTAAAATTTGAAAACACTTTTTTGTTTTCTTTGTTGCTTTATTTATTTTATTTTGTTTCTACTTACAACAAAATACTTATTGTTGCTATTTTTAATTTTTTCAAGTTTTTTTTGTTTTGTTTTCTGCATTATTTATTTTCTTTTGGTTTTTGCTTTATTTTTAATTCTTTTTGCTTTTAGGTCAGCAAAATTATAAACTTTCTGTTAGTGCTTTTAGTTTTAGAAAAATATAAACTTTCTGTTAGTGCCATTAGTTTTAAAATTGAAAACACTTTTTTGTTTTCTTTGTTGCTTTATTTATTTTATTTTGTTTCTACTTACAACAAAATGCTTATTGTTGCTATTTTTATTTTTTTTCAAGTTTTTTTGTTTTGTTTTCTGCATTATTTATTTTCTTTTTGTTTTTTGCTTTATTTTTTAATTCTTTTTGCTTTTAGGTCAGCAAAATTATACTCGTGTGTTACAAAGTTGGCATTATTTATAAACCGGTGTGAGCGCCCTTCGGTTGGCGAGGTTTTCAAATTCATAGGTTTCAAATGAACTCTGAAAAAGTTGGCATAGCATGTTCATGAACAAAACGGACAATGGTATCATACTGTGTGTTACAAAGTTGGCATGGTATCATCATAATAGTTATGGAGAAAGTCTTCACTTTTTCTTCGCTTGTGTCGCTTTGCTTATTCTTGCCGTAACCATGGATAATCTTCATCGTTTATCGGGATGCTTGGGTCAGCCTTGACTTTGAAGGGGGAATTTCATGAAACTTTTCATACTCTTGAGACATGTCATCTTGCCCTCCACTCCTGGATGTCCCTTTTCTGAAAGAACTATGTGGCGCTTTGGCTCATTGTATGATGTATTCGCTTCCTTATGTTTTATTTTCCTCGGTCCGGTAGACATGTCCTTCACATAGATAACCTGTGCCACATCATTGGCTAGGACGAACGGTTCGTCAATGTACCCAAGATTTTTCAGATCCATTGTTGTCATTCCGTACTGTGGGTCTACCTGTACCCCGCCTCCTGACAGATTGACCCACTTGCACTTAAACAAAGGGACCTTAAAATCTACTCCGTAGTCAAGTTCCCATATGTCTACTATGTAACCATAATATGTGTCATTTCCCTTGTCGGTTGCTGCATCAAAGCGGACACCGCTGTTTTGGTTGGTGCTCTTTTCATCTTGGTCAATCGTGTAAAATGTATTCCCATTTATCTCGTATCCTTTCCAAATCATTACAATCGAAGATGGTCCCTGGACAACAAGTACAGCTCATCACAAACAGTGATGTCACCTCCGAGACGTGTTTCCAACCAACTGCTGAAAGTCTGATGTGTTCACATAATGTAATCCGATCGTCGACTTTGCTCCGGGTGTTTGGAGTGCGACTGTTCTTGTGTTCATCGACATACGGGTCACCAAGGTAGAGTTTCAGTAGAAGCTGTGTAGTGTGCTTGAGACCAAGAATATCCGCCCCTGCATATTATTGAGTCTCTTCCAAGCGTGTTTTTCAGTCAGTCCCCCTCATACCGCGATTTAGGGAGACCTATCTTATTAAGGCCAGGAATGAAGTCAACACAAAACCCGATGACATCCTCTCGTTTGATGGCCCATGGAGATGCTTCCTTCGGCCTAGCACGGTTCTGAACATATTTCTTTAGGACTCCCATGAACCTCTCAAAGGGGTACATATTGTGTAGAAATACGGGCCCCGAATGACAATCTCGTCGACTAGATGAACTAGGGCGTGCGTCATGATATTGAAGAAGGATGGTGGGAACACCAGCTCGAAACCGACAAGACATTGCGCCACATCACTCCTTAGCGTTGAGTGCGATTTCTGGATCGATCACCTTACGAGATATTGCATTGAGGAATGCACATAGCTTCACAATGGCTAATCGGACGTTTTCGGTAGAAGCCCCTCAATGCAACCGAAGCGGTTGCATCATAATCACGTGGCAGTCATGAGACTTTAGGTTCGGAACTTTTCTCCGCATATTTATTATTCCCTTTATATTCGACGAGAAGCCGTCGGGACCTTCATCTTGAGCGGCATTGAAAGAATATTTCTTTCTCTTCTTCCGTAAGAGCGTGCTGGCGGGACCTTCATCTTTGCTCGGAGGCATGCCCTCTTTTTCGTACAAGCGTTGCAGGTCCTCTCGTGCCTCGGTGTATCTTTTGTCTTCCCATACACGCCCAAGAAGCCTAGCAGGTTCACGCAAAGGTTCTTCGTCACGTGCATCACGTCGATCAAGAGCGGACCTCTAGGTCTTTCCAAAGAGGGTAGGTCCCAAAATATAGATTTCTTCTTCCACATGGGTGCGTGATTCTCGGCGTCATTGAACAGCTAGTCCGCGGGACCCTTTCCAAAGATTACGTGTAAATCATTGACCATAGCAAATACGTGATCACCGGTACGCATGGCGGGCTTCTTCCGTGATCTGCCTCGCTTTGAAATGCTTGCCTTTCTTTCGACATTGATGGTTGGTCGGAAGAAATCGGCGATGGCCTGTACACATTCTTCCTGCAGCTTCCGGTATATACTATCGGTGTCAAGTAAGCAGTGCGTGCATGCGTGGTATCCCTTGTTTGTGCGTCACGAAGGTTCTCGAGAGCGGGCCAATCGTTGATGGTCACGAACAGCAACGCCTTTAGGTCAAATTCCTCCTTTTGTGCTCATCCCACGACGTACACCGTTTCCATTCCACAGCTGTAAAAGTTCTTCAACTAATGGCCTTAGGTACACATCAATGTCGTTGCCGGGTTGCTTAGGGCCTTGGATGAGAACGGCATCATAATGAACTTCCGCTTCATGCACATCCAAGGAGGAAGGTTATACATACATAGAGTCACGGGCCAGTGCTGTGATTGCTGCTCTGCTCCCGAAAGGATTAATGCCATCCGCGCTTAAAGCAAACCATACGTTCCTTGGGTCCTTTGCAAACTCATCCCGATACTTTCTCTCGATTTTTCTCCACTGCGACCCGTCGTGGTGCTCTCAACTTCCGTCTTTCTTACGGTCCTCACTGTGCCATCGCATCAACTTGGCATGCTCTCCGTTTCGAGCAGACGTTTCAACCATGGTATTATAGGAGCATACCACATCACCTTCGCAGAACCCTCTTCTGGGAGGCTCGCCGTCAACATCACGTGGTCATCTCGTCGATCTTATACGCAATGCACCGCATACCGGGCATGCGTTCAGATCCTTGTAGGCACCACGGTAGAGGATGCAGTTATTAGGGCATGCATGTATCTTCTCCACCTCCAATCCTAGAGGGCATCGACCTTCTTTGCTGCGTATGTCTTGTCGGGCAATTCGTTATCCTTTGGAAGCTTCTTGTTCATTATTTTCAGTAGCTTCTCAAATCCTTTATCGAGCAAGACATTCTCGCCTTCCACCGCAGCAATTCGAGTACGGCACCGAGCTTTGTGTTGCCATCTTCGCAATTGGGGTACAACCCTTTTTGTGATCCTCTAACATGCGATCGAACTTCAGCTTCTCCTTTTGACTTTCGCATTGTGTCCTTGCATCGACAATGATCCGCGGAGATCATCATCATGGGGCACATCGTCTGGTTCCTCTTGATCTTCAGCAGCTTCGCCCGTTGCAGCACCATCGCACATCGTGCAGTGCATCTTGATGTTCGATAGCATCACCGTATTCAGGGGCACATAGTTGTCATCGTACTCTTCTTCCTCGCTGTCTTCCTTCATAACCCCTATTTCTCCGTGCCTCGTCCAAACATTATAGTGTGGCATGAAACCCTTGTAAAGCAGGTGGGTGTGAAGGATTTTCCGGTCGAGTAAGACTTCAGATTCCACATATAGGGCATCGACAACACATAAAACCATTCTGCTTGTTTGCCTCAGCCACTTCGAGAAAAGCATGCACGCCCTTAATGTACTCGGAGGTGTGTCTGTCACCGTACATCCATTGCCGGTTCATCTGCGTGCATTATATATAATTAAGTGTGTCAAAAATCATTACAGAATATCATGAATAGATAATTAAGTGACAAAATTAATAGAAGTTCATCATCACATAAAAACCAAAGTACATACATAGTTCTCATCTAACAACATAAAGCTCTGCAGAGCATCTAAATTAATTAAACCATACATTGAAACTATGTAAAACATTTCAATGTGAAAACAAATACGATCATAATCGCAACCAAGGTAACAACTGATCCAACGGCATAATGATACCAAGCCTCGGTATGAATGGCATATTTTCTAATCTTTCTCATCTTCAAGCGCATTGCATCCATCTTGATCTTGTGATCATCGGCGACATCCGCAACATGCAACTCCAATATCATCTTCTCCTCCTCAAGTTTTTTATTTTTCCTTCAAGAAATTGTTTTCTTCTTCAACTAAATTTAACCTCTCGACAATAGGGTCGGTTGGAATTTCGGTTCAACAGCCTCCTAGATAAATAAAATCTATGTCACGTTGGTCGGCATAATTTTCATAAACAATAAATGAACCAATAGTTATGAAAAGATAATATATACCACATTGAATCATAGACAGGACGAGGGCCGACGGGCGGATACCAAAACCATCGCACTATATAAGATGCAATAATAAAAGTAAGAAAATAATACAAGTAAGAATATTTTTCCTTTCGGAAAGAAGATAAGAACAAGAGGCTCACCATGGTGGTCTTTGGCGATGAGATCGGCGCTGGTGATCGACGGCGGTGAAGACGGGACGGGCGTGACGGACCGCTAAACCTAGACAAATATTGAGGAAAATGGAGGTTGGAGGTCGAGCTTGGAGGAGAAAGCTTAAGTAGTGTGGCTCGGGCATTTCATCGAACACCTCATGTGCATAGGAGGTGAGCTAGAGCACCACAATGCCCCCTCGCCGGCAAGAGAAAAACAGAGCAATGGAGTGCTCGTCATGACGAGGGTATATATAAACAGCACTATTGGTCCCGGTTCGTGGCATGAGCCGGGACTAAAGGAAACCTTTGGTCCCTGTTCATGCCACTAACCGGGACCAATAATGGTGGGCAGAGGCAGGACCATTGGTCGGTTCGTCCCACCAACCGGGACCAAAAGGTCCGGACGAACCGGGACCAATGGCCCACGTGGCCCGGCCGGCCCCTGGGCTCATTTAACCGGGCAAATAGCTCCATTGGTCCCGGTTCTGGATTGAACCGGGACTAATGGGCTAAACTGCCCTGGACGAAAGCCCCTTTTTCTACTAGTGATGACACAATTTACGAGGTTCGTTTCCACCACTGTTTCCCACTCCTAACTCTAGTCCGATCGAGATGGAGGCGCTGAAGCGACGGGAAGCGCCACCAGCCATTTCACCGTCGATCTCTCGGCCATCACCGGCCTCCATCACCATGGCCGGCACCGGGAGTTCCTCAAGTCAAAGTGAAGGTACTCCACCGTAGATCCCTAACCCTAACCGATCCAGTGAACTAACAGAATCATCTGAGCTATGTGATGCAACAGCTATGGAAACAAAGAAATGGTTGACTGGATGGAGCCACGAGGAGCGTGGCGAGGCCGAACAAGCAGATGAGAAGAAGCCGCCCAGGCTGAGGGTCATGGACTTGTCCGGCTTGCCGTTCTTGCCGGCGACGCCTCCACTGCCATAGCCATGGTAGTAGTACATGACGCAAGCATCTGGCATCAATGCCGTAAGCGGCGAGGCCTTGCATGACAGCTCCTCCTGATCAGGCTCCCCTTTGTCGAACTGCACCAATCGATCATGTAGCTGGCTAGCGGCAGCCGGCCGGACGCCGCCGCGCACGCGCCCAGCGCCAGCTCGGATGATCTTCCTCGTTAAGCCTGTTGGGGTTTGGCCCGTGGTGCACTCGCAAAGGGGATAAGGACTAGCCAGCGCCCGCCCGGCCGGGAGAAGTGTCGCCGTCGCCGCCGTGAACCGACGGCGACACCTCGGTCGCCTTGACCCGTGCGTCGACCCGTTGTGCGCGTTAGCCGGCGTGTCGCTGCCCCGTTCGCACGCGCTTTCATTGTGTGCATGGACGGAGTGGCCCGTCGTGGACCGCCGCCCTTTTACGTGCATGGACGGAGTCTCGCAACAAAAAGAAAAAGAAAACTGTACTTCTCTGTAGACGAAAAAAAACAAGTGAGTTCGAGTGGCCTATGGTTTCTGAAAGTTTATAATATACGTACTTCATTCGTCTTAAAATAAATGTCTCAACTCTAATACAACTTGGGACAAAAGGAGTGCTAATATCTGTTTTCTTTAACTATTTCTTTTATTGGAGAGGGTGTACGATCATACGTGAGGGATGATTCGTGACCAGGTCAGTCTCAACACGAGCGTGCGACGACCGGTCTCGTGCATCAGTGTCATCGTGTCGGTTTTTGTTAATTTGATGTGCTGCTGGGAAAAAGTCGACTAAAAAGAATTCAAAGCAACCATACACTTCAGCGGCGTACTCCCTCCGTAAATAAACATAAGACGTTTAAGAGACTTGACACAAGTCTCTAAAACGTCTTATATTTATATACAAGGGTAGACCATCGCAAGTGGAAGATCGATCTTAACTTGCACCAAAATGTGCAAAAGGGAAAACACCCACAATAGCCAAATGCACTGTGGAGTTCCAATAGCCGCCTGCTTGTGAATAGTTGTTCTGATCTGGCGTCATTTTCCTTTCTATATTTACGCATCACCCCCCATCGTCATCGGAATTGCTGGCTGGCCACTGGCCATGTACGTGTACGTTCCTTCTCGAAGCAAACGAGAGGGAAAAATGGGGCTGATCATTAGCTCGTGTGCCACTGGATAAGAAGGCCGCGATGCTCGGCTGGCCCTTGATCGACGATCACTCGTGTTTGCAGCTCAGGCCCAGCTGCCTGGCTACGTACATTATCTCGCTTCGCCTTCGTGCCACCCTCCTCTGGTTCGAACGAGCGAACGGTCGTAAAAAAATCACGAAGAAGCCCGTAGACTGAGCTTATCGTGGTTATAAATAGAGGCGCCGCTCGTGAACGATTGTTGATCGAACTAATCATCGTTGTAGAGACGCTCCCCGCCTGTGACGTATTGGTCGAACCCATGCATCCAACCTGGGCATGGCACGACCGCTCCGCTCCGGAAAAGTAGGATCGCACGAGGCGCTCTAGGGAAGCGACGAGGGTTCCCTTGCGCGCCGCCGGTGGCGCCACCGGTTCCCTCTCTCTCCGTCGGCCGCTCCGGCGGCGGGAGGGAGGGAAACCTCGGGTCTGTTCGCTTGGTGGGTGTGTGGTAGGGTTAGGGTTGAGGGAGACGCTGCCGAGGCCGTTGCGGTGGTGTTGCGTCGGAATAAATTTCTCCGGGCTCCGTTCGCGGTCAGGCAAGGCTTTTGCCTTCGTCTAGGAGCCAGCGGGGTGGGGGGTCCCCGGATCTCGTCGAGGTCGCGGGCTATGGTGGATGGAGGTCCATTGGCACTGGCCGCTTGGGTCCTCAGATGGGCGATGGATGCAGGGAGACAAAGACCCTTCTTCTTCCTTGCCGGTATGATTTGCTGTTGCTGTTCTTCTCCTTCCTCTGCGCCGATGCTGGTGGGAGATCCTGCTTTGTCTGGGCGGATGACCCGGCCGCGGTGCTGGACCGATCGGATGACTCGAGTTCTCTTCCTTCCAAAGGGACACTTTTCGCGGTACTCAAAGCCAAAGAAGGGCGACGGCTGTTGCAGGTGTGTTGGATTGATATCCATGCACTTTCAGCGCTGGTGTCAAGAAAGGAGGAAGCAGCGTGGCAACAATTGTACCGTGGTCGAAGATGATGACCTGCTTGCGCCTGGTTGCAGATCCTTCTGCTGCAGGGGTCTTCTCTCAAGATTCAGGGATGATGACACGGGGCTCCGGAGATCTTCTTGTGTTATGGTTGTCTTAAGGTATTCTAGGCGTTTGTGGTTCATTGTGTTTGTGTTTCATTGTGCTTGTAAGGGTCAACTACTTTGTATTGTTTTGTGATTTGAATGAAAAATTCTCCAAAAAATACCTGGGCATGGCACGGGCCTCCTCTCCTCGATCGATGGGTGCGTGAATGACATGGCATCAAGTAGCTCGGCTATGCTTATCACAGGGATACTGATATACTACTCCTACATCGAGATTTTGCCGAATGTAGCACTTGACAAAGGCTTTACCGACGGTTATAGATTCTTTGCCAAGTGTCCGTGGCACTCGGCATATAACTAGATTCCATTAGTGATGGTGACAAAGCCAGAGGAGAGAGCCCGTGAGCTATAAATGGCATGAGGGGTTGCGACTTGCGAATCAGCATGGTTATCAAAGACCAGGGTTTGTTATTAGTGTTATAGGGCCATACCCATACCCATGCACTCGTAGGAGCGGTTGGTCAATGATCACTTTGGCTCGGTTAGGCCAGCCACTAAACCAGAAAGCGACTAGCCGATCGATCATGTAGCTGGTTAGCTAGCGGCAGCTGGCCGGGCGCCGCCGGGCACGCGCCCAGCGCCAGCAGCTCGGATGATCGTCCTCGTTAAGCCTGTTGGGGTTTGGCCCGTGGTGCACTCGCAAAGGGGATAAGGACTAGCCAGCGCCCGCCCGGCCGGGAGGAGTGTCGCCGTCTGTCGCCGTGCAGGGGCGGAGCCAAGATTTGAACATGAAAGGGGCGATGGGTATACTGATATAGAATATTAAGGCCTCTTTTTTTCTTTGCAAGGGGATATAGTCTCAAAAGTAGTTAAAAGTATCACTGATATGAATGGTATATAGCAACAATTGTTTGGTAATAAAAAATACATTTCTATTTGTTTAAATGTAGCTCAACGAGTAACATCAACGGATATGTTGATAATCTCGATAGATATGAAATAAAACTATTGGAAGCGGCGGTGGTTTTGCTGTTATCCATTGTATGGATGATCTCTCAAATATCACTGATAGTAAATTTGATTTTCAAATTATAATCTTATTGATCTAACTAATAAAGTAAACCATTCCTCGCAAAAAACCATTACCTTACATGCAATTCTACTAATTCACCAAGAATTATAATATATATTTTGTGTTCTGTCAGACAAATCTAGTACTAGTCTTTTTTTAATTGTGGCGTACCTTGAGGTTGAGGTATGAATGCATGATGCCAAGATCAATACGCGAAGCAGCTGACCAGCCATGGATTCGATTGATGATAATTTTCGTAAAAAGTGGGCGGTGAGATCCTTGAGGCGGCGGCGCAGGAACGCACAAAGCCAATGAAAAGGAAACTGATTACTCGATCTCTACGGCTGCATGTTGTCTGTTCCTATTTTCCTGATGCGTAAAACCTAACGATTCTTCTATGTCGGGCCTTTGCGCTAAAACGTTGGGCCATATAGCACCAAACTAGCACATTAGGCTGCAATTATACATATATATTAACCTAACGAGATTTCACAGGGGGGTCGAGACGATGGGGGGTGTCTGACCCCTGCTTGCACCCCCTGTCTCCGCCCCTGCCGCCGTGACTAGACGGAGACAGCTCCGTTTGCCTTGACCCGTGCGTCGACCCCGGTGTGCGCGCGCTTTCATTGTGTGCGTGGACTGCTGCCTTTTTACGTGCATGGACGGGGTCTCGCAAGAAAAAGGAAAAAGATGGAATCCGTTCTTCTGCAGAGAGAAAAAAACAAGTGAGTTCGAGTGGCCCGTGGTACGTGTTTCAGTGTGATCACATTTCCGAAAGTTGCAATATACTGGAGTATCTGTTTTCTTTCATCTATTTTTTCTTTTACTGGAGAGGGTGTACGTTCATACGCGGGATGATTCGTGACCGGCTCAGCCTCAGCACAAGCGTGTGACAGACCAGTCTCGCCCGTCAGTGTCATCGTGTTAGTTTCCATTAATTTTGTGTGCTGGGAAAAAGTCGACTAGAAAGAATTCATAGCAACCGTACACCTCAACGACGTACATCATCTTCTTTTTTTGCGATAGAAAGAGAGTTTTATTCCATATGCATAGGGTTACAATCGAGAGGCACCAAATCCTTAACACAAGGTGGGCTCCTCCCTAGCCATACAGCAGTAGTAGACTCTGTACGACTATACAATGCTAATCGATGTGATACCCTATTTTGCTCACGCTTGATTTTTGATGGAACAAACTCTCGAGCCGCTAGATGAATCCTGATCTCTGCTACCGAATGCCCATAAGCAGACCTGGACAAGCTGTCCCCGGTCATTGTAGCTAGTGCCATGGATGAGTTTGACTGAACTACAATTGGCAAGGACAAATGCTGCAGGGCCAAGGCCATATCCTGCATTATTGCATGTAATTCCGCCTCCAACGCGTCGTTACAGTTGAATATGCACCTGTACGCCGCGAAGATCACACTACCATCATGACGCCGTAGTATCATACCCGCCGCCGCCGATCCATCCTCTTGCATCAAAGCCCCATCCACCGAGAGCGCAGCCCAGTCCGTCGGCGGCCGCGGTCAGTGAAGAGGGGTTCGAGGGTTAGGGACCTCGACAGTTGCTTCCCGGACCAATGGCATTTTCCCTTTGAGGATTTCTTCCGTGGAGAATCTGCTACATAGGTTCAAGGAATTCATATAGCTTTGAAGGTAGTCCGACGTTGCCGTTACGGGAGGAGCATCCTTCCCGTGAATAAGGTCCGACCGTAGAGACCAGATCCTCCATATCAACATAATCGTGCAATCCCGCATGTGATCATCGCAGTTTGCAAGGACGTTTAAGAGCCACTCCTTCCCTGTATCATGAAGAAACTCTTGGCTCGGCAGTCGCCAAACTGTTCTCATCTGAGCCCATATCCTCCTCGCATGCTCACAGGATACTAGATCATGAAAGCTAGTGTCCTTCTCTCGGCCGCACACCGGACACCCATCTCTAGTAGAGATGTGCCGGTATTTCTTGCACTCATTTGTAGCGAGGGCCCCCGAGACAGCCTTCCACGCCATAATTCTCATCTTCAGAGGTACTTGAGCGCTCCAGATCCGCTGCCAAATGGGCCTCCGATCTGAAGAGTTGCTACTAGACGAGCTGAGTCGCATTGAGTACTGGACCTCCGTAGCTAGATGATATGCGCTACGGACAGTGAATTGTCCAGACTGCTCCGGAGACCAAGCGACGAAATCCTGCCCGTTCCTTGAAGATGTGCGAATCTTCAAGATCTCCCTAACATCCATGTCCCAAAAATGCTCCCGAAGCCGTTCCACATTCCATGCACCATGATCATTCAAGAAATCAGCCACCCAATTGTAACGACAATTCCTTTTAGGAGTGATCGGCCTGAAATTGTGTCCACGAGGAATCCAAGCATCTCTCCAAGTCTTTATCATTGTGCCATTGCCAACGCGCCATATAATGCCTTTCTTCACCAGCTCAAATCCATGAACAATACCTTTCCACACCGCCGAACTATTAGATGAGAAAACAGTGTCAAGCAAATTTCCCCTTGGGTAGTATTTAGCCTTCAATAATCTTGCACATAAGCTATCTGGGCTATCAAGTAGGCGCCGTGCCTGCTTGGCGAGCAAAGCTTGATTAAAAGCCCTCATGTCTCGGAATCCCATGCCCCCATGGCCTTGGGTAACATCATCCTCTCCCAGCTTAGCCATGCCATCTTCCTCTTGCCATTTTCCACCCCCACCAATATTGCCTTATCATCTTGGTTAGATCATCACACACTGAGGCCGGTAGTTTGAACACACTCATAACATAAGTGGGTATCTCCTGAGCCACGGCTTTAATAAGAATCTCTTTATTTCTAACCGAAATGTATTGTTCACTCCAATCAATAAGTCTTTTTCTCAATCTATCTTGCAACGTTTCAAATTGCCCCTTATGAACTCTTCCTTCAGGAACCGGAAGCCCAAGATATTTTGGTTCAAACACCTGCTGTGTTACCTCCAATGTATTCTTGATCTCGTCCGCAACTGACCCAACGCAATTGTCAGAAAAAAGGATGGAACACTTCTCGGGGTTTATAAGCTGACCCGTCGCCGAGGAATAAGTGTTCAACAAGCCTTTAACAACATTCGCCTGCTGGCCTGTAGCTTCAAAAAATAGCAAGGTGTCATCCGCAAAAAGGAGGTGAGATATCTCCGGTGCACCCCGACAAATGCTCACCCCGTCTAAGCTTCCTTCATTCACTGACTTAGACAAGAGAGCAGATAACGCATCAGCAACAAAGAGAAACAAAAACGGAGACAATGGATAACCTTGTCGAAGGCCTCTCGATGGTGAAAAAACATCCAAAAGCTTCTCATTAAGTTTAACCGAATATTGGACTGATTTAACGCAAGTCATTATCCAAGCAATCCACTGCTTCGAAAAACCCCATTTGCTAAGCGCCTTCTCCAGAAAGTCCCAGTCGACCCGATCGTACGCCTTTGAGAGGTCGAGTTTGTACGCGCAGGCCGCCCCACTGTTATTCTTCAGAGACTGTATGTGATGGATGCACTCGAAAGCAATAATAGAATTATCCGAGATGAGCCGGCCCGGAATAAAAGCACTTTGGTTCTCAGAAATCAGCTCCGACAGACAGGGACGGAGACGATTAACCAAACATTTAGAAACCAGTTTGTAAATTACATTGCATAAGCTGATCGGCCTGAAGTCCTTGAGCTCCTTGGGATGAGGGACTTTCAGAATGAGGACGATCGCTGTATCGTTAACCCCTTCTGGCATGGAGCCAGAGACAAAGAACTCCAACACAACAGCTGTGATTTCAGATTTTAGAGCTGTCCAGTTCCGTTGATAGAACCTTGCCGGGAAGCCATCCGTGCCCGGAGCTTTGAGCGGGCCGATTTGAAACAGGGCATTCGACACTTCCTCCTCAGAAAACGGCGCTCTCAACATGACGTTCATCTGTTCAGTTACCTTGGTTCAATAGCCACGAGCACGACATCAGGTGTGAGCGTCGGATCTTTGGTGTAAACTTCCTTGAAGTAGGAAGTGGCCATGCATTCCATGTCCGATGGAGAGGAGCACCACGATCCATCAGTGCACCGTAGTCTCTATATATAATTCCTTCGTGCACGCCACAAAGCTCGCCTATGCAAGTATGTCGTGTTCCTTTCTCCTTCCTTCAACCACGTAATGCGCGATCTCTGTAACCACATCATCTCTTCCCTGTATAGCAGCTCATCAAGCTGAAACATCTTCTGACGGATCAACGTTCTGTCCGCATCTTTTAGTTGTAAATCAGCCAGCTCGGCCCTTAGCTTCTCCAATTCTGTAGCAACATGACCAAAGTTCTCCTTACTCCACGCCCGGAGGCCATTCATCATTTCATGCAGGGCGTCCCGCACGGCCGCCAGATTGCCGGCTGGTTTACTTTTCCTCCACCTCCTCGCCACCACCTCTGACAGCGTCGGGTGGCGTTCCCACATAATCTCATACCGAGGAAAGGCTCTAGTCCTCCTCGGATCCACGAGAGCAAGCTGGACCAAGACCCGGCAATGGTCAGAACATGAAGATGCCAGGTGAACAACTTGCACGGCCGGGAAAAGCTCCCTCCAACTTTCATCCACACATGCTCGGTCCAGGCGAACTCACATGTTCCTCTCACCAAGCTGTCCATTATCATATGTAAAAGGAAACCCCGAGAAACCGAGGTCCCACAATTTGCATGCCAACAAACAGTCCCGGAACAGCCCCATCTGATTTTCAGAGCGCTGGGATCTAGACATATGCTCATGCTGCCACATCGCCTCATTGAAGTTGCCACACACTAACCACGGCTCCGAGGAGAGCGCACGGAGCTGGGAGAGTGAACTCCAAATGAGATGACGGTTTTCAACCCGAGGTTCACCATAAACAAACGTCGTTCTCCAATTCTTGTCACTTGCCACATCAACAATCCGCACGTGAATGTACAGTGCACAGGAATCCAACATTGTCACTTGCAACTTCTCATCCCAAAAGAGCGCAAGTCCTCCACTGAGACCATCACTCGACACACCAGCAAAACCCTTCATCTGCAATCTCCACTTTAGTTTCTCCATCTTCGAAGAGGCCTGTCTTGTTTATGAAAGAAAAACAAGCCCCGGGGAATTGGCTTTAGAGAGGGCCAACACCTCACGAACTGTCAAGCAATCCCCGGCGGTTCCAAACTAGGATATTCATTGCATCTGGCGGTCCTCCTCGAAGGAGGCCGCCGATCTATCACCTGACACACCACTTGAATCAACATGAGCCCTCTTGCTGCTAGTGCTACTGGCAGGCGAGGCATGTTCTCCATCCTCACCCTTCCCCCGAGTGAGCGTCAACAAACCACTCGGCCTTGCCTAGGCATCGGCCCCTGGTTCTACATCACCCATGGAGAGTCTTTTGCGAGCTGTCGGGTCTCCATGCTTGGATATTTGTTCTTCCTTGGTTGGGCTTGTAGTCGTATCTAGAATGTCCGGATCAGCCACTGTCTTTCCAGGCAACTTCTGCTGTTGAGATTGAGGAGTAGGTTGCTTCTGACTCCTTCCTCGACCAAAACTATCATTGGACGGGGGTTTATTTAGTCCATCCGCATAGGGCCAAGAGCCATACTTCTTGTCCTTCTCCTCATGCACACCTGATCCGCACTCTTTGCAGTCATGACCAATGAGCCCACATACACTGCAGAAGCGCGCCAATTTCTCATAGCACACCAAATAGACTTGGCGCTCTTTCCCCCTTACAATACTGACATACTTGGTGAGAGGCCGGCGAACGTCATGCCGAACCCTAACCCTAATGTAGTCACCACGGGGATTACCGTTTAGTCTCATCTCCAAGATCTCACCTGAGTTTTTTTAGCAGATTTTCCACAATGTTCTTCCTGCAGAAACCCTCTGGAATCTTGTGAATCTGTAGCCAAATTGGCATAAACACCATGGGCACCTCCTCTGCCTTTGTGAACCCATCATATGGAACCATCAACACAAGCAAATTCCTAAAGAGCCAAGACCCTTGATACATCATGCGTTCCCAATCACCCAAGCATGAAGCTTGCACAACAAAAAGCTTCAGACCAACCGGACGAAACCTTACCGGCTGCGCAGGGTTCCACGCCGCGCGCATATCCTTGTAGAAGGCCGCTTGGCTGAAGGATTTATCGGTATGAACCCTAGCCAGCGCGAGCCATCTCACGCTGTCATTGATCTCCTCAGCCTCATCTATCACCAGATCATCAAAATCTTCCTCTTCCAGGTTGAGTTGTTCCATGAAATCTCCAAGGTCCGGCGTTCCGAGGGAGCCGCCGCCAGCACTGGTGCCCGACAGGGCGTCCGTGAGAGGATCCATCGCTACTGAGGAGGGGGGAGGATCGAGGGATGGCCGATCGAGGATCCACTCGCGGGGAGGGAGATCGATCAGGATGGGAGACTCAGGGGCGACAGAGTCGCCCGAGAGGAAGAGAAACCATAACCTTGCGCGAGGGGAACGACGTACATCATCAGCCACTGGAATATCTTAACTTGCATCAAAATGTGCAAAAGCCAAAAGGGAAAACATCCACAATAGCCAAATGTACTGTGGAATTCTCCCTCGCAAACAAAAAGTACTGTGGAATTCCAATAACTGCATGCTTGTGAACGGTTGTTCTGATCTGGCGTCATTTTCCTTCCTATATTTCCACATCACTCCCGATCGTCATCGGAATTGCTGGCTGGCAACTGGCCATGTACGTGTGCGTTCCTTCTCGAAGCAAAGCGAGAGGGGGAAATGGGGCTGATCTTTTGTCATCTCGGTCTTTACGTGACTTTTACTTTGTTTTTTATGATATGAATGAGACACGTATTACCATGCAAAAAATGAGGCTGATCATTAGCTTGTGCGCCACTAGATAAGAAGGGCGCGATGCTCGGTTGGCCCTCGGCGACCACTCCCTCGTGCTTGCTTGCAGCTCACGCCCAGCTGCCCGGCTACGTTATCTCGCTTCGGTTCGCGCCACCCTCCTGGTTCGAACGAGCGAGCGGTCATAAGAGCATCTTCAGCCGTTGTGCCCCTAGGGACGTTTTTTCGTCCGGATAGGGCTGCGCCGGCACAAATTTTGGGCTGGGGGGGGGGCAAATTTTCGAGCCGTCTCCACCTCAAGCATCTCTGCTCCTCCACGAGGAGAACGTGTGGCGATAGCTCGGAGGTCCACGGCCGGCGAGGAGCTCGTCCGACGCCGCGTCCACCCCGCGGCAGGGCCGACGAGGAGCTCGTCCAGCGCCGGTGGAGACACCATGGCCTGCACCGGCACCGGCACCTGCATCTGGCCAAGGTGGAGGCCGCGGAGCTGCTCGGCCAGCGTGACGGTGGATGCCTGGTTGCCGCCGAGCATGGCAAAGCGGTCGGCGAGGTTGTTGTTGATGATGCGGAGCACGACGGCCTCGCGCGCGGCGTCGGTGAGGTGGCTGAGGCAGAGCTTGTAGGGGTTGGTGGCGTCCTGGTACTGTGCACGAGGTGGGCCAGGCGCAGGCAGTGCTCCGTGGCCGCCGCATCGTCGACGCGGGAGACGGAGGGTCCAGCACGCGGCAGAGAGCAGGATGCCGGACACTGCTACGACGGCGCTGGACGCGACACTGAGGAGCGCCTTGGCTGCCGCCGGGAAGCGCGAGACCTCGGACTGGTTCACGGCGGTGAGCGAGAGGTGGTAGATCGCCATCCCAGCGTCGCGGCACCCGCGCGAGTGGTGGTCGGGGGAGGTGAGGAGGTTGACCAGCGCCGCCGTCGCTTCGACCCGCGCGGAGCAGCACACGGGGATCGAGAGGGGAGCAGGGAGGCATGGGGTAGGTGGGAAAAGAGGAGGGAGAGGGGGAAAAGGGGCTGACTGTGGGCCAGTTGCATGCCAAAAAATAGCAATGGTGTCCCCAGCTCGCTGGGTTCGGGTTGGGAGCGCCGGCCGTAACTTTCGTCAAATCCGGCAAAAAAGAAGGTCTAGGGTGCATGGCTGGGGCATTTTTTTACGACCGGCGCAAAAAAAGTGGTCGTGGGGGGAGGGGTTGTTGGGGGCCTAGTGGAGATGCTTTAAAAAAATCACGAAGAAGCCCATAGACTGAGCTTGTAGTGGTTATAAATAGAGACGCCGCTCGTGAACGATTACTGATTGAACTAATCATCGTTGTAAGTGAATTGCAAAAAATATCGACATTGAAGTCTAGGGGTGCATAAACCACAATTCTACAGTTTTGTGTCAAAAACTACTAATTCTGAGCCTAATTGTTTTACAAAAAACACTAGTTGACTGCTTAGGCCATTTTGACAATGATTATGACAGGTGGACCCCTCTTTAGCTGACGTGGCGTAACGGTTCCGCACAGACGGCGTTAGCCATAGGTTTGCCTAGATTTACACGATAAACCTAAAATTTTACATAAAAACCCTTTAGAGAAAAACAAAAAAGCAATCAGCTCCTGAGCTGCCATGCGCACTGCAGCATGGCGGGTAACTGCCCATGGGGTCTCGTCGTCGGCGAGGGACAGTGTCGCCGGCCGTGGCTCAGCCAGGAACCATGGCCGTTGTGGCGGAGGAGCTCGATCCGGCGGCGGCGGTGGGCGGCTGAGACAACGAATACCGGCGAGGCGGCGAGGATTTGGGGGCGGGGCCGCTTGTGCTGCGTGCTCCGGCGCCTGGGGCGAAGTGAGAGAGAGGTCAGGGGAGAGAGAAGGGAGAAAAGGAGGAGGAGGAAGGAGAAGGGCGCGTCTGGGGCGACTGCGGGGGATCGGGGTGGGAGGGCCGGCGGCGGGGCCAGTGGCTTCCAGCGGCGAGGCGCCTGAGCACTCATGGGAGGAGGACGGAGGAGTTTGTTGTTCAGCTTTTTAACGAAATAGTTTTTCACAAAAAAACGTCTAACGGCATCTGGCCCGAACTGTTACACCACGTCAGCAAAAGAGAGGCCCACCTGTCATAATCATCATCAAAATGGCCTAAGCAGTCAACTAGTGTTTTTTTTAACAAATTAAGCTTAAAATTAGTGATTTTTGACACAAAACTGTAGACTTGTGGTTTCTGCAACCCTAAACTTCAAAGTCGATCTATTTTGCAATTCACTCCATGGTGGTAGAGACGATCCCCGCCCGTCACGTGTTGGTCGAACCCATGCATCCAACCTGGGCATGGCATGGCACGGGCCTCCTTGATCGATGGGTGCGTGAATGACATGGCATCAAGTAGCTAGGCTATGCTTATCACGGGGATAATGATATACTCCTCCGTCGAGATTAGTCCAAGCCGGGCAACTAGTGGCGCCGGAACTGATAAGAACGAGACGTCACACACGCACAAGTGAAGGAACCAACAAGTTAGTCGATCGATCGGCGCGGCAACAGAACCAATGAAGGCATGATCGCGTCATCGCGCATAGTGCAAACAGTGAAGGGGTTCTGCTTAAGAGAGTCATCTTCTTATCTTGTAGTATTATTTGGACGTGTGCTTTTATGATTGCGTTATCTATAAGGCGAGGCAAGAGCCGAAACGTGCAAACTATGAAGGGGTGCATCGGATGATTAAAAAAACATAGTTCTACGTCATCACAAAAAATATAGAATTATTTTGTACATACACAAATACAATATCGTTCAGAGAAATTTTCATAACAATATATTTTCATGTGTGGCATAGACAGTAAACATGTACATGAAAATGGGCCTTTTTTGGTTGTTGGGCCAGATTTGTTTTTTTTTGTGCAGCTTGCAAATTATATTATTTTTGAACGAAATTTTACATATCCGCCGTGAATATGTATAAGCTTTCACATAAAAAATCATTTTTTAAAACTTGAAAATACCATTTTTGAATTATTTAAAAAAAAAATCGAAAAGGGGATCTCCCCGGCCTCTGCATCAGAGCGATGCATACGGCCATCTTATTAAACCAAATAAATAAGTTCCAACAAGGTCACAAAGTCTTCCACTGGAAAAAGTGAAAAAAAGCTCACACAGAGCCAAAATGGGCTAGAAACACAAACTAGCCAAATAAAGGACGCCACAACCGGCTGGCTAAAGAGAGATATGTAAACTAATTGTCTATCCTATTACATGACCGCCATCCAAACCGGTTGAAGATATCCCGAGCTACCATCTTCTAACGGATAGATCCAATAACAAAACGCTCCCTGGCCTCCGTCGGAGTGAGTAGCAACCACGAACGGATAAACGCTGTGGCTCTGAAAATAACCTGCAAAAAATGAATGTGTGTTGTCCTGTTAAAAATCAAATCATTTCTGCAATTCCAGAGCGCCTACAGCAAGGCGTAGACTCCAACACGAATATATCACGCTAACTCGGGCTCTACCCCATTAAGCCACGTTTCAAATGTGGCTAAACAGAGGACAAGCTGCCGCCTCCTCCTCCAAGAAAAGCTAGGGTCCGTGCCTCTCGCCGGCTCCACCGCAGGTCCGCCTCGTCTCCGGTGGCCCTAGGGCCATGGGGGCGTGGTGGATCCTGGCAAGGGCTGGCGGGAGGGCTCCGTTGTTAGTCGTTTCTTCAAAATTTGTTAGGGTTTGTGTCCTACTCAGAAGACGAGACGGTGGCGGCTCCTCAAGATGGAATAAAGGTCTCCCGCCTAGTCCGTTCCGTGATGCGTCTAGCATCGTTGGTGGGCGTGTGGAGGTGTGTCTCCGGCGGATCTATCCTCGGTGGATTTGCTCGGATCTGGTTGTGGTTCGTCTATATTCATGTGTCTTCGAGTTGGATCCTTTCGATCCACGTTATTCTTCATCGTGGCGGTTGCTGTTTCAGTGCGCTGGTCCCACGAGGCCTTAGCACGACGACTTCCGACTGTCTACTACAACAAGTTGTGCCCGACTCGGCGAGGAGGGTGATGATGGCGGCGCTTCGCTCGTTTGATGATTGTAGTCGTCGCTAGGTGGTCTACGGATCTGGATGTAATTTTTATTATTTCTAGTGTTCGTTATACTGCCGTGAAGGAAGATGAATAGATTGAAAGTTTTCTCGCAAAAAAAAGGCACGTTTTAAATAACGTGTTGACTGAACTCGGTGGAGTAATATTGAAAGCAATATGGATCGTCCTCCATAAAACTTTAGCTAGCGGGCAATCAAGAAAAAGGTGTTTGATCGTCTCATCCCGATCACAGAAACTACACCTAGTAGGTCCTATCCAATTACGCTTTGTCAAGTTGTCCATAGTTAAATTAACTTGTTTATCGAGAAACCACATAAACACTTTGATTTTCAAAGAGACTTTGACAGCCCAAACATGTTTGGAACTAGGAATCGAGCTTGAATTTATAACATCAATATACATTTATTTAACTGTAAATACTCCCGACCTAGTCAGCTTCTACTCATCGGGTTGTTGGGAAAGCTGAACGTCCATCTGTCTACTTACTAGATGCAACCATTCTTCCCAACGATTACCCACTAACGCCCTTCTGAACTGAATATTAAGAGGGACTGATTGTAATACCGTTGCAACAAAAACCTCACGTCGTTGAACAATACGATACAAAGACGGGTATTGGATGGCTAAGGGTGCCTCTCCGAGCCAAGTATCCTCCAAGAATCGCGTGCTGGCACCGTCACCAACAAAATTTTTTGTCCGGTTAAACAAGGAAAGCTTTACTTTCATAAGCCCTTTCCAAAAGGGTAAATCAGTCGGCCTTACTGTCACCTGAGACAAAGTTTTGGTTTGAAGATACTTGCTACGGATGATTTGCGCCCAAGTGGCGTCAGTCCCACTAGATAACTTCCACAACCACTTGCTGAGAAGACATCTGTTCTTAACTTCAAGATTCTCAATCCCAGACCCCCTTGGTCTTTCGGTCTACAGATTGTATCCCATTTGGCTAAACGGTATTTTCTTTTTAGCTCATCACCCTGCCAAAAAAATGCGATCGATAAAAGTCCAGTCTTTTCCTAACTCCAACTAGGACTTGGAAGAATGACAAAAGAAACATAGGCATACTCGTGAGAACCGAATTTATCAGAATTAATCGGCCTCCGTATGACATGAGCTTGCCCTTCCAGCTCAGTTTCTTTTCAAATCGGTCCTCGATGCACTTCCACTCTCTGTTTGTCAGCTTACGATGGTGGATTGGTATTCCTAAGTAGGTGAAAGGCAACGCCCCCAAATCACACCCAAACAATTGCCTGTAAGCCTCTTGTTCATCATTGGATCTACCAAAGCAAAACAACTCGCTTTTGTGAAAATTAATCTTT
Organism: Aegilops longissima; assembly: GCA_021605205.1. Taxonomy (NCBI): domain Eukaryota; kingdom Viridiplantae; phylum Streptophyta; class Magnoliopsida; order Poales; family Poaceae; genus Aegilops; species Aegilops longissima. The sequence continues at coordinate 113,392,719 of CM038677.1, forward strand.
GACCCAGTCAATTATTCAAATAAGCATAACACCAGCTTCATATTTCTCGCTTTTGCCAAGTCATGCTCCATAAAGATGATTGTATCATCGGCGTACTGGAGGATGGACACCCCTCCATCAACGAGATGGGGCACCAGGCCACCCACTTGACCAGCCTCCTTAGCCCTTCCTATCAAAATTGCCAACATATCAGCTACAATGTTGAACACGATAGGGGACATCGGATCCCCTTGTCTCAGGCCCTTTTGTGTCTGGAAATAATGACCGATCTCTTCATTCACTTTAATTCCAACACTCCCTTTTTGCGTATATGATTCAACCTGGCGTCGCGAGACTTCATCAAAACCTTTCATACGCAACGCCTGTTGTAGGAATGGCCATTTTACTTTATCGTATGCTTTTTCGAAATCCACCTTAAAGATAACTCCATCCAATTTTTTAGAGTGGATTTCATGGAGCGTTTCATGCAGGACCACCACCCCTTCTAGGATGTTTCTATCCGGCATGAAAGCAGTTTTGGAATGTTGCACCACAGAATGCGCAATCTGTGTGAGCCGATTAGTCCCAACTTTGGTAAAAAATTTGAAACTAACATTGAGAAGGCAAATCGGCCTGAACTGCTCGATTCTTACAACATCCGTTTTCTTAGGAAGCAGTGTTATTGTTCCAAAATTTAAGTGAAATAACTGAAGTTGTCCAGAGAAAAGATCGTGGAACATTGAAAGTAAATCCCCCTTAATAATGTGCCAACATCTTTTGTAAAACTCCGCCGGGAGTCCATCAGGCCCGGGAGCCTTATTGTTTTTCATCTGCACAATAGCATCAAACACCTCCTTCTCCAAGAAAGGAGCAACCAGAATATCATTATCGTTAGCAGTTAGTTGAGGCACATCCTCAATCCTGGACTCATTGAGGGATATACAACTATCCTCCGGAGGTCCAAATAACTACTTATAATACTCGGTGATTTAAAGTTTCAGGTTGTCCTTCCCTGCAATCGTTCCTTCATCTTGCTCAAGCTGAAATATTCTCTTCTTTCTGTGCTTGCCATTAGCAATTAAGTGAAAGAATTGAGTATTTGCGTCCCCCTGGACCACTCTACGAACCTTAGCCCGCAACGCCCACTTCAATTCTTCTTCGCGGAGGAGTTCTTTCAATGCACCTGTCCACCAATACTCCGCTCTCAGCAAGAACCTGTTTTGAGAGAAAAGACAACCATGAGTGTTCGATCGTTTTTAGATATATTTTTGGAAATGAGTATCCAGTTCTTCTTTTTAGTATATCCAGATACTCCTACAGTCCTATAGTACGTACAATTGCTATCAATGATTTTCTTCTCCTTTATTTCATTTCATCTTCATGGGAGCCAATCAAATGCCAATAATTGGGCGCGTATGATTGGCTCAGCTCCACACCTCTCACTTTCTTGTTTTCATGTCATGTCATGTCATGAGTAATCAAACCTTTTGCTCATTTGCCTTTCTGGATATCCTTTTCGTTGTGTACGTGCCCACTTATCCACTAAACAATGCCCACACCTCGCAATTCCTTAGGTACTCCTATATTACGAGGGATGGGATCACATGACAATTTAGTGTTTTACATACAGAGGAATGCACAAAAAAAGAAGCATGGAACAAATTCAAAGATCAATTTTAGATTTCAAAGTCGGACAACAAAAAGAGTTTGGATAAAAGAACAATTTAGATTTCAAAGTCGGACAACAAAAAGAGTTTGGATAAAAGAAGAGTTCAGCTCGTCGATAAGTCTTTGCATCAGAGCACATTTCAGATACTCCCATTGATGTATTATGATTCTTTTTTTTTTCTTTATTGCGAATGATGTATTATGATTCTCTCGCTCATCATCACATCGAAAGATCCATCACCATCCTATTCCTATCCGTTAGCCTAGACTTTGCATAGGGGAGGGGATGCAACTGTTGCTTAGTCAGCCTAAAGCAAGAGGCGACTTTCAGCACTGCAAGTAAGCTAGCTAAGACTCGAAAGTGACTTTCTGCTCCCGAGCTCATTTGAGCTCGGCGAACAGTAAAATCAAAAAAAATTCAAAAAATTCCAAAAAAAATCCCAGGGAAACATTGACAAAAGTTCTAAGTGCTTGCAAAAATTCATCATGAAATCACATTCCTGTAAGGCGTGGCAAAAAAACAAATTCAGCCTCCAAAATGCTTTTGAAAGTAGCATTTTCAGAGTACCGATTTTGTTTTTTTTTGCCACGCCTTCTAGAAATGTGATTTCATGACGAATTTTTGCAAGCACTTAAAACTTTTGTCAATGTTTCTACCAAAAAAAAATTGAAACTTTTTGAATTTTTTTGATTTTTTTCGATTTTACTGTTTATATGAGCTCGGGTGCAAAAACTCCACGTCCAGCTAGATTATTTTAGTTAACTTGGTTTCAGAGGGAACAAAATCTGTGGCCAACATGCATGTACACTCCAGTCTCTCTGCATCAAAAGTCACAAGAAAGTAAATATTATTTCGGCGACCCAAAATTGAGCTGCATGAGTTTCTATTAAAAAAAACATGAGCTGCACGCCGCACACTTCTGACCTGATCTGAATGATCATGCATGCATGCTTGTACGTTCCTACACGGGGTGGCAGAACGTACTGTTCTTGAAACTTGAAGCTTGCATCACTAGTATAGCTTGTTGCTTCACCTGGTCACCATCTTCACCTCTCGATCAAGTTAATTAACCTTCCTTTCTTTGGCACTTACGTCACACTGTAGCACGGAATATGGGATTAAGGCGAAGTGCTGGAGCTGTACCTTGCTTTGCAGTTGCAGGACCTATTTAGTTGGCCAATCTGTTCTCGAGCAGTTGCTCTTTATCAAACAAATTAAACCTCCCTGCAGCATTAACTTTTCCTAGTTCATTAGTTAAAGAACTACTTGACCTTCTTGGTGGTTAGAGAGTACGTAGTAGTGCCCATCTGGGAGATGCCTGGATATTTTTTACTAGAATGGATCATGGAAGAGTCATGGAGAAATCTAAGTACAAGCTCACCTACCGGAAAATCTAAGTAGTGGCACTAGTGCAGTAAAATAACTACCCCTTCATGTTGCAGAATGCATGTGCTATGTTCATGTGTGACATTCAGATACAGTAACTGCATACCTGCATAGTCCATGACTCCTCAACGTTACTGACACCATGCTTGTTAACAATGCAAGTGGTACCTTGACCTGTGCATACATTGGGATCCAGGGGCTACTGACTACTGCATCACAAGAGAACTTTTGCAGCAAGAAAGAGGCAATATCACCGGGAATCATAGAACTTGCGTCGTATGTTCAATTTGGTGCTAAAATTTTGAAAATACGGTTTTGTGATTACTTAACTTGACTCAAACGTGCAGATACGGTCACATTATGCGTATGTGGGCGGTTCCATGTGCATGGCCCCATCTGTCAGTGAGTGGTGGCATTGGGTGCGACATATTTTTACACAAAAGACCCTCATAAATTATTTATTCATGGAAAAAGACCACCACTGCGACGCAGAACAAAAAAACCTCACATTTCTTTTATTTACAGAAATCCCTGGCTGTAGCACTGCACATATATTCTAAAATTAACACCTAAAAAGGGTCCGCCAGGAATCAAACCTGCGACCTTTAGACGAGATGGTCTGGCAAACACACCAATAACGTCCTGATGCCGGATAACAAACTTATGTCTACTGAATGTGGACTCACGTGTAGTTTGAATGGGATGCGGATATTGCAACCCATTTTGCGCGCAATTTTGTAAGATAATTGTAAAACGTAAGGAATATACTATGTTCACATATTTGTGTGTTAAAAATATTATTATGATTAGTAAATGAAAACATTTAAATATAAACTTGTGTATCATATATAAAATATTTAGTAAAACATAAGTAATGAAAACAATTAAGATATCAAATATTTGTGTATTAAAAATACTATACACAAACAATTATTAGTAAATAGAAACGTTTAAATATAAACTTGTGTACTATACAAAATGTATTAAGTTAAGGGACATTCGAAATGTTTATTAAATAAATATGTTTAATGAATCAAAATATTATATATACTTGCATCTTATATTTAAATTATACAAAACGATGAGTACAAACATTTACTAAATATTTATGAATATTCAGTTGTGTATAATTTTACTCATGACTTATGTTCAAAAATATTATACAATTTAAATATTAGCCATGATTAAATATTCATATAAAATTTTAAAATTTAAATTTGATATTTATAATTAGACAAACATTGAACTATACAAATCTATGTATAATTATTGAAATGTCTGTATAATTAAATATATTTTTAATTCTTTACTTGAAAACTAAATGTTATACGCACATTTATATAGCACACATGTTTATATAATACTCTGATTTATATTATTTTTACTAAATATGTAATATGTAGAAATACAAGTTTAAATTTTTATTTACTAATCATCGTCTAAATGTACAATATTTTTACCACACACAAATATTTGAACATAATTATTACTTATGGTTTACTAAATATTTTATATATAATACATAGGTTTATATTTGAATGTTTTTATTTACTAATCATTGTCCGTACAAATATTTGTACATAACTTTATTACCTTTTTTTTGAGAAACCTATAACTTTATTACTTAGTTTTACAAATAAATTAAAAATTAGCACGAGCAAAATGTGTTCCAGTATTTGTAGCCCGTTTAAGGTCGACATGCATCCTCGTTTAATACATATAAACTCCTTATCCATATTAGACATGGTGACCCGAAGTGGTGTAGTGGCTTGTTAAATAGTTGTTCGTGGGTTCGTGTCCGGCCGGATCGCGTTTTGGTGTTATAATTTTCGCACATACGTAACGTGGTCGGGTTCTTCCATAAATAAAAAAATATGAGAAGGTTTTGTGCAAAGATGCATTGTAGTGGTTGACTTTTTCTGCAAATAAAAAATATGAGAGTGTTTTGCGTAAAAATACATCACACCCAGCGCCATCACACACTGCCCAGTGGAGCCATACACATGAATACATCTGCATGTGTGTATTGTGACCGTATCTGCACAGCTGAGTAAGTTAGGTGACCACAAATCAGTATTTTCAAAGTTCTAGCACCAAACTGAATATGCGACACAAGTTATGTGACTCCTGGTGATATTACCTCAACAAGAAACCTAGCTAGGAGTAGTTGGTACGTACTTGGGACTGCTACAATATTCTCCCAAACCATCAGCTCATGACCATCAATCACATCTGTTAGTTATTGGTACAGTACTACTATCTAGCTAGAAGCAGCAGCACCGTGTCCATCAATCACATCTGCTCAGCTAGCTGCAGCTAAGTGCCCAAGTACTTCTGCTGCAGGTATGTGTGGTAGGGCAGCAGGGACCGGTAGTTGAGCTGATGCATAACCTAGTAGTGCTCGACAGCTTGCTGCTGATAATCCCCGTGACCTTCTGAATTAATGGTGATGCTAAGTACTACTATGTAGATACTCTAGCTGGTGTTACTAGGATAGTCGTTCATGGATTTGGACGCGCCTAATGAGATCTAATTAGGTAAAGCCAGTGGACCTAATGCTGCCATCAGCTGGACTTGTACATGACATGGAGTGGATTGGATCAAATAATGCATGCTGAGAATGGGGATTAATTATTCAGTGGTTCTGGCTTCTTGGGGTGCGTAGGTTGTTATTAGTGATGATATAAATATGGTGGTAGCTGTTTTTGGTTGATAGTTCTTTGGATAGGTAGGATGAGGACGGTTGAAACAACCAGACAGCTTTCTCTGTTTCCAATGGGGGCAACCTCCGTTCCTAAATAATTGTCTTTCTAGAGATTTCAACAAGTGACTACATACGGAGCAAAACGAGTGAATCTATACTTTAAAATATATCTATATACATCCGTATGTTATAATCCATTTGAGATGGCTAGAAAGACAAATATTTAGAAACGGAGGGAGTAGATTCTTATTCTCCCTTTTAGCAGCCCCTTTTGGTCTCTGGATCTCTCTAGCTGAGCAACCAAAAAGGTTCATAATGCAAATACAGCAAAAGGACATTCAAGTACCTTTTTTCCCGGTAGATCCACTAACATTGTTTAAGTGGTTCTGTTTTCTAGACAAACTGGTAAAATGGAATTCATCTCGGTGTATATCCGATGACACGCGTATTTCTCCTGCGTGTTCTAACGGTGTTGGACAGTCCATACGTTTGGTGATTTATTTTGCGAATGCAGGCGGTACCTGCGAAAACAAGAACACTAAGAATTAAGAACTTGATGTATAATTAGTGGAATATTTAGCATAAATCAAGATTCTCTACCTCATTCTGTACTTCCTCTACCAGTCTGCCACTATCTGCATCATTGCATTACCGGTATTTTCGTAGGTTTCTGTTGCCACCTTCTGAACACTAGCTTGAAACGGCCGGTGTCCCCTGACCAGGCACACCGGTATGAGCGATGATGGCTGGCGAGGCTCACCGCGTCCCCATGGGGCAGAGGAATTTGCAGGCTTTGGTCTAAACGCAAGTGCATTATTAGATTATCCAGGCTGCATCTGCAAGCAGGGAGGCAGCAGAATGCCAGGTTGAGTAGGGCAAGTAGCTGCTGTTGGGTCGGTACCCAACTGTCACGGCACATGGAAGAGAAGGGAGGGTAAGATCGATGATGCTGGACGCGGCCGGACCTGAGGTTGACGGAGAAGCGAGGCGCCGGAGTGCGCACGTTGACTGACTGGAGCACGTCGGCGATCGACGGCGAACCGAATGTGTGGCTACACTGAAAAGTCCAATTGACGGAATGTGGCCGAACCCGTTGATTTTTTTTTTCTGGCTCATGAATTTCTCTGAATTGCATGGACTGGTGTGATTGTGAAACTGCATGGACCGAAGTTCATGGCGTAATTCACAACCACCTTCTCCGTGCCGACGGCCGACGGGCATCACGATACGTGCCTCCCTAAGGAAGCAGCAGGCTATTATGTTCAGGCAGTTGATCCAAGAAGGATCAGTGGGCGTGGTTACATGGAGTCAGGGCCCCTTCCCATTTTACTTTATTCAAACAATCCAACGAACATGTATACTCCCTCCGTCCCATAAAGTTAGACATTTTTTGTCACTGCACTTTTGTCAAAAAAACGTTCTATATCATGGAACGAAGGGAGTATTCGTAAGCACTTCTGTTTCGATACACCGTGATTAAACACATTTTTTAGACAACTTCAAACACATCAGCGGAGGAGATAGGAAGGTCTTTTTAAATTAGTTTTCTTTTTCGAGAAAATTTTAAAATATTTTTTTGGAGAAATTGATAAAATAAGTTTTTTTAAGAAATAAGTCACCCGCGCTGATACGCCGCCTATACACGGCCCATTGGCCTCCCTGCGCAAGCACGCCTTGTTGGCACTTTCTATTTGGCTCCACAGGCGCCAGTTAACGTGCATTTTTGTTAACTGGCGCCTGTGGCGTCCGTAAATGGGCCGGCCCATCTAGGCGCCGGTTGACATTTTCTTTTTTGAAAATTCTATGAACTTTTTTGAATATATATGAACATTTTAAAATTTTCAACAGTTTTTTTCAGATTAATGGACGGTTTGGAATAGTGATGAAATTTTTCGAAATTTGATGACCATCTTTTATTAAAATGGACGATTTTTTTTACTTCTGAACATTGTTTTCAGTTCAATAAACTTTTTCTAAAGCTACATGATTTGTTTTTGAATTTCCATGAACTTTTTTAGAATTTAATGTACTTTTCAAAAATTAACGAACTTTTGCTGAATTGGATGAACTTTTTTCAATTTTAAATGAACTTTTTTCCAAATTGATGTACTTTTTTAAAAAACTGATCAAACTTTTTTAAATATATGAACTTTTTTTTTCAAATGGATGAACCTTTTTTCTTTAAATCTGTAAACCTTTTTTGATTTCATTTTTATATTTTCGTAAGGAAAAAACTAAAAAAACTGGGGCAACACGCTAATGGGCCGGCCCATGCTAGCAGCACTTCACGCGCCGGATCGTTAACGGGCGCCTGCAGCACTGCATAGGAGCTCCCCGCCTTGTTGGTGCGAAGTAAAACGCGAAAAAGTGGTATGGCTAGGAATTGAACCCCAAACCTCACGCACGTCAAAGAGAGTTCAAAGCAAGTGCAGCCCACGAGTCCAAGCGACTAAAGACCTGCACGAATTTATAAGAACTAGTGGCTACCTGATTTTCTAAAATAATTGATGAATTATTTTCAAAATTATGACTACTTCTTATACTTTGTGAAAAAATGAACACTGTTTGGGAATCACAAAACATTTTTTAAAAAACATGGACAAAATTTAAACGTGAACATTTTCCAAAATGAAATAAAATATTAAAAACGCAAACATTTTTATAAACAACAGGAACAAAATTGACAACCCAACATTTTGGGAATTATGAACATTTTTTATAAAACTAGAATATTTGGTGAAATTCCCCGAACATTATTTGAAATTTGCGAATAATTTTGGTAAAACATTCACCTTTTTTTAATTTTGGGAACAAATAATGAAAACGGTAATTTGTTTTGCAATTAGTAAATGTTTCTTGAATTAGTGAACAAAATTTTCAAACTGTGAACATTTTCCTAAATTTGCAATATAATCTGTTTTAAATTTCGAACATTTTCTAAAAAGAACCAAACAATTTTGGAAAGTGTTTTATTTCTTTCGACCATTTTTTGAAAAAGCTAATAATTATTAAATTCTAAGCGCTTTTTGGAAAATTGAACATTTTTGTAAAATCCAAACATTTTTAACATTTATGATAATTTGTTGGAAAATAATAATAAACTACAAAAAGTAAAATTAAAAAATGAAAGAAAATAAAAGAGACACAGGAAAAAAATCCTATAAAGGAAACAAAAAAGAAAAAGGGAACAGGTGAGAGAAGAAAAGAAGAATAAGGAAAAAAGAAAAACAATAAAGAAACAAAATAAGAAGGCTAAGGGCATCTTCAATGGAAGGCGCCTAATCAGGCGCTTGATTGGAGATAAAATAGTATTCTGGTCCTAGCGTGTGGCTAAGAGTCGCTGCTTGCAACACTAGAGCTGTGTATGAGTGCTATACTCAGAAAATTAGAACGGGAAACTGGGTTAGCGTCGGGCGACTCGTATGGCATCGATGCCAGCCAAATTCCCAGATTTGGACGGGAACTGACAAAAACAACCAGGATCCTGACCCTAGCGCATGCCTTAGCCCTTGCGTTGTAAATGCCCTAAGGCATGTCCAACAGGCGCCCGATGGGAGTGATGCCGTTGCCTCATTGGGCCAAGGCCTAAGCATTTTTTCTCTTTTCTATTTTTCGTTTTTCTTCTGTTTCCTTGTTATAATTCATTTTTCTGCTTTTTCAATTTTGTTATTCTTTCTGAAACATGTTCAAAAATTTGAACTATTGTCTGGAATACAAAAATCATTCTTGTTTTCCAATATTTTCTACAATTAAAAAATGGAATTTCAAAAATATGTTCCTATTTGTGAATTTTGTGTTTATTAATTTAGGAAATGTTTGTGTTTCAAAAAGGTGATTTAAAAAGTACATGGTTTGCAATTTGTGTTCAAAATTTTCCCCAATTGTTGGAAATTAGTTAACAATTTCAGAAAAAAAATCAAGTTTGTAAAATTTTCATACATAATTTTAAATTCCCAAATTATTGAAAAATTTCTAGAAATTTGTAGGACATAAAAAATGGTCATGTTGATTGATAATGAAGGAAATTGCAAATAAAAGAAGAATGCAAATTCGTAAAATTTACATGCTCGCTAATGTACCTGTCTGACCTAGTCTGGCACACTGCTCTCTAATAGCGGCTTCTTAGACTATGGATAATGAACCCAGCTTCTTGAACCGGCCTAGCATGGATATATGAGGCATCCATGCCTGGTTTGAACAACTTCCGACATCGTTTGCACGCTACGACACATCCGACCATTTATCAGCCATTTTTCACCAAGAAAACCCCAGAAAATGCAAATTGACAAAATACAAAGAACTTGACATGATGCCTCAAATTGGTCTAGAAGTTGTAAGGACAAAAAATTGAGGCCATTTGATGGATGCTGAAAAATAACATGCTTTCAAACGGACCCTTCTGACCTACCCGAACGCCCTCCGTTGAACATGATCTATTTTTGGAGATCCTTAAAATGACCCCAGTTTTTTTGGAAGAAGGTGAGCATGCCCGTGATAGGCATCCATGACTGAATGACTTTCGACATCGTATGCAAGTTGCAACACGTCTGACCATTTACCGGTCTTTTTTAACCGAGAAAACCCTAAAATATGCAGAACTATTTGAAAACTCAAACAACATGGCATGGTGCCTTGAATTGGTCATACAAAGCCATGAAAAAATGGGGCCATTTAAGGGATGTCGGGAAATGAGGTGCTCTGAAACGGACCCATCTCGCCTACCCGAACACTCTCCGTGAAACATGGTATTTTTCATAAATCTCGAGATTGCCCCAACTTTGCAAGAATATGGGCATGCCCATGTTAGGCATCCATGCCTAATCTAAACGAATTTTGATACCATATGCACGTTGCGACACGCCCGGCCATTTGTTGGTCTTTTCACCGGGAAAATTCCAGATAATGCCAAACTTGTCAAAAACCAAACAACTTGGCATGATGACTTGAATTGGTCATAGAAGGCTATGGGAAAAAATTAGGGTCATTTCAAGGATATCGAGAAAAAACATGCTCTCAAACAGAGCCTTGTGGCCTAACAGAACACCCTCCGTTCAACATAGTTTATTTTTGGACATCCTTGAAATGACCCCAACTTTTGCAAGCAGGTGGGCATGCCCATGGTAGGTGTCCATGCCAGGTTATGAATATCGACACCGTTTGCATGTTGTGACACGTCTGTGCATTTATCAACCTTTTTTCACCGGGAATAATGCAAAAGTGGTCGAAACCCAAAACAACTTGGCAGGTGCCTTGAATTGGTCATACAAGTCCATAGAAAAAAATCGATCCATTTCACGGATGTCGAAAGAAAACGTGCTCTCAGACGGACTCTTCTACCTTACCTGAACACCCTCCATTGAACATGATCCATTTTTGGACAAGCATGAAATGACCCCAACTTTTGTCACCGGATGGGCATGCCTATGGTAGGCATCCGTGACTGGTTTGAATGAATTCCGACACCATTTGCATGTTGCGTCACGTATGGACATTTTATCGGCATTTTTCACCAAGAAATCTCCAGAAATTGTAAAATTTGTCAAAAACCAAAACAACTTGGCATGGTGCCCTGAATTGGTCATAAAAGGTCATTAAAAATAATTGAATCCATTTCAAGGATATAGAGAAACAACGTGCTCTGAGATGGAGCCTGCTGGTCTACCCGAACACACTATGTTGAACATGGTCTATTTTTAGAAATCTTTCAAATGACCAAGTTTTGCTAGCAGGTGGGCATGCCCATGGTAGACACCGTATGCAAGACACGTCCGCCATTTATCGCATGTTTTTATTGAGAAAAGTCCAAAAAAATGCAAAGTTTGTCGAAAACCAAAAAACTTGGCATGCATGGTGACTTAAATTGTTCATACAATGCCATATAAAAAAATTGGGACATTTGATGGATGGATGTCTAAAAAACATGCTCTCAGATGGACCCTTCTCCCTACCCGAACACCCTCCATTGAACGTGGTTCATGTTTGGGCATGCAGGAAATGACCCCGGCTTTTGACACCATGTGGGTATGCCCATGGTAGGCATCATGCCTGGTTTGAACGAATTTTGATACCGTATGTGTGTTTCGTCATGTCCGGCCATTTATCAGCCTTTTTTCACCGAGAAAACTTTATAAAATATAAAAAATATCGAAAACCCAAACAACTTGACATGGTGCCTTGAATTGGTCATACAATGATATGAAAAAATAGGGCCATTTGAGGATGTCGAAAAAAATTGAAGCCATTTCAAGGATGTCAAAAAAAGGTTCACGACTAATAAATTCACAAATTTGAAAAATATTTGTACGTTTCAAAATGTTCACAGCTAATAAATTCACAAATTGGAAAAATATTTGCAGGTTTCAAAAAGTTCACAAATTTGGAAAAGGTTCATGAATTTTTTTAATGTTTACTAAATTTGAAAGAAAAATCACGAGCTAAAAGTTCATGCATTTCACAAATTGTTCATGGATAAAAAATTCACGAATTTGGGATATCGTTAGCGGAACTGAGAAAGTTCGCCGATTTGGAAAAAACTTCATAAAAATTGGAAAAAGTTTACGAAATTCGAAAAGACTTCAACAATCTGAAAACAATTTCATGAATTTTGAAGGAAAAAATCATGCATTTGAAAATGTTTGCGGCTAATAAATTGACAAATTTGAAAGAAAAAAATGCAGGTTGAAAAAAGTTTAGGAATTTGGAAAAAAAGTTCATGAAAATTTGAAAAGGCTCGGCAAGTTTGGAAGGAGTGCAAAATTTTGAAATAAAGTTCAGGTGCGAAAAGTTCATGCATTCAAAAAAGGTCGTAGCTAAAAAGATCATGAATTTAAATAAAAATTGTGAATTTGAGAAAGGTTCATGAGTTTGGAAAAATTTATTAAAATTGGAAAAAGTTCACAAAAAAATTTGTGAAGTAAGAAAGAAAAGAAAAAAAAGAAGAAAGTGAAAAATGAAAACTGGAAAAACCTGAAGAAAAACCGGCTACACAGAAGAAGGAAAACAGACTGAGAATGCAGTGTTTTTTTATCGTTAGACTTACCACACAAGAAATAAAAAAGGAAGGAAATGTACATAGCTACTAAGCTCTCCCAGTTGGTTATGTCTGCTTGAACTAAACCTACAGGGATGGAGTTCGAGTCCCACTGCCCGCACTAGTTTTTTGAAATTTAAAAGAAAAAAAGTAGGTGGGCTGAGCCCATGAATGAGGGGGGTGCGCCGGGCGGAAATGGGTCGGCCCAGTCAGGCAGCTTGGCTACTCCCCAAACGTACTATGCATACGTTCCGGTGGGTGACCCACCATACGTACGAAAGTGGGTATGATATGCCAAATATCCATATTGCCCTTTATACCGAAGTGGGGCTCATCTTTAAGCTAGAAAGTAAATATGTTGTTAGTCCCATTTGAGCTTCATTGTCCACAATTAATCATAAGTGATTTTAACTATCCAAAAATGCATTGTACATGAAGAATGTGAAGTGGTTTTCTGCTGAATGAATGATCACTTTCACTTGGATAAGTTTGAAATCCATTTTTTAAAAGAAAATTGGCCCATATCCAAGAAGGAACTGACGCATGTGCCTTGGTATGGACAATTTCAACCAGTCGGACATGGTACTTTCATCCCTAAAGAGGAGCTTCGAGCCCACACCGTTGATGACCTACAAGTATTGGGGATCAACCATAGTCCTTGCTTGCTATAAGTAAGAGTGTCGAACCCAACGAGGGGCAGAAAGAATCAATAAGCGGTTTTAGCAAGGTGTTCTCTGAACGTGTTGTAAGACAATTTTAACGGATAGTTTGTATTAATACAACTTGTAGCAAGTAACAAGTAACCAATGTAGCAAGGGGCAGCAAAGTGGCCCAATCCTTATTAAGGACAAGCCAGGAGTACTTTTTATAGTGACTAAAGCGTTCTCAAGGACACATGGGAGTTCCATCTAGTTATTTTCATCATAGTTAATTGACTCGCATTCATTGCTTTGATAAGTTGTTCTGTGGGTGGATTGGAGCTAAGGTGTTGTTCTTACTGGAACAAATAACCTACTTAAGATTATCCCCTCCATGTAAGACCCGCAAATACAAGAGAAGCATTAAGATGAACCAAAACATAGCATTAAACAAAAGGATAAAAAACAACCCCTTACGGAACAACTCATAAACTGGGATTTAGGTTTTCGTCACTCCCACAACCCATCATCTACAAAATAATCCCACAATGCCTTCCCTTAGGCTCAAACATGGTGAAGTGTCATGTAGTTGACGTTCACACGAGACCACTAGAGGAAGCACAACATAACATATCATCAAAACATTGAATGAAAACCAACTTCACATGATTTCTTACTAGCGCACATGCCCATGCGTTGCAATGGGATAATAAAGTTACATGGCTCTAGCTCAATATAAGAATGGATCAAGACCCCCACATGTCCGTATTCTCTAGTTCAACATGGCGCCCTTTAATTAGAGCCAAACCAATATATTCTCTTTTATCGGCATGTGCCCACAATTTCTTTCAATTATAATTAACCACCATATTCTCTTTTATTGGCACATGAAAGCTATCACCGTCAATAATTTATGGTGTCCCGTGTTATGAACAATTCGACTTAGCTCGATGCCCGGATGCGGCGCAGGCCCAATATGTGAGTAATCAAACTCATGACCTCAAAGACCCGACCACATGTTGCTAGCCGATCAAACAAACACGTCCTGCTAACCAATGCTCAATGTGAATATATAAGAGTATAGGACAACATCAGATTCGAAACATTTCTTCATTTTTTGACCTTTCCAAAAAAATCATAATGATGAACTACAAAATATATTTGGCAATGTGAACAACTTTCCAAATTACAAACAGTTTTTTTAAATTCCATACATTATAAAAAACAAAACAAAAACAGTTGAACGGAACATTTTTTGGAAATTCACAAATATTTCTTAAAAGCATGAACCTTTTACAAATATATGAACACTTTTCAAATTTGTGATTTTTTTTGAAAATGGGAACATTTAGAAGGAATTTAGAAAATGTATTTTAATGCAAAATTATTTTTTCTAAAAGTAACGAACCCCAAAAATATTTTCCTATTTTAAAATTGTTTGGAATTTTACTTTTGTCTATCGAGAATATTTTCAACATTTTTAAAATTTATCTTGTTAAATGTTCCAAATTCGAAAAATATTCTTGTTCTAGCGATATGTTTGAAAGTTGAAAATAATATTTACATTAAAGAAACACATTTTCGCAAAAATTTCTGAATTTTGAAAACATGTTCCTTTAAAAAATTGTTAACAACTTCAAAATTATTCGTGTTTTATTAAAGAAATATATTTGAATTTCTAGAAATGTTCCATTCAAATTTTTGTTCTTGCTATTCCAAACAATGCATGGAATTTTCAAAAAACTGTTCGTAATTTGGAAAAAAAATCACGTTGCCAAGTACTCGTATTTCATAAATGCTTGCAATTTTAAATATTTTATCGTTCTGATATTTTTTCCAAAATTTTTAAAAATATTCCCATTTTTGAAAATTGTTTGGCTTTTCCATATTTGTTTAAGATATTAAACATGCATTTAAAAATGTTAAAAATTTGAAAAATATTCTTGTTTTAGTGATATGTTCAAAATTGTATTGATGAAAAATTAAAATTCTGAACATTTTTTAATATCGTATTTCAGAGAAAAAAAGGAAAAATAGACTTGTACTGGGAAAAATTAAAAAGAAATAGGAAATAAAATGAGAAGGAAACGGAAAAAGAAAAATATAAACATAAACATAACACGGAAAAAATGGGTGGGCCCAATCTTGGGCCTCATGTCTGTAGCTTGAACTATTTGCCGCACTATGCGGGAAATAGGATATTTTATTGCTGCATAGGCAGGAAAATGGGCTGACCTTACTGGGCTGTAGCACCCGCGGCCCACGTACAAAATTCGGGACAGATCGTTTTTCCTTGGTAACAGATGCACGTACAAAAGTTCAGTACCACCCCGGATAGAAAAAAAATCTTTTAGCAGTGAACGGATGAAAAAATCGAAGAAACGCACCTTGCTTTATTAGTAGGTATATATAACAAGACTTCTCCCATGTCCTCAAGAACAAATGAAACTACTCACAAAGCATAATTGTGTTCATGATTAGAGGAGATAAAATATGTAATTAACAATCTGAACATATAGTCTTCCACCAAGTAAACCAACTAGAATCAATTACGAGATGTAATCAACACTACTAGCACCCCGAGGTACCAATCTGAGATTTGATACAAAGATTGCATACAAGAGATGAACTAGGGTTTGGAGATGAGATGGTGCTGGTGAAGATGTTGATGAAGACGAGTCCTCCCACGACGAGAGGAGCGTTGTTGATGATGATGGCTTCAATTTCCCCCTCCCGCGGGAAAGTTACCCCGGTGGAATCTCTCCGCCAGAGAGCAAAAGTGCTCCTGCGTAGGTTCCCCTGAGACGGCGGCGGCTCGTCTCGAAAGTCCTCTCTTTATTTATTTTTCTACGGCAAATGTCTTCATTTAGGAGAAGATGGGCTTCAGTGGACTTCCCTAGGGCCCATAAGGCACTAAGGCAAGCCATGGGGATAGGGCGTGTCCCCTGCCTTGTGGCCCCACCGAGGCTCTTCTCCAGTACTTCTTTCTTCAAGTATTATTTTATATATTTCCAAATAATTCTCCTTAAATTTTTAGGTCATTTGGAGCTCCAGAGAATAGCTATCTCTGTTGTAGCTTTTTCAGGTCAGAAGTCCAACTATGGGCAATCTCCTGCTTTTGGTATATCTTCCATTTTAAGTGAGGAAAGTCATTAGAATTGCATCATAAAGTGGAATATAACTTCAAAACGATAAAAATAACAGTACGAAAACATGATGCAAGAATGGACGTATCAACTCCCCCAAGCTTAAGAGTCCGCTTGCCCTCAAGCTAATGCTGAACTCAATAAAAATGACCACAAGTTTGGAGAGAGAGGTGTCAATAAAAGAAAATACGGACATGACAGCATCATGATTATGATCTACTATAACATCAATTATTCATCATACAACTTCTCATGACCAAGTAATAAGATATCCACAAGCCAAAGTATAAACAATAAACTCTTTTGAAAACTAACAAACTATGCTCTCATAGTCTTCCAAGCAATTACAATTCATCATACTTTCTGGAAGGGTCTATGTAAGAGCTTTTGATTATCAAATTCCACATACCCAACTATCATAGTCTTCCACGATTGATAACACTCAAAGAATATTTTCAGAACAACCCATTTCCTTCAGACACAAAGGAAGATAGGGGTTTAATATGTCACCACCCAGCTTACTTACCATAGGGATAAATGTCAACAACAACAGTTCATGACCAAATTCAACAGGATATATGTGCCTGGATCTTTCCCCACCACATGATGCTTGCCAAGTGGAGAATATTTAAGACTAAAATAGGGATAAAATATTTGTCTCTTACATAAAAGTAAAACTTCAAGAATAAAAGATAGGCCCTTCGCATAGGTAAGCACAGGTTGTCATGCGCTTTTGATTTTTGGATGTGCAAACTCTTAATGCAAAGGAATGTCACTTTAACATTGCCCCTTATGATAACGGCCTTCATTGAGAAGTCTATCACTTTTATTGTGTCACCATCACAAGATTGTGCAAAGCTTATCTTCCCTTTAAATAAAGATTATACATATTTAAGAGCACTTTTTATTGCTTGCACCGACGACAACTTACTTGGAGAATCTTATTCAATCCATAGGTAGGTATGGTGGACTCTCATGACAAGAAATTGGGTTTAAGGGTATTTGGAAGCACAAGTAGTATCTCTACTTAGTACAAAAATTTTGGGTAGCAAAATATTATAAGCAAGCACCACATGTTAGAGGATCCCATGACAATATAACTTCTATACAAATATATATGAACATAACCCATTATTTTGTCTTCCCTGTACAACTTCAACTACTTGCTCAAGTTTAAAAATAATTAATGGGGGGTCACAATCATAAAATATATCCAACTTAGTATATTTGCATGAGAAATCTCTCTTCCTTATTTATTCTTTCATGAATTGTTGAATGACCCATGCTATGTTTGTTAACTTCCAACAAATTCTATTAACTATTCTTCTTTTTGTGAAGTCATTACTCCCCATGGGATTAGCATATGAAATTTATTTTGCTAAGATTGAAACAAGAAAATAAAGCAAAAGATATTCATACTACTCTTTATTATATATATAACTCTCACACACGATTACATAGATATATAGAACGATCACGAAACAAGCACTCGAAAACTACTTCACACTAATACTTTTTCTAAATCATGAAATAGCTAAGGATTGTATGAAGATAGATAATGATAATAAAAGATGATGGTGATACGATACCGGGTCACCTCCCCAAGCTTGGAACAAGCTAAGGGTGGTGCCCATACCTGAGTACTCAAGTTTCCTTCTTCGGTGGTGGTGGTGATGAAGTGGTAGGCTTGTCCTCCATCTTCCATGGCATAGATTATCCATAAAAGAAAGAGGAGGTGGTCTCCGGAATCGTGAAATATACAGCTAGATTCATCCTCTTAAATCTGGTTTCATACTCACAGTTTTGGTTTTGCAAGTCATAGACTAGTGCTTGAAGATCTTCAATCCCGACGTGAATGCGGACAATAGCCTCCCAGATCTTGTCGTTGTCCCTCTTATGCTCATGTAAAAAACCTGATCATGGAGTGGTTGGCATCAGGTCCGCACCATCCTTTGGCACTTAAAAGATTTCCTGCTCTACGTCCTCGAGTCTTTCCTTCTCGTTTCCCTCCTTGGGTCCCTGAACGTCTCGGATAGGTGGAACACGGACTTGAGTTAGTGAGCCTACCAATGTCTCTCCGATAGATGTCCCACGAGTTATACTAAAATACATGCTAGTAATTAAATGTCCAATGTTTAGGTTTGTGTAAAACCTTTTATTTCATTACATAAGCTCGTGTAAACACCAGAAGAAACTATGTTTTGAGACAAGAATATCAAATAAAAGCATTATAAGAATGCAAAATTGAAGCAATGGCATGTTATGCTCATCGTTAATCGATGTTATTTAGATTTCAAGTAAATAGCATGCATTTATTATCAACTTATAATTGAACCTAACTTGCAACACATTTACAAACGGTTCAGTTTATACTCTAGAAGATTTTATAAATATGATTACCTAATAATACACTGGAAATCATTATCAAGATATTAGTTAGAAATTATGCTTTAGAAATCTCTACAATTATAGTTAGTGAAATTAAAATATACGTGGACACATACATAAAAATATATACATATGCACTATATAATTTATGCAATTCTCAAAAACTTCAAAGATAATTTTTCTTACAACATGCAATCTAAATTTAGATGAAACAAAGTTTTCACTTAAACACATTAGAGCTAATAATTAATATTTAACAACATCGTTATGTGGTTCCACAATATTGTTGTATGTTTAACTATGTCAAGTAAATAATATAAATTATACTCGTCAACATTATAATGCGATAAAAATACTTCTAAATAAGTACAAAAGTTTGATATAAAAATATCTTAATTCGCCCCTGATCTCAACTATGTTTGGACCGACATTAGATGGGCGGAGCACGTACTTGTCCCCGGTAAGGTGGCCAAGTTAGGGCAATATAAAAGGTAAATATGTAGTCTGCGCCAGACCGATCGACGCCCGTCGATTCGTTAGAAAGTTGACGCTCCAGATTTCATCGCGTTTAAGAAAAAGAAAGGAAAAAACCGATCTATGCATACCCCTGCTCGCAATCACCTCCCCTAATCTCTCATCGGCATTAATCGCCGGCCCTGCCCGAGCTCTGCTTGCCACCTCCCTCGCCTTGCCGTCAGCTCGCTTCACTAGATCCGTTGCTCCGCCACCATCTCATCGCGACTCCACCAGCCAAGGACACCCTCTCCACGACGCGACCACACCGGCCACCAACGCGACCTCGCAGTTCCACCTCACCAGCATGCTTCAACCTCCTCGCACCTCCAGCTCCGCCTCGCATCGGTGGACCACACCGTCTAGCATCCGTCCCAATGTTCCTCATTCGATCCTCCCCGCCGAGCAGCATGGCTCCCCCTAGTCCACTCCATTGATGCTAACCCCGTGCCACTCTGCGGATTTTTCTCAATTGTCAGGCTCCTCCATCTATTGAATCCGCTGCATCCCCATCGATTTGAATTGGTCGGCCGGAGCACAGTCCTCTGGATTTCAATATTGCACACATATTTGAAGCTCCACAACCCTAAATCAAAGGTTTGGTCACTTCGTGGAGTGCCCCACATTTGGGGATTTTCTAATTTCTGCAACGGATTGTTGTTGTGTAATTTATCACACACCTCGATTAATTTTTTTATTTGTGTTCAATGCTGGGATAGAATTGTTTCGATTATTCAGTTGTTTCAATATTTCTTAGTGCTTCAAAACTATTTTAGAAATGTTGACACACTTCCTTTCCAATGCATCCTACAATGCTTATGAAAATTAATTTTATGATGCATATAATAATATTTATTTTGTATTGTGAATGTTGATATTTTTGCTATAAATTTGATCAAATTTTATGAAGTTTGCCTTCCAACAAATCTTATATGTAGAGTGAACATTTTGGAAAACAAACTTGACCTTATGTTGTATTCGTATAAGAATTTTTGCCAAGGAATGAGTTTCATGGTATTTTGGATGAAAAAAAATCAAAATATTATATACAGAGCATCCTAGTGAACGTACCCACACCTTGGCGGTAAAGCTGTTATGTTTTACCTTTTCAAAATTCCATGCTTCCATCTAAGACTAAAAATGCACCCTAAATTGCACAAAATGCACCCTAAATTCCATTATCCAACCACACAAATTTTCTTCTAAATTGTTCCCTTTTCCATATTGTTTTTTAGAATGATGCTTCCATGCCAACAATACTAACAGATGCATCCTCATCATTGCACCAAGCTTACTAACTTCAATGTCATGCGTCATTTTTTAAATGTCCATATTTTCGTGCTTCTGTCATTCTTGATGTCATCAGTCAAAAAATATATAGTGTTATTTCTAGTGTATTGCTTCGATATAACTAATTCCACAACAGAGAAAATCAATCACTTCATTCCTTATGAAAAGTTTCTACAGAAAATGCTAACAATCTGTATTCCGTGTGTTCTCAGGTGACACTCAACAATGACTAAAAAGGAGTCGATCATGCTCCAGAGTCGATATTTAGCTGGTCGGTTACATGATATTGTCAAGGGTTGAGGGAGTCCTGGATTAGGGGGTCCTCAGACAGCCGGACTATATCCTTTAGCTGGACTGTTGGACTATGAAGATACAAGATTGAAGACTTCGTCCCGTGTCCGGATGGGACTCTCCTTGGCGTGGAAGGCAAGCTTGGCAATACAGATATGTAGATCTCCTCCCTTGTAACCGACTCTGTGTAACCCTATCCCCCTTCGGTGTCTATATAAACCAGAGGGTTTAGTCCGTAGGACAACAACAATCATACCATAGGCTAGCTTCTAGGGTTTAGCCTCTACGATCTCGTGGTAGATCAACTCTTGTAATACTCATATCATCAATATCAATCAAGCAGGAAGTAGGGTATTACCTTCATCGAGAGGGCCCGAACCTGGGTAAACATCGTGTCCCCCGCCTCCTGTTACCATCCGCCTTAGACGCACAGTTCGGGACCCACCCCCTACCCGAGATCCGCCGGTTTTGACACCGACATTGGTGCTTTCATTGAGAGTCCCACTGTGCCGTCATCATAAGGCTGAATGGCTCGTCTCGTTGTCAATGACAACATCACCTTCGGGGGAGCCCTGGCTGTAGGCCAAACTCTCCGACTAGGCGGTTTCGTCATGACCGCCCGATCGGCCGTTGCATCGATGATGACTTCTCAGGTCATCGAAAATAGCCTCCACGTCGGCTCGGAATTCGCCGAGCAGTTGGATCCAATGGAGCTCTCTTCCTTGAACAAGCTCTTGGATCGCATCGCCGCCTTGGGAGTCGCTATGGACTATGATCAGATCAGGCTTAAACCCGACCAAAGGGAGATTAACTCCCCGCCGGTCACCCATCAGATAGCGGTGGTGGAGGAGCAATGCGGCGATTCTTCCTCTATCTTGAGGACAAACTATGTCCGGATTCCCGAGCTCTCCGAGCCGGATACCCGTCTATGGGAGGACATGGCCCAAACCTTGAACCTAGAATCAGGCAACGGGCCAGACCTGTTGGGCAACATCCCGGAGCCCGAACTTCTAAGATCAGAAACTCCTCCGCCCCTGGGTCTCAGATCGGGTCAAGGTTCGTACTTAAATCCACCCACCCACCCAAATATAAGCGATCTTTCCCACATTAGACAAGATCCCCAAGAGACAGTACACCACTATTGGGCCAGATTCCTCCTTGTAATGAGCAAGGTTAAGGACTGTCGTGAGGAAGACACAATTTCATTCTTTTGCAAAAATTGCACGGACAAGGGAATCCTCAACGCCATAAGTCGCCGTGACATAGCACACTTCGCTGACTTGGCGGCCATAGTACAGAAGTACTGTGCGATGGAAAGCGCCTGGAAAACCCAAACAAAATTCTGGGATCCTCCGGCTCTCACTAAATCCCCGTCCGAACTAAAAGGGTGTACTCTCATAAGTCACCCGACCCAATTACAAAGAAACAAAAGCCCACTACAGGGCGTGGAACTGTATTGGAGGGGTGGCTCAACGGGCCATGCAAAATTCACAGTACAACGGATACCATACCAACACACAGCCTTAGAGCATGTTGGGTACTCCGGCAGGTGGCCAAGAGCGGTGAGGATATCCTCATCAACAATACCGCAGAGCACCATCCCGTGGAGAACAACAATACAGTATTGACAGTCTTCGAGACCTTCGCCTCAAATAATAGGCGTAAGCGAGCACTCCGCAGCCTTGCCGAAGTCTGCCAAATAGCAGCAATAAATCCATGGAGCGATACGGCTATCACCTTCAATGCCAGTGACGAACCTAAATTCTGAACAGCACGAGCACCAGCCGCCTTGGTCCTTAGTCCAATTGTGGACAGCTTCCGGCTTACTAAAGTGCTCATGGACGGCAGCAGCGGATTAAACCTCATCTATGAGGAGACTCTTCGAAAAATGGAAATAGACAAAAGCCGCATTGAGCAAAGCAGCACGACCTTTAGAGGAATCATCCCTAGTCGGGAGGCACGATGTGCTGGCAAAATCACACTAGATGTGGTATTCGGCACGCTGGAGAATTATAGGTCCGAAGAAATCACATTCCAAGTGGCCCCGTTCAATAGCGGATACCACGCCCTTCTAGGGCGGGAGGCATTCACGGTCTTCCAAGCTATAACCCATTACGGGTACATGAAGCTCAAAATGCCCGGGCCCAATGGAATCATCACTCTAGCTAGTGATCCGGACATAGCACTCCGCGCCGAAAATAAAACAGCCACACTGGCCCTCGAGGCGTTATCCGAAGCCCTCGCGACCGAGGAACTAACTGCGCTGCGCTCCACAGTGGACAGGGACGACGTGATACTCGACAAAAGATCCAAGTCCACCTCTTTTAAACCAGCGGATGAAATAGTCAAATTCCAAGTCCATCCAACGGACCCTACAAAAACATCATCTATCGGGGCACAGTTAAACCCCACAGTAGACGCTGCACTACGGGAGTTCTTGCGCGAGAATTGGGACATCTTCGCCTGGCATCCTTCAGACATGCCAGGAATCCCACGCAGACTGGCCGAGCATAGCCTTAACATCCTAAAAGGATTCAAGCCGGTCAAGCAAACTCTTCGGCGCTTCTCCGAGCCTAAGCGACAAGCCATGGGAGAGGAGCTAGCCAAGTTACTAGAGGCCGGATTCATTCGAGAAATAAAACATTCGGACTGGCTAGCAAACTTGGTGATGATACCAAAGAAAGACAAAACCTAGCGCCCATGCGTCGACTTCAAGGACCTTAATAAGGCTTGCCCAAAGGATCCCTTCCCCCTCCCTCGCATCGATCAAATTATCGACGCTACCGCAAGACACGACTCATTGTGTTTCCTCGACGCATACTCCGGATACCATCAAATTAAGATGGCGGAGTCCAATCAAGCCGCAACGGCATTTATCACTCCATACGACCCCTTCTGTTTCAACACCATGCTTTTCGGGATAAAAAACGCCAGTGCAACCTATCAACGCATGATTCAGACATGCTTGGAGACACAGATTGGCAAAACAGTGGAGGCATACGTAGACGATGTGGTCATTAAAACCAGACACGTTGAATCCTTAATAGACGACTTGAGGCTCACGTTCGACAATCTCCGAACATACGACATTAAGCTCAACCCGGAAAATGCGTCTTCGGCGTGCCGCCGAAAGCTCTTAGGCTTCATCGTCTCCAACAAAGGAATCGAAGCAAATCCGGCTAAAATCCGAGCTCTGTCACAGTTGGCCATCCCAACAGACCTGAAGCAAATCCAGAAACTAATTGGATGCGTGGCTGCCTTAAGCCGCTTCATCTCCCGATTAGGAGAAAAGGCACTGCCTCTTTATCGCCTTCTGCGACACACCGAACACTTCGAGTGGACGGATGCGGCCACGGCCGGATTAGAAGAAATAAAAGCCGTTTTGGCCACAAACCCAATCTTGGCTGCACCTAACGTCGGCGAACCAATGCTGCTATATATAGCGGCACCACACCAAGTTGTAAGCGCAGTGCTCATCGTCGAACGAGAGATGGACGGACATAAGTGCTACGTCTTGAGCTTGCGTTGGTTTTCCCTGAAGAGGAGAGGATGATGCAGCAGAGTAGCGTAAGTATTTCCCTCGGTTTTTGAGAACCAAGGTATCAATCCAGTAGGAGGCCACGCGCAAGTCCCTCGTACCTACACAAAACAAATAGCTCCTCGCAACCAACGCGAATAGGGGTTGTCAATCGCTTCACGGTCACTTACGAGAGTGAGATCTG
The DNA here is from genome assembly GCA_021605205.1 of Aegilops longissima. NCBI lineage: Eukaryota > Viridiplantae > Streptophyta > Magnoliopsida > Poales > Poaceae > Aegilops > Aegilops longissima. The sequence goes on from CM038677.1 coordinate 113,417,475, forward strand.
ATAGAGATGATAGATAATATTTTTGGTATTTTTGGTATAAAGATGCAAAGTAAAATAAAAAGGCAAAGTAAAAAAGCAAAGCAATAATAAAGTGTAGGAAGATTAATATGATGAAAATAGACCCGGGGGCCATAGATTTCACTAGTGGCTTCTCTCAAGACCATAGGTATTTTACGGTGGGTGAGCAATTCTTGTTGAGCAATTGAGAATCGAGCATAGTTATGAGAATATGTAGGTATGATCATGTATATAGGCATCATGTCCGAGACAAGTAGACCGACTCCTGCCTGCATCTACTACTATTACTCCACTCATCAACCGCTATCCAGCATGCATCTAGAGTATTAAGTTAATGAAAACAGAGTAACACCTTAAGCAAGATGACATGATGTAGATGAATAAATTCATGCATTATGATAAATACCCCATCTTGTTATCCTCGATGGCAACAATACAATACATGCCTTGCAACCCTTTCTGTCACTAGGTAAGGACACCACAAGATTGAACCCAAAGCTAAGCACTTCTCCCATGGCAAGAACTACCAATCTAGTTGGCCAAACCAAACGGATAATTCGAAGAGACTTGCAAAGATAACTCAATCATACATAAAAGAATTCAAAGAAGATTCAAATATTGCTCATAGATAATCTTGATCATAAACCTACAATTCATCTGTCTCAACAAACACACCGCAAAAAGAAGATTACATCGAATAGATCTCCACGAGAGAGGGGGAGAACATTGTATTGAGATCCAAAAAGAGAGAAGAAGCCATCTAGCTACTAACTATGGACCCGAAGGTCTGAGGTAAACTACTCACACTTCATCGGAGAGGCTATGATGATCATGTAGAAGCCCTCCGTGGTGGATTCCCCTTCAGGCGGAGCTCCGGAACAGGCCCCAAGATGGGATCTCGTGGATACAGAAAGTTGCGGCGGTGGAATTAGGTTTTGGCTCAGATCGATCTGTTGAAGTGCGTAGGTATATATACAGGAGGAAGGAGTACGTCGGTGGAGCTTCGAGGGGCCCACGAGGCAGGGGGGCGCGCCCTAGGAGGGGGGGGGGGCGCTCTCCACCCTCGTGGCTTTCTTAACGGAGGGTCCAAGTCTCCCGGATCTTATCTGATGAGAAAATCACGTTCTCGAAGATTTCATTCCGTTTGGACTCCGTTTGATATTCCGTTTCTTCGAAACATTGAAATAGGCAAAAAAAAAAACAGCAATTCTGGGATGGGCCTCCGGTTAATAGGTTAGTCCCAAAAGTAATATAAAAGTGGAAAATAAAGCCCAATATGGTCCAAAACAATAGATAATATAACATGGAGCAATCAAAAATTATAGATACGTTGGAGATGTATCAGGCATCCCCAAGCTTAATTCCTGCTCGTCCTCGAGTAGGTAAATGATAAAAAGAGAATTTTTGATGCGGAGTGCTACTTGGCATAATTTCAATGTAACTCTTCTTAATTGTGGTATGAATATTCAGATCCGAAAGATTCAAGACAAAAGTTCATATTGACATAAAAATAATAATACTTCAAGCATACTGACTAATCAATTATGTCTTCTCAAAATAACATGGCCAAAGAAAGTTCATCCCTACAAAATCATATAGTTTAGTCATGCTCCATTTTCGTCACACAAGAATGCTCTCCTCATGCACAACCCCGATGACAAGCCAAGCAATTGTTTCATACTTTAGTAATCTCAAACTTATAAACCTTCACGCAATACATGAGCGTGAGCCATGGATATAGCACTATGGGTGGAATAGAATAATGATGGGGGTTATGTGGAGAAGACAAAAAAGGAGAAGGTCTCACATCAACGAGGCTAATCAACGGGCTATGGAGATGCCCATCAATTGATGTTAATGCAAGGAGCAGGGATTGCCATGCAACGGATGCACTACAGCTATGAATGTATGAAAGCTCAACAAAAGAAACTAAGTGGGTGTGCATCCAACTTGCTTGCTCACGAAGACCTAGGGCATTTGAGGAAGCCCATCGTTGGAATATACAAGCCAAGTTCTATAATGAAAAATTCCCACTAGTATATGAAAGTGACAACATATGAAACTCTCTATATGAAAAACATGGTGCTACTTTGAAGCATAATATATGAGACTCGCTATATGAAGAACATGGTGCTACTTTGAAGCACAATATATGAGACTCGCTATATGAAGAACATGGTGCTACTTTGAAGCACAAGTGTGGAAAAAGAAATAGTAACATTGCCCCTTTTTATTTCCTTTTCTTTTTTGGGGGCCTTCCTTTTTTTTCTTTGGCCTTTCTTTTTTTGGGACAATGCTCTAGAAAATGATGATCATCACACTTCTATTTATTTACAACTCAATGGTTACAACTCGATACTAGAACAAAGTATGACTCTATATGAATGCCTCCGACGGTGTACCGGGATATGCAATGAATCAAGAGTGACATGTATGAAAGAATTATGAACGGTGGCTTTGCCACAAATACTATGTCAACTACATGATCATGCTAAGCAATATGACAATGATGAATGTGTCATGAAGAACGGTATGGTGGAAAGTTGCATGGCAATATATCTCAGAATGGCTATGTAAATGCCATAATAGGTAGCTATGGTGGCTGTTTTGAGGAAGATATAAGGAGGTTTATGTGTGAAAGAGCGTATCATATCACGGGGTTTGGATGCACCGGCGAAGTTTGCACCAACTCTCAATGTGAGAAAGGGCAATGCACGGTACCGAAGAGGCTAGCAATGATGGAAGGGTAAGAGTGCGTATAATCCATGGACTCAACATTAGTCATAAAGAACTCACATACTTATTGCAAAAATCTACAAGCCATCAAAAACCAAAGCACTACGCACATGCTCCTAGGGGGATAGATTGGTAGGAAAAGACCATCGCTCGTCCCCGACCGCCACTCATAAGGAGGACAATCAAATAACACCTCATGTTTCAAATTTGTTACATAACGTTTACCATACGTGCATGCTACGGGACTTGCAAACTTCAACAAAAGCATTTCTCAAATTCACAACTACTCAACTAGCACGACTTTGATATTATCACCTCCATATCTCAAAACAATTATCAAGCATCAAACTTTTCTTAGTATTCAACGCACTCAAAAGAAAGTTTTACAAATCTCGAATACCAAGCATATTATTATTAAGCAAATTACCATGCTATTTAAGACTCTCAAAATAATCTAAGTGAAGCATGAGAGATCAATAGTTTCTTTAAAACAAATCCACCACCATGCTCTAAAAGATATAAGTGAAGTACTAGAGCAAAATTATCAAGCTCAAAAGATATAAGTGAAGCACATAGAGCAAAACTATCAAGCTCAAAAATATAAGTGAAGCACATAGAGTATTCTAACAAATTCCAATTCATGTATGGCTCTCTCAAAAGGTGTGTACAGAAAGGATGATTGTGGTAAACTAACAAGCAAAGACGCAAATAATACAAGACGCTCCAAGCAAAACACATATCATGTGGTGAATAAAAATATAGCTCCAAGTAAAGTTACCGATGGAAGTGGACGAAAGAGGGGATGCCTTCCGGGGCATCCCCAAGCTTTGACTTTTTGGTGTCCTTAGATTATCTTGGGGGTGCCACGGGTATCCCCAAGCTTAGGCTCTTTCCACTCCTTGTTCCATAATCCATCAAAAAAATTCACCCAAAACTTGAAAACTTCACAACACAAAACTCAACAGAAATCTCGTGAGCTCCGTTAGCGAAAGAAAACAAAAGACCACTTCAAGGTACTGTAATGAACTCATTATTTATTTATATTGGTGTTAAACCTACTGTACTCCAACTTCTTTATGGATCATAAACTATTTTACTAGCCATAGATTCATCAAAATAAGCAAACAACACACAAAAAACAGAATCTGTCAAAAACAGAACAGTCTGTAGTAATCTGTAACTAACGCAAACTTCTGGAACTCCAAAAATTCATAAAAAATAGGAAGACCTAGGAAATTTGTTTATTGATCAGCAGAAATTTGAATCACTATTTTATCACGTTCTGGTGATTTTTAACAATTGTTTTCGTGAACCGAAAGTTTCTGGAAATTACAGCAAGATCAAATAACTATTATCCAAGAAGATCCTATAGGTTTAACTTGGCACAAACACTAACTAAAACATAAAACCACATCTAAACAGAAGTTAGATGGATTATTTATTTGCTAAATAGCAAGGATAAATATTGGGTTGTCTCCCAACAAGCGCTTTTCTTTAAAGCCTTTTTAGCTAGGCATTGAGATTTCGATGATGCTCACAAGAAAGACAAGAATTGAAGCACAAAGAGAGCATCATAAAACACGTGACAAACACATCTAAGTCTAACATACTTCCTATGCATAGGCATATTATAGGCAAACAAATTATCATAGCAAGCAAAAACTAGCATATGCAAGGAAGCGGAAAGAAACAATAGAATCTCAACAGAACGAGAGGTAATTTATTATCATGAAAATTTTTACGACCATATTTTTCTCTCTCATAATAATTACATGTGGGATCATAAGAAAATTCAGTAAAATAGCTATCACATAAAATATTTTCAACACGATCCACATGCATGCAAAGTTGACACTCTTCCAAAATAGTGGGATTATCATTAACTAAAGTCATGATTTCTCCGAGCCCACTTTTATCAAAAAATTGATAAGATTGAATGTTATCCAAATATGTGGGATATAAAGTTGACACTCTTCCAAACCCACTTTCAATATTATTGCAAACACTATTATCAATCTTATATTCATCATGGGGCTTAAATAAATTTTCAAGATCATAAGAAGAATCTCCCCAATCATGACTATTGGACATAGCAAAACTAGCATCCCCAAGCTTAGTGTTTTGAATATTATTAGCATAATTTACATCAATAGAATTTATAATAAAATCATTGCAATCATGCTTTTTATTCAAAGATCTATCATGAAGCAATTCATCACAATTTTTAGATTTATGGATTTCAGGCAAAAGCTTATAAAGATAATCTAGTGCATCCAAATCACTAGGAATTGGTTCATTATAATTGGATCTCTTAAAAAGATTGGCAAGCGGATGAGGATCCATAGATATTAGCTTCTCTGTTTAGGAATAAATACTCAACTATTTTGACCAAGCGAGAAAACGAGCCAAGAAAGACATCAAAGCGAACGGAAAGAGAGGGCAAATAAAGCGGCAAGGGTGAAGTGGGGAGAGGAAAAGCGAGAGGCGATGGCAAATAATGTAATCACGAGAGATAAGGGATTGTGATGGGTACTTGGTATGTTGACTTTTCGTGTAGACTCCCGACAGCGGCGCCGAAATCCTTCTTGCTACGTCTTGAGCTTGCGTTGGTTTTCCCCAAAGAGGAGAGGATGATGCAGCGAGAGTAGCGTAAGTATTTCCCTCAGTTTTTGAGAACCAAGGTATCAATCCAGTAGGAGGCCACGCGCAAGTCCCTCATACCGACACAAAACAAATAGCTCCTCGCAACCAACGCGAATAGGGGTTGTCAATCCCTTCACGGTCACTTACGAGAGTGAGATCTGATAGAGATAATAGATAATATTTTTGGTATTTTTGGTATAAAGATGCAAAGTAAAATAAAAAGGCAAAGTAAAAAAGCAAAGCAATAATAAAGCGTAGGAAGATTAATAAGTTGAAAATAGACCCGGGGGCCATAGATTTCACTAGTGGCTTCTCTCAAGAGAATAGGTATTTTACGGTGGGTGAATGAATTACTGTTGAGCAATTGACAGAATTGAGCATAGTTATGAGAATATCTAGGCATGATCATGTATATAGGCATCACGTCCAAGACAATTAGACCGACTCCTGCCTGCATCTACTACTATTACTCCACTCATCGACCGCTATCCAACATGCATCTAGAGTATTAAGTTAATGAAAACAGAGTAACGCCTTAAGCAAGATGACATGATATAGAGGAATAAATTCATGCAATATGATAAATACCCCATCTTGTTATCCTCGATGGCAACAATACAATACGTGCCTTGCAACCCTTTATGTCACTAGGTAAGGACACCGCAAGATTGAACCCAAAGCTAAGCACTTCTCCCATGGCAAGAACTACCAATCTAGATGGCCAAACCAAACGGATAATTCGAAGAGACTTGCAAAGACAACTCAATCATACATAAAAGAATTCATAGAAGATTCAAATATTGCTCATAGATAATCTTGATCATAAACCCACAATTCATCGGTCTCAACAAACACACCGAAAAAGAAGATTACATCGAATAGATCTCCACGAGAGAGGGGGAGAACATTCTATTGAGATCCAAAAAGAGAGAAGAAGCCATCTAGCTACTAACTATGGACCCGAAGGTCTGAGGTAAACTACTCACACTTCATTGGAGAGGCTATGATGATGATGTAGAAGCCCTCCGTGGTGGATTCCCCTTCCGTGAACTCGGAACAGGCCCCAAGATGGGATCTCGTGGATCTGAGAAAGTTGCGGCGGTGGAATTAGGTTTTGGCTCCGTGTCTGATCTGTTGAAGTGCGAGGTATATATAGGAGGAAGAATGCGTCGGTGGAGCTTCGAGGGGCCCACGAGGCAGGGGGCGCCCTAGGGGCGCCCTCCACCTTCGTGGCCGCCTCGTGGCTTTCTTGACGGAGGGTCCAAGTCTCCTGGATCTTATCTGATGAGAAAATCACGTTCCCAAAGATTTCATTCCGTTTGGACTCCGTTTGATATTCCGTTTCTTTGAAACACTGAAATAGGCAAAAAAACAACAATTCTGGGCTGGGCCTCCGGTTAATAGGTTAGTCCCAAATGTAATATAAAAGTGGAAAATAAAGCCCAATATGGTCCAAAACAATAGATAATATAGCATGGAGGAATCTAAAATTATAGATATGTTGGAGACGTATCAATAAGTTCCCGCTTCAAAAACCGGTATACTATGTATCCACTGTCCTCACTCCATGCAAATCACGGTACCCACATTATCAAAAGATAGCATATGCAGTCTTCATGGCATCCCGGAAACTAGGACACTACTTTCAAGAGTGTTCAATTACGCTGAACTCTGAAGTGCCACTCAACGACATAATAAACAACCGTGAGGCCACGGGCCGGATTTCTAAATGGGCTATTGAGCTCCTCCCGTTCGACATAATATACAAACCACAGCGAGCCATTAAGTCACAAGTAGTGGCTGATTTCTTCACCGAATGGACAGAAGCCAAACTCCCTAAAGAGTACGACGCGTACTCCAACTGGATTATGCACTTTGACAGCTTTAAAATGTTGGCTGGTCTATGGGCTGGCGTCGTCCTGACGTCCCCCACCGGAGATACAGTCCAATACGTACTCCAAATACTATACACAGACTCCAACAACGCGGCAGAATATGAGGCCATGTTACATGGTCTCTGAATGGCAGTCTCCATGGGCATTCAACTCCTGGAGGTACGTGGGGACTCGAACCTCGCAATATCTCAAATAAATGGAGACTTCAACGCCAAGGATCCAAAAATGGTGGCTTATCGCAACGCCGTCCTCAAAATGTCAGCTCGATTCGAAGGGCTTGAATTCCACCATGTGGCCCGGGAAAACAATCAGGCAGCAGATATCCTTGCTTGCATCGGCACCAAGCGCGACCCTGTCCCGCCTAATATCTTCTTGGAAAGGCTGTTTAAGCCATCCGTGGTATGGGAAGGGGAGACCGGCAAAAATAGCCCGGACCCGGCCACAACAACAGAAACCGAACACTCTGACATAATCGGAGGCTCTGCCATCGAAATAACACCTTCCGCCCATGTAATAATGGCTGTCATCGCCCCGTGGACAGAACCCTTCTTGGCCTACCTAACTAGGCAGAAACTACCCGAGGACCCAAACGAGGCACGTTGCATTGTGCGACGGTCTAAAGCCTACAAGGTCCACGAGGGAGAGCTTTGTAAGAAAAGCGCTACCGGAGTCCTTCAAAGGTGCATCTCCGAAGAAGAAGGATGGCAACTTTTGGCAGAAATTCATGCTAGACTTGGCGGCCACCACGCCGCAGCCCGGGCCCTGGTAAGCAAGGCCTTCCATACATGTTTTTACTGGCCGACGGCCCGAGCAGACGCACAGGACCTCGTTCAACGATGCGTCGGTTGCCAGCTTTTCGCAAACCAAAGCCATATGCCGCCTACATCTCTCCAAACAATCCCCATTACTTGGCCCTTTGCGGTGTGGGGGCTTGATATGGTCGAACCCCTCAAAGGGGGAAGCCATAAGAAAAAAAATACTTATTGGTCATGATGGATAAATTCACCAAATGGATAGAAGCCAAAGCAGTTAAAACGGCCGAATCCGGACCAGTGATAGACTTCATATCCGGGGTTGTACACCATTACAACGTCCCCCACAGCATCATCACCGATAACGGCTCAAACTTTACAGCCGACAAGGTAAAAATTTGGTGCAACAACATGGGCATTAAACTCGATTATGCTTCTGTCTATCACCCGCAAACTAACGGTCAAGTCGAGTGAGAAAATGGTCTTATCATGAGTGGCATTAAACCCAGATTAGTGCGATCCTTAAAGGAATCAGATACGCACTGGGTAGAGGAGCTCGACTCCGTACTATGGGGGCTGCGGACCACGCCGAATCGCACTATCGGATTCACACCGTTTTTTATGGTGTACGGCGTAGAGGCGGTACTGCCCTGTGACATAATTCATGACTTGCCTCGAGTGCGCATGTATGAAGAGAAAGAGGCCGAGCTTGATCGGCAGGACAGTTTGGACGCCCTGGAGGAGGAGCATGACGTGGCAAAAGCCCATTCCGCATTCTATCAACAACAGGCTCGGAGGTATCAAAGCAGAGAAGTACGGGCAAAAACTTATAACGTTGGCGAACTCGTTCTACGCCTACCGGAGAAGAAAAAGAACAAGCTCAAGCCCAAATGGGAAGGTCCCTTCGTTATCGACCAAGTTCTGACCGGTGGAGCGTACCGTTTGCGGGATGCATCGGACAATCGACTCGAGCCAAACCCATGGAATGCAGCCAGACTCCGAAGGTTCTATGCCTAGTGCCGGACTCCATGTTCGTCTCCTTACCTCCGTCAATTTTTTATATATCCGTTATCTGTCTTTTATTTCTTTCTTTCTTCCCTTTTTCTTCAAGGCCTTAAAAGGCTAAAATGTGTCTTGATCACACAATCTTGACGCGCTAGCCGCGCTCATTATACCTGGGGGCTTCTTATATAGAAGCTTAATATAACTATTTTCTGGGCTCTATGCCCCACACATGTGTTATTCTTCCACATGTACCTTTTTTCGCCATTATATGCATCGATATGACTTAAGTTTTGGCCAAGCTGGGTTGCCTGGCTCTTGTGTTTATGCCCTACGTTCCCGTTAGTTCGGCTAGGGCATAAGGGGAGCACCTCTGCGATTGTTACTGCTAGGTCAGCCGGATGTGTACCTCAGACTGGGTGAATCCGAAAGCTAGCGTTCTTAAGGGAATACTCGGTCGGTGAACAAAAGATGATCCTTATTTATTGTAATACATGCCCCCAGATGTTTTTATCCCGCGTCTCTTTTCGCAACTCGGACATGCACATTAGGGCATGCGTACCCAGGGAAAGGAACCCTTAACGGAACTATTCTCAATGGAAGATGTTTCTTACTATTCATGTAATATAACATAGCTAGTTGGGTACTTGTCTGTTCAAGCACTTATGACCCCTACGCTTGTTTCCACGCGTACCCCGGTTTTTTCATAACTAAGCGGGTATTCGGATACACTCCGGACTGTCGGGTCCAGAGGTTGAAGCGAAAAGGTCCGCCATGACAAATGATTTACAATCCGGCTAGGGACAATACATGTCACTTGAAGTACACAATCACTTAGACTGACTAAATTCTTCTTCTATACCATCCAACAGGCTGTCTAGCCTACAATCCTGTTGGGAATACTTTGCGGCTAATTCTACTTGGTCATACACCAAACTGACAGGGATCTCTTTCTCATCAGGCCCCACAGGTCCGACCTTGGCCATGTGGTTCGGGTCAGCCTTGGTATATCGCGTCTTCACCATGGCCCAGGCTTCCCTCGCACCTTGCCGGCAGGCTGATATCTTCCATAATCGGAAGCGCCACCGCACTCCCTTGAGCTTCTCTGTAAGCCCCCCCAAGCCTCCTGGCGGGGAGGCGGATGGCCACAAGGCTCGGGCAATGCCCTGCATCACCTGCCGAACTTGTTCGTGCAGTTGTGAGAGCTCTGGCAGAAGATCACCTGCAGACCCGGGCATTTCCTCTGCGGGACGACCTGTCAGCATACCTATAGATATAACTCTGTTAGCCGGTTTCTTCGCCGAACTCAATAAAAAGTTCATTCAATCACTTAATAAAAATGCCGCGTCGAAGCTCTTATTCTCCTTTACGGAGTCAGCAAGTTGGGCCCGAACATCTTTCAGTTCAACACTCAGTTGGATATTGGCATCGTGGAGATCGTTTTTCTCCTGCCTAACCTGCTTAAGCACGTGCTCGCCAGCCTTTAACTGTCGTTGAGCATGTTGCTCATCCCCTTGCACTACATCCGGATTAACCCCGGGATCATCTGCAAAATCTATTGTTAGATTTGCATGTATGCCGCATACTAAACGGTACATGTCATTCTTTTTGATAGAGACAAGTGTTACCAGAGGGGCCTTCTCGGACTCGCCGTTGCGGCAAGCTGCGACCCGTAGTGGGCTTTGCACTCTTCCAGCTCTTGAGACAATTGGGTATTCTTCTCCGTAAGAACCTGCACAAATAATGATCCTTATCAGTTGTGTCAACTGTTTCAAGTCTCGGGGGCTACTGATATACATAATTATTAGACTTCCTTACCCATATATCCTTTACATACTGGTCCGTGGCTCTGGCAAGACCATTTTGAGCAGCTCGAATGTACGCGTCTCCTGAGTTGAAGGCATCGAACGTCTCTTGGGAGAAACAAGCGTCACGGAGTACGGCCCGGCGACGTCTGTGATTCATGGCGCTCTCCACTTCGGAATTTGTAGCGGATAGCCTATCCGCATCCTCTATAGGAGGAACCTCTGGCGTTGGCCCCATGTTAGCGTCCGCCTTTATGTCCGACTCTGGAGCCCGACTGGTGGAGGCGTGACCGGCAACCTCTCCGAATATAGTCCGGCGAGCGTTTTTCCTACTAGGAAACATGGATGTCATTATATTTTAAAAGATGACAACCACGGAGCAGGGTTCTGCTTCATACCTCTGCGATGGCGTCTCAGTCCTGACCGCCTTCCTTTTAAGCCTATCCGGCTTCGGTGCCCCTTGTGGGTGAGTCACTGCGGGTTCAGCATGGCGTCCCGAGGGCCTTCCCTGTAAGACACCATATGTGTGCGGTAGGTGAAGTGCAGAAAAAGGGATCCGTTTCGGAAGTTGGGACTCCGGTTTTACTTACATGTGATGCAGGGAGTAGTCCAGGATAATCGGCTATGATGGCCACCATGGCATCATCGCAGCTCAATTGATAGAACGTCCTGTCAATCAGCTCCACAAATATGTCCGGATCCTCTTCGAGTCCGGGGTCGAGGGCCCGGTCAGGGTCCTCTGGTTGTGGAGGCAGGTTGTGGACCTCCCTCACAGCTTTTCGTAGCTCCTGCTATCAAACAACAAGGTAAGTATTTATGACAAAGAATGCGGGAAGGTCCGGAGTAAAAAGTAGCAGCTCACCCAGCTTGGAGGGTTGTACATGGAGAATCCATCCCGTGGCTTGATGCAGACGAACTCCTCTTCCTCTCCTTTGTACAGATCGGACAGAATTTTTGCTAGAGCAGCGACTGAGTCCGGTCCCTTACGACCACAGCGGGTGGCATCGTCTTCTCCGTTGAAGTGCCACATGGGTTGCCCCCGATATTGAAGTGGCTGCACCCCCCACATTATACATATTGACATAACTTCGATTACTGTCAATCCTGACTGGGCCAACATCTGTATCCGACCCATCGTAAAGGACCTCCCGTTATCTTCCTCCCGAGGGTTCCGAGGCGCCCACTCTGGCGTTTCTTGAGGAGCATTGTCGAACTCAGGAAGGCCCATCCGAATAGGGTCCGGAAGGGGGACGTCCTCCATATAAAACCACTCTGAAGGCTAGTCTTCGGATGTATTCTTCGGAGTACCGGACAGGTATCCGGTCCCGGCGATGCGCCATATTTCGGCTCTGCCCACTTGGTATATTGACCCCTCCTGTGTAAGGGGTACGAGGCAGAATAGCCTCTTCCATAACTCGAAATGAGCTTCACAGCCCAGAAACAGCTCGCAAAGGGTGACATAGCCAGCGATGTGTAATATGGAGGCGGGAGTAAAATTATGCAGCAGGAGGCCGTAGAACTCCAGGAGCCCACGGAGGAACGGATGAATTGGAAATCCAAGTACTCTTAATAAGTAAGGGACAAGGCATACCCGCTCCCCCATGGATGGGTTGGGAAAGCTCTCCGCTTGCTCCCCGCCATTGTAGGTGGCGAGCCCAGCTCGAACGGGGACCATATACGCCGGGGGGAGAAATCCCTGGGTCTGTAACTCTACTAATTGGCTGTGGGGGACGGAACACTTCTTCGAATTTCCGGGCTTAGGGCTACGGGAGCGAGAGGAGGAGCTGCGATGGCCGGCCATGTTGGAATGGATTTTTCCGGGTGCACTCTGATGGATACTCGCTGTGGGAGGATGGTGTGATCTGGATATGAGAATCCCCGTCTCTTTAATAGGCGATTTACTCACACGGCAGGGAGGCAAATGTAAAAATGCCCTGGCTTCTCGCATTCTCTCAACGCGTGGAAGATAGCCATTATTAGGCGCGGAAGCCAAGGAGTGCAACATTTATGGGAAGCCGGACACTACTCAACAGGTACTCAGAATTTGGAGAAGAACCCGCCTTGCAATGCCGAAGACAATCTGCGCGCGGACTCATCGTCATTGAAGCCTGGTTAGGGGCTCTTGAGGAGTCTGGATTAGGGGGTCCTCGGACAGCCGGACTATATCCTTTAGCCGGACTGTTGGACTATGAAGATACAAGATTGAAGACTTCGTCCCGTGTCTAGATGGGACTCTCCTTGGCGTGGAAGGCAAGCTTGGCAATACGGATATGTATATCTCCTCCCTTGTAACCGATTCTGTGTAACCCTAGCGCCCTTCGGTGTCTATATAAATCGGAGGGTTTAGTCTGTAGGACAACAACAATCATACCATAGGCTAGCTTCTAGGATTTAGCCTCTATGATCTCGTGGTAGATCAACTCTTGTAATACTCATATCATCAAGATCAATCAAGCAGGAAGTAAGGTATTACCTCCATCGAGAGGGCCCGAACCTGGGTAAACATCGTGTCCCCCGCCTCCTGTTAGCGTCCGCCTTAGACGCACAGTTCGGGACCCCCTACCCGAGATCCGCCGGTTTTGACACCGACAAGGTCTCCCACCGAGAAGGAAAGACCTCATTTGTAATAAAAAATTGGGGTAATCTACTTAATATTAGCAAATTGTCAGCTCCGGAGGGTCTCCTAGAATGGATTATTGGCCGGATTGACCCGAAGCTAGGTGAATTTCGGAATCCACGAAACAATACCAGCATTCTATTCACTCGAGAAATGGTTGAAAAGGTTCTTGGACTTCCTACTAGTACTTGGACTATGGTTATCATAAGCAAGCATGAAGAATCACCTCACCAAGAATTCTACAAGATAGAATATGAACATGGGAGATGGGCGCCCATTCACTATGTTGCAACTATGTTTGAAAAAAGTAATGATCTAGATGATGAGACCTTCTTCAAGACCTTCTTCTTAGTAGCATTGGCTACACATTTTACACCCGAAACTAGAAATATGGTTCCTTTGGAATATATAGGCACCCTTGAAGTTGCTTCTAAGGTATGCCGGTATGCATGGGGAGATCAAATTTTCAAAGATGTCATGTCCAAGATCGATACATTCCAAAAGAAGAAGAAGAAAGCACTATTATATTGTGTCTTCAAAAAAAATTGGTTAGCAGCTGCCTACCCTTGCTTGCGGTATCCACACTATACTACACATCTTTTTCTATAGCAAATTTCATAGCCTTATTCTGTTATTTAAATACACATGTTATGATCCTACTTTTTATTATAGATTATATACATGGACCATCTTGACTTTCCCGAATCATCTTTGTCGAGGCATAAATTACTCACTTCCCAGATCATCCCATGTAACCGATGCCGACTTCAAATTTGTCATGCTACATGATAAAAGTAGACTGACCCTCAACCCACATATTTATGGCACAATCGGTAAGACACAAAAAATTATGCCTTCCATACCATTTCTGCAGTCCTTGCTTCAAATAGATGCAAAACATTTCTCTTTCTCCATATACATCTGGATATAAGCATTTTTATCCCACTTATAATCCACCACTATTCACTTTATTCTCTCCACCATTGCGTTAATAGTGCACTTTTTGGCAGTTCCATGCACCCGACACCACCCCATATGTCATCAAAGCGCCAAACTACCAGGAGCAACCTACTCAACAGCCATATACAGCAAACAGAAAATGATTCTACCAACCATCCAGCTGAGGTGCCCACTCAATTTTTTACTCTTTTTGTAACATAATTTTCTATTTCAATTTTTTACTCTTTTTGTAACATAATTTTCTATTTCATATCTTGTACTCCATTTTTCTTTTGGGTTTTCCAATCTTTCTTCCTGTGCTTCATAATAGGACATGCATCACCAGGTCCCTATATTACTTATCAAGCAATCTGAGGTATAGCATTCTCCTAACATTATCAATTTTCCCTTGCTCACATATTACATAAATTACATGCTGCCAAGATCAGTGACAAGTTCTATACAACAAACCATCCTTCTACCTCCTTATATAAATGATGTCATTGTTTACTTCTCATGTTTCTAGCTAGCATTACGGTCAAGAACAGCCACAAATTCTATACATCAACCCATGCTACTATCTTCCTACTTGATTGTTTTATGCGTCAATTTTCGTGCTTCTAACATATTAATTTGTAGAATCCTTTCTTTCATGCAGGAACTACCAGCGTTCATACTTCCAGTTTTGCAAAGGCATAATGCAAAATGGACATAAGATATTTCAAAAGCCACATCACGACTCAATAAACTGCACACCAACCGCATGAATGAGTTTGCACAAGATGTCATTGCTGCCACAAAAATCATACTCGAATAACACCTACTTATTCTTCGCCACCTAGTGTAGTCCAAGACTCATCTACTGAAAAAGCTCAAGAAAATGGGACAAAAGCCACACTCAACACCAAATTTTGGCAGGAAGCAACTGCATATGCCGATGAAGTGGAGAAAAGTGTCGGAAAAACATCTCATAATAACCAGGATGTTGCTTCTACATCTGCTCCTGCTACGAACAAATCCACTGGAGAGGAAGATACAAAGCGGAGGATTCTTGCTTCGTACGAAGATCCGAGTTTCAGTTTGTACCCCCTGGTCAGACTTGGAACCAAGAATGGTATGAACCTACTCTGTCGTCACATCAGGCACAAACTACCGATGCTACTACTACAGTTGGACAATCCTCAACTCCAGGTCAGTGCATCATAAACCATTACCAAGCCGACTTCATTACTAATTGTTCATTACTAACACCACTTGCATATATCTCAGAAAATGTAGGACCAACAACCATGTCAACTTGGGATGCAAACTTGGCACACATCAGTCACAGAACATCCCTTGTACAAATGCCACCACCAACATCCCCAACCCAGCTCAACCAGGTGCACTTTTTCATTTCTCAACACTTTATCCGTTCACCCCACTTGTAGCTTCCATAACATATTTATCATGTTTCCAACAACCACCGTTTGTAGCTTCCATTACATATGTCTATTACATGTTTCCATTCATTACTCAATTTTGCATCCTTTCACCCCATTCTTAGCTTCCATTACTTATTTCTCAAGTTTCCAACAATTTATTTACATGCTTCAACTTAAGAAAATGGAACCGAAGCAACAAGCAGTGTCCGTATGGTGACCGAGGTACTGATGCATCCTTTACAACTCACTCTCACTCCAAAACACTAATCTCTCTACAACAACCATCATTAACAACAGATAATATTTTCTACAAACTATGATCCATTTAGGTACAACAACCCACCGTGAGGGATGTCCGTGAAACCATTGGCACCCACACTCGGGAAAAGAAGAATAGGAAGAAGTGAGCTTGTCTTCGAAAAACTGAGGACACAAGGCTGAAGAAGCTCAAGGTTAACAGTTCCTCAATTGAACTGAACAATAAGTACATTACCAACAGATGCGTGAGACCTCCACAAAAAACAAAACATGTTACAATTTCTATCATTTCTAATCCATCTCATCCATTGCCTTAATATTACTCATACCGTTTATCATGTATGTGTTTCATTTAAAACCAAACCATGCTTTCACAATAGCCTACTCATGCTTATAGTCTATGAAACATTGCTTCCACCAATTACTTATAGGGAGCATTCTTTCCATGTGTTCTCCAAGGCCTCCTTTTATTGATTACGGTGGATATCACATATCATATGAACACTTCCGCGAGGCCATCATACCGCGTGGGTTCATTGACACCCATAAAATGGAGCTCTACATTCGACAATTCAACCTTGAACAATCAATTGAGTCTTGTGGCTCCTGTCTTCCAACTAAATATACATTCTCGCACTAGTGCAGAACCGGGCTATAGCACCGGTTCGTAAGGCCCTTTAGTGCCGGTTCGGTAACCGACACTAAAGTGTGGGGACTAAAGGCACCCCCCCTTTAGTACCGGTTCCGCACGAACCGGTGCTAAAGGGCAACCACGTGGCACGAGCCAGCTCCGGGGGCAGGGATCCCTTTAGTACCTGTAACATCCCCAGTGTCATGCTACAGTAACCCTCTGTGATTAAGCTAATCATTTTACTAAACAGTGTGTGATCACCCTTTGATTCAGATATCCTTTGAAAATTCCACTTTCAAAGCAAATGGAATTTGCAAGTAAAATTTGGAGTTGCATAAAAGTTGCTGCAAAATAGTTCATCATTTAGCCAAAATTCCTTAACAAATGATTGTTAAGGAAAACAACATCACCTCCAAGTTAAGATGGACTTTAGCAAATAAAACAGTGTTGTTTCAGCATTTTAAGATGCTATTTTACTTGTGAAAAATCCAAATGAATTTAGTTGCCCCTCAAACTTTTTATGTCAGTGCCAAATAGTACAAAGAAATTAAGTGGCCTAGTCCCACAATTTTCAAAGTATTTTGGTAGCCCAAACTTTTCCCTCTATCTCTGTTCTATAGAAAACAAAAAGAAAACAGAAACCTAAAAGGAGAAAAGCGAAAAAAAAAAAAGGACCCCTGGGCCTCTTGGCCCGAAAGGCGAAGGTAGCCCAACTAGAACGACCGGCCCAACCCTTCCCTAGGTCATCTCCCTCTCTTTCCCTGTACGACCGACCGGGACGGGGCTCCCGCTCGTCCCCGCCGGACCGGCACCGCACCCCGTACACCACCGATGGGAAGATAAGGCCGCCCCCTGGCGCCTCGGTTCCTCCACAGCCTCCTCCCGCTCTCATCCTCCTCCCCTCTCCCAGGCGTTCCCCTCTCAGTTTCGCCCCCCTCCCGAACGCCTCCGTCGCCGTTGTTGCCGTCGACCTCGCGGCCATCATCGCCTTCACGCTTGGCTGGGAGGTCCGACGGAACCGTTGTCCTCTGCCGTCTTCCTCGCCCACGAGGTCAAGCCGGAGCCCCCACATCGACGGATCGAGGTCATCTTCAACCTCCGCCCGCTGCTTGCCGTCTTGATTCGGCCTCATCGGAACCTCCCAAGCCCACTTTGCTCACCTACAGGCTCGATGTGAGCTCCTCTCTCCGTTCCCCATCTCTTTCCCCTCAAATTCGTCGTCGTTTGGCCGCCCCACACGTTGGCCGCCCGGACAGGGTGCTCGGCCAGCGCCCGCGCTCCCTGCGCTGCCGGCGTGCGCTCGTCATGCCCGCACAGCCACCTCTTCCCGACCGCGCTCTCTCTTCCTCCTTACTCTTGATCGCCGTGCTGCGCCCGCCTCCGTTGCCTTCTTGCTGCCGTCCTAGCCCCGCTCTGGCGTTCCTCCCCTCTGTGACGTCGCACCCCGCTCCTCTGTCACCCCGGCCGCGCCCCGCTTGGCGGCGTCCGCCTCCGGCCGGCGGTGCCCACCCGGCCGCTGCCCCTGCTGCTGTTGGCTCAAGCCGAGGCCGCGGCGCCCTCCCCTACGCCACTTCCGCCCTCCATGGTGGCCTCGAGGCACGGGAGTTAACCGCCGGCCTAATTGGCCATTAAGGCCCTAACCCACCTACTTACCCCCACTAACATACAGGCCCAGCGTGCTTAATTAAAATAAATAACCATGTTAGTTTAGTCCTTTGGGTATGACATGTGGGACCCCACATTAATTAAATCCTTTAAACTAAAAGCTATTAACTATCGGTCTATGACAATTTGGGCCCAAGCGCGCCTTTGGTGGTCAGCGTGGGCGATCAAGCTGCTGATTGTGCCTTTGCCGGGTGCCTTTGCACCGGTGCATCTAACAATTTCCTTTTAAATTTCAAAATTAATATAAATTCCCGATTTTTAGAATATTAATAAAATTTAGAAATTCATAGTAAATAAACCGTAACTTTCGGATGAAAATGTTTTCTACATGAAAGTTACTCGAGAAAAATCCAGCGAATCCGAATCGTGGTCCGTTTACTGTCAGATGCCTCTAACTATCTGAACATGGAACATTCCCCTCCGGTCATCTATCGACACGAGTCGGAACAGGAAAATATTCGGTTGAATTCCCCTTCACCTATATCGTGTAGCCATCGTTAGGTCACACCGGCACAACTTATTGCCATGTTATACTTTGTGATGCTATGCTGCTTTATATTTATTGTTTCTTCCCCTCTTCTCTTGGTAGACTCTGAGACCGGCGCTGCTGCTGCTTGATTCGACTACGAGGTTGTGACCCTCTCTCTTGCCAAAGCAACCAGGCAAGCCCCCTTGATCACGGATATCGCCTACTCTTCTCTATCTGCTTGCATTAGAGTAGCATAGCATATTCTGTTTTGAGATACTCCTATCTTTGCTGCATAGCTTTGTCCTTGTAACTTCATTGTTACCTTACGCAATCCTATATGCTTAGTATAGGATGCTAGTACTATCATCTGTGGCCCTACATCCTTGTCAAATGCCGTGCTATTCTATCGGGCCGTGATCACTCGGGAGGTGATCACGGTATATACTATATCTGCACACTATTACATTACAGTGTGGTACTGTTAGGAGATGGGGCTGAAAGGGCGGGTGGCTCCATCCCGGTAGAGGTGGGCCTGGGTTCCCGACGGCCCCATTGTTACTTTGTGGCGGAGGCGGCAGGCAGGTTGAGACCGCCTAGGAGAGAGGTGGGCCTGGCCTGTTCGGCGTTCGCGGATACTTAACACGCTTAACGAGGTCTTGGTATTTGATCTGAGTTGGCTCTGAGCTTATCGCACTAACCATCTCTGGCGGGAGTAGTTATGGGTATCCGGCGTCGTGGTATCGGCCGAAATACTTGAGACGTCGTGACAGGCGGCGCGCGCCGGATTGGTGGAATGCACGATGGGCTAGAGTGCGCTTCGGCGCGTGCATAGCGTGCGAGTGTGCTTTCGAGGCGATGGGCCCGGACCCTGCGCGCAGGTTTAGACCGGTGTGTTGGCCTCTCTGTTGTGCCTAGGTGGGGCTGCGGCGTGTTGATCTTCAGCGGCGGGCATGACCGAGAAAGTGTGTCCGGCCAAATGGGATCAAGCGTCTTTGGGTAAGATGGTGCACCCTGCGGAAGTTAATCTATTGAATAGCCGTGATCTTGATAGCAGGGCGACTTGGAGTTGTACCTTGAGCTTATGACAACTAGAACCGGATACTTGATAAAACACACCCTTCCAAGTGCGGATACAACGGTGGTCGCTCTCGCTCGGGGATATGAGCAGGGATTGCCGGGTAGGATTATTGCTATATGATGTTACTTGGAGGACTTCCGTTTGTCCTCTTACATGCATTGCAAGACAGGTGTCGAAGCGTAGTCTTCGTTAAGACTAACTACCCCCTCTTATTACGGCTTTCTGCAGTTTAGTCCGATATGGCCCTTTACACATATATCCATGCATATGTAGTGTAGCTCCTTGCTTGCGAGTACTTTGGATGAGTACTCACGGTTGCATTGTTTCCCCCTTTTCCCCCTACCTCTATCCGATTGCTGTAACGGACGATGGAGCCGGAGCGAGCGCCACCGCCTATGGCGACTACTACTGGAGGTGCCTACTACTACGTGCAGCCAGCGGCGGCGACCGGGAGTAACCTAGGAGGATCGAGGCGGGAGGCTGCTCCTCTTCGTCTGATATCGGTTTGTGCTAGCCTTCTTAAGGCAAACTTGTTTAACTTATGTACGTACTCAGATATTGTTGCTTCCGCTGACTCGTCTATGATCGAGCACTTGTATTCGAGCCCTCGAGGCCCCTGGCTTGTATTATGATGCTTGTATGACTTATTTTATTTGTAGAGTTGTGTTGTGATATCTTCCGTGAGTCCACGATCTTGATCGTACACATTTGCGTGCATGATTAGTGTCACGATTGAATCGAAGCGTCTGAAGATTAATATCGAGCCATTGCTGTAAGAATCCCCTTCCAACTCCTTGGCCGAAGTCGAGTCTAGACATTGCAAAAACTTTTACTAACTTGGCTGTGTGCCTTATGGGCACACGTCGCCATTGGGTGGTATTAGGATCTTTTACTCCTCGATCCTTACTCTGGGACTCTGAACTCTATTCTATTCGGGTTAAATGAATTTGCTAAAAACAAAACTAACTTTAGGTTCTCACAAGTACTTTCTCCGGAGAGCCCTCACTTCGGATGATCGATGCGCTAATCGGAAGATTCGAAGATACTCTCGATGTTCTCTCGAGACTTTGTGCCCATCACTTTTGCTATTCGACCACCGGCAAATCCGTATGGATAACTACTTACACTTGCCATTCATACAATCATCCCCATTGATCTTGTTATTACAAGATACCCGAATTTTCTCTATTGTTCGAGAATACTTTGTGCCTCTGCCTAGCAGTTCCTTGCCACATGAATACCCTTCAAATAAATCCTCGCACTTGTCGAGTATCCGCTCAACCCGATTGTTCATATGTGTCACAAAAGTCTTCAAAATACTATTCGATCTTCGAAAATCCTCTGGAGCCTTTGGCTCTTGAAATTCTTGCTTGCTTGCATTATGGTTAATCCCATAAGTCTCGTAGTCATATTGACATTCCTTGTCATTATCATTTTGAGTCTGTTGACTCAATATGTTTCTGAATACCATAATCATCATTGATCCTTATAAATTACCTTTCGGCTGAGATGCCATTCTTTTAACTGGAATTGGTTCTCGACCAATCCAATTGTCGTTGATTGTACCCTAAGGCTATTCAACTTATCCATCCCTAATCAGAGCATTGCTTCTGATCCCTTGAATTGGGAATCATAATTCCTTTGCATTGGATAATTGAGTTAGTCAGTTGTTTCTATAATTTGATCTCCTTGCATTCTTCTTCCTCTAGTTGAGTACTGATGCTCACGTCAGATCCCTTGTGGACCACCGGATCCTTTGTTGGATTTTATCTGACAACGCCCTTCATATTCAATAACCTTGTGAGCCTTTCCTCGATACATAATGCCTTTGGTAAATTGTATCCTCTGCTTTCTCAACCATGCTCGCCTTGAGCTTGAGTTAATTATTTCTAAAGATTCGGTATATGATTCCAAGAAGCCCTATGGGTAGAACATATGCCTTCACTAAACCGTGTGAACCCGAAAGTTTTCACGGATCATACTCTTCGGTGCTTCGCGGATAAAATTTTCAACTTTGCAACTTCATCGAACGTGAGAAGTGAATGAAGGGTTATGCATTGGAGAAGTGGGAGTCGACCTTGAACTTGTGTTCATGCCCATGGACACGATGTAGATCTTATCATTAAAGCTTCTCTTAAATTAATTATTCCTTTGGTATAAGTTCATCTTATATCAGGGATCGGGCCTTTTGCAATCGTGGTTCCGACCATGTTCTCTTTTAAATACCATTTCTCGTGCAAGTTTTAGCACTTGTCTTCTGTAGAGCAATAACCTCCGTCCAACCTCTACTTTGATATGTCATCGAGTATTACCCCTGGTATCTCGAGATTATCATGGAACTGCATAACCTCTTATGAGTTCTTCGTCAAGTGCTACCTTCCCACTGTTTCCAATTTTTCACGGGCTCTGAGTTATTAAACACTCAAAGACACCGATAAATGAACTGAGTCCGCACTACGGTTCAACAACTCTTCAGTAAGCTTCTATAAGTACGAGTTTGTACCCGATCACGCCATTCCTAGCCTGTTTGGCTATATCGATGTCGTGATGATTTTAACTGTACTACCCGTTCCTCTTCACGGAGCACAATTTTCGACGAGGAACTAACCTTACGTCGATCCTCATCGACATATCATTTCGCCTTGAACAACAAACTTGGTTTCGAGTTTGTGTCGTACCCTTGGTTCTAATAACCTTTCACTTCATCATTACTTTGACTTGATGTAAATGCGCCGATCGATTACATCTTCATGAACTCTCGCGACAAAGGTGTCGTGATCATCGACATTACGAGCTCATCCGGGATATCAATTGAATTCATGATGAAATACCATCCTTGCCCTCGATGAATTGTATTATCATCGACCACTTTATTGCCTTCCCACCAACACGAGCTTGTTCATGTTTGGTGTTATACCTTGAGTTCCTTGCTATCCAGCAATTGTTCTTCTTTACCTTGGAGTATTACCATCCTTTATGTCAAGAATGTGCTGAGATTTGTTCCACCTCTTGAGAATTCTTGACATAGAAATACTTCTCACCATCACCATTCCTTCTTGGTCCCCGTGTTGATTCCAACAAGTGAACGGTGTTGTTTGGATTTTTTTTTCCTTCTAGCAACCCTATTTTTTTTGAGGTTAATGGTCGAAGGTTCATTCTTAGGCTATCGATTATTGAATCACCATTCTGACATTGGTCGTGCAACCCAACCCATCGGGCGCACCTTTCAACCAATGTTTACCTGTGTATGTTTTCCTCGAGCATACTTCCTTATATCATTTGATCTGACAAATCTTATCTCCTTGTTCACTAAATTGTGGAAGACCATCTTTTGGGGATCTCGGTGAATTGCCGTTGAGTTCACCAGACACCTCCTTGTCCTCTCCTTGGGATAATGTTGGACTCTTGTTAACGGAAATCACTTCAAAGTTCATTTCCCCGGGGATCTTACAATGTCATCTCGTCAATTTGCGTTGCACCTTTTCTTCTCAGGTATCCTAAGTCTGAGGTATCCTGACACCAATCGGATCTGAATCTCGGTCAGATATGATGGTTGGGACAACTTTCAAGAGTTATGATGTTGATCCTTGATGACCGGTAGCATGATGTCATGCCTAGCACCCCGGTGGAGGACCTATCATTATAGATTCCTTTTCAGCAAGGTTATCCATTCATTCATGAGGAAATTGTAAGACTGATTCTACAAGTTATTCGGATGGATCCCGTGATTCCAAAGTCGATCTTCACACGAAGGCCATGTCAATGCTATATCGAAGCATGTCGTGATACTCGATTTTCAACAAGAACATTGAAGCTCAATGCTAAATGTTTCTTGCTCAATTTATCCGAACACCGTTGTATGGGTAATGTCATGAAATTTCTCTCCCTTACCTAAAGGGTTTTCTACATTATATCTGTCATGGATATCATGCTGCTTATCCTTGGGAAGGATATACCCTGAAATATGTGTTTAAACACATTTTTCCTTTCCATTATTCATTTAACCTAATGATCACATTTTCCTTTCCATGGGTCTGTTTGACCCTTCTTGTGACCTATATAATCTAAGCGGTGATAATCCCACCTTAGGTAAGCACCTCGTTGTACCACTCGTAAGTAAGACCCTATTACTATTGTTGATGACATTCCGGTAACCACCGATGGGCGAGAACCTTGCCTATTGGTCCGCCTCGTTCAACGGCGGAAAATGGTTCTCTTAGTCCCTTGCCCTTAGTACCTATGTTGTTGCCGACATGACCCTCGAGACTCTCCTCGACATGCCTTGCTTACATGATCGTGCAAGAGGTCACCAACCTCCTACTTTTAACCACATGGTGGGCCCATAACCCACAGTTCCACAGGATCGAAACCTGACTGTCCTGTACACCCCCTATTTCCAAAGTTATTCCTCTTGCGTGGCCTCGTATGTAATTCACGGGCCACCGTCATAGTGATCTATTACGGTATCGGGACGCGATACTTACTCTCGCTACTCTGAACCCCTTTCTCACTCTGGTTCGGGCTTGAGCAACTACCTACCGCTTGGAGCCTATTATGGTACCTTCATACCTTACTCTCGAGGTATTTCATATGTTCAACTCGAGAGATAATTTTATACTAATTCATGGGTTAACCAGATTGTTCCCCTAAAAGCATTATGTCGTAGTGAGCTGCCCTTATCTTTCGTAAATACGATGGAGTTCGAAGAAATGATGACCAGTTTATCATGATGCATCGGAAAAAAGGATTGAAGACATCAGCGAAAGGGTTAACTTCTTGAGAAGATCCGTTAGAATATCGTAACAGAACTTTCCCTTACTCCCTCTTAAATCTGGGACGAGATTTCTTATAATGGAGGAGATTTGTAACACCCCAGTGTCATGCTACGGTAACCCTCGTGATTAAGCTAATCATTTTACTAAGCGAGTGTGTGATCACCCTTTGATTCAGATATCCTTTGAAAATTCCACTTTCAAAGCAAATGGAATTTGCAAGTAAAATTTGGAGTTGCATAAAGTTGCTGCAAAATAGTTCATCATTTAGCCAAAATTCCTTAACAAATGATTGTTAAGGAAAACAACATCACCTCCAAGTTAAGATGGACTTTAGCAAATAAAACAGTGTTGTTTCAACATTTTAAGATGCTATTTTACTTGTGAAAATTCCAAATGAATTTAGTTGCCCCTCAAACTTTTTATGTGGGTGCCAAATAGTACAAAGAAATTAAGTGGCCTAGTCCCACAATTTTCAAAGTATTTTGGTAGCCCAAACTTTTCCTCTATCTACATTCTCTGAGAAAACAAAAAAAGCAGAAACCTAAAAGGAGAAAAGGCGAAAAGAAAAGAAAAGGACCCCCTGGGCCTCTTGGCGCGAAAGGCGAAGGTAGCCCAACTAGACCGACCGGCCCAACCCTTCCCCAGGTCATCTCCCTCTCTTTCCTGTCGACCCGACCGGGGCGAGGCTCCCTTCGTCCCTTGGACCGCACAGCGCCCGTACACCACCGATGGGAAGATAAAGGCCGCCCCCAGGCGCCTCGGTTCCTCCTGGCCTCACTCCGCTCTCATCCACCCCCCTCTCCCGGGCGTTCCCCTCTCGGTTCGCCCCCTCCCGAACGCCTCCGTCGCCGTTGTTGCCGTCGACCTCGCGGCCATCATCGCCCCGCCGAGCTGGGAGGTCCGGCGGAACCGTTGTCCTCTACGCCGTCTTCCTCGCCCACGAGGTCAAGCCGGAGCCCCACATCGACGGATCGAGGTCATCTTCAACCTCCGCCCTGCTGCTTGCCGTCTTGATTCGGCCTCATCGGAACCTCCCGAGCCCACTTTGCTCACCTACAGGCTCGATGTGAGCTCCTCTATCCGTTCCCCATCTCTTTCCCCTCAAATTCGTCGTCGTTTGGCGCCCACCGTTGGCCGCCCTGACAGGTGCTCGGCCAGGCGCCCGCGCTCCCCCGCTGCCGGCGTGCGCTTCGTCATGCCCGCACAACCACCTCTTCCCGACCGCGCCTCTCTTCCTCCTTACTCTTGATCGCCGTGCTCTCCCGCCTCCGTTGCCTTCTTGCTGCCGTCCTAGCCCCGCTCTGGCGTTCCTCCCCTCTGTGGCGTCGCACCCGCTCCTCCTGTCACCCAGCGCGCGCCCCCGCTTCTGGCGGCGTCCGCCTCGGCCGGCGGTGCCCACCCGGCCGCTGCCCCGCCGCTGCTGTTGGCTCAAGCCGAGGCCGCCCGGCGCCCTCCCCTCTGCCACTTCCGCCCTCGCCGTGGCCTCGAGGCACGAGGAGTTAACCGCCGACCTAATTGGCCATTAAGGCCCTAACCCACCTACTTACCCCCCACTAACATACAGGCCCCGTGCTTAATTAAAATAAATAACCATGTTAGTTTAGTCTTTGGGTATGACATGTGGGACCCCACATTAATTAAATCCTTTAAACTAAAAGCTATTAACTATCGATCTATGGCAGTGGGCCCCAGCGCCCTTTGGTGGTCAGCGTGGACGATCAACTGCTGGCTGAATGCCTTTGCCGGGTGCTTGAACCGGGTGCATCTAACAATTTCCTTTTAAATTTCAAAATTAATATAAATTCCAGATTTTTAGAATATTAATAAAACTTTAGAAATTCATAGTAAATAAACCGTAACTTCGGATGAAAATGTTTTCTACATGAAAGTTACTCGAGAAAAATCCAGCGAATCCGAATCGTGGTCCGTTTACCTGTCAGATGCCTCTAACTATCTGAACATGGAACATTCCCCTCGGTCATCTATCGACCGCAGTCCGGAACAGGAAAATATTCGGTTGAATTCCCCTTCACCTATATCGTGTAGCCATCGCTAGGTCACACCGGCACAACTTATTGCCATGTTATACTTTGTGATGCTATACCTTTATATTTATTGTTTCTTCCCCTCTTCTTTTCGGTGAGACTACGAGACCGGCTGCTTTGCTGCCAGTTCGACTACGAGGTTGTGACCCCTCTCTCTTGCCGAGCAACCGGGCAAGCCCCCCTTGATCACGGATATCGCCTACTCTTCTCTATCTGCTTGCATTAGAGTAGCATAGCATATTCTTGTTTTGAGATACTCCTATCTTTGCTGCATAGCTTTGTCCTTGTAACCATTGTTACCTTACGCAATCCTATATGCTTAGTATAGGATGCTAGTACTATCATCTGTGGCCCTACATCCTTGTCCGTCTGCCGTGCTATTCTATCGGGCCGTGATCACTCGGGAGGTGATCACGGGTATATACTATATCTTGTACACTATTACATTACTGTGGTACTGTTAGGAGATGAAATTTGAAAGGACGGGTGGCTCCATCCCGGTAGAGGTGGGCCTGGGTTCCCAGACGCCCCCCATTGTTACTTTGTGGCGGCAGCAGCAGGGCAGGTTGAGACCGCCTAGAGAGAGGTGGGCCTGGCCTGTTCGGCGTTCAGCGGATACTTAACTGCAACAACGAGGTCTTGGTATTTGATCGGAGTTGGCTCTGAGCTTATCGCACTAACCATCTCTGGGGGAGTAGTTATGGGTATCCGGCGTCGTGGTATCGGCGAAGTACTTCATATGTCGTGACGGGCGGCCTTGGCGCGGATTGGACTGGAGCGCTGATGGGCTAGGTGCGCTTCCGGCAGCGTCACATAGCGTCTTGAGTGTGCTTTCAGGCGATGGGCCCGGACCCCTGGCGCTTAGGTTTGAACCGGCGTGTTGGCCTCTCTGTTGTGCCTAGGTGGGGCTGCGGCGTGTTGATCTTCAGCGGCGGGCATGACCGGAAAGTGTGTCCGGCCAAATGGGATCAGCGTGCTCGGTAAGATGGTGCACCCTGCGGTGATTAATCTATTGAATAGCGCGATCTTGATAACGGGGCGACTTGGAGTTGTACCTTGAGCTTATGACAACTAGAACCGGATACTTGATAAAACACACCCTTCCAAGTGCGGATACAACGGTGGTCGCTCTCGCTCGAGGGATATGAGCGAGGATTGCGGGTAGGATTATTGCTATATGATGTTACTTGGAGGACTTCCGTTTGTCCTCTTACATGCATTTGCAAGAGCAGGTGTCGAGCGTAGTCTTCATTAAGACTAGCTACCCCCTCTTATTACGGCTTTACTGCAGTTTAGTCCTTGATATGGCCCTTTACACATATATCCATGCATATGTAGTGTAGCTCCTTGCTTGCAGTACTTTGGATGAGTACTCACGGTTGCATTGTTTCCCCTTTTCCCCTACCTCTATCCGATTCTGTAACGAACGATGGAACCCGAAGCGAGCGCCACCGCCTATGGCGACTACTACTCGGAGGTGCCTACTACTACGTGCAGCCCCGGCGGCGACGAGGAGTAACCTAGGAGGATCCCAGGCGGAGGCCTGCTCCTCTTCGATCTGTATCCCGGTTTGTGCTAGCCTTCTTAAGGCAAACTTGTTTAACTTATATACGTACTCAGATATTGTTGCTTCCATGGACTTCGTCTATGATCGAGCACTTCTATTCGAGCCCTCGAGGCCCCGGCTTGTATTATGATGCTTGTATGACTTATTTTATTTGTAGTGTTGTGTTGTGATATCTTCCGTGAGTCCACGATCTTGATCGTACACATTTGCGTGCATGATTAGTGTCTGATTGAATCGAAGCGTCCCGATACCGATTAGTGACACCAACGGTATTAATAGGTTGGGGGTTTTGGCTTTATGATTTCTTTCTCATTTAATTTTGTGTTTTCCATTTAATTCTTTTTTAGTTTCTTTGGTATTTTACAATACTACATATTATACGTTATGCATATATATAAATAGAATTTCTAGTAGAACCGATCATATATATATATATATATATATATATATATATATATATATATATATATATATATATATATATATAGGGTGGGTCTATTCTAATAACACCCTTAAGACCTTATTACGCTAACAAAAAAAAGCTTATACCTTCTAACACACCTCCCTGCGCTCGGTGAGCCCCACCCAGGGCAACTCCCGCACCACCCGCCCTCCCCACCTACCACCTTCTTCTCCTCTGGCGCTTTGTCCCACTCCCCACGCCTCGCCTCACCTTCCTCCGTGGCCACCTCCTACCTCTCCCACCGCATCAGCCCACCCAGCCCTTGGCATCCTCAGCAGCCCCCCCCACGGCCACCATGGCCGCCTCCTCTTCCTCATGACCGAGGCCGCCCCGCTAAGCGCCGCCCGCCTCCTCTTCCTCCCGGCCGGCGCGCCCACCTCCACTTCACCACCCGTCCACCGTCTTCCCCCATCGTGCGCCCCGCATCTCCCATCAATGCCTTCCTCCATCGCCGACCCCCTCCTCCCACCTACCCTCCACCTTTCAATGCGGTGCTGGTCAGCGCCGTCCAACTCCCTCCGTTGATGGATCCCCATAGCCCTTCCTTCCTCTGCCTTGCGCGCCGCTCGGGTCCAGACCACGATGTTCCACCATCAGCAGCCAGGGGCAGCGCGGCCCCTCCTCCTCACGGATCCGCGCCCTCCCATGCGTGGTGGCGGATGGCGAGGGCAGCGAGGTCCTGCGTGTCAGAGACGGGAAGGAGCGGCTCCCGCGGCCTCCTCTGCCAACCATCGTGGGTGGATCCGTCGATCCTGCGACCTCCTTTGTCTTCGGACTCGCCGGTCCACGGCCCCCTCCTCCCTTCTATTTCCTCTCCTGGATGGGAGCACCAGGCATCACCACCCCCTGCCGGATCCACGAGATTTGGCCGGAACCACCGCCATCGGCCACCGAAACTGGATCCGTGACGGCCGGAGTCCTGCTCCTTCCCTTGTTCTCGTCTTGTCTGTGTCCAGGCGCGGCTGTCAGCGTCGGCCTCTACGGGCGCCGCGTGTAGCTCAACCCACGGGGGCAAGAAGTAAGTAACACGGGACAGTGCAGTACCGGGTGGAATCCTAGTACTGGCCGGCGGGAATCCTCAGGTGAGCACTGCCCCTGTTCCCAGTTTCCTTTCTTCCACCTCTCCTAATCTTCTCTGTTGCAGGAGATACGCCGGCGAAGGCTCGCCTGCATCATGTCGTGCGCGAGTGCCGCATCCTGTGCCACCATGTGTGCAGTTCGCCGGGGCGGTGCGTGCGGTGCACTGGGCATGTCGTTTGTGTCGCTTGTGCAGTTCTGATAAGTCGATGTGGATGATTAAAACAAGTGTTGCCCCGGTCGTGTGCCCAGGGCACCGGTATCAGTTTTAAAATTCACAGTTATTCCCTCTGTAAAAAGTTTGTAGTAGTAAAAAAGCCAGTGCAATCCATTGCTCTCGACCCTGTAGTTCGTATTAACCAATTTTAGTTTTGTCGTTTTTAGCGGGAGGACATACAACAGGAATAAAAAATGTAAAAAAGATAAACTACTCGGTGTAGTTCTCTGCCTAGTGCAATTCAATTGGCTATTGTGTAGATTTTGATTCAGTTCTCTGCATGTTACCGTGCAGACCAAAAAATATATTTGTGTGCAGTTCGTTTGCGGGTGCGCGTGCAGCCTAGAAAATTCACCGACGACGATGGTGTGTGTGCTTATCTTCTTTCCCAATAGCAGCCGCTTTCCCCCATAGCTGCGGTTCACGAGTGATGGGCTTTCAATTTCAAAGTTTGGCTACATTTTGCAGGTGCCGGTTTGATGCTAGTTCCGTGGTATAGTGCAGCTCAGCTAGTCCTCAATTGCGGTTCGGCTAGCGACAGTGTTGGTTTTTTGTTTGTTTGTATGTGTGTGTGTGGCATTCATAAAAAAGTGAGAAGAAGAAATGAAAAATAATAATGCAGTTAACTACTCTCAACCATGCAAACTTCATAAAATGCGTTTAAAAAATGCATTACCCTAGCCTGGTAATTCAGTGCGAAAGTATTTATAAAAAAGTAGTTTGAAAACGACAAAAAGTCGTGCATCCCACTTTGATTTGTGTTGTGGTTCACTTTACCTTTGATGTGCACTGCACTCATCCCACAAAGGTGTTTCATGTTCCATAAAAAAGTTAGAAAAATAACGAAACAACCCATGAAGATCACCTGATTGTATGATGCAGTGCGGTTTTCAGTCTCAAGCAATGCGGTTTCCTGTTTGATATAGTTTCTTCGTTGATTTTGGTGTCACAAAAAATAGAGTGTCGCAAAAATGTTTTCGTGCGTCTCAGAATTCAGTCGACTACATCAACACTTGCAGTGCGTTCAGTCTTCGAATGTCGTTCACTTTTGAGAGTGATGCTGTTCACTTGCGTATGAGAAAAAAACGTCCGACAAAACAAATTATGCAGCTCGCTTGCCCATCCGATGCAGTGCGGTTTTCATTCAGAAGCAGTGTGGTCGGCCGTAAGTGCAAAAAAATTGTTACGAAAACGAAAAAATGTAATGCGGTTCACTTCTTGATAGTGTTGTGGTTCATTTACACCCGATGTGAAGTGCACTCTACTTTCTCGTTCTTGAAAAAATTACGTTTGAATAAAAGAAACCATGCAGTTCTCTAACACGTCTGATGCAGTGCGGTTTTTCGTCCGTTGCAGTGCGGTTTTCGGTCGGATGAAGTACCCACGTTGATTTGGGTGTCGCGAAAAACAGTGTCCGCATTTCGGTAAATTCAAAATTCCTCTTAAACCGTAAAGATTTAGAGAGAGTGTTCTACATGAAAGAGTTGCATCTCGTCGATATATTTCCAACGGCGTATCGTTTGAATCATTCCGACCAGCGGTTTGCAAAAATTTCGTGAAAAAACGGCCGCTGCCACTCGTCATCCGCTGCACGATTTTCCAAATTAACTTAAAACTGTAAGGAATCTCAAAAATATTTCAACATATGAAAGTTGCGCCTCGTTCGTAGCTTTCCAACGGCGTATGACACGCCTCGTTTCGACAAATGGTTCAAAAACTGGAGCGAAAACAGTACCGAAAATTTGAATTTTTTTGGAAAACAGAATTCCGCGATTTAGTAAATTTGAAACTGCTCTTAAACCGTAAGGAATTAGAGAAAAATTTATATATGAAAAAGATGCGCCTCAACGATATCTATCCAACAGCGTATCATTTGCTTCATTCCGACGAGCGGTTTAGAAAAAAACGCGAAAAAACGTTCGCTGCCACTCGTCATCCGCCGCACCATTTTCAAAACTGCTTTTAAACCGTGAGAAATCTCAAAAAGTGTTCAACATGGCGAAGTTGTGCCTAATCCATAGCTTTCCAACTATATATTATATGCATCATTCCGATAAGCGGTTAAAAAACTAGAGCGAAAACAGTATCAAAAAACAACGCCTGTAGTTTTTTTCAACACTTGGTTCACTCGCTTGAGTTGTGCAGCACACTTGGTTCAAACAATGACGTGCACTTACGTTGAATGTGTAGTGCGGAAGTGTTATCAGAATAGTTATTCTGCTAATATTAGCAAAATAGCCGAGATGTATATATATATATATATATATATATATATATATATATATATATATATATATATATATATATATATATATATATATACATTAGGCGTAATGAATATTATTTTATTACCCTCTACTGTCTTGGCGTGGTTCACAGTTTGGGTAGCGTGTTTTCAACAAGAACTGATCTTCCTGCGTGCACGACGGACGGAAGCAGGGGATGCAACGTGGAGCTTCGGTCGTTCCCGGCGCGATCTTTGCGGGCCATTCGTTGCTAGAGGAGACATGTAAGGGTTCCGCGTCCAGCGCTCAGCTGGATGAGTTTTGCGATCTGTAGTCACGGAGGTGTGGCGTGAAACATTTAGCGGCGGGCGTGATTTTGGGCGTCGGTGTTTCTTGTGGTGTTCGTGGGCCTCAATTTACGTCGTGTTTGTCGTTTTGATGTGAAATTATCGGTATGTTATAGTTTTTGAGATTTTTTCATCTGTAATTTATGATTACAAGTTTTTGTGTTCTTGGTCGTTTTCCACGCCCGCCATGGAAATCTGTTCTTCTTTTTACTGTTGTTTTACTTTGAATTGGTGTTGCGGGGAGATATAAGGACTGTATGAAAAGATTTGCGTTGTCAATTTTGCTTTTTGAGTTGTTTCTACCCGGTTCCCATGTTGTTTTGTCGTTGGCGGAGGTTGTGTATGGCGGTGTTGTAAGCTGCGATTTGGGTCATCTGGTCAAGCTGTGTAATTAAGTTGCGTGTTTTTCGGTGTTGTTTTGAATTGATGCCCGTATGTGTAGTTGGACTGCTGCCGTGTCAAAGTTTTATTCTTGTGTGTTGACATCGAAGCCGCACCGATGGCTCTGCACTTTGATTATAAAGCCGAGCCCTCTGTCGGTTTCATTCTATGAGCTGCAACCAAAGAAAGGAGATGGATCTGAGCTGGGAGAGGATTCTGAGAGGAGGAGGGGCGCCATAGATGTGAGGGCTGCGATGGCGGAGGCGAGAGGAGGAGGAGGCGCGTGAGCGAGATGGCGTGACGTCTTTGGGAGGAGGCTGGAGGCGAGTTCAGCAGACGACTTGCGTGAGGTGATGGATACTTGCAACTCAATGAATTGGAGCTTCTTTTCCCGGAGGGCGGGGAAGGAACCATATTCAGATCATTAGTTGGGCTAGGCGAGAGCAGCCACGGCTCCACATCCATCTACCGGGGCAAAATGGCGTCGTTTCTTTGATCGTTATGGTGAAGTAGTGAATATTATGTTTTAAGATTTTTGTTGTGAGGAGCAGATGTTGAATGACTAAATGAATTCAACTTTGTTTTGTCTCTGAATGTGTTGTTTTGTGCGCATATGTTCGACATGTGCACCTTTGAACTGCTTGGTTTTACGAAGTTGAACTGATTTGCGGTCAAATGTTGGATGGCTTGTGTAATAACTATTTCCTACCAGTGGCTGCCCATCGCCTATTTATTATTTTTATAATCTGCGAGTGTCACGACTATAGCGTTATCCATCTATGTGTGGTGTGTGGCCAAGTCTTCCCCTCCCTTTTATTCATTCTTCCAGAACCAGATCTAGGTTCCTCTCTCTTCTCTTTGTTGCCTTTTTCTCTGTTCCTGTGTGTTCGATGGAGGATTGTTCATGCGGATGCCTGGTAAAGATGGCGCGCATAGTTGGCGGTGTGTGTGTCTGATCTGGTTTGGAGCTCACTCAGACTTCGTGGCGTGGGCAACTTTCTTGTTTTTGTCTGGCAACCATGGGTTTCGTTCACCCTATGTTTGTCGCTGACGGATGGTGACTTGAAGGAATCATGGGTATGTGTTTCTATTCGTTTTGTTTTCTACTTTCTTGTTGGTTTCTGTTGAAACCCATGGATTTGATCTGCAGTTTTGTCTTATGAATAGCTTGTCTATATTTTTTAATTAGGTTTTGTTGGATTTTAACAGCAGGGATTTACGTGTGTATTTGTTCATTACTTATGATATTTAAACCATTTTTGTATAATCCTGATCTGTTTATGAATAGATGTTTTTCTTGTAGGTGTATTGATATGTATATTTTTCAGTTTAGTCAGTTCACATGTCTAGTTAGTTTTGTGTTATTGTTTTGGTTCAAATTTTTCCATTTTAGTTTGTTATGCAAATCGTTCCTATATCTGTGTAAAAATTCAGTTATGTCGGTGTTCATTTTGTTTTGTACTCCCATGTCCATTTGCAGAAAATGTCACCCGGGATCGGGATTGTTGCTCCTAGTTCGGTGTTACGAAGATGGAGACTTGAGACAAGAATGGGTATCGGTTGATGGATGTTGCCTACCACATCGACTTTGATGGTTGCATCAACCTAACTCTTTGGGTGGAAGGAGTTTGCGGCTGAGTCTGGATTTGAGGATGGTGATGTGGTTATGGTTATGTTCTTGAGAGAAGGCGACTCTCGGCGTTCAGAATTTATGTCTTGTAGGTTTAAATGTGGCAAATGGCCTTGGCTTTGAGATTTGTGTATGGTTGATTATGTTGCAGTATTTTTCTTTTAAAACATTTGCATGTGAGATGGTTGAATTGTATTGTTTTATCAGAATGGTATGGAACTAGTTATGTAATGTTTTCCTATTGTTATGCTCAATTATAAGTGTTTTATTTATACATTCTTTATATTAATCTTGGAACAATTTCTATAGTTGAGCTGATGGGCATCCTTTGTTTTGGCTGGTATATTTTCATGTTCATAACTAGGAGCGGTGCTATCTGTTGATGATTTTTAGAACCCTTTTTGTTATTGAGTTTGCTGAACTTACATTACATTAATGATAATCTTGCTCTATTTTAGGCTGTCAATTACCAATCAAATTTGTTTGTTGTATAATATTTTTTCTTACTTTTTACATGAATTTTGGAGCACGTTTTTTTTTTTTTATAGATGAATAATGATAGTTTTGGTATTTTATAAAATAAAAAATTTAATCTTATTTGCCTGATACTTTCTTTTATTTGTACTTGAACCTTATGAATTGTAGTAGTTGAACTTTTTGTAAATTCGTTTCTGAAATTTTTATTCTGATCTTATATTTTTTTACTTCTTACCATTAAGATGTGTTTGAACTTTGTCACAATATTTTTGTTTATTAACTGATTTTTCTTGTGAGTTTTTTAAATTATTTTCATTTTTATTTTTTGTCGTGCGTGATCTCTTGGATTTTTGTAATGGGGCGAAGTACTTTGTTGGGCCATCGGCTGGAGTCGTTGTATTCGGCCGGATAGCTTCTCTCGCTGGGCATTTGTGCGGCCTGGCGTGCACATGAGCTATGTGTTTAGTCCCACCTCGCTAGTCGAGGGCTCTAGACTTGTTTATAAGCGCAGCCGGCGCTCACTGGTCGAACTCCTCGAACACTTACAGGCGCTTATACGGCGCGGCTCTCTCTCTCTCTCTTGACACATGGGCCTGGGCGGCAGGCCTGCTGGTGTGTGGATTACTATGGATTAGCCCATGGGCTCGAGTTCAAGTATCTAGCATTGTCGGAGGCTGCGCTTTGTCCTTGGCGGTCAATTTTTTTGGATCTAGTACTTGACTACACGATAACTTGGTGGTACTTTTTGTCCTTGTCTTGTCAATTTTTTCTTTTTCTTTTTTGTTTGTTTGAATATAATCTTGTGGCATGACTTGCCCCGCACGAACCGTACCGAGGGGCATAGTTGTCTTGACACATCTTCCTTGTATGGACTTTGCCCCATTATCTATCTTTTTAGGGGTGTGGGTGCGTGGGGTGGGGGGGGAAGCAGAATAACCGCCTGCGCTGTCAAGCAGCGCCTTTGCAGCGTTAGCGCGAGGCCGAGCCGGGGGGGGGGGTGGGACCCCCTCCCCATCCGGCGAGGCCGAGCCAGAAGCGAGCCTTAGCGTGTGACGGCGGCGGCGTGCATGGCGTCGCATCTTGAGGCGAATCCGTAACATGACTTGCCCATTATCTTATCTTAGGGGTGTGGGTGCGTGGGAAACAGAATAACGCGTTTTCTATCTTTAGGGGTGTGGGTGCGTGGGGAAACATGACTTGCCCCGAACCGAACCGTCCGAGGGCATAGTTGTCTTGACACATCTTCCTTGTATGGACTTTGCCCCATTATCTATCTTTTTAGGGGTGTGGAGTGCGTGGGGTGGGGAAGCAGAATAACCGCCTGCGCTTTGTCAAG
Organism: Aegilops longissima; assembly: GCA_021605205.1. Classification (NCBI taxonomy): domain Eukaryota; kingdom Viridiplantae; phylum Streptophyta; class Magnoliopsida; order Poales; family Poaceae; genus Aegilops; species Aegilops longissima. The sequence goes on from CM038677.1 coordinate 113,453,947, forward strand.
CAGCGCCTTTGCGCGTTAAGCGAGGCGAGCGGGGGGGGAGGGTGGGACCCCCTCCCCATCCGGCGAGGCCGAGCGAAACAAGCCGTGCGAGTGACGGCGGCGTGCCGCGGCGTCGCATCTTGAGGCAATCCATCTTTATGACTTGCCCCATTATCTTATCTTAGGGGTGTGGGTGCGTGGGGAAAGCAGAATAACGCGTTTTCTATCTTTATTGGTGTGGGTGCGTGGAAACATGACTTGCCCGCCGAACCATCTTAGAGGCATAGTTGTCTTGACACATCTTCCTTGTATGGACTTTGCCCCATTATCTATCTTAGGGGTGTGGAGTGCGTGGGGTGGGGAAGCAGAATAACGCGCTGCGCTTTGTCAAGCAGCGCCTTTGCAGCGTTAAGCGCGAGGCCGAGCCGGGGAGGGAGGGAGGGGGTGGGACCCCTCCCCCATCGGCGAGCCGAGCGAGAGCAAGCCATAGGTGACGGCGGCGGCGTTCGTGGCGTCGCATCTTGAGGCAGTCCGTCTTTATGACTTGCCCCATTATCTTATCTTAGGGGTGTGGGTGCGTGGGAAACAAAATAACGCGTTTTCTATCTTTAGGGGTGTGGGTGCGTGGGGAAACATGACTTGCCCCGCGCGAACCGTCTCGAGGGCATAGTTGTCTTGACACATCTTCCTTGTATGGACTTTGCCCATTATCTATCTTAGGGGTGTGGAGTGCGTGGGGTGGGGAAGCAGAATAACCGCCTGCGCTTGTCAAGCAAGCGCCTTTGCCAGCGTTAAGCGAGGCCGAGCCGAGGGGGGGGGGAGGACCCCCCCTCCCCATCGAGGTCGAGGCCGAGGCGAGCGAGGCAGTATGTGATGACGGCGGCGGCGTGTGGCGTCGCATCTTGAGGCAAGTCCGTAACTATGACTTGCCCCATTATCTTATCTTAGGGGTGTGGATGCGTGGGAAACAAAATAACGCGTTTTCTATCTTTAGGGGTGTGGGTGCGTGGAAACATGACTTGCCCCTTGCTGAACCGTCGAGGGCATAGTTGTCTTGACACATCTTCCTTGTATGGACTTTGCCCATTATCTATCTTAGGGGTGTGGAGTGCGTGGGGTGGGGAAGCAGAATAACCGCCTTTGCTTTGTCAAGCAGCGCACTACCGCGTTAGCGCGAGGCCGAGAGGGGGGGGGACCCCCTCCCCATCCGGCGAGGCCGAGCGAAACGGCCGTGGTGGCGGCGGCAGCGGCGTGCTTGTGGCGTCGCATCTTGAGCAGTCCGTAACATGACTTGCCCCATTATCTTATCTTTATTTTTAGGGAAAAACATGGCCGTTATGAATTATTTTTCATTTGTACTTGTTTGATAATTTTTTGTACTGTTGTGAGTTATTATTTGTACTTTAGCCGTTTGTTTTCACCATCTATATTAATTTTTTATTTGTATTTGATTTTTGGTATTATCTTTTATGGCGGCTAGAGATAGTGGGCCGCCACGGTTGTGGGCTTTAGCCGTCCGTTTTCTCCAGTCATCTTTTAACCCTCCACTCACCTTTTAACCTCCGATCTTCCCGTTCCGCTCCTCTCCGTCCCCAAATCGATTCCGTCTTCGTTCCCCTCTTCTTCTCTTCTCGGAGGGAGTTGTTACTCTGTTTACCTGCGGGGCGTCGGCGGAGGCTCAACCCGGGGTGGAGGTCGGGTGTTCTGTTTTGTTCTTTTGCTCTGCCATTGACTTTGCTTGCGTCCTCTTATGTTCAGATTTTCTCTCTATTTCTAATCTCTTGCTCTCTTTGCTGTCCCGAGGCTGCACTCGCTAGGGTTCCTTTGCTGTTGAACGAGCGTTTGGCGGCAGTGATACTGGATTGCGTGGCGGATTTTGTGTTTCTTGGTAAGAGTTTTGCTTTTGTATGGCGTGCTTCGTTTTGAAATAGTTCAAATCCTAATTTTTGTTCATGTGTCTTGCAGATCTGGTTGGCAGATTTTAGGATTGTAGATCTCAATGGGTACATCATCCGGTCGGACAAATTGAATGCGGTGATTTTCCTGTATTTTGGATGATGTTTTAATAGATCTGGTTTTTATGTTGTCTGATTGTTGTCGTATCGACTTTATAAGTTGTATGTATTTTGATATGTGTTAATTTTGTCTGGATTGTATGGCGTGTATGGTTTTGGCAGTTGATGCAACTGCAGACGGGATGTAGTACTTATCACCATGTGTATTTTGAGCTGCTGTCACGGCATTTGAATAGGTTGTAGTAGTCAATGAAGAACTAGTATGGTGTTGAAAGAGTTGTGTTTTTGAAGTTTGTTACGCAAGTGGTGGGTTCATATTTGTTTTATTCGGTGAACTTGTAGTGTTCACATAGTTGAAGCTGATTGATTGTTCTTGTACTTTTTGCTAATTATGATGTTGTTGCGAGATGTTGGAGTGCGGTGCCTCTGATTACGACAAATCGAGCGCTTTCAAGATCTTGTGAATGTTATTTTGAGACACCAAATCCTCTAGAAGAACTTGCGAATGTTCTGGTGTTTCCCTTATATTTGCTCTATTTTATCAGCCTTTAATACATATATATGCTTAGTTACATCAGTTGTTCCGTTTTGTTTTGTATGCGATGCTATCGCTTTATTTATCTTTATTATGCGCAATGTTAATTGTGTTTTAATTTTTTATGTGCGTGGTTATGTTATTGGTTTATGCGTTAATGACAGCCATGGTGTTCGAGAGGACATTCTGATGTTGTTAAAGATATTAATGATGGAATGTATTCATAGCGTTGATGATGGTGATGGCAGCTTGCGGTTATGCATTACTCGATCTCAAAGTGTTGATGGCCTTGAGCACATTACCCAAGGTGAGGATGTTCCTATGCGATTACAGCTCGAGGGCGAAAGGATAAGAAAAAGAAGTATGAATTCGAGAGAGAAAGGAATTGGAGCAGCGTCAAAAGGCTGCTGTGTGCGAGAAAGTGATGTTGATGTTGCTCAAGCTCCTAAATGTGTGGCGATGAAGGTGGTGGCGGGTTTTCAACTGTTCATGTCGGATCTCATGGAAGTGACATGCTGTGAAGACAAACTTGATGCAAACTCGTTTGGCGCAAGTGTTTGATCGTGATGGAGTTAAGGAGAAGAAAGCTGTTTTGAAGAGGAAGATGTCGGATCGAAATCGATGGCACCTGAGGCGTAGTCCACGTGTGAAAGCTGTTTCCCAACTTGGTAATAGCAAAGCTGATCACGGATAGTGTTCTTTGTGAAAATTGGTCCAAGCAAACTTGGTGGCTCCTCTGTTCTTCGGAGTCCACGAGGTTTGACAAATAAAAGCCTTCTTCGTCTCCTCTTCAAGAGCGGTCTTTGTTGAAAGAAAATAAGAAGCGTAAAGTTCATCTGCAAAAGTGAACAAAGGTGTGAAGAAGCGTGCTCGTGTTGAAGCTGAAGATCTTGCATCTGAAGAAGATGATATTGAAGTTGATTCGGAAGATGAATTTGCGATGGTATGTGTTTTGTCTTGCATGTGTCTTGCTAGTTGTACTTGCAATGATTTAATTGTGTTTGGGCTGGTATCTGGCGGTGAGGCTAGTCATTGTTTTGCATCTATTTTGATTGTGGTATTGATGTTGTTTTAATAGTTGAACTTGTGCAAACTTTTCTTTGTTTACTTGCCTTCATATGCTTGTTTTGTTTCCTATATTCATTGTTTGCGATGGTATGTGTTTTGTTGTGCATGTGACTTACTAATTGTAATTGTAATGATTTAATTTGTGTTTGGGGTGGTATCTTTGGCGGTGAGGCTTGTCATTGTATTCATTAATTGAGGTGAACTGATGTTGTTTTAATAGTTGAACTTGTGCAATCTTTTTTACTTACATTCGTATGCTTGTTTTGTTTTCTATATTCATTGTTTGAAGTGGTTTGTGTTTTGTCTTGCATGTGATTTACTAGTTGTACTTTCAATGATTTAATTGTGTTTGGTGGTATTGCGGCGAGTTAGGCTGATCATTGTTTGCATCAATTGAGGGTAGTCTTGATGTTGTTTTAATAGTTGAACTTGTGCAATCTTTTCTTTTCTTTTACTTGCATTCATATGCTTTTGTTGTTTTCTATATTCATTTTTTAAGGTGTGGCTTTTTGTTTTCATTTACTGACTGTTAGCGTTATGAGTCGGTCAAGCGGTGGGAGGCAATGCGGAAAAGTTGCCTTGGATGAAGGTGACCAGCGGAAATTGAACTTAAGCTGTGCGATGTTCGTTGAGAGAGGTTGAAGATTGTGCTAAATTGCTCGAGAGTCGGCATGTGGCTAGGGTTCATGCATCTGGTTTTGGTTCTATCTTGGTGGAGGTGAAGTCTAACATTTCCGCCCTCGATGGGAGTTTTGTACACGAGGATAGATTGTGATACAATGACTCTTGACATGGGTGAGGCTAATAAAAGCTTAGCATCACTAGCGATGGTATACAACAATTATTTGGTTTCCCTCGTGGTGGTGGATTCTGCGCCAAGGCCGTCGGAGGGCGGATATGATGGCGCTTCGATGAAGTTAAGATCGGAGACTTGACATTAGCGAGGACAAAGATATCAAGACAAAGTTTGAGGAATAAGCTCAAGGTGCTCGTCAAGGATCCTAGCAAAGATGACCTTGCTCTGAAAGTGTTCTTCATTATTGTGTTTATGAAGGTTGTGTTGCTGGATCTGCCCGCGTGTTTCGGAGAGGCAGCAATGTTTGAGGTCTCGTCTTTGAGGACATGGCAAATATGGATTATTGCGGTGATGGTTGATGAGCTTAGAAGGGCTGTTGCCAAGTACCAAAGTGGTCATACCATGGGAAGGCAATCACAGGCTGTGCCATAGGGCTGTACTAATGTACCTTGATTGCCTTATCCGTGGCAAAACTGCGAACTGACATGCGAGTCCCCGCATATGTTACATGGATCTGCCAAGCTTTACGATCTGGTTGATGCAGATTTGATAAAAAAAGGCAATGCAGATCAAAGACTTGGGTGTTTGGGAAGCTTCGGTGAGTTTTGTTTGTTTTGTGTCTTGCAGACCTTTTTTATATTTTAGGTATAGCTATTTTTCTTGCTGTAGTGGACATGTGTCTTTGTAGAGTTGTCATTTATATTTTGTATGGTTTAGGTATGGTTTTTAATCTTGTTGTTTCATGTGTTGTTGAACTGAATAACTTTGTTCAAGCGGCCTGTTAGTAAATACTAACAAATTGGCAATGACAGTTAAAGTTTTATTAGTGGTGTTGATTTTAAATCTGTTAATATCATGATTTATTTTTCCCTATGTGTTGCGTTGATTGATTAACTATTTTTCCCTTTTGTTTGTAGTGGAAAACTCAAGAGGAGGTTGTTTTTTCGAGTGTATAAGCGGCGATCTGGAGATGCCGTCGTCTCAGGTTCGAAGTTTTCATCTCTGCCCGATGAGTTGAGGATGGCCGTGGTGTTGAGGTGCTGGTTATGCCCCTGGCCTAGTAATGCTAGTGCTTCACGAGGCGGGGTTTTGGTATTGATGTTCTTGTTTCAGCGTTGGGCCTTGTTGAGCATATCTTAAGTAATGTGTGTTACGAGCTGCAAAAGGTCCCAACGACAGTTGGCGTTTGAGCTGTATCAATGGTATCCTTCTGAAGGTCATCAATTTAACGCTGAGGAAGCTGTTGACTACATTGAGATGGAAGGATTTTAATCGGTGATATCTTGTGACGGTGCCGCTAATCTAGTTGAGCTCGGTTAAATCATTGAACAACATGAAGCGTTTGAACTACATAAAACTCTCGCTGCAAGCCATATGAAGAAAGTGCAAATGTTGTTATCAAGCGGTTTGAGCGAGGATGAGGCTCTTGCCACCGGCAATGAGGGCTGGTGATGGTCTTGAGGCTAATGTTTTGATCACGAAGCGAATGATGTTGGCTTTGGCGTCGATGTTGATGTGAGTCGATCGTTGGTGTTTGCAATTTTATGTTGTTGTCCTGATGTCGGTGTTGTAGTTGAACTTCCTCATGTTCATCTATTTATTAATAATTTTCTTTCATGCAGATTGATCACGATGAGGCTGCTTTGGCACCGGCAATGAGGGCTGATGATAATCTTGAGGCTAATGTTTACGATCAGCGTCTGAGCGATGTTGGCTCGCAGCACCTGTTGTTGATGTGAGTCAGTCCTCATTGTTTGTATGTTTTTACTATGTTGTTCTGCTGTCGATATTGTAGTTGAACTTACGATCTACATCTGTTTATTAATTTTTCTTTTCATGCAGGAGACCAATCATAATGTTGAGGTTACATTGGCGGTGGAGTTAATGATCTATCCTTGATAAGTGCAAGGTTATTTTATTTTCATTGTGTTTATTAATATTTTCTTAAAATTTCATGCGCACCGATGTGTCTTGCTTGTTCATTTTCTATCCCACGTTTATTGTTGCTCATAATAGCATTGTTTTTTGTCTCATTACATTTGAATCAGGGTCCTATTGTTGGCGATGAGCCTTGTTTGCTGTTGGTGATGTCGCTTTGAATGTTAGCATGACAAGTTCGATGATGTTCTTGTGAATGCTTCAAGGTTTATTTTACGTGCACCTATTGGTAGCTTATTTTTTATTATTAGTTTTGTTCATATTATTCACTTTTCTGAATTTTATTTTCATCGATTCTTGATGTTGGCGTGAGTTGTCCTTAGTGGTGGAGATGATGCTCATGATGTTCCATTGAGTAGTGGGCGCAATGTTGGTACCAAAGTTCTTGATGAGGATCTTTGGTGCTGCCGACATACTTGATCTAAATCGCTTTGGTGTTGGTATTCTTTGGGAATGAAAATGTTTACGGTTGTGAAGATTTGCCGCGGAGAATTTCCGCTTTGGAGGTCTTGATTACGGTGATGCATTGCAAGATGCTTCTAGCGTGGAGGAGGTGCCATCCGAGGATGATGATTTACTACATCAATTTCTTGACCCCTTGGCGCGGGGAGGCGCTCTTGTCGTCGAGGATTTTCTTTCTCAGACCACGAAAGCGCATCAATATTGGTGTCCTCTCAAGATGTCCCATCGTCAAACCCTGGCTGGAGGCATAATGGTCTCATCACGGGAACTACCGTCGTCGTCAAACCACGATAGTCCGGTAAGGACTTGTAAATGGGGTGTACTTCTCAATTTTGGCATTTTGGACATGTTCTCTTGTAGTTGTTGAACTTATTATTTTCATCATTTTCTGCAAGCGAGAAAGTGGTAATGTTATTAAGGTTGATCGTTTTTCTTATTTATTCTGAGGTTGCGCACGAACCGTCTGAAATGGTTAGTTTGGGATTTTGCCGTACCATTTTTGTCTCTTTTCTTTCTCTAGTTTGATTATTGTTGTTGTTGCAGTAGTTTTAATTCATGTAATCTTTTGTGTTTTCTAGTCACAAGCCGATGTTTCAAAATAAAGAATGTGATGCGGTGTTGGTTCTATTGCTAAGCGTTTGTCCCCCGGCATGCTCAACTCGAACGATCTTGATGTTGTTTTATATTCTCTCGTCGGAAATGCAGAGACAACGACAAGTTGATAGTTCCCAGATGGGTGACGGTCGAGTATTTTGCTTTTTTGTAAATAGGATGATAACTTGTTTTGCCAATTTTCTAACTATTGTTGTTCTTTTTGTACAACAGACCAAGATCCGTGATGGAAATATTGATTCAATGTGCTAAATTGGTTCACAAGATCAGGTGCTGATGGTTTTGACCAAGTAGGTGAACTTGGACTTTTTGTACTCATTAACTAGAACTGTCATGTTTTCTTTGCAGTTTTGGGATGTGGGGAATGAACTTGATCTGTGCTTCTTTTATTAAAGCTGTACTTATTGTTGCAAGGAATTGAGCTGATATGATTGTTCCTCAATTTTGGGCGGTGGATATAATTTCTTTATGATTATGTGATTTTTGTTTGTACTTATGAATTTCAATTTCCCTCTTTTATTTTATTGTTTGGAGGCTGAATTTTTGTTTCATTATGATTTGGTAAATTCATTTTTCCTCTGCGATTTTTTGACTTCTTTTCCCTACATTTGATCCGCCGTCATTTGTGGCTACCATGAAGCCTAGTGAAGAATCTGGGCATTGGTGCTTGGTTGTTCGAATTTGAAGTTCCGTCGTTTGAGTGTCTTGATTCACTCCGTGATGAAACCTCGGGTGATGCAGTTAGATTCTTAAGGAATATGACGGATAATATAAAGAAGCTTTGGAGGAGTCCGGTGTAAGCGGGGCCAAACCGTTCTCACGGCGCATATTGATGGTTTCTCTTGCGAGTTTGTGCGGGTGCCTCGGCGAGGAAAACACGTGAGTATCCGTTTTAATGATTTTTGCTGGTTGTTTTTGTTCTTTGGAGGATGTTGTTCCTGTATTTTTGGATTTTGTGTTGTACCATTTTTGATTTTTCCTTTGTTTACGAGGCATGATTGTGGATTCTTTATGCTACAAAACTGCAAGACCTATTATTGCGGGAGGATGGTGTAATTGAAATGGTCGATTACAGCCATGAAGACATTTTGGACATTAGGAAGACTTTCTTGTATACTGCGCAACTAGCGATTTGTTTGATGTTGACTTCGGGGTTTGTTTGGCATGAACCTGTGCGTGTGCATGGACTTTTGTAATTTTTTGCAGCTTGTACTTCTCTATTAATCTTGTCATGAAATATGTATTTGAACTTCGCTTTGTGCGGTCTTCTTTTTTTTTCGGTGAGTGGCTGGATCTTGGTGAGCATGACTACTGAGTTCTTTGGTAGCAGTTCTTGGAGCTCGGCGTAGCTATTGATCTTAGCGAGGCGTTCTCGAAAAGACAAGATCTGGTGTTATGAAGGCGGTTGGGAGCTACGAGAGGTTTCGGCTGCTTGTGCGAGATAGCCCTACTACACCCAAGAATCCCATTGTGGAATTGATAGACAGCGATGATGATGTGTTTGACAAGATTCTTTGGCGTTGGAAGAGTCACGAGGCGCTGCTGTAAAGGTTTATCTCCCTTCTTTGGAATAGTGGCTCGTAGAAGCTGGTGGTGCTAGGAAAGATCCGCTTTGGATTACGGCAATGTTGTAAGCCTGAGCGTCTTGAGCTCCTATAAAGTTTTGCTCCCACATGCATGCACTTCACCCTTATAAATTCCCTCACTGGACAAGGCTCATGAGGTTGTATAATCTGTTGCTTAGTGATGAATGGCGTGAGAAGTATGCGAGTGAGTATCTCTCATTATTTTCCTCTTCCTTTTCTTGTGTTGTTTGTAGCTGCTAGATAAATATGGCTGAACTGTTCCTTTTATACAACTCGAACTGCTATGAATGCCTTATCTTGCTTCTCCTTCTTTTTGTTCTTGTGTGTCTGCGAGGAATACATTCTCAATGATACCTCGGCTGATGGAAGCGTAACTAACTTCCTTTGGGAATCGCATCTGGGAAGTTTTTCACCTGGGCAAATGATGGAGGGTGATGTAATGGACTTCCTCATTGATGATTGGAAGCAAGAACACGATAGAAATGCTAATTTCGCATCTGGGAAAAGGATATTGCTGAGTCCATATTTCATCACGGTAATCAATCAGATCGGTTTCTTTATGTTGAACAAGACTGTCTATTGTTTTATGATTTTTAATAATACTTTGCTTGTTGATTCTTTTCGCTGTCTATTTTCTATTTTGGCTTTTTGCAGGTTGTGCTTATTTGTTCGTTTACGAGGATGAAAATAAAGTGTTTAATGTGGAGAGTGCAGCGAGAGATTTCAAAGCTATGTTAAAGCTAATGAAGACTTGCTCGATGCCGACCTTGTGAGATCTACTAGCTGATTTTTGGTTTTATTTGTTTGTTGTGATGCTGGTTTTACTTTGAATATTTAACATCTCTTTTTTGGTCATTTGTTTTTAGATCATGATGCCTCTATTCAAGCCTATGGTTTTATCAAAGGATAGGAAAGTGAACCACTATTCCTTATATGTCATGAATCGGTGCGAAGTAGCGTTGACATCCTTGACTCTTTACCTTATCGAAGAACCACCGTCCTTGAAGAACACCTATCACAAAGACTGCGAGAAGATTGTGAGTGACATTTATTATCTGTCTTTGGATTAATATTTACGCATCTTTGTTTCTGCTTTTACGAGACCTAAAAGCTGTGTGGGTTGTTTTGTTTTTACAGATTTCTAGATTGGTCAAAGTAATGAAGGCTGTGTATGGTGATGCTCGATTACAATGCAAGCAAGCAGCCCAATTGGGAGCTGTTTGCAAAGAAACCAACGTTTGTCAAGGTTCCACTTCAAGGGAAAAATGAATGTGGCCATTATCTTTGTGAAGTATCGGGATGCTATGATGGTGAAAAGATCGTTGAGAACATTGAAATAATGGCGTGGGTTTCTTGTTGAGCTTTTCAATTTCTGTTTTGGCTTATTGTGCATCCTTTTTTATGTGTCATGATTTTTGATAATTTGTTTTATTGTTTTGCAGCCACGCATTGTTGATTGGAGCAATGAGGATCTGTATAGAGTTGTGTTCAACGGAATAACCATCTTATGGTGTGGAGCTTCCCAAGGAGGTTCGGGCTTTGGCTCTGATGCATAGGATAAATGGTCATCATTTGCATAGTGAATTGGATAGTTGTGTGATATATCTCTTGAAAACATTGTAGGCTCTATTTTGAAGTGTTTGATGTCTTGTCGAGTACTATGTAATAACTAGTATATTTTGTGTTGTGTTTTAAGTGTGGCACAATGTTTCATCAGAATTCGTTTTGGTTAAGTTTTTTTTGTCTTGAAGACTTATATAGTAGTTGAACTGAAAACAATTTTTTTCAAGTGTATTTTCGAGTTGTTGCTCGAGAAAGTGAGATTTATTTTATTTTATGTGATTCCATCCTAACTTGGACCTTTATAGTTTACGTACTCTCGTTTTCTTGTACTTATGATATAGTTACATTAGTCTTGATTTGTAGTCTCATTCAGCGTAAGGCTTTCAAAATTTTAGTGCCAAATTTCTTTTGAACTTCTTGAACTTTAGTAGTTGAACTTCATAGTAAAAGTTAAATTCTGGTTTAAATTAGCTACGTTTAAGAGATAGTCCTATTAAGTTCAAAACTATTTCTTTCTCAATGCATTAATTGGTATCATCATAGCACTTACCGAATAAACTTAGTTGTCTTGAGATTCCAATTGTGCTAGTACTTTTGATTAATTATTTATTGTTTGTGTTGTTTGATGCTAGTATGTCTTACATTGTGTTTCTTGTGATTTTTCTCTTTTGTCGAACTTATATCTTTTGATTTAGTTTTGGCCTTCTTTTTTCTAGGCTGTGGTTCTTCTCGAGGCAATGTTTGGTATAATCCTAGCACTTGCTTTGTATAGACTAAGTTGTCTTGAGATTTCAGTTGTATTGCCCTTTGTTAATTCTTAGTATGTCCTTTGTTTTAAGGAATCTGAACTGAAGCTTCCGTTCCTTTTATATATTTGTAGAATGAGCGTCCGTGTGTTCAAGCTGTGCGAACTTTTCAGTCCTAGGATGCTAGTGACTAGGAAATACGTCTTGGTGTTTCTTTGCTTTTACGATCACGATGCTTAGTGAATTTCTAACTACTTTTTACCATGATGCTTTTTAGTCTTGAATGTTGTCCTCGGCTGAAACTTAGTCTTTTTAGTGTTAAATGCGAAACTAAAACTGATTTTTTTAGCGTGATAGTACTTCCGTTCATGTCTAAGCTGTACTGAGCGTCGAAGGCTACTATTTGCTTTTGGCCTTTATTTAGTCTGCCACTTTTTTTTTGAAAATATTCATGTGTTATTTTTTCTCCATGACTAGTCTTTGCTGCGTGGCAGCCATCAAGTTCAACTTCAACCTACTTCAACTTCAAATGATGGATGAACAAAATAGGAAGCTAGCAAATTTGTTGGACGACATAAGCAAGCGATGTACTTGATAGACATAGGCAAACTTGTTCAAACCACGACACACATAGCATAAGGTAGCTGGTTCAACATAACGAAAGCAAATTACAAATCTGAAACAACAATACTAAGGACACACGAGCATAAGGTATCTGGTTCAACATAACAAATGCAGACTTTCATGCATCTTCATCCATGAAGTTGCGGTGGTAGTATGGGTCAGCCTCTGCTCTTTTGAAATATCCCAACCTGTCACGATGTTGTCGATTGTCTTCCATGACTTGTATGCGTTGCGTCGCATCTATTCCTGCGTGCGTGATGAGGTTGTCTGGCAGCGGGCTGTTCCCCACAGTTTGTGGTCTTCCTGTTCATCTTCTTCTTCATGCCTTCGTAGAATGGGTGGATGGCGCCCTTTGCAACATCGGCCAAGGAGTCGTAGTATTTGTTGGTCTTTGGATCTTTCCACTTGCGCTGCATGTCGATGAAGTTGTTGGGGTTGATTTCCAAACCAGACTTCTCCGACATCCGCTTGTCACCTCAATCTGAAACCAACAAATGTGTACAATTTCTCCTCCTGCGGGAAGTCTTTGGGCGCTTGGGCCTGCAAGGGGAGACACACATTTATAGATTAGTCTTCTTTTTGAGGATTTAATTCTTCTGCTTTTTTTGTTCTACAAGTGATAATCCATGAGGTAGATGCTTATATATTATGAGTCATGCATGAATGTAATTGAAACTAGTACACAAAGTCCTGAAATTAAATTCAACTACACGTGTTATTTTTCTTTTTGCTATCTTCTTTGCTTTACCAAATGCTTCACCAAATTAGAGAATCATTTTACGAGTCAATGATATATCTTGCTTGATTCAAGTTTAGTTTTCTTTTTGTTGAATAAAAGACCTATACGATTGCTTGATACATCTTTGTGCATTAATTCTATATCAAGTTCAAAAATTAGTTTGAGAAACATGTGCATCAAGATATGGACCTATACCACTTCACCAAAGATCTTTTAATACATCAATTCTATAAACTATACTAGTGCATCAAGATCAGAATCTATGCTAGTTCATCAAGTTCAGAAATTAATTTGGTGCATAAAGTTCAGAATGCTATAAACTTTTTTTCAGATGCTAATCTGGTGAAACAATCCACTTCACAGTTTCAGAAATGCATGTAACTTGATAAACATGTAATCGTGCATCCACTTCATAGACTATAGTAGTTCATCTAGTTGGGAAACAATTTTTAATTAAGTTTTTAGTGACTAGTCTTTGGTACAACAGATGAATGAACAGTAGTATGAGTTACAATGGATGAATGTACTTCAAAAACTAGTAAAGAAAGTTCTGAAATTAAATTAAGTACATCATGTTATTCTTCTTCTTGGATTATACATAGTTTGATCAATGTTGTATGTTCTTCATTGGTACTAGTTTAGTCTACTTTTGTTGAAATAGGATAACACAGAACCAGTGCTTCACCAAGTCCTTAGTTTATTTTCTTACGAAAATAACATTACATCAAATTCAGAAAATACTTCACTACATCAAGTTCAGAAACATCTTTTTTAATACATCAAGTACATAGACTACTCTATTGTATCAACTTCATAAACTACACCAGTCGATCAACTTCAAAATTTAATCTTCATAAGATTTTCCAAATAGTAATCGATGCATCAGGTTCAAAAATACATTTATAGTATATCTACTTTAGAAAATGCAGTAGTGCATCCACTTTTCACAAACCACACTAGTACATCTAGTTGGGAAACAAGTGTGATTAAATTTTCAGGATCTGATACTAATAAAGCAGATAAACCATATGCAGGGCAAATGGTAGGATTGCTCACCATTTTGTGGCGCTGCGATGTGGTACACCAAGCAGAGTTCCTCGGCGCACAAGCTGCAGGACTGCCGCCATCTGTGGAGGTTTTTAAATCGTCGGTGTACTCCACATCAACTCCGATGAAGCTCGGATACAAGCCGCCGCCCTTCCTCTGAGCCTGCTCATCATCTCGTCGGCCTTATGCGGTTTGTTGGTGCGAGCGATCTCCAGCGTCTCCTTGCCGTGGAGCTCAACCCCTTTGGCGTTACGGTGTAGTCGCGCTTCTCGCGGGGCGTTAATGTCGGCGAGGTTGCTCCTCTTGTCCGGCGTCTCGCATGATGGCGCTTGGCGGACGGTTCCTCCGCCATGGCCTTCCTCCGCGATTGTGGGCTTTGTAGAGAGGCGTTGGAGGTTTGTGTGCGATGGAAATGGGCGGCAATGGTGGTTTGTGGGAGCGAGGGAGATGGAAGACAATGGGGTATTTTTGCGGTCGCCGGCGGTGGTGTGTGGGAGGCGGTTAAATCGAGGCGTGTGTGTAGTGGTCGTGAAGTCGCCGTTTGCAGTGCGTCGTGGCAACCGCCCAGTGGGTGGCGCGGGTGGTGGCGTGGAAGAACTAACCGTCCAAGACAAATGTTTTTTTTTGGTGCACTATTTAGTCTTGTCAAGCTGTACTTACGATCTGCTAAATCCCACTTGCGTCTGCGGTGGTGATGATGGCATTTCTTTGTGGCACCGATTCGTATAGTCAAGCTGTACTTATGGATCTATGATGTTTTTCGTGTGGATATTTAAGTATTGTTTTTCTATTGAAGCCTTTATACACTTGTGTATGTCAAAACATTTTTTCAATGCCCTGGGAGTTGTTGCTCATAAATTGTACTTATTTTATTTTCATCTGTACCAACCTAAGTTAGGCCTTTATAGTTTTGTATTCTCATTTTTAGTGTACTTATGTTTTAGTCTTGTGTGAACTGAATTGTAATTTCAAACAGCGCATGGGTTTGAAATTTGATGTCGAGTGGTCTTGAGTGCTTTGTTGATCCTCTTGTTTTAATCTTGATGTTGTATGTATGTTTGAACTGATTTTTTATAACTTAGGTTGGGGTGGGGTTTGAGATTATTTTACGACCAGATCGTTCGTTGTGGTGTGGACAGATTATATATAAATAATAGATTTAGCAGAATTGACAAATAAATTCTATTTGAACTTTTGAATTTTAGTAGTTGAACTTGTCGATTTTATATAAATAGGAATTTTAGCATAATTGACAAACATTATATGTTTGAACTTTTAGATTTTAGTAGTTGAACTTGGGTTTTCTATAAATAAAATTTTAGCATAATTGACAAACATTATATGTTTGAACTTTTTGAGCTTTAGTAGTTGAACTTGTCGGTTTTATATAAATAAAATTTTAGCATAATTGACAAACATTATATGTTTTGAACTTTTTAGTTTTAGTAGTTGAACTTGAAAGTAATATTTAATTCTGTTTTTAAATTATGTACATTTAACGGAAAGGCTATTAAGTTTTGTTCTTTTAAGAGGTTCATTGTTTTTGTATCATATTTTTTCCTTTTTTCTTGTAGAGGTTAATTGACAAACATTTTTCTTGTGGTTTATATTTCTTTGTCCGCCCTCTGGTTTGTATACAGGCTTATTTGGTGGGGTGTTTTGTTGTGATGTAGGCTATTGGGCGTTTTCCGGCCGAGATAGCTCGTCCATAGCCTTTGTCTTGATGCGTCGTCTTGCGTCTTGCTCTGGTTTAGTCCCACCTCGCTAGTCGAGGGCTCGGACCTGTTTATAAGCGCAGCCGGCGCTCACCGGTCGAACTCCTCTGAACACTTACTGGCGCTTATACACGGCGCTCGCTCTCTCTTGACTTGTGGGCCTGGTGGCGGGTCCTGCGTTGTCTTGGATTACTAGGGATTAGCCCGGGCTCGAGTTCAAGTATCTAGCATTGTCGGGGCCTGCGCGCTGACCTTGGTGATCAATTTTTTGTTTGTTTGAATCTAGTACTTGACTCCTCCGATAACTTGGTGATACTTTTTGTTCTAGTTCTTGTCGGTTTGTGTGAGTGTAATCTTTTTCATTTGAGTTTTTGCCTTCTTTTTGTGTTTGTTTTGTGATTATTCTCAAGTGTCTTCGGTGTCATTTTGAACTATGATACTTGCGTGTAGGCTGAGTTGTCTTGATAGTGCATTCATAGTAGCGCTTACGGATGATGCTTCTTTGTACTTTTTATTGTAGTAAGTATGTAATGTCCGATCAAGTGTCTTGAGTTGTCTTGACATGGAACAACGTTGTGTGATTAGTTGCATCACAATGCGAGCGAAACGAAACCGTGGCAGAAGGCTGACGCGTCTTGGCAGCGTCGCGCGCTCAGGCAATCGTCCTTGACACCCCATTATCTTATCTTGGGGTGTGGGTGCGTGGGGAAGCAGAATAACCGCGTTTTCTATCTTTATTGGTGTGGGTGCGTGGAAACATGACTTGCTGCCGAACCATCTTAGAGGCATAGTTGTCTTGACACATCTTCCTTATATGGACTTTGCCCCATATCTATCTTTGGGGTGTGGGTGGTGGGGTGGGGGAAACAGAATAACCGCACTGCTTTGTCAGCAAGCGCCTTTGCAGCGTTAGCGCGAGCCCGAGCAGGGAGGGAGGGAGGCCGGGACCCGTCCCTATCCGGCCGAAACCAGGCAGGCTCACCATGACGGCGGCCAGCGGCGTGCTGCGGCGTCGCATCGCAATTTGATCGTAAACTGCCCATTATCTTATCTTAGGGGTGTGGGTGCGGTGAAACAAAATAACGCGTTTTCTATCTTTAGGGGTGTGGTGCGTGAAACATGACTTGCCCCTTGCCGAACCGTCTCGAGGCATAGTTGTCTTGACATCTTCCTTGTATGGACTTTGCCCATTATCTATCTTTTTAGGGGTGTGGAGTGCGTGGGGTGGGCAGAATAACCCTTTGCGCTTGTCAAGCAAGCGCCTTTGCGCGTTAAGCGGCGGCCAGAGGAGGACCCCCTATCCATCGAGGCCGAGCCGAAGAACATGGCAGGCGGCGTGCAGCGGCGTGCGCATCCGCTCTTTTATGACTTGCCCCATTATCTTATCTTAGGGGTGTGGATGCGTGGGGAAACAGAATAACCGCGTTTTCTATCTTTAGGGGTGTGGAGTGCGTGGAAACATGACTTGCCCCGCGCCTGAACCGTCTGAGGGCATAGTTGTCTTGACACATCTTCCTTGTATGGACTTTGCCCATTATCTTTTAGGGGTGTGGTGTGCGTGGTGTGGGAAACAGAATAACTTTCTTTGTCAAGCAGCGCTTTTCAGCGTTAGCGCGAGGCGAGCAGGGAGGGACCCCCTCCCCCATCCAGCGAGCCGAACCGAAACGGCCGTGCTGATGCGGCCAGCGGCGTGCGCTGGCGTCGCATCTTGACAGTCATGTATGACTTGCATTATCTTATCTTTTTTTTTAAGGAAAAAACATGGCCGTTATGAATTGTTTGATAATTTTTTTGTACTATTGTGAGTTATTATTTGTACTTTAGCCGTTTGTTTCACCATCTATATTAATTTTTTATTTGTATTTGATTTTTGGTATTATCTTTTTATGGCGGCTAGATAGTGGGCTCCGCCACGGTTGTGGCTTTAGCGTCCGTTTTCTCCAGTCATCTTTAACCCTCCTCACCTTTTAACCTCCGATCTTCCCGTTCCGCTCCTCTCCGTCCCCAAATCGATTCCGTCTTCGTTCCCTCTTCTTCTCTTCTCGGAGGGAGTTGTTACTCTGTTTCACCTTGGGCGTCGGTGGAGAGCTCAACGAGGTGGAGGTCGGGTGTTCTGTTTTGTTCTTTTTGCTCTGCCATTGACTTTGCTTGCGTCCTCTTATGTTCAGATTTTCTCTATTTCTAATCTCTTGCTCTCTTTGCTGTCCCGAGCTGCACTATGGGGTTCCTTTGCCATTGAGCAGCGGCGGTAATCTTTGAATTGCGTGGCGGATTTTGTGTTTTGGTAAGAGTTTTGCTTTTGTATGGCGTGCCGTTTACGAAATAGTTCAAATCCTAATTTTTGTTCATGTGTCTTGAGATCTGGTTCGGCAGATTTTAGGGCTGTAGATCTCAATGGGTACATCATCGGTCGGACAAATTGAATCAGGTGATTTTCCACGTATTTTGGATGATGTTTTAATAGATCTGGTTTTTATGTTGTCGAGTTGTTGTCGTATCGACTTTATAAGTTGTATGTATTTTGATATGTGTTAATTTTGTCTGGATTGTATGGCGTGTATGGTTTTGGAGTTGATGCAACTGCAGACAGGGATGTAGTACTTATCACCATGTGTATTTTGAACTGCTGTCTGGCATTTGAATAGGTTGTAGTAGTCAATGAAGAACTAGTATGGTGTTGAAAGAGTTGTGTTTTCGAAGTTTGTTACGCAAGTGGTGGGTTCATATTTGTTTTATTGGTGAACTTGTAGTGTTCACATAGTTGAACTGATTGATTGTTCTTGTACTTTTTGCTAATTATGATGTTGTTGCGGATGTTGGATGCGGTGCCTCTGATTACGACAAATCGAGCGCTTTCAAGATCTTGTGAATGTTATTTTGAGACACAAATCCTCTAGAAGAACTTGCGAATGTTCTTGGTGTTTCCCTTATATTGCTCTATTTTTATCAGCCTTTAATACATATATATGCTTAGTTACATCAGTTGTTCCGTTTTGTTTTGTATGCGATGCTATGCGCTTTATTTATCTTTATTATACGCAATGTTAATTGTGTTTTAATTTTTTATGTGCGTGGTTATGTTTATTGGTTTATGCAGTTAATGACAGCCATGGTGTTCGAGAGGACATTCTGATGTTGTTAAAGATATTAATGATGGAATGTATTCATAACGTTGATGATGGTGATGGCAGCTTGCGGTTATGCATTACTCGATCTCAAAGTGTTGATAGCCTTGAGCACATTACCCAAAGGCGAGGATGTTCCTATGCGATTCTGACTCGAGGGCGAAAGGATAAGAAAGAAAGTATGAATTCTAGAAGAAAGAAATTGGAGCAGCGTCAAAGGCTGCTGTGTGCGAAAGTGATGTTGATGTTGCTCAAGCTCCTAAATGTGTAGCGATGAAGGTGGTGACGGGTTTTCAACTGTTCATGTCGGATCTCATGGAAGTGACATGCTGTGAAGAAACTTGATGCAAACTTCGTTTGGCCAAGTGTTTGATCGTGATGGAGTTAAGGAGAAAGCTGTTTTGAAGAGGAAGATGTCGGATCGAAATCTGATGGCACAGGCGTAGTCACGTGTGAAAGCTATTTCCCAACCTGGTAATAGCAAAGCTCACGGATAGTGTTCTTTGTGAAAATTGGTCCAAGCAAACTTGGTGGCTCCTCTGTTCCAGTCCGAGGTTTGACAAATAAAGCCTTCTTCGTCTCCTCTTCAAAGCGGTCTTTGTTGAAAGAAAATAAGAAGCGTAAAGTTCATCAAAAAAGTGAACAAAGGTGTGAAGAAGCGTGCTCGTGTTGAAGCTGAAGATCTTGCATCGAAGAAGATGATATTGAAGTTGATTCAGAAGATGAATTTGCGATGGTATGTGTTTTGTCTGCATGTGTCTTGCTAGTTGTACTTGCAATGATTTAATTGTGTTTGGGCTGGTATCTGGCGGTGAGGCTGGTCATTGTTTTGCATCTATTTTGATTGTGGTGATGTTGTTTTAATAGTTGAACTTGTGCAAACTTTTCTTTGTTTACTTGCCTTCATATGCTTGTTTTGTTTCTATATTCATTGTTTGCGATGGTATGTGTTTTGTTGTGCATGTGACTTACTAATTGTAATTGTAATGATTTAATTTGTGTTTGGGGTGGTATCTTTGGCGAGTGAGGCTTGTCATTGTATTCATTAATTGAGGTGAAATGCGATGTTGTTTTAATAGTTGAACTTGTGCAATCTTTTTTCTTACATTCGTATGCTTGTTTTGTTTTCTATATTCATTGTTTGCGTGGTTTGTGTTTGTCTTGCATGTGATTTACTAGTTGTACTTTCAATGATTTAATTGTGTTTTGGTGGTATTGCGGCCGAGTTAGGCTGATCATTGTTTGCATCAATTGAGGTTAGTCTTGATGTTGTTTTAATAGTTGAACTTGTGCAATCTTTTCTTTTTCTTTTTACTTGCATTCATATGCTTTTGTTGTTTTCTATATTCATTTTTTAAGGTGTGGCTTTTTGTTTTCATTTAACTTTTTAGCGTTATGAGTCGGTCAAGCGGTGGGAAGCAATGCGGAAAAGTTGCCTTGGATGAAGGTGACCAGCGGAAATTGAACTTAATGCGATGTTCGTTGAGAGGTTGAAGATTGTGCTAAATTGCTCGAGAAATCGGCATGTGGCTAGGGTTCATGCATCTGGTTTTGGTTCTATCTTGGTGGAGGGTGAAGTCTAACATTTCCGCCCTCGATGGGAGTTTTGTACCGAGGATAGATTGTGATACAATGACTCTTGACATGGGTGAGGCTAATAAGCTTAGCATCACTAGCGATGGTATACAACAATTATTTGGTTTCCCTCGTGGTGGTGGATTCTGCGCAAGGCCGTCGGAAGGCCGGATATGATGGCCTCTGATGAAGTTAAGATCGAGACTTGACATTAGCGAGGGACAAAGATATCAAGACAAAGATTTGAGGAATAAGCTCAAGGTGCTCATCAAGGATCCTAGCAAAGATGACCTTGCTCTGAAAGTGTTCTTCATTATTGTGTTTATGAAGGTTGTGTTGCTGGATCGCCCGCGTGTTCGGAGGCAGCAATGTTTGAGGTCTCGTCTTTGAGGACATGGCAAATATGGATTATTGCGGTGATGGTTGATGAGCTTAGAAGGGCTGTTGCCAAGTACCAAAGTGGTCATACCATGGGAAAGCAATCACAGGCTGTATGGGCATGCTAATGTACCTTATTGCCTTATCCGTGCAAAAGCTACGAGACTGACATGCGAGTCCCCATATGTTACATGGATCACCTTAAGCTTTACGATCTGGTTGATGCAGATTTGATAAAAAAAGGCAATGCAGATCAAAGACTTGGGTGTTTGGGAAGCTTCCGTGAGTTTTGTTTGTTTTGTGTCTTGCAGACCTTTTTTAATTTTTAGGTATAGCTATTTTTGCTGTAGTGGACATGTGTCTTTGTAGAGTTATGTTTATATTTTGTATGGTTTAGGTATGGTTTTTTAATCTTGTTGTTTCATGTGTTGTTGGTGAATAACTTTGTTCAAGCGGCCTGTTAGTAAATACTAACAAATTGGCAATGACAATTAAAGTTTTATTAGTGGTGTTGATTTTAAATCTGTTAATATCATGATTTATTTTTCCCTATGTGTTCGTTGATTGATTAACTATTTTTCCCTTTTGTTTGTAGTGGAAAACTCAAGAGGAGGTTGTTTTTTCGAGTGTATAAGCGGCGATCCACAGAGATGCCGTCGTCGAGGTTCGAAGTTTTCATCTCTTCCCGATGAGTTGAGGATGGCCGTGTGTTGTTGCTGGTTATGCTTGGCCTAGTAATGCTAGTGCTTCACGAAGGAGGTTTTGGTATTGATGTTCTTGTTTCAGCGTTGGGCCTTGTTGAGCATATCTTAAGTAATGTGTGTACGAGCTGCAAGGTCCCAACAGCGTTGGCGTTTGATGTATCAATGGTATCCTTCTGAAGGTCATCAATTTATATTGGAATTGTTACATTGAGATGGAGAGGATTTTAATCGGTGATATGTGACGGTGCCGCTAATCTAGTTGAGCTTCGGTTCGTCATTGAACAACATGAGCGTTTGAACTACATAAAAACTCTTTGCAAGCCATATGAAGAAAGTGCAAATGTTGTTATCAAGCGGTTTGAGCAGGATGATGAGGCTCTGCCACCGGCAATGAGGTTGGTGATGGTCTTGAGGCTAATGTTTTGATCACGAACGAATGATGTTGGCTTTGGCGTCGATGTTGATGTGAGTCGATTCGTTGGTGTTTGCAATTTTATGTTGTTGTCTGATGTCGGTGTTGTAGTTGAACTTCCTCATGTTCATCTATTTATTAATAATTTTCTTTCATGCAGATTGATCACGATGAAATCTTTGGCACCGGCAATGAGCTGATGATGTCTTGAGGCTAATGTTTACGATCGACGTCTGAGATGTTGGCTCATGACACCACATTGATGTGATGTCGATCCTCATTGTTTGTATGTTTTACTATGTTGTTGCTGTCGATTATTGTAGTTGAACTTCGATCTACATCTTTTATTAATTTTTCTTTTCATGCAGGAGACCAATCATAATGTTGAGGTTGTTGATGCTGATGTTTAATTTTTTAACTTGGCGAAGATAGCATATTAGATGCTGCGACAATAACCTCGACATCTAATCGTGCATCAATGCATATACATTACAAATCTTGCTAGCTTATGTATCCTTGAACTTATTGTGTAGCAATTTTTTAGTAACAGTTTTGTTACTCGTTCGAACTAGCGCAATTACATGACTTGTACTCTTAGGAATAACAACATACAACTCTCGCGGTAGCTGAACCTTATCACTATACGGGTGGCGCATATGTTTAATTTTTTTAACTTGGCGGCGCAATGCATATTAGATGCAGCGACGATAACCTCGACATCCTAATCGTGCATCAAGTGGCGGGGTGTCAATGAAGCTGATGCTAGCATTTGCAATGTACCATCGGGTTCTTCTTCATAGCAGGGCCGACAAAGCGATGGAGTGACACAAGCGTGGGAAGCGAGACATTACCTCCGGTGTCTTGTCTTCTTCTTCTACCTCTCGTGGGCGTCTTCTTGGCATGTTCTTGCGGCGGCACCATTGGCGCAGCACCTGCTTGTGGTGGGCGTCTGGCGAAGAGGTTCGTTGAGAAGCACCTTGCGGGGATAACTGCCGGAGAAGGAGACCGGCGATGGAGGGAGGCGGAGGCGGGGATGGCGGCTCCGGCGATGGATCGGCGGACGGAGAGAGGCAGGAGGTAGGGATCACGGCCCTGTGGATGGATCTGCGGCGGAGCGGGCGAGGCGGGGATCACGACCCGGACGATGGATCCGGCGACGGAGGGAGGCGAGGCGAGATAGCGACCCGACGATGGATCCGCGACGAAGAAGGAAGGAGGCGGCGGCGGATCCGTCGCCGGCCAATCCGCAGCGCCGCTGGCTCCCTCGCTCCGGCTACCGTCGTCGCTCGCTCGCCCACGCGGCTGCCTCCGGCGGTAGAAGCAGGTCGGATTGGGGTTGGGTCGATTCGTGGGCAGCGTCGCGCCTTATAGAGGCGAGGTAGCAGAATAATATTCATTACAGTATGAAATAGTATATATATATATATATATATATATATATATATATATATATATATATATATATATATATATATATATATATATATATATATATATATATATATATATATATATATATATATATAGACACACACACACACACATATATATATATATATATATATCATCGAATGTCTCACAACCACCATTAATTCACACATACACACATGTATATATATATATATACAATTAGCCAGCTATATACAATTTCTCCTAATTGGTGGCTTCGGAGCCAGTGGCATTAGCCTAATTGGTGCCTTCGGAGCACGATGACAATCGGAAGTGGTTCATGGGGGCGGTAGCGGGTAATAGTATTCTCCGTTCGTATCTATGACCTGGTCGAGCAAAAATCCCGCTATTTCCTCTTGAATTGCTTGTATGCGCTCCGTTGGTAGGAGCTTCTCCCGCACCTCTCTGAACTGTTAAGAAGGAGATCAATATGCATGTGTATTAGTTGTGTGACTAGATATCGATGATGGTGTAAAAATTGTGAATAGTGTTCTGACAAACGTACCCAGTCCTGTCTTTGAGATCTGCTCCTTTCGGACGCCATCATGCGAATATTCTCGCAAATGTAGTATGCACACAGATTAGTCCCCGGCGCCTGCTTCAGGGCCTTTACGAGAATGGAATTTGATCAGATAATAATTAATCAAGCATGATAATTAAAGAGATGGCAACTAGCTAGCTAGTACTACTTAATTACTTACCTTGGGTCGATACCATTTCAGCTTTTGTTTCCATTGGCATGGAGTAGCGTTGATGAACTTTGCCCAAGCCCTGCCGCCGCGACAAAGAAAATGAATAAAGGGGTTATTAAATAGTTGTTATCAGGAAATGACGAACTAATTAAATAGGCCGAGATATAGTTAATAATGATTGAAATTACCTGGCGACTATCCCCTTCATGATGGTGTAGTCACTTTCTTTCTTAAGTAGTGAGTCCAGTACTTCAACTGTTCCTTCATCAACTTTAATGATTAACAAGATCCAGTGAAAACTACATGCACACACGTTTGCATGTCTTAATTAAGCTGGCATATGTAAGAAAAAACATGTAGCTAGCTAGTAAGCAAAAACAGAATTTGTAGTACAAGACAGTGTGACTCACCTGAAGTTGTAAGGAAGTAGTATATCTTCATTGGTATTGAGGTGCTTGAAGAAATCTAGCACGCTTTCCTCTACACTTGCTTGATAATATGTATCTAATTCCAATGTGTATTGATTAATGGTATTTGGGTCAATGAACCCAATGCCATAGCGATATACCTTTTTCATTTCATACATCTTCATCACTGCATAATACCACGAGAAAAGAATATAGTGAGGATAATTACAGGTAATGATTGATCAAAATGATCACTACAGCTAGCTTGAGACTTAAATTACAGAAAGAAATCACTTATAGACAATATGGCGGCGATAGATTTGTCGAGTGCGTCTTGATTGTATAACTGAAATAGTTCTGAATACTCAATGGACACAGCTTTCTCATGGAAGTAATGATCCTTCTTGACATTCACCATGAGGGACTCTCAATTGGAAATCTTGGTAATGTTCATGTACCATTGATGCAATTCATACATTCTCGTTGGGAGCTTCTTGACCTCGTCTGGCTCAACCAAAGGTTGGCCCGGACATATTCCGTTTATTTCCTCCTCTCTAAGCGGAGACATGGGCTCGATCTCCGGAGTTGTCCAATAGTGATCTTGAGGATTTCAGCCTCGTTATATGCTCCTCGGTTATTACCACATCGCCCGGTTAGGGAGCGTTAACGGTTGCCCACAATAATATTGGTAGCGTAATCTTATGTGTTGTTGGCACAACAAGCGGGGATTGATTGCGCCTGTTCTCCCAGCTTGGGAACGGTTTTACCGCATTTTGTGCCAGCTGATTTGCTCGAGCTTGAGCTTGCCTCTTTCCGTAGACGTGCTTGATTTAACTTCCTGATGTGGCGCTCATAGTCTGTGTCAACAGGCTTGGGAGCTGGTTCTCTAGCCATACGAATGAAGTGGTCAATCTTTTCCTTAGGCACTTTCTCCGTTGGCGGTGGTGGCGGTTTCGGTGCAAAATGGGCTTCCACCTGGGCCTTCACTATGGCTGTGTTTTCCTCCTCGGACTTGTCATAAGGCCTCTGCGAAAGAGGCGCGAGGCTTGGACCATATTGAAATCGCTTGCCTCCGCCTGTACCTCCCGTACTACCTCGACTTATACCGCTTCGCACCATAGCTCTGGCGGCTCTCTTCGTGATTCTGAGGCGTCGGAGGCGGCTGGCGTGGCTGAGTTGGAGGAGGAGGTGGCTGGCTGTGCGGACTTGGAGGAGGTGGCCTGAAGTTGTGCGGACTTGGAGGAGGTGGTGCGACCTTGTGTCGGACTTGGAGGAGGTGGCATGACACTTTGCGGACTTGGAGGAGGAGGAGTGCAGCGTTGGTGGACTTGGAGGTGGGAGTCTGCTGACTCGGTGGCGGACTTCGACGAGGTCGGTGGACAGCGGTGTCGGTGGCCTTCAAAGATGATGCAATCCTTTATCCATAGGATGATCGATGTTTGGCCTCTCGGTGTGTGCTCCTCGTCACCTCCGGAATGTCAAGCTCTAGCCCGAATATTGGTCCACCACCTCATCAACCAAGACACGAGCATATGCTGGAATCGGGTTGCAATGGAAGGTTGCCTCGGGGATTTTAAAAAACAGCGGCGTCCGCCACCTTCATGGATATGTTCTTCATTTTGAAGTGTAGCTCGCAGATTAGTGTTCTCCATGATGTCATCCACGGGTATCTATCCAGCATTAAATGCGCCGGGGTGGAACCCGCTGCTTCTCGGCATTGATGGGGCGGTGCTATCAATGCTGGATCATCCGCTAGCTGCTGCCGCTCTTGAGACCCCTTTGCTGGCTAAGTGGTCGATCTGCTCCCTCGCCCACAGAATTTGGTGCCAAGTCGCGTCGCTGATTCTAGCCCTTGAAGGCGTTCATAATCCAGCTTCCTCTACTCCTCCTCCATCTTCCTCTTCTTCTCCTCCATAATCTTCCTTCTCGCACGGCTTACGTAGTCGGTGTTCCAGTCCAAAACCACGATACCACGGAATAACGCCCTTGCCTCGTGTTCTTCCGGGTGTTGAGGATTTCGAAACGCGTAAGCTCGTCATTCTCTCTGTTGGGCTGGAACACCCCCGATCGAGCCTCTTCTATTGCAACAAGTAGCTTATCTTTGGCTCCGTTCAGACATGCCTTCTTTGAAACTTTGCTGTCTTGGGTCCAACTCCCCCATGCGCATAGAACCAAGTCCTGCACAGGGAGAAACTCAATGTTTCGGGTGACACCTGCATCCTCCATCTCTTTCTCGGACTTATCCCACTTAGGCATTGCCACAGCGTAGCCACGGCTAGCTTATGGAACTTATCCTTTTTGCGGCATTGGCCTTGTTTATTCTCGACCGTTCCTTAGATAATTCCGATTCTTTGAATTTCACGAAATCGTCCCAATGAGCACTTTGCTTCTCTAGTGTTCTCTCGAATACTGGAGTCTTCCTCCTCCTTGACGTACTTGTCCCATACCGTTTCTTGTGGTTGTTGAATGCAACCGCCATCTTCCTAAGAGCAGTGTCCTTGACTTTCTCCACATTTGCATCTGTGAAATGATCTGGTAGGGTGAAATGTTCCATGAGAGTTTCCCAAAGCAGAACTTTTTGTCTGTCGTCGACAAAAGTAAGATTTGGACGTGGCTTTGCTGGCTCTCTCCATTCTTGAAGGGGGATCGGGAGTTGGTCCTTCACAAGAACTCCGCACTGACGAATGAACTTGTCCACAATCTTCTTAGGCGCTAATGGTTTGCCATTAGGTTTGGTGGCCTCGATATTGTACTTTACGCCCTCCTTCAACTTTTTGTTCGGGCCTCGTGTCCTGCTGCCTAAAGATTTGCTCGATCCGGCTGGCTGAAAGAAGAAAGATCGATTTGTTAATATATCTTCAAGTCATTTAAAACATGTGATGATCACCAGATGCCTGCTTATATAACTATACCTCGCCGGTCTTTGTTGTTTCAAGATCAGCATTTTCTTCGTCATCATCATAATCATAGTTCATGACTTCATCAATTCGGTCGTCGCGATCGAATATCATATCACCCTCCTTGGTGTTGTTTAGATATTCGGAGCCGTCATAATCTTCTTCATTCTGATCATCATCTCGCCCGCGAGGATGGCGTATGATATCGAACAGGGCCTCTTCTCCTCTTTGTCGGTATTGTCCGCCATAGCTTCTATTTAACTAATCCAAAAGAAATATAAAACAATTTAGTATTCAAATTACAATGCATGGATGCAATCAATTAATAAGTAAAAACTGAATCAATCATAGTACATAATAAGCATCATCGAATATAATCTCGAATACATCGTCTCGAATAATAGATATAATCTCGAATACATCGTCTCGAATAATATATATAATCTCGAATAAATCATCTCGAATATTATATATTGAATACATCACTAGCTAGCTAGCTAGCTAATAAAGATCGAATACTAAAGAGTAATCTAGGCCACTCGCAGTTCCTGAGGTGCGGGCGGTGGACAACCAAAGTAAAAGAACCATCACTGGATCATAGCTCGGGTGATCTCCCCAAAGAACCTGCCAGGTATTGGAGAACCTGATGTCCATAGCAGCCATGTGGCGATGGACGTGCTCGTCCTCCACCCTGACACGGTGACGTACCACCTTCGGCGGGCCCGGCTCCCTCCACACCGAAAGTGGCCCACGCGAACGCCACCAAAGGAGATCAGGGTCGACAGCGGGACCGGGGCGGGTTCCTCACCAAGCGTCGTGCCCTGAAGGTAGCACCTCCAGTGCCAGCCAGGAGCCCAGTCCCAGACATGGGTCCTCTGAAGCAGGGCGTCATCAGCGAGCGATGTCGGACGGCGAGGATCTTGGGGCGGGCATCGTCGACAACAAATACTATATGCATAAAAGTAACATTTTAAATGATTGGATTGTGATTTCTAACATTTCTATAACTAAAATTGTATAACTAATTTTTCTAAAACTAACATTTCTATAACTAAAATTGTATAACTAATTTTTCTTTAACATTTCTATAACATTAATACAGAAAAAACTAACATTTCTATAACATTAATATAGAAAAAACTAACATTTCTATATAACTAACATTTCTAACATTTCTAACACATTTCTATATATAACTAACATTTCTATAACATTAATACAGAAAAAACAGAAAAATAAAAACTAAAACTAAAAATAGAAAAACTAAAAACAGAAAAACTAAAACTAAAAACATGTGTGTGTGTGTGTGTGTGTGCTGTGTTTGTGTGTGTGTGTGTGTGTGTGTGTATGCATGTGTGTGCAGGCGGCAGCGTGGCGGTGTGGCGGAATTCGATTGGAGGGAGGAGAGGGGGACGAGGGGCTCACTGTGAGGCGAGAGGTCGAGGCGGCAGCAGCAGCAAATCCGAACTTGGCGGCAGCGGCGGACAGTCTTGAGGGGATCGGGGGCCGGGAGCGGTCTTGTGAGACGAGGCGGGCAGCCTTGAGCGACATAATGAGGCGGCGTGACGAGGACGAGAGGCGATCTGAGTCGGTGGGGATGGTAGCTGACAGAGGCGGCGGCAATGGCAGGACTATGATTATTAGTTGTTTTCTGCATTATTAATTTTGTTTTATTTATTTTTAGTTTTTTTGGTGTATTTAGAGTTTCTTTGTGAATATTTTTGCTTTACGTACAAAATATACTAACTACATTTTACATTAGTGCGGTAGTTTTCAAATTTGAATAGTTTAAATTTTGAATTATTTGAAATTTGTGTGAATCACTAGTTTGTGAATAACTTAACTTTAAAAATACATTTTCAGTGATTCTTTTTATTATGTTTAATATTAGTGTGTTTTATCATTATATTCAATTTGGTAATGCTTAGGTTATTTAAAAATGAAATGCCTTTGTAATGAGATGAGTTTTAAATCCGAAACCACGATAGTTCGAAGGAGATTGTCCATTTGTACGAAGTGCATCCAGTTTTTGTCTTAACCCTCTCTATTTTTTTGCCAATGCTATGTGGGTGAAATTATGATACCATGCCAACTTTCAACCTTTTCGGAGTTCATTTGAAGTGTTTTTCAATTTAGCTGAAAAAATCAGTAAATGCATGAAATAATTTGTTTGCACATAAAATTTCTTCGCGTTTCAAATGCCAAAACACATAACTAGCTACCCTAACTATTACAGAGATTCCCTCCTGGGTGTGAAACACGGAAGAAAGTGATGATAGTGAAGCCGATCACATCGAGATATTTGGGTGTGAAACTTTTCTTCAGCGTGTGTCCCTTTGCGCCGTAACCATGGAAAATCTTCATCATTGAGCGGGATGCTCGGGTCAATATTCACTGTGAATGGAGCAATTTCATCAAACTTTTCATAATCTCGACATATACATCTTGTCATCCACTCCACGATTTTTCTCTTCCCGAGAAAGAACTATGTGCGCTTTGGCTCATCGTATGATGAATTAAGCTTCCTTATCTTTTCTTTTCTCGGCTTGGTAGACATGTCCTTCACATAGAAAACCTGTGCCACATCATTGGCTAGGGCGAATGGTTAAATCTGCATACATAAGATTGTTGAGATCCACTATTGTCATTCCGTCTTTGCGGGTCTACCGTTACCCGCCTCGTGTCTTATTGACCCATTTGCCTTTGAAACAAAGGGACCTTCAAACCACCTCCATAGTTAAGTTCCCATATGTCCTCTGTGTAACCATAATATGCTTCCTTTCCGTCTTGGTTGTTGCATCAAGCGGACACCACTGTTTTGGTTGGTGCTCTTCTTATCTTGGGCGATCGTGTAAAATGTATTACCATTTATCTCGTACCCTTTGTAAGTCATTATATTGAAGATAGTAGCGGGACAACAAGTACAGGTCATCTTCAATAGGCGTCATGCATGTGCGTGTACGCAACCAACCGGCGAAACTCTGGTTTGTTCACGTGTAATCCGGTCATCGAGACCGCTCCGGGTGTTTGGGCGTAGAAAATTCTTGTGTTAGTCCATATCACGGAGCCACCAAGGCAGAATTCTGTAGAAGCTGTGTAGTGTGCTTGGTGAGAGAATGTCCGTCCATAAATATTATTTGATCCCCTCCTAGCGTGCCTTTTCCATCCGATCGCCCTTATGCGCGATTCAGGAACACCAATCGGCTTAAGGTCAGGAATAAAGTCAATACAAAACCCAATGAACTCCTCATTTTCATGGCCCTCGGAGATGCTTCCTACGGCCTATACGATTATGAACATATTTCTTTAAGACTCCCATGAACCTCTCAAAGGGAACATATTGTGTAGAAATACAGGACCCAAAGCGTTAATCTCTTCGCATAGGTGAACTGGGGCGTGCGTCATGATGTTGAAGAAGGATGGTGGGAACACCAACTCGGCCCGACAAGACATTGCACCAAATCATTCTCTAACCTTGGTATGATTTCGGATCGATTACCTTACGAGAGATTGCATTGAGGAATGCACATAGCTTCACAATGGCTAATCGGACGTTTTCGGTAGAAGCCCCTCAATGCAACGAAGCGGTTGCATCATAATCACGTGGCAGTCATGAGACTTTACATTACGGAACTTTTCTCTGCCATGTTTATTATTCCCTTTATATTCGACGAAGCAGGACGGTACCTTAATACCGAGCAGGCATTCAAAGAAGGTTTCCTTCTCTTCTTTGGTAAGGCGTAGCTTGCATGACCACGATGTATGCCGTCTTTTCCGTGCATCGTTGCTGGTCCTCCGTGCCTCGGTGTATCTTTTGTCTTCCCATACGCCCAAGAAGCCAAGCAGGATCACACAAAAATTCTTCATCACGTGCATCACGTCGATTGCGGAGCGGACCTCTAGGTCTTTCCAACAGGGCAGGTCCCAAAATATAGATTTCTTCTTCCACATGGGTGCACGTCCGTCAGCGTCATTCAGAACAGGTTGTCCACCAGGACCCTTTCCAAAGACTACCTTCAAATCCTTGACCATATCATGTACATCAGCTCCAGTATGGTGGTGAGGCTTCGTCCGGTGATCCGCCTCACCTTTGAAATGCTTGCCTTTCTTTCTTACGGGGTGCCTAGTCGGAAGAAATCGACGATGTCCCAGGTACACATTCTTCCTACAATTGTCCAAATATATATTGTCGGTATCATCCAAACAGTGCGTGCATGCGCGGTATCCCTTGTTTATCTGTCTTGAAAGGTTCTTGAGCAGGCCAATCATTGATAGTCACGAACAGCAACGCCTTTAGGTCAAATTCTTCCTGTTTGTGCTCATCACGCCGCGTACACTGTTCCATTCCGCAGTTGTAAGAGTTCTCCAACTAATGGCCTTAGGTACACATCAATGTCGTTGCCGGGTTGCTTAGGGCCTTGGATGAGCACTGGCATCATAATGAACTTCCGCTTCATGCACAACCAAGGAGGAAGGTTATACAAACATAGAGTCATAGGCCAGGTGCTATGGTTGCTGCTCTGCTCCCCAAAAGCATTAATGTCATCTGCGCTTAGACCAAACCATACGTTCCTTGCGTCATCTGCAAACTCCTTCCCGTACTTTCTTTCAATTTTTCTCCACTGCGACCCGTCAGCGGGTACTCTCAACTTTCCGTCTTTCTTACGGTCTTCTCTGTGCCATAGCATCGCCTTGGCATGCTCTTTGTTTTGTAACAAACGTTTCAACCGTGGTATTATAGGAGCATACCACATCACCTTGGCAGGAATCTTCTTCCTGGGGCGCTCGCCCTCGACATCACCAGGGTCATCGCGGCTGATCTTATAGCGCAATGCACCGCATACCGGGCAAGCGTTCAAATCCTCATACTCACGATGGTAGTGTGACGCCCCCGATTCAATCGTACACTAATCATGCACGCAAATGTGTACGATCAAGATCAGGGACTCACGGGAAGATATCACAACACAACTCTAAAACATAAATAAGTCATTCAAGCATCAAAGCCAGGGGCCTCGAGGGCTCGAATACAAGTGCTCGCTCAAAGACGAGTCAGCGGAAGCAACAATATCTGAATCTGGACATAAGTTAAACAAGTTGCCATAAGATGGCTAGCACAAACGGGATCTGAGATCGAAAGAAGCGCGGGCCTCATGCAGGATCCTCCTAACTACTCTGGTGGTCGTCGTGGGTGCTGCTGCGTAGTAGTAGGCACCTCCGGGGTAGTAGTCGTCATCGGCGGTGGTGTCGCTCTGGGCTCCATCGTCAGTTGCAGCAATCGAGTAGAGATAGGGAAAAGTGGGAACAAGGCAACCGTGAGTACTCATCAAAAGTACTGCAAGCAAGGAGCTACACTACATATGCATGGATATATGTGTAAAGGGCCATATCGGTGGGTGAGCTGCAGAATGCGAGAATAAGAGGGGATAGCTAATCACGTCGAAGACTACGCACGGCAGCCTCCGCCTTGCAACTTGTAGCAGAGAGTAGACTGAAGTCCTCAAGTAGCATCACATAGCAATAATCCTACCAGCGATCCCTCCTCAATGCCACGAGAGAGCGACCACCGGGTTATATCCGCACTTGGAAGGGTGTGTTTTATTAAGTATCCGGTTCTAGTTGTCATAAGGTCAAGGTACAAGTCCAAGTCGTCCTCTTAACGAAGATCACGACTATTCGAATAGATTAACTTCCCTAAAGGGGTGCACCACATAACCCAACACGCTTGATCCCATTTGGCGGACACACTTTTACGGGTCATGCCGCCGCGGAAGATCAACACGTCGCAGCCCCACCTAGGCATAACAGAGAGGTCAAGACGCGGTCTAAACCTAAGTGCCGGTGCTGGGCCCATCGCCTACGAGCACACACTGCGTTGCGAGGCGGCGGCAGACCTAGCCTAGTGGCGTTCGGTCCAATCCGGCGCCCGCAATCGGCGTCACGAAATGCTTCGGCTGATACCACGACACCAAGTGCCCATATCTTTCCCACGTAGCTGGTTAGTGCGTATAGGCCAGTAGCCAGACTCAGATCAAATACCAAGATCTCGTTAAGCGTGTTAAGTATCCACGAACGCCGAACAGGGCCAGGCCCACCTCTCTCCTAGGCGGTCTCAACCTGCCCTGTCGCTCCGCCACAAAGATCCACTCGCGGGTGCTCCACAAGCCGACCCGACTTTAGTCACCACATGTATCATGTATAAGTATATAGTATATACCCGTGATCACCTCCCGAGTGATCACGACCCGATAGTATAGCACAATAGACGGACAAGAATGTAGGGCCACAGATGGAAATACTAGCATCCTATACTAGGCAAGTAGGATTGCACGTAAAGGTAACAACAGTAGTAGCAAGGACAGGCTATGCATCAGGATAGGAATAACGGAAAGCAGTAACATGCTATACTACTCTAATGCAAGCAGTATAGAGGAGAGTAGGCGATATCGGTGATCAAGGGGGGCTTGCCTGGTTTCTCCGGCAAGAGAGAGGTCGTCAACTCCATAGTCGTCTTGGGCGGCGCAGCGTCGGTCTCGGTGTCTAGCGGAAGAAGAGGGGAAGAAACAATGAATATTTAAGCAAGCAGATGCATGACGATGCATGACAAAGCAAAGCGTGATGCTAGGCGTGCCCTAACGCGGTATGTGGTGATACCGGTGAAGGGGGAAACATCAGGAAAGGATCCTCGGCGTTTGGCGTTTTTGGCGGAGCCGGAGGAAAGTTGCGAGTTCGATAGGTTAGGGGTGTGTTGGGCCGAGCGGGTTGCGTATCCGGAATCGTCCCGTCGTTCTGACCAACTTTCATGTAGAAAGTATTTTCATCAGAATTCGGATTAAAAGATATGATTTTCTAAAGATTTAAATCATTTTCGGAATTTAATTAATTATTTAAATCAACATTATCCGAATAGTAAATGATGGCGTCGGCATGACATCGAGTGATGTCGGCAGGTCAACTGGTCGGTTGACCAGATCAAACGAACAGTGGGTCTAGTGGGACCCACATGTCATTAACGAGTACTAATGAGTTTTAAAACTAACTAAATAGGCTAATTAGTGGGTGGGGCCGGTAGTCGGTCTTGAGACTAGTGTTTAATTAAATAATTTAATTAATTAGTAAATTATCTATTTATTTTTATTCGTTTATGACACGGGGCCCGCATGTCAGTGGCAGTAGCTGCCACGTCGATGGTGTTGGGGTCACCCAGTCAACTAGGACCTTGAGGCCCATGGCGATGTCTCGAGGTGGCCCTGGCCAACCACGTAGGCGGCGGCCGGCGTTTGGCCGCCGGCGACGTCAGAACGCGGCGGCGGGCACCCGGGCCTCGTCGGGATTTTGCTACACGGCGCCGTTCGGCGCGCAGCTTGGTCTAGTCGAACGGCCACTTGATGCCGCGTCGAGTGGGGGTGGTGGTATGGCCGGACTTGGCCGGAATCGGCACCGGCGATGAGCAGAGGCGGCGGCGTCGTTCGGGACATCATCGGGATCGCGCTAGGAAGCACCAAACCGCGCGCAACAACTTGCGTTCGAACCGCAGAGGCATTCCGCGTCGTTTGGCGGGCGCGCTGGACCAAATGGTTGCCGGAAACACGGCCGGCGACGAGCTTTGGCGGCAGCGGCGCTTTCGGGGCGTCGATGGAAACTACGCTAGGAGGCGCGGGGAGGTGTGTGCGTGTGTGCGTTGGGTTCTGGAAGCACAAGGAACACGATGCCGTGCTCACGCGAGCACGCGGAGATCATAGCCCGCGGCAGCGAGGCGATCCGCGACAGCGTGCACCACGACAGCGGCGGCAGGGCAGCTACGGTGCGCGAGGGGCTAACAAAGATGGCGGAGATGGGAGCTCACCGTGCGGCACGCAAGATGGCCCTTGGGTGGCTTAGTAGCTGCATAAGGCGTCGCTGGAGTTGGTGAAAACGCGGCGGCGGAGATGTGGCGAAGGGATCCGGTGATTCGGGCTCCCCGCTCGGCTAAGGCCTTGGTGGGCGAGGAAAGGCGATGGGCGTCGGCGGACACGCAGGCGCGGCGGCGATGGCTGTGGCAGCGCGATTCACGGCGGCGGGTCCATGGCGGTGTTCGGGCGTGGTGGGGAACACGGAGGAAGCGCGGTGGATCTGGAGGAGAGGAGAGGCGAAGCCAAAGGCGAGTGTGGGGCGAGTGGGAGGGAGACCGAGGCGCGGCGTCGGTGTCCTTATCCACTCGTCGTCGCCGGCGAGAGGGTGCGGTGGGGACACGCCCCTGTTCCGACCCGGGTCGGGGGAACAGGGAAAGGAGGCGGCAGGGGGAGGCGGGCCGATTCGGCCGGATGGGCCAGGTGGCCAGCTGGGCCAGTCGGCCCAGTGGGGGGGGGTTTCTCCTTTTCTTGTCTTCTGTTTGTTTTCCCTTTGTTTATTTTCTTTATTAATTCTTGTCTGTTTAAATTCATTTAAAAGTATTTAGGCATTTTATAAAAATGTGTTTACTTCACCATAATTACCGATGCAATATTTGGCAACCCCCGAACATTTTTGTGTTGACTTTTGAAAACTTTGGGTGTTTGTCGCTAATTCATTTTGAATTTGCTATGTTTTGAACTACCACTTAATTATAGCAGTAACATAGATGACAAGGCATCATCAAGAGTTTTTCTGTAGCCTAATTATCCGGCGTTACAAATCTCCTCCACTACAAGAAATCTCGTCCGAGATTTAGGAGGTAGAAAGAAGCAGTCTGGGGTATTCATCACGCAGGCGATCCTCGCGTTCCCAAGTGGCCTCATCTTGAGTGGTGTGACCCTTTGGACTTTGAGAACTTGATCGCCTATACGGCGTGTCGGCGTTCAGCAGTCGAGAATGCGGACGGATGCTCTTTATAGGAGAGGTCTGTTGCAATTCGAGCACTTCATGATCCTTTGCTCGGATTGGGTCCTTGAAGCAGCGACGGAGCTGTGACACGTGGAACACATCGTGAACACGAGAAAGGTTGGCGGAAGCTCCGATTGATATGCCACTTTTCCCGCCTCTCGAGAATAGTGAAAGGACCAATATAGCGGGAGCTAGCTTGCCCTTGATCCTGAGCGGTGAGCACCCTTCATTGGTGTAGCGAAGATAGTCCTTTTCGCGAGTTGATAGACCATGTCTTTATGATAGCGGTCATAATTACTCTTTTAGCGTGGTGAGCAGTCTTGAGATTCTCGCGAATAATGCGGACTTGTTCTTCGGCATGTTGGATAATATCTGGACCAAAAAGTGGACGTTCCCCAGTTTCTGACCAGTTCAGAGGGGTTCGACACTTTCGTCCATATAACACTTCAAAGGGGCCATTTTCAGACTAGCTTGATAGCTATTGTTATAAGAGAACTCAGCATACGGGAGAGATTCCTCCCATTTCTTGCCGAAGGAAATAACACAAGCTCGAAGCATGTCTTCGAGAACTTGGTTGACACGTTCAACTTGCCCTTGTATTTGCGGATGAAGCGCGATCTTGAAAGATAAGTGAGTCCCCATAGCTTCTTGGAAACTTGCCCGAATCTTGAAGTGAATAAGCTGCCACGGTCCGAACCGATAACGGTGGAATACCGTGAAGTGAAACAATTCGGACATGTAGAGAGTTGCAAGCTGACTAGCGATGATCGTTTCTTTGACCGCGGAAAATGTGCAACTTTAGAAAGCGGTCAATGGCGACAAGAATAGCATCATTACCTCTCTGCGATTTGGGAAATCCGGTGGCGAAGTCCATTTCAACATGGTCCCATTTCCATTCAGGAATAGAGATAGGTTGCGAGTTCGGCGGGCCTTTGATGTTACGCTTTGATCTGACGGCAAGCGTCACATTCAACAACATAACGGCGATGTCTTGCTTCATGTTAGACCACGGAATCTTTGTGAATGTCTGGTACATCTTTGTACTACGGGATGGATACATAGAGGCGTATCATGAGCTTCTTTCATAACTTTGCGTCATATCCAGGTTTTCCCTCTTACCGGAACTACTAGGCGACCTTTGAAGAATAAGGTGCCATCATCAATATGATGAAGAATGAGGGCTTTCCTTCTGCGAGAAGCGTTTAATCCTCTCCACTTCATCGTCACATTTACGTATCCATTTGATGGTGTCCACAAGATCTGGTTTACGCAACCAGGGTATTGAGAGAACCCACAGGAACAACATGGAGGTTCATCTTGCGAAACTCCTTAGGAGGGGAGCGAGTGCACCGGAGGAACAATATGGAGGTTCAGCTTTCGAATTCTTCAGCAGTGAGGCTGAACTTTGTGAACACGGAGGTGGTTGCGATAAGACTTGCGGCTCAAGGCATCAGCCATTACATTAGCCTTGCACGGTGTATAGGAAATACCCAAGTCAAAGTGCTGCAGCAGTCTCCATCCATCTCTGGCGCGGAGGTTCAGGTGCAGGCTGAGTAAGCAGATACTTCAGACTTTGGTGGTCGGTGAAGATCTCATAGCGATTACGAGAAGGTAATGTCGCCTTTGCTTGATGCATGAATGACAGCAGCAAGCTTGAGGTCGTGAACTGGGTAGTTCTCTTCGTGAGGCGCAATTGTCGAGAGGCATAGGCAATCACTGCGCTCCTGCATTAGGACACAGCCTAATCCTTGGCGGGAAGCGTCGCGATAAATGACGAAGTCCTTCTTAGTATCGGGGAGCTAATCTTTGGGGCAGAAGTCAACTTGTCTTTGAGTGCTGGAAACTTTCCCGACATTTATCATCCATTGGAACTTGGCGCCCTTATACAACAGGTTAGTCGGAGGCACGGCAATCTTGGAGAAGTTCTCGGCGAATCGGCGGCAATAGCTGGCGAGACCGAGAAAACTTCGACTTATGCGTTCTTGGAGGAGTCAATCGAGAATAGCTTGAACTCGTTCGGGGTTGGCGGCAATACCATCCTTAGAGATGACATGCCCAAGATAGGTTACTTGGAAGCCAGAATTCACATTTGGAGAACTTGGCATAAAGTTGATGCTCTCGTAGCTTTTCCAGCACAAGGCGAAGATGTTCAGCATGTTCTTCTTCGTTCTTGGAAAATACCAGGATATCATCCAGATAAACCACGACGAACTTGTCGAGGTAATCCATGAATATATAGTTCATCAGTCGAGAGAAGGTGGCTGGAGCATTGGTTAAGCCGAAGACATGACGGTGTACTCGTATGAACCATAACGAGTCACGAATGCGGTCTTTGGGATATCCTCTTCACGAACACGGATCTGGTGGTAACCCAACCTCAAGTCGAGTTTAGAGAACAGCGGCGAACCAGCCAGTTGATCATACAGATCATTGATCGAGGAAGAGGATACTTATTCGAATGGTAGCTTGGTTTATAGGGCGGTAGTCTTGGACCAATCGGTTTGTCCCATCCTTCTTCTTGACAAAGAGAGAAGGTGCTCCCCAAGGAGAGCAACTTGGGCGAATGA
Organism: Aegilops longissima; assembly: GCA_021605205.1. Taxonomy (NCBI): domain Eukaryota; kingdom Viridiplantae; phylum Streptophyta; class Magnoliopsida; order Poales; family Poaceae; genus Aegilops; species Aegilops longissima. Next base: position 113,492,419 of record CM038677.1, read on the forward strand.
AACCACTGCGAAGAGATTTGTCGATTTCCTCCTTAAGCTCAAGGAGTTCATGCGGCGGCATCTTGTAGGGTCGCTTGGCTATAGGAGTGGTGCCTGGTTTCAAGTCGATAACGAATTCGACAGCTCTAGCAGGGGGAATCCCTGGGAGTTCTTTAGGAAAGACGTCGAGGAATTCACGCACGACAGGAATGTTTTCAATACCCTCGAGTGGTGCAGCGTTAAATGCATTCAAGGCATAAAGCCGTGCCTCGGCATTTTGCACCAGATGAGCTTGGTAAGTAACTATTTCATCTGAAGGGTGTAGCAGATGGACGGTCTTAGTGGCGCAAATTATAGAAGCAGTATGCGCTTTTAACCAATTCATTCCCGAATGAGGTCAATGCTACAAGACTTGATGCGATGGGTGAGACAAGGAATTCCAGTCCTTGATTTCAGCGGGGCGTCGTTGCAAATCATGGAGGTTCGACATTGGCCCGCAGGTGTGTACTAATAGTGAAGCATTCATGTCTTCGCTTTTAATGCCATGCATGAATGCAAAATCTTGACATGAATGAATGCGATGCACTGTATCAAATAAAGCGGATCTTTGGTCTGAATTTACGAGTGTACCCATCACAATAGCAGGCTGGTCTAGAGCTTCGTTCGGATCAGCGTGGTTGGCATGAACTTCGACCATAAGGCTTGGCATTGTTGTTGCGGGGCTGGTTGCTTCCACGGACGATCATTGGAAGGGCGATTGATTACGGTTCTGGTTGCATTCCCTAACACGGTGCCTTGGTTGACCACACGAAGCACAAGCCATTGTTGGGAGTAGGAGCAGGAGCTTGTGGTGGTGGAGCTGGAAGCCTTGGCTGCCTAGTTGGAGGAGTAAGCGGGGCGAGGTGCAGCATCGTCTGCCTTAGGGCAGGTGCATTTGGCTGGTACATGCTGTTGGGAATCCATATCTTACAACCTGCGAGGGCGGGCCGAAGATGAACACGTGTCGCAGTTGCGCTGTTAGAGCTCTGGTATTCCTGCAGACCAGTTTCGACATTGATAGCTTTGTTCACCAAGATGGCGAAATCAGCAAAGTCGTGCACTAGAAGTGCGAGCTTGATGTCAGCTTGAAGGCCGTCACGAAACTTCTCTTGTCTGCGTGCATCAGTTGCAATGTCCTCTTCAGCATAGCGAGACAAGTCCAGAAACTCTCGCTGATAAGCTTCAACAGTCTTGTTGCCTTGGGTGAGGTTGCGGAACTCACGCTTCTTCGGTCCATGACTCCTTGAGGATGAAGTGGGCACGGAAAGCATCTTGGAAGTCTGGCGGTGATGATTGTTCCAGCTGGCTGAAATGCGCTGTGGCTGTCCCACCATTGAGTTGCGGGTCCCTTGGGAAGAAGGAAGCAAAGGTGACATAGCTGGCGAGGGCTACATCAGCGAACTCCATCTCATAGGTGATGTCACGGGCAGTCATCGACATCCGGGGCTGGGTTGAGCTGCGGTACACACTTGGGTTGGCGCATGAAATCCTGCGGAGTTTCTTGTGTTTGGCTGCTAGTTCATATTGGGGGCGAGGCGAGCCATCATGTTTTCCATGGCTGGCGATTCATCTCAAGCTGTTGGATCATACCAGCCATGTACTCGGCGGTGGTGGGAAGTTGCCACCACGACCATGACCAGCTGGTCTAACCATCCTGCTAATATATAATAGGAGTAGTTCAGCATTTGAGAAATTTGCAAGGACAAGAATCATTCATGATGAAACATGCATAATGAAAGCAAGACACGATAGAAACTACATAGTAGTCGGCATATCTTACAAAGGGATCATGCATAGAGTTGGTTTACGAGTTGATTACATAGACTAAGACATCATAGGCGGCATGCAGGCTCATGGCGAATGCATCTAACACTTAACAAGCAAGCCTACATCAGTCCCACGCTGCATCTGCGGAGGTAGGCTGTAGCTGAAAGCTGGTAGTGTGACATCGGGAACTCCGTCGGCAACCTGGGGTCATGGATACTCAGTGCGGAACCCGGCGCTCAAGTGGCGAAGAGGACCAAGTGTGGGAGAGTAGCCTCCCACCTCGCCAACCGACACCACAGGGCATCACGGTCTGGCTGGGTAGATCGCGAGCAGCGGCTCTCTAGATCGGACAAAGGGTGCAACAGCGTCGAGCAGTAAAGGTGTCTTGACGGGTGGTGTACAACTTCGTGGCGAAGAGCTCGGTTAGCTCGATCCAACCCATCAGCATGCGAGAACAAAGTTACGATGGTAGAAGGGCTCTCGGTGGCAAAGATGGAGTAGGCAGCGGTGTAGTAACCCTCCGCACCAACATCGGATCACGATAGCAATGTGCACGAAGGGGAGGTGTCCAACTCGATACTCTCCACGAAGGCGGGTAAGAGCAGCATAAGTAGCATCGTGGACTGCCATATCGATAGTCACCCCAACACCATGTGCGGTGTGCAACACAGTGAGTGGAGTCATACTCCGAGAGTAGAGGTGGGCGATGGCTCGGTACTGCTCTGGTTAAAGTCACGGTACTCCACAAAGGCGGTGTACTCGGGGTGCCAGCGATAACCCAGATAGGTCATCATCTCTGCTAGCACCGCAGGTGATCCCGAGGCACCAATGGCCGTCGTGTGGCGGACGACCTGACTCGTGGGTTCCATCTGAAAACAAAGATGTTTCAAAGGAGTCAAATGACAGTGTGGAAACTGTTCAAAATATTATTCTAAGTAATAGCTATGGCTTTATCCAACTTTGGGGTGAATGTGGTCACGGGATCCTAGTGTTAGAGTTAGTAAATTCGTTTAACCCGAGTAGAAGAGAGTTGAGTCGAGTAAAGGTCGAGGAGTAAAAGATCCTAGTACCACCCGATGGCGGCGTGGGCCCATGGGCGCACAGCCATGTTAGTAAAAGTTTTTAAAGTCTAGACTCGACTTCGCCAAGGAGTGCGGAAGGGGATTCCTACGAGGCGATCGGCTCGATACCAACTTGTGGCGCCCCGATTCAATCGTACACTAATCATGCGCAAATGTGTACGATCAAGATCGAGGACTCACGGAAGATATCACAACACAACTCTAAAACATAAATAAGTCATTCAAGCATCATAATACAAGCCCGGGGCCTCGAGGGCTCGAATACAAGTGCTCGATCAAAGGCGAGTCGTGGAAGCAACAATATCTGATCTGAGACATAAGTTAAACAAGTTGCCATAAGATGGCTAGCACAAAGCGGGATACAGATCGAAGAGGCGCAGGCCTCCTGCTGGGATCCTCCTAACTACTCCTGGTCGTCGTCAGCGGGCTGCACGTAGTAGTAGGCACCTCCGGGGTAGTAGTCGTCATCGACGGTGGCGTCTGGCTCCGGGGCTCCATCGTCTGGTTGCAGCAATCGAGTAGAGATAGGGGGAAAAGGGGGAACAAGGCAACCGTGAGTATTCATCCAAAGTACTCGCAAGCAAGGAGCTACACTACATATGCATGGATATATGTGTAAAGGGCCATATCAGTGGACTGAACTGCAGAATGCCAGAATAAGAGGGGGATAGCTAATCCTATCGAAGACTACGCTTCTGGCAGCCTCCGCCTTGCAGCTTGTAGCAGAGAGTAGACTAAAGTCCTCCAAGTAGCATCACATAGCAATAATCCTACCCGGCGATCCCCTCCTCAATGCCCTGAGAGAGAGCGACCACCGGGTTGTATCTGGCACTTGGAAGGGTGTGTTTTATTAAGTATCCGGTTCTAGTTGTCATAAGGTCAAGGTACAACTCCAAGTCGTCCTGTTACCGAAAATCACGGCTATTCGAATAGATTAACTTCCCTGCAGGGGTGCACCACATAACCCAACACGCTTGATCCCATTTGGCCGGACACACTTTTCTGGGTCATGCCCGGCCGCGGAAGATCAACACGTCGCAGCCCCACCTAGGCATAACAGAGAGGTCAGCACGCCGGTCTAAACCTAAGCGCCCGAAGTGCAGGCCCATCGCCTGAGCACACCTGCGTTATGAGGCGGCCAAGCAGACCTAGCCTAGTGGTGTTCCAGTCCAATCCGGCGCGCACCGCTCAGTCGCAGACGTCACGAAATGCTTTGGCTGATACCACGACGCCGGGTGCCCATATCTTTCCCACGTAGTTGGTTAGTGCGTATAGGCCAGTAGCTAGACTCAGATCAAATACCAAGATCTCGTTAAGCGTGTTAAGTATCCATGAGCGTCGAGCAGGGCCAGGCCCACCTCTCTCCTAAGCGGTCTCAACCTGCCCATCGCTCGCCACAAAGATCCACTCGCGGGTGCTCCACAAGCCGACCCGACTTTAGTCACCACATGTATCATGTATAAGTATATAGTATATACCGTGATCACCTCCCGAGTGATCACGACCCGATAATATAGCACAATAGGCGGACAAGAATGTAGGGCCACAGATGGAAATACTAGCATCCTATACTAGGCAAGTAGGATTGCGTAAAGGTAACAATGATAGTAGAAAGGACGGGCTATGCATCGGGATAGGAATAACGGAAAGCGGTAACATGCTATACTACTCTAATGCAAGCGGTATAGAGGAGAGTAGGCGATATTTGGTGATCAAGGGGGGTGCTTGCTGGTTGCTCGGCAAGAGAGAGGGTCGTCAACTCCGTGGTCGTCTTGGCAGCAGCAGCGTCGGTCTCGGTGTCTAAGCGGAAGAAGAGGGGAAGAAACAATGAATATTTAAGCAAACAGATGCATGACGGTGCATGACAAAGCAAAGCGTGATGCTAGGCGTGCCCTAACGCGGTATGTGGTGATACCGGTGAAGGGGGGAAACATCCGGGAAAGGATCCCCGGCGTTTTGCGTTTTCGGGCGGAGGAGCCGGAGGGGGAAAGTTGCGAGTTCGATAGGTTAGGGGGGTGTGGTGGACGAACGGATTGCGTATCCGTAATCGTCTCGTCGTTCTGAGCAACTTTCATGTAGAAAGTATTTTCATCCGAGTTACGGATTAAAATATATGATTTTCTAAAGATTTAAATCATTTTCTAGAATTTAATTAATTATTTAAATCCAACATTATCCAGAATAGTAAATGATGATGTCAGCATGACATCAGAGTGATGTCAGCAGGTCAACTGGTCGGTTGACCAGTCAAACCAGACAGGTGGGTCCAGTGGGACCCACATGTCATTGACAGGGTACTAATAGAGTTTTAAAACTAACTAAATAGGCTAATTAGTGGGTGGGGCCCGGTAGTCAGTGAGAGACTAGTGTTTAATTAAGTAATTTAATTAATTAGTAAATTATCTATTTATTTTTATTCATTTATGACATGGGGCCCGCATGTCAGTGGCGATAACTGCCACGTCGATGATTATTGGTCAACCAGTCAACTAGGACCGGCGAGCCCATCGGCGATGGCTCAGGGTGGCCCAGTGCCAACAGCGTAAGCGGCGGCGGCGTTGCCGCCTTGCGGGGGCACCGGGCCTTGTCGGGATTTCGCTACACGGCGCCGTTCGGCGCGCAGCTTGGTCTAGTCGAACGGCCACTCGATGCCGCGTCGAGTGAGGGTGGTGGTATGGCCGGACTTGGCCGGAATCGGCACCGGCGATGAGCAGAGGCGGCGGCGTCGTTCGGGACATCATCGGGATCGCGCTAGGAAGCACCAAACCGCGCGCAACAACTTGCGTTCAAACCGCAGAGGCATTCCGCGTCGTTTGGCGGGGGCGCTGGACCAAATGGTTGCCGGAAACACGGCCGGCGACGAGCTTTGGCGGCAGCGCGCTCGGGACGTCGATGTAAACTACACTAGGAGGCACGGGGAGGTGTGTGCGTGTGTGCGTTGGGTTCCTGGAAGCACAAGGAACACGATGCCGTGCTCACGTGAGCACGACGGAGATCATGGCCACGGCGGCGAGGCGATCCGCGGCTACGTGCTCACGATAACGGCGACGGGGCAGCTACGGTGCGCGAGGGGGCTAACGAAGATGGACGGGAGATGGGGAGCTCACCGTGCGGCACGCAAGATGGCCCTTGGGTGGCTTAGTAGCTGCGAAGCGTCACCGAGTTGGTGAAGAACGCGGTAGCGGAGATGTGGGCGAAGGGGATCCGTGATTGAGGCTCCCGCTCCAGTGAGGCCTTGGTGGGCGAGGAAGGCGATGGGCGTCGGCGGACACGCAGGCTTGGCGAGGCGATGGCTGTGGCTGCGCGATTCACGGCGGCGGGTCCATGGCGGTGTTCGGGCATGGTGGGGAACGCGGAGGAGGCGCGGTGGATCTGGAGGGAGAGGAGAGGCGCAGAAGCCAAGGCGAGTGTGGGGGCGAGTGGGGAGGGAGACCGAGGGTGCGGCGTCGGCGTCCTTATCCACTCGTCGTCGCCGACGAGAGGGTGCGGCGGGGACACGCCCCTGTTCCGACCCGGGTCGGGGAACAGGAAAGGAGGCGGCAGGGGGAGGCGGGCCGATTCGGCCGGATGGGGCAGTGGCCGGTGGGCGATCGACCCAGTGGGGGAGGTTTTCTCCTTTTCTTGTCTTCTGTTTGTTTTCCCTTTGTTTATTTTCTTTATTAATTATTTTCTGTTTAAATTCATTTAAAAGTATTTAGGCATTTTATAAAAATGTGTTTACTTCACCATAATTACCGATGCAATATTTGGCAACCCCCGAACATTTTTGTGTTGACTTTTGAAAACTTTGGATCTTTGTCGCTAATTCATTTTTGAATTTGCTATGTTTTTGAACTACCACTTAATTAGCAACAGTAACATAGATGACAAGGCATCATCAAGAGACTTTTACTGTAGCCTAATTATCCGGGCGTTACAGGTAGAGGATGCAATCATTAGGGCATGCATGTATCTTCTGCTCCTCTAACCCTAGAGGGCAGACAACCTTCTTTGCTTCGTACGTACTCTCGGGCAATTCATTTTCCTTTGGAAGCATATTCTTTATCATGATACACCATTCTCTGCCTTCCATTGCAGCAATTCCAGTGTGGTGCCCAACTTTTTCTTGTCACCTACGCAATTCGGGTACAACAATTTTTTGTGATCCTCTAACATGCGCTGCAACTTCTTCTTCTCCAAATCACTTGCGCAGTTTCTCTTTGCATCGGTAATGACCCGACCTAGATCATCAATGGGCTCATCTGATGCCTCTTCTTCAGCTTCTTCCCGCATTGCCAGCTCAGCTTCTTCCCGCATTACCAGCTCAGCTTCTTCCCCCATTGTTGTATTATCGTATTCAGGGAACCCATGGCCAGGATATCTGTCGTCGCCCTCTTCTTCTTCATTGTCTTCCATCATAACCCCTCTTTCTCCGTGCTTGGTCCAAACATTATAGTGGGGCACGAAACCGGACTTAAATAGGTGGACGTGAATGGTTCTTGACTTAGAGTAATTTAATTCATTCTTATAGCCAGCACATGGACAAGGCATAAAACCATCCACCCGCTTGTTTGCCTCAGCCGCAAGCAGAAAAGTTTGCACGCCATTAATGAACTCGGGAGAGCATCGATCATCATACATCCATTGCCGGATCATCTTCAATACACAGCACCGAAAACACCAAATTAATACAATACATAAAGTTCATACAACACTTAAATGCAACAACAAATAACTCTCTAGCTAAAGCATTTAAATGCAACAACAAATGCGTTCAAGATCGCAACTAAGGTAACAATTGATCCAACAACATAATGATACCAAGCCTCACTATCAATGGCATATTTTCTAATCTTTCTAATCTTCAAGCGCATTTTCTCCATCTTGATCTTGTGATCATCGACGACATCGGCAACATGCAACTCCAATTCCATCTTCTCCCCCTCAATTCTTTTCAATTTTTCTTTCAAATACTCGTTTTCTCTTTCAACTAAATTTAACCTCTCGACAATAGGGTCGGTTGGAATTTCCGGTTCACATACCTCCTAGATAAAAATATCTATGTCAACTTGACGAGCATAATTTGTCATAAACACGAAATGCAACAAATAGTTTTAAAAGAGAATATACCACATCCGAATCATGCAAGGACGAGGGCCGACGGGGACGGATATCAAAACCATGGCACTATGTATAACAAACAACGTACGGGTAAGATAATTATACGAGTAACTATATATCCAAATCACACAAACATCAATTTTTTATATAAAATTTCATGAACAAGAGGCTCACCACAAGGTGGTGCCGGCTGACAGAGACAGTCTGAGGCGATCGATGGTGAATTCTGACGGAGATGTAGAAGGCACTAAGTAAACCACACCTACATATGCAAACTAAGTGTTATTTTGACCTCAAATTGCATATAAATCAAATACTACCACATATAATTCCTCCCAAATTACTAAAACCCACAATTAATCACTATATAAACCAACGCAAGAGCTAATCTAGCAATGAGAGATGAAAGGACAAAGTTGCTAACCTTTGTGATCATTTGAATGGATGGGGGCCTGCAAATCTTGACAAATTTGGGGCAAATTTTGTGATGAACTCGAGAGGAAGAAGGGAAGAACAGAGGAGAGGAGAGGGGAAAGGGGGAAGAACAGAGTGCGGGTGGACGAAGGGTTTATATAGGGCGACCTTTAGTACCGGTTCATGCCACAAACCGGCACTAAAGGTGCTGGAAGGGCCCCACTCTGACAACATCCTGCCACCACTTTCTTTAGTACCGGTTCGTGGCACGAACTGGTGCTAAAGGTTCGCCACGAACCGGTACTAAAGAGCTCCTCTTGCCTAGCCGTTGGAACCGGCACTAATGGACACATTAGTGCCGGTTTTGTTACAAACCAGGACTAATGTGTCTCACATTTGACCCTTTTTCTACTAGTGTCACAATCTTTAATCGTAACTACATTTCATTCATGTATCGAATGTTTCATTATTTACATAATATAATATTCCTAACATGTTGTTTCAACCATTCATCAGTCCAACCTACTTGTTCTCGAGGACAAATTCGTTGCTAGCAACTGCCTTCGTGAATTCAACATCCAAGAGGGATCGTTCAAGTCAAAGGATCTCGTACACTTCCTTACATTTTTGTGAATGTTGTTGATTAACAATAAATGTTCACAATCTAAACATTCATATGCTTCTAACCATGATGATTTGCAGCTGTACTTTTCCATCCCCCACAAACAACATCGGATCCTATGCTACATCAACCTTCTTTACAAACAAATCAACATAATTGATTCAGACGAGAAGCTCAACAATGATGAGGCATATGAGATGCCGAACAATCTGGTTAGTACTCTCTGCAACTTACAGTAACGAATTCTAGTGCCATGTTTTACGATGATGCATCCATCACATTTTGCATCCATTTCTTTTAGGTTACCAATTTTGTCATAGTTGCGGCACATGCCAAAGCATTCACAAAGTTGGATTTCATGAAGTTCATGTGTTTCAACCCTCTTGAATGCCCCAACAGAAAACACAGTAAGTTTGCTACAATCTTTTGGGAACTCAATTATGAAGAACCTTCACACTAAGTTTGACGCTCTGTCTCCTATGTTGCCAGCTTTGATTGTGGAATATTCACAATGCTCTTCATTAAGCAATGTGATGGGAATAAAATGTCAGAATTTTGCAAGGTACCTCACCTCAAACCTACCTACACCTAACGGGGTCAATTACATGCATCTACCATTTGTTTTCCATGCTTTCAATAACCAAAATTACCATTATAGTCGCTCTACAAACAAGCATGTTTGTGCTTCATCCTATATACAGCTCACTAACAAAGCTTTTCAATTTCTCATGCAACCAACACATCCTTCTCATGCTGAAATCTACACAAGTTTATGCTTCATTGCTCTAACCACAAGCACATGTCTACTGAATGATACTTACGAGCATCACACGCTTATCACAGAAGAAATCCTCACTTCACAACTCAACACCCAAGATCCAAGCTGGGTACTTAAGAAGAATGAGAAGCATGCTTAGTCGTGTTCACGAGAATAAATATCCGTGCTTGAGATGCCATCCTAGAAGCGTACAATAGAATAAACGACGGTGCTTCTACCAACTATGTGCTTCGATTTTTTTTAATTTTGAGCTTGTATTTTTTAAGACACTACTTTTCTGTTCCCAACTAGTGTTGTCATATGTGTCCTCAACTGATTTTGATTTAGTCATCAGTGAAACTACAACATCTATATTTCAGAGCACATTAAACCTTTTTTGTGGTTCAAACTCTAGTTCTCAACTACGTACAAACAAATTTATCGACATTCGAACATTTTTTTATCTATGATTAATACCATGTCCAACCAACATCCCCATGCTCCTACTTCATACAACTTTTGTTTCCACTAATTTGTGCTGGTGCTTCTTCCTGACATCACTCTCTCACATGAATATATCACCGCCTTGTATAACAAATGATTTTCCAAAACAGATGTTTCAGTCACACAAACAAGATGCTTCCAGGGAGTCTGCTCTAATCTAACCATCCCAACTGACCTTCGCACCACCTCACAAGCCTTTCCACAAACTTATTATATACCTCTATACATTTGCCTTTAGACAAATGATTCATTCTATTACCAAAATTTCTGTCACAAACTTAGTGTAAATGAATAAGAATCGGCAATCCCATTTTTCAGATATACAATTCAGGAAGCAAGGACAAATTATTTGTTCATATCTTGGTTCAAACTCTAGCTAAACAGTTTGTGCATCATCCAACTAAAATTCCCATTCTACACAGTAACTAACAAAGAAACATGAGCAAATGACGATCAAATGCATACCCACTAAAAACATAAGAAATCTCAAATCTTAAACATGTCCTGGCCAACTTATTACACCACAACACACTATGTGGTAACATCCCAGATATCGCATATTTCAAACTGAAACAAACTTTGCATAAGAAGAGTTACAGTGTCAGCTCCATCTGTCGCCTAACTTTTTCCATCTCCTACTTCTGTCTCTGCCTCTCAAGCGCTAGATATGGGCAACTTCTCTTGTCGTGCCAATCCTATTTACAGTACGAAGACATACCCTTCTTCTTTCCCTTTTGCTGCGCCTTTTCCTGTCGAATCTCCACAGGGGTTTCTTCCTCTTCTCTTTATCTTTTGGTCTACCTTTTTTTTTTGCAAATTTAGGAGGATTTTTACGCTGCTGCAAGTTACTACTTCTTCATTAGGTGTTGCTAACTCTGGCAAACCACCACACAACCTCCACTTCCATACCAGGTTGCTTAACTCATCCACTCTACCAGTAACAATCTTGTATGTTTCTAGACCAAAAAATGTGTCTGAAGCAAGGGTACACATCCGAATGCACAATCATTGTACCTCAAAGTATTAGTTTCTGGTGCATATGAACAAAAGGTGTTGCTTCTTGTAGGTCTAACAGTTGTTTCCTCACACCATCTATACAACAAGTACTTATCCGGTGTTACTTGCACATTAGTATGCACCATGAGCTTCAGAATGTGATGGCACAGGATCCCATTCATGTGGAATCGGTTGCATGAGCAGTCATACAAGTTGTCAACTGGGTTGACAACAACCACATGGATTTTAATGGAACTAGGATCGCAACGTCGAAGCTCATACTTAAATTGATTATCTTCAACCAGATTAATCATCAAAGTTGTTGTTTCCTCCATCATTTGTTTCAACTTTCCAAAGGAAGCCCTGGTGTAAAAATTTGACGCTTGCTCCTCTATCTTGTACCTAGCAAAATAAACATTACCAACTTAGAACTGAATCACAAAAGCATGAACACAACAATACAGAAGCAATCCAACAATACTGATGATGCAAGAAGAAATAGTTATGGAAATTGAATAAAATGTCCTTCCTTACCTAGACCACAATGGTGCAACCGTCACCTCGCCGAGGAACCCGATATTATTCTCCCGGTCTAGTCTAGTTTCATGAATGTAGTCGTACTGCTTCACGAATTGCCACACCAAGTCATGAGGGTGCACAAGCTTCTTGAAGAATGAGTTCAAACCTTCTAATATGCCAGTCATTCCAGTGAAAGGAAAGAAATTCTTTTTAAAGTACGCCGGTGCCCATGTGTTTCTGCGATCCCGCATGTCACATGTGTGTGCTCAACAAGCTCATGCTTCAACACCATCTGCTTCCATGCTTCCTCAAATTCTTCTACGGTGTCTGTCCCATTCACACAATAATAGAATTCTTTCTCAAAATCCTCTCTTGTCCTAAACATACCAAGTTTTTCCTTCACGATCTTCGAGACATGCCACTTGCAACATCTATGTATTATACCTGGAAACACCGTACCAATAGCTGTCATCGTCGCTTGATCTTGATTAGTCATTGTGCACCCCAGGAGGATCATATGCCCTATTGCATCCATCCACCTCTCAAACACCCACTTGAATGTCTCAATTTTTTCATCTGGAAGCAATGCACATCCTAACATTATGGTATGCGTGGTTGTTAATCCTCACGATTGCTGCAAATGGCATATCGTACCTGTTCGTCAAGAACGTAGTGTCAAAGAAGACGCAATCTTTGAATCTCTTGTATGCCTCCCGAGTCCGTCCATCCACCCAAAAAAGTGCTCTCACTGCTTTATTCTCATCTTCCAGCTTCGCATAATAGAACCCTGGACTATCTGCATGAAGCTTCTCAAAATACTCCACCATTTTCGTCATATCATTTAAAGACATCTCATTCCTCATCTTAGTTCGAATGTTTGCAACATCTCTGACAGTGTATGGTAGGTTGCCTGGTTTCCCATGCAAGTCTCCAAGTGTGGCCATGAACAATGTGCTTGGTATTTTCCGACTATGTAGTGCCTTCAGAAACATGTAGTCCTCATATGGCACCTTCCTATGAGATCTGTAGAACCTCGTCCATTCTTCCCTACTCATCATCGGGTGTGTATGTTTCTCCTCAAAAATAGAGACTTCTCATTTTCCATTACTCAACAACACATCCATCCGTGCTTTGCATTCATGCATATCCACCTTGTGTTTGCACCGTTGCCGAGCAACCTTTTTGTTACCAAAATCTGGTTTTTTCTTTGATGCACTACCATCGTCTTATATTGTGTCATACCATTCAGGATCACATGCACCTTGTTTTCCTCCTACCTGCTGATACGTCTCCAACGTATCTATAAATTTTGATTGCTCCATGCTACTTTTTCAACTGTTTTGGACTATATTGGGCTTTATTTTCCACTTTTATATTACTTTTGGGACTAACCTATTAACCGGAGGCCCAGCCCAGAATTGCTGTTTTTTTTTTGCCTATTTCAGTGTTTTGAAGAAACGGAATATCAAACGGAGTCCAAACGGAATGAAACCTTCGGGAACGTGATCTTCTCACCGAACGTGAACTAGGAGACTTGGACCGTACTCGAAGAAGTGCCAGAGGCGGTCACGAGGGTGGAGGGCGCGCCCCCCTTGGGCGCGCCCCCTACCTCGTGGGCCCCCTGACGCTCCACCGACGTACTCCTTCCTCCTATATATACCTATGTACCCCCAACAGACCAGCGGAGGAGCCAAAAACCTAATTCCACCGCCGTACCTTCCTGTATCCACGAGATCCCATCTTGGGGCCTGTTCCGGAGCTCCGCCGAAGGGGGCATCCACAACGGAGGGCTTCTACATCAACACCATAGCCCCTCCGATGAAGTGTGAGTAGTTTACTTCAGACCTTCGGGCCATAGCTAGTAGCTAGATGGCTTATTCTCTCTTTTTGGATATCAATACAATGTTCTCCCCCTCTCTCGTGGAGATCTATTCGATGTAATCTTATTTTTGCGGTGTGTTTGTTGAGACCGATGAATTGTGGGTTTATGATTCAGCTTATCTATGGGAAATATTTGATTCTTCTCTGAATTCTTTTATGAATGATTGAGTTATCTTTGAAAGTCTCTTAGAATTATCCGTTTGGATTGGCCAACTAGATTGGTAGTTCTTGCAATGGGAGAAGTGCTTAGCTTTGGGTTCAATCTTGCGGTGTCCTTACCTAGTGTCAGAAAGTGTTGCAAGGCACGTATTGTATTGTTGCCATCGAGGATAACAAGATGGGGTATTTATCATACTGCATGAATTTATTCCTCTACATCATGTCATCTTGCTTAAGGCGTTACTCTGTTTTTAACTTAATACTCTAGATGCATGCTGGATAGCGGTCGATGAGTGGAGTAATAGTAGTAGATGCAGAATCATTTCGATCTAGTTGTCTCAGACGTGATGCCTATATACATGATCATACCTAGATAACATCATAACTATGCTCAATTCTGTCAATTGCTCAACAGTAATTTGTTCACCCACCGTAGAATATCTATGCTCTTGAGAGAAGCCACTAGTGAAACCTATGGCCCCCGGGTCTATTCTCATCATATCAATCTCCATCACTTTATTTACTTTCTTTGTTTTTACTTTGCTTTTACTTTTCACTTTGCATCTTTATACCAAAAATATCAAAAATATTATCTCTATCAGATCTCACTCTAAATGCGTGGCCGTGAAGGGATTGACAACCCCTAATCGCGTTGGTTGCGAGTAGCTATCGCTTTGTGCAGGTACGAGGGACTTGCGCGTGGCCTCCTCTTGGATTGATACCTTGGTTCTCAAAAACTGAGGGAAATACTTACGCTCTTGTGCTGCATCATCCTCTCCTCTTCGGGGAAAACCAACGCAAGCTCAAGATGTAGCAAGAAGGATTTCGGCGCCGTTGTCGGGAGGTCACATAAAAGTCAACATACCAAGTACCCATCACAATCCCTATCTCTCGCATTATATTATTTGCTATTTTCCTCTCGTTTTCCTCTCCCCCACTTCACCCTTGCCGTTTTATTTGCCCTCTCTTTTCTAATCTCCTCCTCTCTTTCCGTTGCCTTTTTCCTTTGCCTTTTGTTTGCCCGTGTGTTAGTTTGCTTGTTCGTCGCAATGGGTCAAGATGCTACCAAATTGTGTGACTTCACCAATACCAATAATAATGATTTCCTTAGCACTCCGGTTGCTCCTCTTGCCAATACTAAATCTTGTGAAATCAATACTGCTTTGTTGAATCTTGTTATGAAAGATCAATTCACCGGCCTTCCTAGTGAAGATGCCGCTACTCATCTGAATAGCTTCGTTGATTTATGTGATATGCAAAAGAAAAAAGATGTCGATAATGATGTCGTTAAATTGAAGCTATTTCCTTTTTCGCTTAGAGATCGTGCTAAAGCGTGGTTTTCATCTTTGCCTAAAAATAGTATTGATTCTTGGAACAAGTGCAAAGATGCTTTTATCTCTAAGTATTTTCCTCCCGCTAAGATTATCTCTCTTAGGAACGATATTATGAATTTTAAGCAACTTGATCATGAACATGTTGCACAAGCTTGGGATAGAATGAAATTAATGATACGTAATTGTCCTACTCATGGTTTGAACTTATGGATGATTATACAAAAAATTTATGCTGGATTGAATTTTTCTTCTAGAAATCTTTTAGATTCGGCCGTGGGAGGCACTTTTATGGAAATCACTTTAGGAGATGCTACTAAACTCCTAGATAATATTATGGTTAATTATTCTCAATGGAATACTGAAAGATCTACTAACAAAAAAGTGCATGCGATAGAAGAAATCAGTGTTTTGAGTGGAAAGATGGATGAACTTATGAAATTATTTACTAAGAGTGTTTCTTCTGATCCTAATGATATGCCTTTGTCTACTTTGATTGAGAATAATAATGAATCTGTGGATGTGAATTTTGTTGGTAGGAATAATTTTGGTAACAACGCGTATAGAGGGAATTTTAATCCTAGGCCTTATCCTAGTAATCCTTCTAATAATTATGGAAATTCCTACAACAACTCTTATGGAAATTTTAATAATATGCCTTCTGAATTTGAGAGTAGTGTTAAAGAGTTTATGAATTCACAAAAGAATTTTAATGATTTGCTTGAAGAGAAATTGCTTAAAGTTGATGATTTGGCTAGGAACGTTGATAGAATTTCTCTTGAGGTTGATTCTTTAAAGCTTAGATCTATTCCTCCTAAGCATGATATCAATGAGTCTCTCAAAGCTATGAGAATTTCCATTGATGAGTGCAAAGAAAGAACCGCTAGGATGCGTGCTTCCAAAGATGCCTTTATTAAAGCGTGTTCTTCTAATTCCTATGAAAATCAAGATGAAGATCTGAAAGTTATAGATGTGTCCCCTATTAAATCTTTGATTTGCAATATGAATCTTGATGAAACTGATTATGATCTTCCTTTACCTAGAAGGCG
This sequence comes from Aegilops longissima, assembly GCA_021605205.1. Lineage (NCBI taxonomy): Eukaryota > Viridiplantae > Streptophyta > Magnoliopsida > Poales > Poaceae > Aegilops > Aegilops longissima. The sequence continues at coordinate 113,508,618 of CM038677.1, forward strand.
TTCTAAGAATTCTGAGTTTTTAGATCTTGATGATGAAATTGATAAAAGTGGGATTGAAAGAAATAAAAATCGAGATATTGCTAAACCCACTATTTTGGATCTCAAGGAATTTAATTATGAAAATTGCTCTTTAATTTATTGTATTTCCTTGTTGCAATCCGTGCTAAATTCTCCTCATGCTTATAGTCAAAATAAGGCTTTTACCGAACACATTGTTGATGCCTTGATGCAATCTTATGAAGAAAAGCTTGAGTTGAAAGTTTCTATCCCTAGGAAACTCCATGATGAGTGGGAACCTACTATCAAAATTAAAATTAAAAATTATGAGTTTCATGCTTTGTGTGATTTGGGTGCTAGTGTCTCTACTATTCCCAAAACTTTATGTGATTTGCTAGTTTTCCGTGATTTTGATGATTGCTCTCTAAACTTGCATCTTGCGGATTCCACTATTAAAAAGCCTATGGGAAGAACTAATGATGTTCTTATTGTTGCAAATAGGAATTATGTTCCCGTAGATTTTATCGTTCTTGATATAGATTGCAATCCTTCATGTCCTATTATTCTTGGTAGACCTTTCCTTATAACGATTAGTGCAATTATTGATATGAAGGAAGCAAATATTAGATTCCAATTCCGTTTAAAGAAGGGCATGGAACACTTTCCTAGAAATAAAATAAAGTTACCATATGAATCTATCATGAGAGCCACTTATGGATTGCCCATCAAAGATGGCAATACCTAGATCTATCCTTGCTTTTATGCCTAGCTAGGGGCGTTAAACGATAGCGCTTGTTGGGAGGCAACCCAATTTTATTTTTTAGTTTTTGTTTTTGCTTATGTTTAGGAATAAATAATCCATATAGCCTCTGTTTAGATGTGGTTTTATCATTGAATTAGTGTTTGTGCCAAGTTAAACCTATTAGATCTTCTTGGGTGATAGTTATTTGATCTTGCTGTAATTTCCAGAATCTTTGCGCTCAGTGTCCGAATTGTTAAAAATCACCAGAACGTGATAAAATAGTGATTCCAATTGATTCTGATCAATAAACAAATTTTCCAGGTCGTCTAATTTTGGTAGAAGTTTTTGGGTTCCATAAGTTTGCATTAGTTACAGATTACTACAGACTGTTCTGTTTTTGACAGATTCTGTTTTGCGTGTGTTGTTTGCTTATTTTGATGAATCTATGGTTAGTAAAATAGTTTATAATCCATAGAGAAGTTGGAATAAAGTAGATTTAACACCAATATAAATAAAGAATGAGTTCATTACAGTACCTTAAAGTAGTCTTTTGTTTTCTTTCTCTAACGGAGCTCACGAGATTTCTATTGAGTTTTGTGTTGTGAAGTTTTCAAGTTTTGGGTGAATTCTTTTGATGGATTATGGAACAAGGAGTGGCAAGAGCCTAAGATTGGGGATTCCCATGGCACCCCCAAGATAATCCAAGGACACCAAAGGCAAAGCTTGGGGATGCCCCGGAAGGCATCCCCTCTTTCGTCCACTTCCATCGGTAATTTACTTGGAGCTATATTTTTATTCACCAACATGATATGTGTTTTGCTTGGAGCGTCTTGTATTATTTGAGTCTTTTCTTGTTAGTTTACCACAATCATCCTTGCTGTACACACATTTTGTGAGAGCCATACATGATTTGGAATTTGTTAGAATACTCTATGTGCTTCACTTATATCTTTTGAGCTTGATAATTTTGCTCGTAGTGCTTCACTTATATCTTTTGAGCTCGATAGTTTTGCTCTAGTACTTCACTTAGATCTTTTAGAGCACGGTGGTGGATTTGTTTTAAAGAAACTTGATCTCTTATGCTTCACTTAGATCATTTTGAGAGTCGTTAATAGCATGGTAATTTGCTTAATGTTAATATACTTGGTGTTCGAGATATGTGAAACTTTCTTTTGAGTTAATTGAATACTAAGATAAATTTAATGCTTAATAATTGTTTTGAGATATGGAGGTAATAATATCAAATTCGTGCTAGTTGATAATTGTGAATTTGAGAAATACTTGTGTTGAAGTTTGCAAGTCCCGTAGCATGCACGTATGGGTAAAGTTGTGTAACAAATTTGAAGCATGAAGTGTACCTGGCTTGTGCATCCTTATGAGTGGCGGTCGGGGACGAGCGATGGTCTTTTCCTACCAATCTATCCCCCTAGGAGCATTGTGCGTAGTACTTGATTTTTGATGGCTTCTAAATTTTTGCAATAAGTATATGAGTTCTTTTGACTAATGTTGAGCCCATGGATTATACGCACTTTTATCTTTCCACACTTGCTAGCCTCTTCGGTACCGTGCATTGCCCTTTCTCACCTTGAGAGTTGGTGCAAACTTCGCTGGTGCATCCAAACCCCGTGATATGATACGCTCTTTCACACATAAACCTCCTTATATCTTCCTCAAAACAGCCACCATACCTACCTATCATGGCATTTCCATAGCCATTCCGAGATATATTGCCATGCAACTTCCATCATCATTATTATGACATACATTAATTTTGTCATATTTCCATTGCATGATCATGTAGCTGACATCGTATTTGTGGCAAGGCCACCATGCATTATTTTCCATACATGTCACTGCTGATTCATTGCACCATCCCGGTACACCGCCGGAGGCATTCATATAGGGTCATATTTTGTTCTAAGTTTCGAGTTGTAATTGTTGAGTTGTAATAGAAATAAAAGTGTGATGATCATCATTATTAGAGCATTGTCCCAAGTGAGGAAAGGATGATGGAGACTATGATTCCCCCATAAGTCGGGATGAGACTCCGGACGAAAAAAAAGAGGCCATAAAAAAAGAGAGAAAAGGCCCAAACAAAAAAATATAATAAAAAAATGAGAGAAAAAGAGAGAAGGGACAATGCTACTATCTTTTTGCCACACTTGTGCTTCAAAGTAGCACCTTGTTCTTCATGTAGTGAGTCTCATATATTGTGCTTCAAAGTAGCACCTTGTTCTTCATGTAGTGAGTCTCATATATTGTGCTTCAAAGTAGCACTAAGATCTTCATAATAGAGAGTCTCTCATTTTGTCACTTTCATATACTAATGGGAATTTTCATTATAGAACTTGGCTTGTATATTCCAATGATGGGCTTCCTCAAAGTTCCCTAGGTCTTCGTGAGCAAGCAAGTTGGATGCATACCCACTTAGTTTCTTTTGTAGAGCTTTCATATACTTATAGCTCTAGTGCATCCGTTGCATGGCAATCCCTACTCCTCATGTTGACATCAATTGATGGGCATCTCCATAGCCCGTTGATTATCCTCGTCGATATGAGATTTTCTCCTTTTTTGTCTTCTCCACACAATCCCATCATCATATTTCTATTCCACCCATAGTGCTATACCCATGGCTCGCGCTCATGTATTGCGTAAAGGTTGAAAGAGTTTGAGATTATTTGAGTATGAAACAATTGCTTGTCTTGTCATCAGGGGTATAGAAGTTGGGAACATCTTTGTGTGACGAAAATGAAGCATAGCCTAACCATATGATTTTGTAGGGATGAGCTTTCTTTGGCTATGTTATTTTGAGATGACATAATTACTTTGATTAGTATGCTTGAAGTATTATTATTTTTATGTCAATATGAACTTTTGTCTTAAATCTTTCGGATCTGAATATTCATATCACAAGTAAGAAGATTTATATTGAAATTATGCCAAGGTATCACTCCGCATCAAAAATTCTCTTTTTATCATTTACCTACTCGAGGACGAGCATCAATTAATCTTGGGGATGCCTGATACGTCTCCAACGTATCTATAATTTTTGATTGCTCCATGCTACTTTATCTACTGTTTTGGACTATATTGGGCTTTATTTTCCACTTTTATATTACTTTTGGGACTAACCTATTAACCTGAGGCCCAGCCCAGAATTGCTGTTTTTTTTGCCTATTTCAGTGTTTTGAAGAAACGGAATATCAAACGGAGTCCAAACGGAATGAAACCTTCAGGAACGTGATCTTCTCACCGAACGTGATCCAGGAGACTTGGACCCTACTCGAAGAAGTGCCAGAGGCGGTCACGAGGGTGGAGGGCACGCCCCCTGGGCGCGCCCCTACCTCGTGGGCACCCTGACGCTCCACCGACGTACTCCTTCCTCCTATATATACCTACGTACCCCCAACAGATCAGCGGAGGAGCCAAAAACCTAATTCCACCACCGTACCTTCCTGTATCCACGAGATCCCATCTTGGGGCCTGTTCCGTTGCTCCACCGGAGGGTGCATCCACCATGGAGGGCTTCTACATCAACACCATAGCCCCTCCGATGAAGTGTGAGTAGTTTACTTCAGACCTTAGGGTCCATAGCTAGTAGCTAGATGGCTTCTTCTCTCTTTTTGGATCTCAATACAATGTTCTCCCCCTCTCTCGTGGAGATCTATTCGATGTAATCTTGTTTTTGCGGTGTGTTTGTTGAGATCGATGAATTGTGGGTTTATGATCCAGCTTATCTATGGGAAATATTTGATTCTTCTCTGAATTCTTTTATGAATGATTGAGTTATCTTTGCAAGTCTCTTCGAATTATCCGTTTGGTTTGGCCAACTAGATTGGTAGTTCTTGCAATGGGAGAAGTGCTTAGCTTTGGTTCAATCTTGCGGTGTCCTTACCTAGTGACAAAAAGGGTTGCAAGGCACGTATTGTATCGTTGCCATCGAGGATAACAAGATGGGGTATTTATCATATTGCATGAATTTATTCCTCTACATCATGTCATCTTGCTTAAGGCGTTACTCTGTTTTTAACTTAATACTCTTGATGGATGCTGGATCGCGGTCGATGAGTGGAGTAATAGTAGTAGATGCAGAATCGTTTCGATCTACTTGTCTCGGACATGATGCCTATATACATGATCATACCTAGATAACCTCATAACTATGCTCAATTCTGTCAATTGCTCAACAGTAATTTGTTCACCCACCGTAGAATATCTATGCTCTTGAGAGAAGCCACTAGTGAAACCTATGGCCCCCGGGTCTATTCTCATCATATCAATCTCCATCACTTTATTTACTTGCTTTGTTTTTACTTTGTTTTTACTTTTCACTTTGCATCTTTATACCAAAAATATAAAAAACATTATCTCTATCAGATCTCACTCTCGTAAGTGGCCGTGAAGGGATTGACAACCCCTAATCGTGTTGGTTGCGAGTAGCTATCGTTTTGTGCAGGTACGAGTGTCGGAGTAATGGGCCACGGGTAGGCTAACCTGAGCCCACGAACCTTTCAAGACATAGGGGCAGGCTGCGCCCCTCGAGACCCCAAGACGAAGAGCCGCTTTCTGAGAGTCGGCGGCAAGGCCGCCGACTGCCCCTCACGGCCGAGTCCCAGGGACGACTTTGAGATAAGCCGACTCCTAACTGGCGGCTTCCAGAGAAGCCGGCTATGGGGAGTCGACCCGCGACTCCAACCACCTCCTGCCTTCGCAATAATGGACGGCACGGGGTACGGCCACCGCGCGGCCCATCCCTGCCCCGTTCGTGAAGGGCAGGCATGGCCTGATCGCCGCGTACCAACGGAGATCTCCATCCGGCGCAACCATTGTTGCCATGCCGCCTCGACATCAGCCCGTCGGGCGTGCACCTCGTGCCCACGACGGCTGTCTGCACGACCGAGGCGGCGGGACCCGCTGTCGGCGAAGTCTGAAGACGGCGAGAGCGCCACAAGACGGACCCGTTGGGAGTCGGCCCACAGGAGTCGGCTAGCCCCTCCCACGGGCCCCGCATGCCATTAACCAGACAAGACGGGGAATGGCAACAGTGATCGCCCGTCAGGCGGCGGCACTGTTGCCATGACCCCATGACCAAGCCAGCGTCATTAGAGGCGCGGCTACAGTAATCCGCAGCCGGCAAGACCCGCCCATGGCGGACAAGGCCTGTCGGCTCCATGCCGGGACCGTCGGTGGGGCCCACCAGTCGGCGGGCCCAGCAGTCGGCGGAGAAGACGGTGGCCTGAGAGACAGACGGCTGGGACCCGCGCCCAGCTGGATTACCATTGTACCCCCAGGGGGTAGGCCTATATAAACCCCCCGGGACACCCATGCAAAGGGTTGGACCCTTATAGTTTTAGACACACATAGAGGAAAGAGGAGAGCTAGCCGTGCCCTTCTCCTTCCTCACCCCGAACAGCTCAAGGAGCAACCTTGTACCCACTTTGTCAGTAGTGATCATGCGGAGACCCCTTGCAGAGCAGCGAGAGGGGTGTTATCTCCACGGAGAGCCCTGAAGCTGGGTAAGATCCGCCGGCGTGCATGCCTTCGCCTCATCCCGTTTCCAGGCACCGACGACGTTCTACTCGCCCCCACCATGATAAGCCATCCCTTGGCATATGTCGCACCCAACCCCCTACAACGAGGGACTTGCGCGTGGCCTCCTACTGGATTGATACCTTGGTTCTCAAAAACTGAGGGAAATACTTACGCTACTGTGCTGCATCATCCTCTCCTCTTCGGGGAAAACCAACTCAAGCTCAAGACGTAGCACCTGCCCTTTCCCCCTCTTTCATGAAAACACTCAAACTCTCTCTTGATTATGTGATCACAACCCTTCTTCTGTGTCCTCTTTGTGTAACAAATCCTAGTGCCAAAGCCAAGCTTCTTTGCATACTTATTATACATCTTCTGTGCTTCCTCGATGGTGTTGAACACCTGACCTACATATGATGCAGCGGGTTGAGGAGTAGTTGCATCGTCAACAAATGGCATATACGTGACACCTTCGATGTCATCCATGATTTCATCCTACAAAGAAAAATATATTTTAGCATCGACATTTGCATCCATGAACATGCTCGGAAAATCTGTTACGCCTCCTTATCTTAATATGAAGTCTACAATTTGGATGAATGCTTCAATCCCTACTCAACCATTGTGTACTATAAATCTTGGGGAATATAGGAAATATAAACGGCATACTCCAAGGAAATATGAAGGCGAATTCAGCAGATGATGCACGAATAATAGCATTACGCCAACCCTGACGCTACACACTAGCACATATCTGAAACTACATGACAGTAACTAATGACCCACAAGTATAGGGGATCTATCTAGTCCTTTCGATAAGTAAGAGTGTCGAACCCAACAAGGAGCAGAAGGAAATGACAAGTGGTTTTTAGCAAGGTATTCTCTGCAAGCACTGAAATTATCGGTAACAGATAGTTTTGTGATAAGGTAAATCGTAACGGGTAACAAGTAAATAAAGTAACTAAGGTGCAGCAAGGTGGCCCAATCCTTTTTATAGCAAAGGACAAGCCTGGAAAAACTCTTATATATAGCAAAGCGCTCCCGAGGACACATGGGAATTGTTGTCAAGTTAGTTTTCATCATGCTCATATGATTCGCGTTCGTTACTTTGATAATTTGATATGTGGGTGGACCGGTGCTTGGGTGCTGCCCTTTCTTGGACAAGCCTCCCACTTATGGTTAACCCCTCTCGCAAGCATCCGCAACTACGAAAGAAGTATTAAGGTAAACCTAACCATGGCATGAAATATATGGATCCAAATCAGCCCCTTACGAAGCAACACATAAACTAGGGTTTAACCTTTTGTCACTCCAGCAACCCGTCATCTACTTATTACTTCCCAATGCCTTCCCCTAGGCCCAAAACATGGTGAAGTGTCATGTAGTCGACATTCACATAACACCACTAGAGGAGAGACAACATACATCTCATCAAAATATCGAACGATACCAAGTTCACATGACTACTTATAACAAGACTTCTCCCATGTCCTCGGGAACAAACGTAACTACTCACAAAGCATATTCATAATCATAATCAGAGGAGTATTTATTATCATTAAGGATCTGAACATATGATCTTCCACCGAATAAACCAACTAGCATCAACTACAAGGAGTAATAAACACTACTAGCAACCCACAGGTACCAATCTGAGGTTTTGGGACCAAGATCGAATACAAGAGATGAACTAGGGTTTGAGAGGGGACGGTGCTGGTGAAGATGTTGATGGAGATTGACCCCCTCTTGATGAGAGGATCGATGGTGATGACGATGGCGATGATTTCCCCCTCCCGGAGGGATGTTTCCCCGACAGAATAGCTCCGCCGGAGCCCTAGATTGGTTCTGCCCAGGTTCCGCCTCGAGACGGCGGCGCTTCGTCCCGAAATCTTCTTCTTGATTTTTTTTCCAGGGTAAAAGACACCATATAGCCAAAGATGGGCACCGGAGGCCTGCTAGGGGGCCCACAAGGTCGAGGGTGCGCCCAGGGGGTAGGGCGCGCCCTCCACCCTTGTGGCTGGCTGGTGGCCCCCCTCCAGTAATTTTTTCGCCCAATATTTTTGTTTATTCCAAAAACATGCTCCGTGAAGTTTCAGGACTTTTGGAGTTGTGCAGAATAGGTCTCTAATATTTGCTCCTTTTCCAGCCCAGAACTCCAGCTGTCGGCATTCTCCCTCTTCATGTAAACCTTGTAAAATAAGAGAGAATAGGCATAAGTATTGTGATATAATGTGTAATAACAGCCCATAATGCATTAAATATCATTATACAAGCATGATGCAAAATGGACGTATCAACTCCCCCATGCTTAGACCTCGCTTGTCCTCAAGCGAAAGCCGATATCGATAAATATGTCCACATGTTTAGAGATAGAGGCGTCGATAAAATAAAATACGAACATGAGGGCATCATGATTATCTTTAGAACAACAACATATATTGTCATATAAATTCTTATGCTAAAGTAACAATTTGTTCACAAGATAAAGTATGAATCGGAAACATCATTGAAAACTAACAAACTATGATCTTGGTCATTGGAACAATTGCAATTTATCATAACATCGGAAAGAGTCAATATAAGAGCTTTTTAGCAAGTCCACATACTCAACTATCATATAGTCTTCCATAATTGCTAACACTCACATGATACTTATGGGTACAAAGTTTTAATCGGACATAGAGAAAGATAGGGACTTATAGTTTCGCCTCCCAACCTTTTACCTCAAGGGTAATGTCAACAATAATACTTTATGAAAACCTACATCCGAGGGGACATATATATATATATATTCGAATCTCTCCAACACATAGAGCTTGCCAAAGGAAAAGTATAAAGAGGAAAGGTGATGATCACCATGAATCTTGTATAAGGGTAGAATATAAAAGAAAAGATAGGTGGTATGTTTCCAACGTATCTACTTTTCCTAACGCTTTTCCTCTTGTTTTGGACTCTAATTTGCATGATTTGAATGAAACTAACCCCGAACTAACGTTGTTTTCAGCAGAACTACCATGGTGTTGTTTTTGTGCAGAAATAAAAGTTCTTGGAATGGAACGAAACTTTGCGAGTAATTTTTATATAATATATAAGAATTTCTGGAGCCAAGACCTACCAGAGAGGGGCCCCTGGGTGGGCACAACCCACCAGGACACGCCCCCTCTCCTGGGGCACCCAAGTGGGTTTTCCCCACCTGGTGGCCCTGCAGACCCTGAAACCGACGCTATAAAATCCTATTTTTCCAGAAAAAATCAGGGAGAAAGAATTATCGCGATCCACGAGTCGGAGCCGCTGCCAAGCCATGTTCTTCCTTGGGAGGGTAGATCTATAGTCCGTTTGGGGCTCCGGAGAGGGGGATCTTCGTTCTTCGTCATCACCAACCCTTCTCCATCGCAAATTCCATGATGCTCCCACCAGGAGTGAGTAATTCCTTCATAGGCTCGCTGTTCGGTGAGTAGTTGGATGAGATTCATCATGTAATCGAGTTAGTTTTGTTAGGGCTTGATCCCTAGTATCCACTATGTTCTAAGATTGATGTTGCTATGACTTTGCCATGCTTAATGCTTGTCACTTTAGGTCCGGGAGCCATGAACTCAGATCTGAACCGTTTATGTTATCATCATTATATCCATTGTCGGTGTCAAAACCGGTGGATCTCGGGTAGGGGGTCCCAAACTGTGCGTCTAAGGTCGATGGTAACAGGAGACAGGGGACACAACGTTTACCCAGGTTTGGGCCCTCTCTATGGAGGTAATACCCTACTTCCTTCTTGATTGATCTTGATGAATATGAGTATTACAAGAGTTGATCTACCACGAGATCATAGTGGCTAAACCCTAGAAGTCTAGCTTGTATGATTATGGTAATCAGTGTATCCTATTCGGACTAACCCCTCCGGTTTATATAGACACCGGGGGGATCTAGGGTTACATGGAGTCGGTTACACAAAAAGGAATCTTCATCGTTGATCCCCAAGCTTGCCTTCCACGCAAAGGAGAGTCCTATCCGGACACGGGTACAGTCTTCGGCCTTCGTGTCTTCGCAGCCCATCAGTCCGGACCATGGATAACATGCCGGACGCCCGAGGACCCCTTAGTCCAGGACTCCCTCAGTAGCCCCTGAACCTGGCTTCAATAACGAGGAGTCCGACACGTAGATTGTCTTCGGCATTGCAAGGCGGGTTCCCCCCTTTTCTGAACTCCAGGATAGTCTTCGGACGCGATGATTGTATCCGGACCTGTAACACGCACACCATACACAACCGCAGAGAGAGTATAGTACCCCACGAATCCAATCCGCTGACAACTTTTTTCAACATGACATCACGTCAGCCCGGTCATAATTTCGGAACGTTTTGTGTCCGCCGTTCCACGTTTCGAGACGCGGTTGCCATTGGCACGTCTTGCCAAAGCAGAGACCGTGTCCCCTTATTGCGGGATTCTCATAAATGCGGGTATGGGTAACCCAACCATGTCGTTTACACAGCCCTTGGGAATAGGCGAGTTCCAAGGCGAGTGGGGAGGCGTTCAATATTCACTTCCTTTATAAGGGGATAAGGATTCCCTTCTTCTCCCACGCCTTCTCTCTTTCTCCACCCTTCCAATCTTGAGCTCCAGCGCCAAGTTCTCATCTCCTTCTAGCACTCAATCATGTCCGGATCCGGAGGTCAGGGCAAGTGGATGATCTCCTCCGTCAATGAGGAGGACGTTACTGAGCTTCGGGCGGCCGGGTATTTGGCGAAGGAAATCGCCCACCGTCTGCCGGCCGAGGGACAAGCCATCCACACGTCGAAGCCCAACGAGAGGGTGGTATTCATCCCTCATTTCTTCCGCGGGATAGGGTTTCCACTCCACCCTTTCGTCCGCAGATTGATGTATTATTATGGGACAGACTTCCACGATCTGTCCTCGAACTCCTTTCTCAACATCTCGGCGTTCATTGTCGTGTGTGAGGCCTTCCTCCGCATTCAACCCCACTTCGATCTGTGGCTCAAAGTCTTCAACGTGAAGCCGAAGGTGGTGGATGGCCAGCACACGGAATGCGGAGGAGCCATGGTGAGTAAGCTGGCCAACGTCTCCTGGCGGAAAGGCACCTTTGTGGATACAGTAAAGGAGTGGAAGAAACAGTGGTTCTACATCACAGAACCCCGCGGCACCACCTAGGCCGCAACTGCCGAATTCCGCTCCGGCGCTCCCATGCGACTCACCTCCTGGGTTGAGAAGGGTCCAAACTGGTGCTCGCCAGATGAACTGATAGCGCTGCAGACGCGCGTTCAAAGCATGATAGCCAAGAACGTAAAACTTGTCGATGTAATCTAGGTGATGCTGGTTCGCCGGATTCTCCCGTGCCAGCGCTGAAGTCACCCTCTGTGGGAGTCCAGTCCGAAGAAGCACCAAACCCTGGTGAGGCTCTTTGAAACCACTCACGAAGGTGCCTAGAAGTTTCTCTTTAAGGGCAACGAGAAGCCGCCGGCCACGGATTCAGACCGCGGGCACGACATTAAACACCTCGCCAGCGAGGTATGTTATTTTTAACGTATCTCCAACTAGTTTGTATCAAGGATGATGTCTGAGCTTTTATAATTGCTTCTTCAGGACTGGATGGAGAGGGCGAAGCTGATCAAGTGGCTCCGCTGCCTGAAGAACTAGCCATCCCGTGTTTAGCGAAGATGCTGGTGCCGGGGCCCTATAAGGCACCGAAGAAGAAGGCCAAGAAGAAGGCCAAGGGGGCCAAAAGTGGCCCCCATCGCACGGGTGCTTCGGACATGACGTCCGAAGAAGAAGCCCATTCCCCCGTCCCTGAGGATGACGACGAGGAAGAGGAGGAGGAGGAGGAGAACAACCCTCCCCCTGAGGAGGGGAAGAAGAAGAGGGCGGCTTCCACGAATCTGGAGGCGGGACCGCCCAAGAAGGGGAAGGGCGCCCTTGCGGTCAACACCGCGTGGGACGTCGACAGCAGTCCGGAGCGACGCCCCCACACTAAACCTCGGGCCACATCATAAGTACTATGACTCACATATACCCATATGTCCGGCCTCTCCTTTTTATAGTTTTGACATGGTTAATTGTGCTATTGCAGTTCGGCCCGCAACAGTATCCAGCAATCCTCATCTGGAGGTTCGTTGGATCCGGCGGAAATGGCTAGCGCGTAACCACCGACCGCTCATTCCCCCGAGACCAAGGACGACACCGAAGTGTTGTCCTGGAGGACCGCTCCGAGCCGGGGAGGGGCCTAGGACGCTATCCAGGAGGCGCCGCAAGGCGAGACCTCCGCTGCCGGACACATGGGGGAGCAGATCCCCATGGAGACTGGCGAGGAGGGATGTATTCAGTTCGGCCCTCAGCCGAATACGATTCCGGAGACCCATACGGCTCCGGAATCCGGCGAGCACCCTCCTTCAAAGGAGGGAGGTGCGCCAATTCTGCCGGTGGCCCCTGTCCAACCAGGGGCACCGGCTAACCTGATGGAGGCGCTATGAGGAGCCTCCATTATGGACGAGCATCGTGCCCTTATGGGTACGGTGATCTCGAAGGTTCAGTCTGCCAAGAGTGGACTAGACGAAGCCCGCGGCAACCTGTTGGCAGGTTTTGAGGTAAGTCACGTAGAAGGAGAACAACCCCCTGTAGGCAGTAGCCCCTGAGACCCTGTCCGGTGTTCGGAAAGAAAGACCGGACATGGGATCAATCCTTTGTTGTGGGAGACTAACTTGATATGTATGAATAAGCAGGCGTCGCTGTTGGCAGCGACCTCGCATGCTCCCGAAGTCTCTGAACTGAAGCAGAGGCTGGAACGGGCTGAGAACGAGCTCGGCGAGGTGAAGATTCAGCTCCAGGAGAAGCAAGGTGTGTAACGACTTGCTGTGTATTCGGAAAGAATAAATGATGTGTATTGACCGGAGTGTCATAATATGTGTAGGGGCAGCGACCGAGGTCGAGACCCTGAAAAAGGCCCTGGGTGAAGCCGAGGAGAAGGCTGTGCAGTAGCAGGCCGCCCTTAAGAAGCTCAAGGCCCGGGTAAACGAGGTCCAGCAGGAGCTCCAGGATGCGGTGAAGAAGTGCGAGGCCTTGGAGCGCGAGGCGTCGGTTCAAGAGACCGAACTCGCCAAGGCTCGTCAGAGCATGGAGGCCGCATGAAATGAGGCCCAGGACGCCCTCCGGGAGATCCAGGAGGCCAAAAAGATCGAAGCGGGTAAGGCATTTAACATGCAAAGCAAATATGCAGAGAGGAAGTACCTTTTACTAACACGGAGTCGGAGTTGCCCAAGGGCGTTGCTAATCTGCCACGCAGTGTGTCCGATGCTGCGGAGTTCTTCCGAGCCAAAGAAGGGAGCTCCACGGAGAAGCTGTTCTGGCCGCAGTATGCTGCGCCAGAGCATCCGGTGCCCTTCACCGATCAGCTGAATCAGCTGGTGGAGCTGCATAGGGTGGCCGAACTGGCCATGAAGGATTTGATAATCCGGCTGTTGCCAGCCGAAGCTATGCCCGGCAGCTACTTCGGACTCGTGAAGCGGCTGGTGAGCGCCTGTCCTCGGCTGGACGTCGTCAAGCGATCGGCCTGTATTGATGGTGCACGCATGAACTTCGCCCGTTGCAAGATGTGGTGGGCGAAGATGGACGCCGTCGAGGTGACCAGAGGGCCGCCAGAGGGCAAGGAGCACCGCACACCCTAACGATATTTTGCGGATGTCCTAGAGGGGCCTCGCCTTGCAGCAGCGCAATGTTCGCAAGACATCATATTTGAATGAATGCATTCGTGTTGTCTTTGCCTTGTATGATGAAAACAAAGCCTGCTTGTAATATAGTGTTTGTTATGTTTTAATTGTTTCCTCCTGTGCGGCCGTATTGTATGGAATCTGAGGGTTGGCCAGTCGTCGGCTTCTGCCTCACGTAGGTAGTACAGAGGTGTTCGGGATGGAATCTAAACAATCTTGATCCAATTATATGGTCCTTGAAGGAGTTGTTTAGCGCAACGAACCAGGCAATCAGACTATGCGGATTAAACGCCCACATTTAGCCATAGGAGTTTTATAATAAAACATGGGTGTAGCCCCTGGTATACGAACCAGAGGGCTGTCAGCGCCTGATCGGGAAGTACCGACCCTTAGCGCAATGCGAAAAAAAAATCTCCAGCGATTTTCAACCTCTAGAATAGCTAACCGGCTCTCGCCACATCATGACAGTCAGTTTTCGGCTTTCTCTACTCAGGTGCTCATCCGGGTAAACCAGGGCACAATCACAGTAGTTCTCCCTTTACTACCCTAGCCGATGTAGCGGAACGTAGGGTAGCAAGCACAGGAGCCGGGCAACCCAACTATTGACCAAAGACATGATTCGGAGCCAATGCGTATAATGCTAAATTCGGGGTGACGAACTTATCTTATAAGAAGTGTTCGGAATTTGTTGCCGTATTATGGGTGGTGAGGATCCCCTGGAAAATATGAAACGTACCAAAGTGTACAGGTGCTAGAAGGTAAGTAGTTAATGGGAAAAGGAAAACAGAAAGAAAGCAGAGGTAATATCTGGGGCCCTTGAACCTGGGCCATGAACTGTTTCCATTATAATTGGATTAATGCGTTAAAGCGCATTGATACAAATGGTGCGGTAAGAAACCGGCTATTTAACATGCCACCACCGAAGGCGAGCTGCGTGTGAGTCCTGAAAACAGGTAGAGTAATTGTTAGATTGACCTCTAGAGCTTCTCTTGTACGCCTGTGCTTCGTGCCTTTCTGGTGTACTTATCCTTGGACAGGACCAGCAATTCAGGCCCTCGAAGGAGGCCTGTGTAAAACCTAAAAAGGGAAAAGGAAATAGTGAAGTTGTATGTGAGTCCGGGTTTGGTCTAGCCGAACTGTGGATCACAAGATAGTTGTGCCTCCGTCAATGCCCATGGAATTTTGAGTGCGTAATTATGTACACGTGGTACGAATGCTACTTCCTCATCGGGACTGGGACGGAGGACAAATTGCTAATCGAGCTCTTGACGACCCGAGCTGTCCTGTTGCAGTGTGGTTCGGACCCTCTTAATGATGTCCAGGGGCTCGACAGCCGGATTATGGTTCTGCTTGAGAAGGCCGCTCTGTATCTATGCTGCCAGGGCGGCAGTGTGCTCTTCTATGCGGAGAGAGCGTTCTGTGTTTCCATTGACTGTTATGACACTGCGTGGACCGGGCATCTTGAGCTTGAGATAAGCATAATGTGGTACCACGTTGAATCTAGCGAACGCAGTTTGTCCGAGCAGTGTGTGGTAGCCGCTGCGGAAGGGGACGATATCGAAGATTACCTCTTCACTTTGGAAGTTGTCCGGGGAACCAAAGATCACCTCCAGTGTGATTGAGCCCGTACAACAGGCCTCTATGCCTGGTATGACCCCTTTAAAGGTAGTTTTTGTGGGCTTGATTCGTGAGGGATTGATGCCCATTTTGCGCATTGTATCCTGATAGAGCAGGTTGAGGCTGCTACCACCGTCCTTTAGGACTCGTGTCAGGTGAAATCCGTCGATGATTGGGTCGAGGACTAGTGCGTTCGAACCGCCATGACGGACACTAGTTGGATGATCACGACGATCTAAGGTGATCGGGAATGACGACCATGGATTAAATTTTGGGGCGACTGGCTCTACCGCATAGACGTCCCTGAGTGCGCGCTTGCGCTCCCTTTTGGGGATGTGTGTAGCATATATTATGTTCACCGTTTTGACTTGAGGGGGAAATTTCTTCTGCCCCCCAGTGTTCGGCTGCCGGGGGTCTTCGTCATCATCCTCACTTTGTGATCCTTTTTCCTTGTTAGCTTACCAGCCTGTTTGAAAACCAAACAATCTCTGTTGGTATGATTGGCTTGTTTGTCTGGGGTGCCATGTATCTGGCACGGACGATCGAGAATGCGGTCCAAGCTGGATGGTCCCTCGCTGTTCCTTTTATACGGCTTCTTCCTCTGGCCGGACTTGGAGCCACTGAATCCAGCGTTAACTGTAGTGTCATCGGTGTTATCACCATTGCTTCGGCGTTTGTGTCTATTGCGCCAGAGCTTGCCGGTGCTGTTTTTGGCCTCGGAGGGGCCTGCCTCGTTGGCTGTGTTTTTGCTACGAGCCAGCCAACTATCCTCACCCGCGCAAAAGCGGGTCATGAGTGCCGTGAGGGCTACCATAGACTTCGGCTTTTCTGGGCCGAGGTGGCGGGCGAGCCATTCATCACGGATGCTATGTTTAAAGGCCGCTAGGGCTTCGGCATCCGGACAGTCAACTATTTGGTTCTTCTTGGTTAGGAACCTAGTCCAGAATTTTCTGGCTGATTCTCAGGCTGTTGGACTATGTGACTTAGGTCATCGGCATCTGGTGGCCGGACATAAGTACCTTGGAAGTTGTCAAGAAAAGCTCCTTCCAAGTTCTCCCAGCTACCGATGGAATTTTCAGGCAAGCTGTTTAACCAGTGTCGAGCTGGCCCTTTGAGCTTTAGTGGGAGGTATTTGATGGCGTGGAGGTCGTCTCCACGGGCCATATGGATGTGGAGAATGAAATCCCCAATCCATATTGTGGGATCGGTTGTTCCGTCGTATGATTCAATATTGACGGGCTTGAACCTCTCGGGGAATTCATGATCCATTACTTCATGTGTGAAGCAAAGAGGGCGTGCGGCGCCTCTATATCGGGCCGCGTCACGGTGCACTTCCGATGGAGTCCGCCTGCGGTTATCGGCCCGGGCGTGACTAGGTTTATCACGTCCGAATAGGTAGCCATCGTCGCGAGTCGAAAAACATCCTCGCCATCCGTAGATTGATCTGGTGTGTCCTGCTCTACTGTCCAGGTCCTGCCAAAGGTCGTATGTATAATCCCGAGCTGTTTTTTCTCTGTTTTTACATGGCGGTGGGGCAGGCTGCTGTTCGGCCTAAGTTGCCGCTTTATCTCGACCGCGGGGTGGTCGATCCGCTGCGCTGTCCTGACCGCGTGGTGGTCGGTCCGCCGTATTGTCCCGACCGAGTGGTGGTCGGTCCTCATTGCGCGGGGGAGGTATGGGCTCCAGCGCCTCCTCATTGAACTGAGGGAGCAATCTGCACTTCAGGTAACTCTTGGCTGGACGCTTGAGGCCGTATTCTTCGGCTGCCAGGACATTGGTCCATCTGTCAATGAGTAGGTCTTGATCAGCTTGAAGCTGCTGCTGCTTCTTCTTCAGGCTTCTTGCAGTAGCTACTAGTTGGCGCTTGAAGCGCTCCTGCTCGAGGGGTGCCTCAGGCATGATGAAATCTTCGTTACCGAGGCTCTCCTCATCCTTGGAGGGTGGACGATAACTACCGTCCTCCGAGTCGTTGGGCATGGCCTGTTCATCAGGGCTAACTTGCCCGCTTTCTTGTTCCTCCTGTTCAGATGTTGCTCCAACAGGATCTTCGTTGTTTTCGGCATCATCCGGAGTATTATTTTCTCCTGTGCCAGTGTTGCTGTCTTTTGAACGACATGATTTAGAACGAGATTTAGGCCGCCGACGCTTGGACTGTGTCTCAGGAGGTTTATTCTCAACTGGATCTTCTTTGTCATCGTCGTCAGCTTTTTTAGGTGTATCAACCATGTACACATCGTATGAGGAAGTGGCTGTCCATCGCCCAGTAAATGGCGGGTTTTGACCCTGCTCCTCATCTTCATCGTCGTCCATGCCGTCATTGTCTTCGGAGCCGTAATCAAGCGTGTTGGTTAAGTCCTCGACAGTGGCTATGAAGTGGGTGGCGGATGGGAAGCAAAATTCTCCGTCGTCAGCCCCTAGTTCGAACCGGACATAGTTCGGCTGTGAGTCCCCCGCCAAGGACAGGTTTTTAACGAGTTTAGGACGTCGCCCAGGGGCGAGTGTTGAAAGATGTCTGCGGCGCCGAATTCAAAAATCGATAACCGATCCAGCTCGGTGTCTGCAGGCGTACGTGGTTCGGAACTTGTAGCCGGAGACGAGTCCGGAGTTCCGTTGACGCAAATATTGCAAGGTGTCGAGTCTATGTGCGGCTCCAATGCCGCGGACTCTGTGGCCTCGGATGGCGCAATCTGCTCCAGATTTAAGGCCGTTGCAGCAACAGGAACCATCTCCTGGATGTGATCCGATGACAGATTTAAGTCATGTTCATCGGAGCAAGGGGCAGCGATCGCCGCGGTCTCAAATCCGTCGAAGATCAGGTCTCCACGGATGTCCACGACGTAGTTCAAACTTCCGAATCTGACCTGATGGCCAGGGGTGTAGCTATCGATCTGCTCCAGATGGCCAAGCAAGTTGGCCCGCAGTACGAAGCCTCCGAACACGAAGATCTGTCCGGGAAGGAAGGTTTCCCCTTGGACAACGTTGCTATGGGCGATAGAAGGATCCATCATACTTATTGAGGACGGCACAGTAGAACTCTCAATGAAAGCACCAATGTCGGTGTCAAAACCGACGGATCTCGGGTAGGGGGTCCCGAACTACGCGTCTAAGGTCGATGGTAACAGGAGACAGGGGACACGATGTTTACCCAGGTTCGGGCCCTCTCTATGGAGGTAATACCTTACTTCCTGCTTGATTGATCTTGATGAATATGAGTATTACAAGAGTTGATCTACCACAAGATCATAGTGGCTAAACCCTAGAAGTCTAGTCTGTATGACTATGGTAATGAGTGTATCCTATCCAGACTAACCCCTCCGGTTTATATAGACACCGGGGGGATCTAGGGTTACATGGAGTTGGTTACACAGAAAGGAATCTTCATCGTTGATCGCCAAGCTTTCCTTCCACGCCAAGGAGAGTCCTATCCGGACACAGGTACAGTCTTCGGCCTTCGTGTCTTCACAACCCATCAGTCCGGCCCATGGATAATAGGCTGGACGCCCGAGGACCCCTTAGTCCAGGACTCCCTCATCCATGTTCTAGATCCGATCTTGCAAGTTATATATAGTCACCTACTACGTGTTATGATCCGGTAACCCCGGAGTGACAATAACCGGGACTTCTTCCCGTGATTGCCATAGTTTGAGGAGTTCATGTATTCACTATGTGTTAATGCTTTATTCCGGTTCTCTATTAAAAGGAGGCCTTAATATCCCTTAGTTTCCAATATGGACCCCGCTGCCACGGGAGGGTAGGACAAAAGGTGGCATGCAAGTTCTTTTAATAAAGCATGTATGACTATTTACATTATATTGATGAACTGGAGCTAGTGCCGTATCGCCCTAGGTTATAACTGTCTCATGATGAATATCATTCAACAAGTCACCGATCCAATGCCTACGAATTTATCTTATATTTTTCTGCTAAGTTACTACCGCTATCATCACTATTACCCTTGCTACAAAACTACTGCTATCACTGTTACTGTTACTATTGCTGCTGTCACTACTATCAAAACTATCAAACTACTTTGCTACTGATCACTTTGTTGTAGATAATTAATCTCCATGTGTGGTTGAATTGACAACTCAGCTGCTAATACCTTCAAATATTCTTTGGCTCCCCTTGTGTCAAATCTATAAATTTGGGTTGAATACTCTACCCTCAAAAACTGTTGCGATCCCCTATACTTGTGGGTTATCAAGACCTTTTCCTGGCATCATTGTCGGGGAGCATAGCTATATTTGTTGAGTCACTTGGGATTATTATCATATTATCACTATGAAGAATCTAAAGGATCCTAAGACTAAGATATTTCCCTCAAGTACGAGGGAAGGTAAGAAACTGCCATCCAGTTCTACTTTAGATTCACCTTCTGTTATGATTAAACTTGCAACACCACCACATGCTATTAATTTTGATATGTTGCAAGTTATTGATGATGCTACTTCTACTATGAATGATGATTATGATGATGCTAGTACCTTGCTTGATAATGATGATGTGCCACTTGGTGAATTTCTTGATGAACAAATTGCTAGAGTAATACAACATGATGTTGTTGAATCTAATGATGAGCTTGAAACTGAATCTCCTGAAACACCTTCTAGAACTAGCCCTCCTAGATACGAATTGCCTAAGGTACCGGAAGGTTATGCTATGTGTGAAGAAACAACTAGAGATATTCTTACTTGTAATGATAGAGATGATCTAGAGAAATTATTACACAAGTATAAAGAAAAATCTCTGAATGTTAGAATGAAATGTGTAGGACCTTGAAGTATGTCTAGAGGGGGGGGGTGATTAGACTACTTGACCAATTAAAAGCTATGCCTTTTCCCAATTTTAGACTTTGGCAGATTTTAGCTATCTTTAAGCAAGTCAAGCAATCTTCACGCAATTCAAGCAAGCATGCAAAGAGTAAATAGGCAGCAGAAAATAAAGCATGCAACTTGCAAGAATGTAAAGGGAAGGGTTTGGAGAATTCAAAAGCAATTGGAGACACAGAAGTTTTTGTCGTGGTTCCGATAGGTGGTGCTATCATACCTCCACGTTGATGGAGACTTCAACCCATGAAGGGTAATGGTTGCGCGAGTCCACAGAGGGCTCCACCCATGAAGGGTCCACGAAGAAGCAACCTTGTCTATCCCACCATGGCCGTCGCCCACGAAGGACTTGCCTCACTAGTGGTAGATCTTCACAAAGTAGGCGATCTCCTTGCCCTTACAAACTCCTTGGTTCACCTCCACAATCTTTTCGGAGGCTCCCAAGTGACACCTCGCCAATCTAGGAGACACCACTCTCCAGGAAGTAACAAATGGTGTGTTGATGATGAACTCCTTGCTCTTGTGCTTCAAATGATAGTCTCCCCAACACTCAACTCGCTCTCATAGGATTTGGATCTGGTGGAAAGAAGATTTGAGTGGAAAGCAGCTTGTGGAAGGCTAGAGATCAAGATTCATATGGTTGGAATGGTATATCTTGGCCTCAACACATGAGTAGGTGGTTCTCTCTCAGAACTGGTAAGTTGGAAGTGCAAGTTTGTTCTGATGGCTCTCTCCACGAATGAAGAGGAGGTGGTGGGGTATATATAGCCTCCACACAAAATCTAACCGTTACACACAATTTACCAAACTCGGTAGGACTGAATCATCAAACTCGGTCGGACCGATTTAGTAAACCTAGTTACCGTTAGGGTTTTCGGTGGGACTGACATGCAACTCGGTAGGACCGATATGGTTAGGGTTAGGGCATAACGTAATCTCGGTGAGACCGATTACACAAACTCGGTGAGACCGAAATTGGTAATTAGCTAACCAAAGAGTTGGTCAAGTAAACTCGGTGGGACCGATTTGCTCTTTCGGTGAGACCGAAAAGTTATAAAAAGGGAAACAGAGAGTTTACATTGTAATCTCGGTGGGATCGACGCTCACTTCTGTTAGACCCAAACATTACGAAGGGAAAACAGAGAGATTACAATCCCATCTCGGTGAAACCGAGATCCCTATCGGTGAGACCGATTTGCCTAGGGTTTGTGGCAGTGGCTATGACATCTGAACTCGGTGGCGCCGGATAGAAAGAATCGGTAGGGCCGAGTTTGACTTTAGGTTTAGGTCATATGTGGATGTGAGAAAGTAGTGGAGGGTTTTGGAGCATATCACTAAGCACATGAAGCAAAAGGCTCATTAAGCAACTCCTCATCCCTCCTTGATAGTATTGGCTTTTCCTATAGACTCAATGTGATCTTGGATCACTAAAATGTAAAATGTAGAGTCTTAAGCTTTTGAGCTTGAGCCAATCCTTTGTCCTTGATATTTTAAGGGATCCACTTTCATCATCCATGCCATGCCATCCATTGAGCTTTCCTGAAATATTTGTCTTGGAATAGTATTAACTCAATGAGCTATATGTTGTTATGAATTACCAAAACCACCTAGGGATAGTTGCACTCTCAATCTCCCCCTTTTTGGTAATTGATGACAACATATAGATCAAAGCTTCGACAAATGATAATAAAATTTGAAAAACATCGTCGCTTTGAGAAGTATGTGATAAGCAAGAGCTCCCCCTTAATTTGTGTATATTAAGATTTGCTTTGGACTGCAAATGCACAAGGAATTAGGCTCATGGGTTACTCTTCCATGTCACATACATCTTGGTGGAGCGCTCAAAATAACAAAGATTGAATACATGCACTCATCACCAAGCAAAGTGAATGATCATATAAGGATAAGTAAGATAATATCATAACGAGCATAGGTGTAGCTTATGATCAAACACATGATCATCAATGTCTCACAGGTAATTGCATAGCATCTCAAACAATCAAAAGCAAATAAAGTTCAACCAAAAGGACAAGAGAGAACAAAAGCAAATCTCTCTCTCTCGAAAGCCTATGATCTTTACATTTTTCTCCCCCTTTGGCAACAAGTTACCAAAAAGTTCCTAGAAAATGCATAGGACTATATCGTCTCTAAGGCTTGGTCTTCTGGTGGAGATGGTGTCCGGAGAACTCCAAGAACGAAGGCTTCAGTCGATGTAGTAGGAGCTGAAGGAGTTGATGCTGGAGCTGGTGGTGCTGGAGCTGTAGCTGGAGCTGATGAAGTGACTCTGGTGTCTTGAACTGGCTCAGCAGCTGATCTCTGAGCTCATGGCATTCTGGCAAATGCATCAGTCGTTGTCCTGCCCTTTCTCTCCTGCATGTCATCCTGTAGCTGCTCCACAGCTGACTGAATCTCAGTTACCTTGACATCAAGACCATAGAATTTTTGTTCCATGATTCTTTCCAGGCTCTCCTGGTTTTGAGTTAGGGTGGCCAACCCCTTCTCAATCCGCAGAGTTGATGCTATCAAGTAACCAAGCTGCTCCTGCTTGTTCTTCAGAAAGTATTCAGATGCCTCTGCTTGAGTTGGCATCTTGGCAGCCTTCTCTTTCTTCTCTTTCGCTTGAAAAGATGATGGTTCATTCTCAGTCATGACAACTTGATTGTCCTCAAAGTCAGGATAGAACCATGTGTTCCTTATCCAACAGATACGTTCCTGTGCCCATCTTTGAGTTAATCAACTCCTGAATCTGTGGGGCATATCCACAGCTCCTCTTCTGATCTGCTGCAGTCCTCTTGATAGTTTCAACTATGAGGCTTATGACTTTGAATTTCTGAGGCACATAAAAAATGTGAAGCAAATTGATTGCATGCCCTCTGATCATGTTGTGATCACCTGATTTGGGCAAAAGAGTGTGCCTTAGGATCCAGTTAATTGTAGGCAGCCCTGACAGAAGAAAATGAATTGATCCAAACTTGAAGGACTCAAGTGCATCATCAGGTATCTCCTTGTACATGTGTGACGCTGAGTTGTGTCTAATCTTCTTCTTGGCATAAATGTCCAAGTCATCTTCATCTTCCTTTGGGGCATTGATCAGACTTGCCCATTCCTCTATGGTTGACTGGTATCTCGTTCCTTCTGACATCCAAGCTATCCTGCCATCTGGATAGAAATGTGCTGTGGAGTAGAATTGCATAATGAGCTCGCCATTCCAATTTGTGAGCTTCTGCCCAACAAAATCTGCAACTCAACAAGCACTGAAGCTGTCATACACTCCAGGATAGTGTTCTTCATTCTCTTGAATATAGGTCCAGTCGACCCTCCTCATATCACAAACTATGGGCTTCTTATCCAATAAGATGGTCTCATAGAAGTCATGCTGCTCCTTGGTGTGGAACCTGTAATCTACAGCAGTCCTTCTCCTGGTGGCATATGGATCAGCCTCTCTCCATAGCCTCAACCCTTGATCTCTCCTGGTCATCATGTTCTCAGCCACATGACGAGCATCATTGTGGTATGGGATCTTGGGTTTGAGCTTCCTTAGGACCTGGCCTTCTTCATCTTCCTCAGCATCAACCTCAGGCATTGGAGCCTTGTTCTTCTCTGTTGCTGGTATACTTATGGTATTCCTCGTTGGTGCACTCTTGGGCTTGGCGGCAGCTTTGGGCTTTGATGTTGCAGCCCCTGACTTTATGGCAACCCCCATCAGCTTTTGTGCCTTGGGTGCAGGCTCAGCAACCTCTTCTTCTTCCTCTTCCTCCATCATAGAAGGCTTCCCAATCACTCTGGCCATGGTCTTCTTGACCCTTTCCTTCCTCTTCTTTCCTTCAGCTGCAGCAGGTTCTTTGGGTTGGGATTCCAAAGAAGCTTGAGTGGAGACTCTGGCTTTGGACATTGGTTGTCTACCTTTGGCCTTTTGATCTTCATTCCAGCTTAATCTTTGTCGAGTTGTACTCCTTCTTGAGCACTTTCTTCTTGAACTGGCCTCATCCTCGGCTGCCACATAATCCTCATCCTCGGACTCTGAGGTCTTCTTCTTCCTTGTCCTTGTGGCAGCCTTGGGCAAGTTGCTGGGAGTGCTTCTGCTCCCCTCATCTGAGCTTCTAGAGGGACTAGTGCCCTCACTCATGTGAATCTGCTCTTCTGACCTCTTCTGGCTGTCACTTTGGTGTGACATGTTGCACACACTGACTACTGACCCTGTGAATAGTTATAGATGAGGTAGAGTGGATGAGCATCACAAAATGCAGAGATTTTTGCAAAAGAATGATTCAAAAAACTTAGTTTTAGTTTTCCACAGAAAGCATTTCGGATCTACCGATTTTTAAACTCGGTGATACCGAAGCAGTTTTTGGAACCTAAACTAGTGAACTCGGTCAGACCGAGTCGCAGTTCAGTGGCACCGAGACTGCTAGGGTTTCACGAAGTTCTAAAAACGGTCACACCGATTTGTAATTCTCGGTCAGACCGAGACTCACTAGTGCAATGGCGTTAGCCAAATCGGTGGGACCGAGTTTTTCAACTCGGTGGGTCCGAGATGGTTTCGGCGGAAACCTAACCCTAAATTTTCGAATCATACCTATTCCAAGGATAGTTTTGACTAGATAGAAGTGTTTCAATCGTGGCAAGATGCATTACGAACACAATGTGTTGAGAATTGGACGAGGATAGCACAGTGATCGAGTTCATACCCTAGTTCGGTGGTGAACTCGCTACGGCGGCAACGGCGGAGGAGAATTCCGTTGACGACAGCGGAGACCAGCGACAGGAGGCGGCTGGCGACGAAGTCGACGATCCGTAGACCTGGTAGGCAGAGCGAGCTATGCGCGGGTGAGAAGTTTCGGAGAAAGTTTTCCAAAAATTTGCATGTGTGTATATATAGCCCGACACTGTCGGTGTGACCGAGATGAACAACTCGGTGGCACCGAGATGCATAACTGTTAACAGTTACAACAACTCGGTGTGGCCGAAAAGTTAAAATCGGTTGCACCGAGATTGAAAACCTAGATCGACTTAGTAATCTCGGTATGACCGAAATGGAGGAATCGATCAGACTGAAAATCACAAAGAAGTTTTGGAAGTTTAAGTCTATGACGAATCGGGGACTCTGAGTGCTCCTCACACAGAGTGGTTCGAATCTGACTTGATCAAATTTTGTGATGTAGCATGAATAGAGTTTGAGACGAGAAAAGCATAGATAGCTAGAGAAGGTTCTTAGGCATTCTTGTCCATCCACTTGGCCAAAGAAAAAGAAACCAACCAATCAAAACAACAAGTGGATGTCCTCGAATGAGTAAAATATGCAACTAACATGCTCACACAATAAAATGACAAATGAAATATGTGCCAAAGCATGCACAACCTATTCTAGCATCTATCAAACAATTGGCGATGACTAGGACATCTATATATGATTATATTGACTTAGGAGTCAAATGAGAACATTTGATCATAGGTCATACTCATCGTTTAAGCTCAAGTGGGGTTACCACTTTTACATAAAGCATTTATGTGTTCACATCATTAGAGTTTCTTTGACTCAATTCTTAGAGTTAAGCTCCCCCTAGATGTGAGATCCCCCCTTAGAGGGATAAACTAACCTTGGGTTGTGTCGATGATGACTTCATGTAGGTGTTGAAGATGTGGATGCTCAATGTTGATGTAGATCTTTTGGAGCAATCCTTTGGAGTGAGTTGCACTTTCAATACCTCCACGGGTTAGTCCCGCAAGGAACAAACAAGAATATCCATAGACATAGAGTGATGTACACACAAAATGATGTCCATGAAAACATTAGGTTACCTTGTCCCCTGCCTTACCAACATGAGGGTTTGTGACTCCTTGAACTAGTGCAAGATATGGAAGTTGATTACACTTGTCCTTGCCATAATGATATGAGTGAAAACTGTTATGAGTCACCCTCAAGAACTCTCTAGTTCTTCTTCTTGGGATCCACATCACCTTGATGGGAATCCTTGGTGTAGTAGTTGTGCTTGATGAAGTAGAACTTGACGTAGTCTTGGGAACCCACTTGACCAAGGCCTTAGGTGCTTCTTCAAATGCATCAATCTCTTCTTGAAGCTTGTCCTTGCCTTTGTTCTTGTGGTCTTGTGGTGGAAGATCATCTTGTGCTTGTGTTCCTTGAAGGAAGTAGGATCATACTTCACTTGTTGAGGAACAAACTTCATCTTGGGGTATTGATCTTCTTCCCACTCAACTCCATTGGCATTGAACTTTCGTTCAAAACCAACACCTTGATTCTTCAGGTGCCTTCCTTGCTTGCGTACAATTTCCTCAAATTGCTTACTCCCGGCAAGGCTCTTGTATACACCTTTCTCTATAATTCCCTTCAATAAGCTGTTTTCTTGCTCAAGTGTAACTTGGCTAAGAGAATCATTAGTGGAATCAAGAGAACTACTAGAAGCAACAATATTGGGTTTAGCATTGTTATTGTTACTACTAGAAGAAGAATCTTTCTTGTTCTTGTTACTAGACTTGACTTGAGGCATGTAAGTAGATAAGAGTAAACGCTTGGCAATGTAAGAAGAACTTTTCTTACGAAGATCATCATTGATTGCCTTTAAGAACTCATGCTCTTGCTCAAGATTGAGCTTTTCAAAGCGTAACTTCTCATGAGCCCTTAAAAGTTCTCGATGATCTTCGAAGATAGTTTCATGAGCTAACTTAAGAGTGTTTAGTTCTTTAGTTAGACGCTCAATTTTCTCCTTATCATTGTCATTCGTTTAATCTTGATTAGCATGATTAATTGACGTTTCATCATAGTATTCATCACTAGAGTTGTCAACAAGTAAATCATCATCACCTAGCAAGTCATCTTCATCACTATTAAAATCAACATACTCGGGGTGTGTTACCTTAGGACCTTTGGCCATGAAGCATCTTCCAATTCCTTCATTTGGTGATTCAAATATGTCGTAGGAGTTGGTTGACACAAGTGCTAAACCGGCAACACCTTCATCTTGAGTGTGTTCGGAGTCGGAGTGATAGCTTCTCTCGGAGTGATTGTCGGAGTCGGAGCCGGATACCCATTCACCAACATGAGCTTGATGTCTTC
Source organism: Aegilops longissima (assembly GCA_021605205.1). Classification (NCBI taxonomy): domain Eukaryota; kingdom Viridiplantae; phylum Streptophyta; class Magnoliopsida; order Poales; family Poaceae; genus Aegilops; species Aegilops longissima. Next base: position 113,536,112 of record CM038677.1, read on the forward strand.
GTTTTGTGTAGCTCTTTGATGACTTGTTCTTCCATTCTGAATCCTTGCTTCTCCGTGAGGATCTTCGTTCATAACGATCTTCTCTACTCCTTCTCTCTCTTGGTGGTGATTCCTCTCTTCTACTTCTTCTCTTGGGAGAATCTTCTCTTCTTTTGTAGGGTGCCGTACACTCATTGGAATAGTGTCCGGGTCTCCCACAATTGTAGCAATTGCGCTCTCGACTAGAAGATCTTTTGTCATTGTAGGACCTTGACTTGGAGCTTCTTTCTTTGCTTCTACTCTTGTAGAATTTGTTGAAGTTCTTCACCATTAAGCTCAATTCTTCATTGAAGGTTTGTTTCTCACTTGATGATGTGGGGGCTTCACATGAGGCTTTGTAAGCACCACTGGACTTGTTGTGAAGTTCCTCCTTGTCCTTGAGTGACATCTCATGAGCAACAATTCTTCCAATGACTTCCGTTGGCTTGAGGTCTTTGTAATTTGGCATCATTTGGATCAATGCGCACACGTTATCATATTTTCCATCCAATGCTCTTAGGATCTTCTTGATGATAAATCTGTCGATCATCTCTTCACTTCCTAAGCCGGCAATCTCATTTGTGATAAGAGCAAGCCTAGAGTACATTTCAGCGACACCTTCACCATCCTTCATTTTGAACTTGTCAAGCTGACTTTGGAGCACATCCAACTTGGATTCCTTGACGGAGTCGGTACCTTCATGCATATCAATCAAAGTATCCCAAATTTCCTTTGCATTCTCAAGACGGCTGATTTTGTTGAATTCTTCGGGGCACAATCCATTGAAGAGGATATCACAAGCTTGAGCGTTGTATTGCAACATCTTCAACTCTTCCACACTAGCTTCACGATTTGGTTCTCTCCCATCAAAGAATTCACCTTGCAAGCCAATACACACAATAGCCCAAGCAGGCGGGTTATGTCCGAGAATATGCATTTTCATCTTATGCTTCCAACTAGCAAAATTTGTGCCATCAAAGTAAGGACCTCACGGTGATAATTTCCGCTAGACGCCATACTCTCCTAGGTTGTGAAAGCAAGGCTATGACCACCAAAAGCTATGGAAATCAAAGCAAATGGAGACCAAAGCTCTGATACCACTTGTAGGACCTTGAAGTATGTCTAGAGGCGGGGGGGGGGGGGTGATTAGACTACTTGACCAATTAAAAGCTATGCCTTTTCCCAATTTTAGACTTTGGCATATTTTAGCTATCTTTAAGCAAGTCAAGAAATCTTCACACAATTCAAGCAAGCATGCAAAGGGTAAATAGGCAGCAGAAAATAAAGCATGCAACTTGCAAGAATGTAAAGGGAAGGGTTTGGAGAATTCAAACGCAATTGGAGACACATATGTTTTTGTCGTGATTCCGATAGGTGGTGCTATCGTACCTCCACGTTGATGGAGACTTCAACCCAAGAAGGGTAATGGTTGCGCGAGTGCACGGAGAGCTCCACCCACGAAGGGTCCACGAAGAAGCAACCTTGTCTATCCCACCATGGTCGTCTCCCATGAAGGACTTGCCTCACTAGCGGTAGATCTTCACGAAGTAGGCGATCTCCTTGACCTTACAAACTCCTTGGTTCAACTCCACAATCTTGTCGGAGGCTCCCAAGTGACACCTAGCCAATCTAGGAGACACCACTCTCCAAGAAGTAACAAATGGTGTGTTGATGATGAACTCCTTGCTCTTGTGCTTCAAATGATAGTCTCCCCAACACTCAACTCTCTCTCATAGGATTTGGATCTGGTGGAAAGAAGATTTGAGTGGAAAGCAACTTGGGGAAGGCTAGAGATCAAGATTCATATGGTTGGAATGGTATATCTTGGCCTCAACACATGAGTAGGTGGTTGAGGGAGTCCTGGATTATGGGGTGTCCGTATAGCCGAACTATCACCGTTGGCCGGACTCCTGGACTATGAAGATACAAGATTGAAGACTTCGTCCCGTGTCTGGATGGGACTTTCCTTGGCGTGGAAGGCAAGCTTGGCGATACGGATATGTAGATCTCCTACCATTGTAACCGACTCTGTGTAACCCCAACCTTATCCAGTGTCTATATAAACCGGAGGGTTTTAGTCCATAGGACGAACAACAATCATACCATAGGCTAGCTTCTAGGGTTTAGCCTCTCTGATCTCGTGGTAGATCCACTCTTGTACTACCCATATCATCAATATTAATCAAGCAGGAGTAGGGTATTACCTCCATCGAGAGGCCCGAACCAGGTAAAAACATCGTGTCCCTTGTCTCTGTTACCATCCGCCTAGGCGCACAGTTCGGGACCCCCTACCGAGATCCGCGGTTTTGACACCGACATTGGTGCTTTCATTGAGAGTTCCTCTATGTCGTCATCCTTAGGCCCGATGGCTCCTTGATCATCAACAACAACGCGGTCCAGGTGAGACTTTTCTCCCGGACAGATCTTCGTATTCGGCGGCTTTGCTGCGGGCAATTCACTTGGCCATCGGAAGCAGATCGAAGCTACACCCCTGGCCATCAGGTCAGATTTGGAAGTTTGAACTACGGCCGGCGTCCACGGAGACTTGATCTTCGACGGATTCGAGCCACAGCCAAGCGTGCCGCACTGTCTTGATGGGCACGATCTAGCTCTGCCGCCGAACAGTGCCCTGGAGGCCGCACCAGTGGTTGGACACCGCCTCGGGGGCTACGATCTCTACGGCGATTGAGCCGAACTCCATCCCTGTCCTTTGCGGAGACCATGACTCCAAGGTGTCGGACTCCTCTCCGGACTCCGAACCCCCCACGCCCCTGCCAATCCAATCCAATTGGGTGCCGGTTATGGAGTTCACTGCCGCGGACATCTTTCAGCACTCGCCCTTTGGCGACATCCTGAATTCACTAAAGTCTCTCTCTTTATCAGGCGAGCCCTGGCCGGACTACGGTCAGGAAGTTTGGGATGCGGACGACAAAGAAATTCAATGCCCACCCACCGCCCACTTTATAGCCACTGTCGATGATTTAACCGACATGCTCGACTTTGACTCCGAAGACATCGGCGGTATGGGCGGCGATCTTGGAGGCGACCAAGAACCAGCGCCTACAGGCTTTGGAAGGCCACCTCGTGTACGACATATACATGGTGGACATCCCAAAAGATGGGAACGGCGATGGAACAGCGGAGGATGACCCCTCCAAGAAACAGCCCAAGCGCCGGTGTCACTGGCGCCGCTCTAAATCCTGCCACAGCAAAAACGGTGATTCCAGCACGGGAGATAATAACACCCTGGACAGTGCCGAAGACAACCTCCTCCAGCAGGATTCAACACAGGAGGAGGAGAAGCCAGCCCTCATGATAGGCGGCGGCGACGGGGAGGTGGAGGGCGATAATTATATGCCTCCCCACGAAGATGAGGCAAGCCTTGGCGATGACGAATTTGTCGTGCACGAGGATCCCGCCAACAGGGCGTTTCAAGCGCAGGCTTATGGCCACGACAAGCAGCCTCAAGAAAAAGCAGCAGCAGCTTAGAGCTGACCAAGACTTGCTAGCTGACAGATGGACTGAAGTCCTCGCAGCCGAAGAGTACTAACTCGAACGCCCCTCCAAGAGATACCCAAAACGCAGGCTGCTACCCCAATTAGAGGAAGAAGCACTCAAACCTACATCACCAGCGATGATGCGGCCGACCGCCACCCGTGGCTCTGACGGAGAGGCCTCTAGACCCTCCATTCAAGCCGCACCCGGCGCCTTTCGAAAAAGTACCAAGGCACGGGAAGCGCGCGGACCTGCGAGACATATTGGAGGACAAGGCAAGGCAAACAAGATCAATCTCACGGATCGCGTGGGCGCCCACGACACGTGATGATAACCGTCCACGCCGGATACAGCAACTCCGGCGGGCGAACACGATGAACAAAGCTCATTTGAGCTGCGTCGTGATATAGCCCAATCTGAGGCGCCAAGACACCCACTATGCTTCACGGAAGAAGTGATGGATCATCAAATCCCCGAGGGTTTCAAACCCGTAAACATCGAATCATACGATGGCACAACAGATCCTGCGGTTTGGATCGAGGACTACCTCCTCCATATCCACATGGCCCGCGGTGATGATCTACATGCCATCAAATACCTCCAACTCAAGCATAAAGGACCAGCTCGTCATTGGCTTAACAACTTGCCAGCAGAATCAATTGGTTGTTGGGAGGACCTGGAAGCCGCATTACTTGATAACTTCCAGGGCACATATGTGCAACCACCAGACGTCGATGACCTCAGCCACATAATTCAGCAGCCAGAAGAATCGGCCAGACAATTCTGGACACGGTTCCTAACCAAGAAAAATCAAATCGTTGACTGTCCGGATGCAGAGGCCCTTGCAGCCTTCAAACATAACATCCATGACGAGTGGCTTGCCCGCACCTAGGACAGGAAAAGCGAAATCCATGGCAGCCCTCTGGCGCTCATGACCCGCTTTTGCGCGGGAGAGGACAAGCTGGCTAGCTCATAGTAACAACTTGACCAAAAACCCGGTAGTTCGGATACCAAGGACAGCAACGGCGGTCGCGTCGCAACAAGCACAAGCGCCGCGTGCGGCGATAATGCTGAGGATACGGCAGTCAATGCGGATTCAGAGGCTCTAAACCCGGTCAGCGAAAAAAGCCGTTCAAAAGAAATACTCAGGGCCCGTCCTATCTGGACCGAATATTCGATCGCTCGTGCCAAATACATGGCACCCTCGAAAAACCAGCCAACCACACCAACAGGGATTGTTGGGTCTTTAAACAGGCAGGCAAGTTAAGTGCCGAACTCAATGACAAGGGGCTGCATAGCGATGACGAGGAAGATCCCCAGCCGCCGAACAATAGAGGACAGAAGGATTTCCCCCCACAAGTGCGGACGGTGAACATGATATCGCAACCCACATACCCAAAGGGAGGCGAGCGTGCGCTAAAGGGACGTATATGCGATGGAGCCAGTCACCCCAAAGTTCAACCCATGGTCCTCCTGCCCGATCACCTTTGATCGAAGGGACCACCCCACTAGCATCCGCCACAGCAGATTCGCCGCATTGGTTCTTGACCCAATCATTGACGGATTTCACCTCACTAGAGTCCTGATGGACGGCGGTAGTAGCCTGAACCTGCTCTATCAGGATACAGTGCGCAAAATGGGCATAGACCCCTCAAGGATTAAACCCACAAAGACGACCTTTAAAGGCGTCATACCGCGTGTAGAGGCCAATTGTATAGGCTCAGTTACACTCGAAGTGGTCTTCGGATCCCCGGATAACTTCCGAAGCGAAGAGTTAATCTTCGACATAGTCCCGTTCTGCAGCGGCTATCACACACTGCTTGGACGAACCGCATTTGCAAAGTTCAATGCGGTGCCGCACTATGCATACCTCAAGCTCAAGATGCCAGGCCCTCGAGGAGTAATCACGGTCAATGGAAACACCGAACGCTCTCTCCGAACTGAGGAGCATACGGAGGCCCTCGCGGCGGAGGTGCAAAGCAGCCTCTCACGGCAATTCTCGAGTCCGGCTACTAAACGTCCGGACACCGCCAAGCGCGCCCGGAGTAACCTACAACAAGACCGCCTGGCACGATCCGAGCATCGCGTAGTAATCTGCCCCAACCCCAGCCCTCGCGAAATTGCGAAGCCGATTACTACAGCGTACATAACTACGCTCTGGAGATACCATGGGCATAAGGGGAGGGGCACGACCACGGCACGCCCAGAATGAGGCTCAACCGCACCAGGGGCTCCCAATTGCGTCACTCTTCTTTTTCTTTTCTCTTACCTTCAGGACTCCGTTTTCCAGAAGCCCTGTCCGGCACTAGAATTGCCGAACTCACGATGCAACAGCCAGGGAAGCAGAAAGCTACGACGAGTGTCCAGGTGGTCTCTACTACGAGCATTATACCTGTTTTACATACCATCCCGCAGCTTACCCCTGGAGGGGGACATGTTAAATAGTCCCATCCCTTGCTTATCGCACAATTTGTATCGTTCGCTTTCATTGCAGTATCTTTTAATAAACAATACATAGCTTTTGCCTATTATTGCACTCCTTTATTTATATATATATATATATATATATATATATATATATATATATATATATATATATATATATATATATATATATATATATATATATATATATATATATATATATATATATATATATATATATATATATATATGTTCATTCATGACATGTTGCACCTGTACACTTTGGTACGGCCAATACACCAGGGGCTTAAGTACCCCAAAAATATGGTGTGATAAGTCCGAACACTTTCACAAGTGTGGCACCCCGAACTTATAGCATTATATGAATCAGCTCCGAATCATGTCTTGGGTCAATAGTTGGGTTTGCCCGTCTCCCATGTTTTGGTACCTTACGTTCCGTTATATCGGCTAAGGTAGCGCTGGGAGAACCACTGCGATTGTGCCCCGGTTGAGCTGGGTTGAGCACCTCAGTGGAGAAAGCTAAAACTGACCGTCATGATAGGGCGAGAGCCGGCCGCTGTTCGAGAGGTTTTTTTGGGTCCCTAAAGACTTATGCCGCTTAGAGCGAGGAGTCGGCATTGTTCGGCCAAGGCGTGGATAGCGCCCCGAACTCGGTCTTCCGAATACTAGGGGCTTCGCCGAAATTTAAAATTATAGAATTCTATGGCTAAGTGAGAGTGTTCAAGCACTATAAGTCCGGTTGCCTTGTTCGTTGCGTTGAGCGCCTCCCTCGAAGGACCCAAGAATGGGAACAAGAGCGCTCAAGTTTATCCCGAACACCCCAGCACTCGTGGCATGGGGCCTGAAGCCAACGACTTGCCATCTCTCAAATTTGATAAACGGCCGCACAGAAGGTAATATTTTAAATTCACAAGCTTTGCTTAGCGCATATGAACAAGTTTTCAGCGTACAGGATAACAAATGCGAGTCTATTAAAAAATTACATCTTTGGAGCATTCACCGCTATAAAGGGGGCGCCCTTCATGATGCCCTCATAGTACATTTCGGCTTGCGATGCTCCTTGCCCTTGGTGGCCCGTCTGTCACAAGCTTCAAACATCCAGCTTGCCCGAGTGCACTTTAGCACGGGCAAGGGCCCGACGGGCACCTTCAATGCAGACAGAGCGTTTGATGACTTCAATCCATGGACAGGCTTCCACCAGCCGCCGCACTAGCCCGAAGTAGCTCCCAGGCATGGCTTCCAATGGCCACATCCGAATTATGAGGCCCTTCATGGCCTGTTCGGCGACCTTGTGGAGCTCGACCAGCTGCTTCAGCTGGTCGCTTAGGGGCACAGGGTGTCCGGCCTCAGCATACTGAGACCAGAACACCTTTTCCGTCGAGCTCCCCTCCTTGGCGCGGTAGAACGTGGCAGCATCAGACACGCTACAGGGCAGATCTGCGAATGCTCCTAGAGAGCTCCGGATTCGGGTAAGTAATAGGTAATTCACATTCACATGCTTGCTTTGCATAAAGAATGGCTTACCCGCCGCTATCTTCTTTAATGATACAAATTCTTGGAGGGATTTTTGGGCTTCGGCCTTAGCGGCTTTGGCACTCTCAAGAGCCGAGGCGAGCTCGGACTCTCGAGTCTTCGAGTCACGCTCCAAACTCTCGTGTTTTTCCACGAGATCCTGGAGCTCTTGCCGCACCTCCGCCACCCGCGCCTCCTCCTTCTCTCGCTCGGTGCGCTCCGCGGCTGCTTTGCTTTCGACCGTGGACACCGCTTCCTTCAGGGTCGCCACCTCGTTCGTGGCCCCTACAACACCCATGTTAGTCCTGTCATTTTTGCAACCAAATCCTTTCTATAAGGTCTTTCTTTAATAAGGTATCACTTACCTTCCTTGTCCTCGAGCTGCTTCTTGGCAAGGCCGAGCTCGTTCTCGGACCGCTCGAGGCTCTGCTTCAATGCATTGACCTCCGTAGTCAGTGCGGCAGAGATCAGCAGCGCAGCCTGCATTCCCATATTGACATACTTATGTTAGACTCCTGAGTATATCTTTTTAGATCCTCAGTCCGGCTTTTCTTTCCGAACACCGAACTAAGCATCAGGGGCTACTGTCTATGTGGTAATATTTTTACATATTCTAAACTTACCTCAAAGCTTTGTTAGAAGGCTGGCACAGCTTGATCAGCCCGCTCTTGGCGGACTGAACTTCTGGATCACCACACTCATAACAGTGCGGTGCTCCTCGTCGATGGAGGTGCCGTTAAGCGCCTCCAGCAAGCTATCCGGTGCCTCCGGATGGACGGAGGTCACTGGCGTCGTAGTCTTACCCTTCTTACGAAGGGGCCGCTTGCCGGACTTTGGAACCACTTAAGGTCGATGCGGAGTCGGGCTGAGGCGGACTTAGAGCCCTCTGGGGTTTCGCCCCCTTTGCGCCCGGAGTCTGGGAGGTCGCCTTGCGGCGCCTCCAGGACCACCTCCTCCTGGCAAGGCCCCTTTGGGGACTCCACCGCAGTGTCGTCTGCGTCACGAGGGGAGGAGGCGGTCGGAAGTGAAGTGCTATTCACATCCGACGAATTCAGGGAGCCGCTCGACGAAGCGGCGAGCTCGTCCTTGGGCGGGATACATGGTTATATTCGGCGTTAGAAGACACTATGCGACAAATAAAAAGTCATGAGCTATTCCGGAGTCCGGACACTTACGATCTTGCCAGGGGCTTGGCCCTTTGTGGCCACTCCTCCTCGTCGTTGTCGGCGTTGGTGGAGAAGTCCGGAGGAAGGTTCCTTCCTTTCTTGTACCCTCCAGCCTCCCCAGTCGGGGCGGCCTTCCTTTTCATATCTCCCCCCGCTGGGGGAGAGGCTTCTTTTTCCTCCTCCTCATCCTCAGAGGAGGATTCCACCTCAGAGTCTTCGGACGACGAGTCCGACAGCACCTGGCGCCGGGAGCTCCTTCGAGTTCCCGTGGCCTTCTTCTTGGCCTTCTTCTCCGGCACAATGTGAGGTGCCGGAGCCAGCAGCCCCGTTAATCGGGCGTCCGCTGGGTCTTCTGGCAAGGGGGTCGGACAGTTAATCTGTCCGGACGTCTTCAGCCAGTCCTGTCAAAGGATAGGGAGTTTTAGATCCCTCATAGAGTCAAACTATGAAAAACAAGAGTCCCGTAAAGGGTAAAATAGCTTACCTCAGCAGCTTGGCGCTGCGAGTTAAATCCACGATCTTCGGTAGCGGATGTGGGAGCCTCGGCGCCCTTGAACAACACCTTCCAGGCATCTTCGTACGTAGTGTCGAAGAGCCTTTTCAGAGTTTGGTGCTGTGCCAGATCGAACTCCCACAATTTGAAGGCCCGTTGTTGGCATGGGAGAATCCGGCGGATGAACATCACCTGGATCACGTTGACAAGCTTGAGATTCTTGTCCACCAGGTTTCGGACGCAGGTTTGGAGTCCGTACAGCTCTTCCGAATCGCCCCACATCAGGCCCGTCTCTTTCCATGATGTGAGCCGTGTGGGGAAGCCAGATCTGAATTCAGGGGCCGCCTCCCATTAAGAGTCGCGCGGCTCGGTGATCTAGAACCACCCCGATTGCCACCCCTTTATGGTCTCCACAAAGGAGCCCTCGAGCCATAGGACTTGGGCCATCTTGCCAACCATGGCACCTCCGCACTCCGCTTGGCGGCCGCCCACTACCTTCAGCTTGACATTGAAGGTCTTCAGCCATAAGCCGAAGTGGGGCTGGATGCAGAGAAAGGCCTCGCACACGACGATAAACACCGAGATGTTGAGGATGAAATTTGGGGCCAGATCGTGGAAATCCAGGCCGTAGTAGAACATGAGCCCCCGGACAAATGGGTGAAGTGGAAAACCTAGTCCGCGGAGGAAGTGGGTGAGGAACACCACCCTCTCATGGGGCCTGGGGGTGGGAATGAGCTGCCCCTTGTCGGGGAGCCGATGCGCGATGTTGTCGGACAAATATCCGGCCTTTCGCAGCTTTTTGATGTGCCCCTCCGTGACGGAGGAGGCCATCCACTTGCCTCCCGCTCCGGACATAGTTGGAGAAGGTTGAGGTAGGATGTGCGGACTTGGGCGCTGGAGCTCGGGTGCACGGAAATGGATGAGCAAAGGAGGAAGAAGGCGTAGGTGAAAAGGTGGATCCTTATCCCCTTATATGGACGGACGAAGCTATGCGTCCCCCGCCAGCCTGGTAAAACTCGCTTATCTCCCAAGCGCCGTAATCAATGGCGCGGTTGGGTTACCCAATCCCGGAATAAGTGGTCACGATCTCCGCTTTGATAAGACGTGCCAAGGAAACCGCCTCGCTAAATGCGCTGAGGTGGAACAGTAAAAACGATTCGTATAAAGGCCTGGCCGTGGTGTGATGTCACGCCGCGGAATACGTCAGCAGATCTGTGCAAAAGTTATTCTCTCTACGGTGGTATGTGGAACTTGTTTTGCAGAGCCGGACACTATCCTTGTGTTCAAAATCTTCTATGAAGTATTCGGAGGAGGAACCCGCCTTGCAATGCCGAAGACAATATGCGCGCCGGACTCGTCTTCATTGAAGCCTAGTTCAGAGGGCTCTTGAGGGAGTCTGGATTAGGGGTGTCCGAATAGCGAACTATCACCGTTGGCGGACTCTGGACTATGAAGATACAAGATTGAAGACTTCGCCCCGTGTCGGATGGGACTTTCCTTGGCGTGGAAGGCAAGCTTGGCGATACGGATATGTAGATCTTCGACCATTGTAACCGACTTTGTGTAACCCTAACCCTATCCGGTGTCTATATAAACCGGAGGGTTTTAGTCCGTGGGGCTAACAACAATCATACCATAGGCTAGCTTCTAGGGTTTAGCCTCTCTCGATCTCGTGGTAGATCCACTCTTGTACTACCCATATCATCAATATTAATCAAGCAGGAGTAGGGTATTACCTCCATCGAGAGGGCCCGAACCTGGGTAAAAACATCGTGTTCCTTGTCTCCTGTTACCATCCACCTAGACGCACAGTTCGGGACCCCCTACCCGAGATCCGCCGGTTTTGACACCGACAGTGGTTCTCTCTCAGAATGGTAAGTTGGAAGTGTAGGTTTGCTCTGATGGCTCTCTCCATGAATGAATAGGAGGTGGAGGGGTATATATAGCCTCCACACAAAATCTAACCGTTACACACAATTTACCAAACTCGGTGGGACCGAATCATCAAACTCGGTCGGACCGATTTAGTAAACCTAGTGACCGATAGGGTTTTCGGTGGGACTGACATGCAACTCGGTAGGACCGATATGGTTAGGGTTAGGGCATAACGTAATCTCGGTGAGACCGATTACACAAACTCGGTGAGACCGAAATTGGTAATTAGCTAACCAGAGAGTTGGTCAGGTAAACTCGGTGGGACCGATTTGCTCTTTCGGTGAGACCGAAAAGTTACAAAAGGGAAACAGAGAGTTTACATTGTAATCTCGGTGGGACCGATCGCTCACTTCGGCTAGACCGAAACGTTACGAAGGGAAAACAGAGAGATTACAATCCCATCTCGGTGAGACCGAGATCCCTATCGGTGAGACCGATTTGCCTAGGGTTTGTGGCAGTGGCTATGACATCTGAACTCGGTGGCGCCTGATAGAAAGAATCAGTAGGGCCGAGTTTGACTTTAGGTTTAGGTCATATGTGGATGTGAGAAAGTAGTGGAGGGTTTTGGAGCATATCACTAAGCACATGAAGCAAAAGGCTCATTAAGCAACACCTCATCCCTCCTTGATAGTATTGGCTTTTCCTATAGACTTAATGTGATCTTGGATCACTAAAATGTAAAATGTAGAGTCTTGAGCGTTTGAGCTTGAGCCAATCCTTTGACCTTGATATTTTGAGGGATCCACTTTCATGATCCATGCCATGCCATTCATTGAGCTTTCCTGAAATATTTGTCTTGGAATAATATTAGCTCAATGAGCTATATGTTGTTATGAATTACCAAAACCACCTAGGGATAGTTGCACTTTCAATCTCCCCCTTTTTGGTAATTTATGACAACATATAGATCAGAGCTTCGACAAATGATAATAAAATTTGAAAAACATCGTCGCTTTGAGAAGTATGTGATAAGCAAGAGCTCCCCCTTAATTTGTGCATATTAAGATTTGCTTTGGACTGCAAATGCACAAGGAATTAGGCTCATGGGTTACTCTTCCATGTCACATACATCTTGGCGGAGCGCTCAAAATAGCAAAGATTGAATACATGCACTCATCACCAAGAAGAGTGAATGATCATATAAGGATAAGTAAGATAATATCATAACGAGCATAAGTGTAGCTTATGATCAAACACATGATCATCAATGTCTCACAGGTAATTGCATAGCATCTCAAACAATCAAAAGCAAATAAATTTCAACCAAAAGGACAAGAGAGAACAAAAGTGTCGGTGTACTAGAGTAGGGGTACCCTAGTATCCCGAACTCGTGCACGGGCAGTTGCAGCACCCCACGGCAGGGCTGCCTAGTGACCACCAAGGTCCTCCGTGGTTCCTTTGGAGCCATTCAAGAACAAAGTATTTAAGCCGAGAAGACAAAGACCCGGCAAGAGGAGCTTGCCGGGAAGGCCACTCAAGGCACGCAGAAGACAAGACCCCGGCAAGAGGAGCTTGCCGGGAAGGCTTGGTGAGCGACAAGCTCCCTAACGCGACAAGGATTCAGCCATGAAAGGTGCTTGCCGCGGCAGGCAACCTCTCTTCATCTCCGCTCCAGCTCATCCACCAACGTGTCGCCATGGGGCTATTCCAGGCATGCGTGTCAAGAGGCTGTGCAGCCAGCGGAGAGCAGCGGTAAGCGGCGCTGACAGGGATACCATCGTGGCGAGCGGTGGCGCCCCTAACGGTCCCTTTCTGCACTGTTTAGGCGACATGGACGACCATTTATTGCTCTTGTCCCTTGCCGTCAGAGTTAGGTAGAATACACTGTACAAAGTAGCTGTACCAACCGCAAGTCATTTTTCCCATTTGGCCCTTGTTTACGTTGCCACCTGTGGTGACCCCTTGAGCCTATAAAAGGAGGCCCATGCGCAACGTAGAAAGGGGTCGGGTGGGCTGGTTCGACTCATTCGAGACTAGAGACACTCAAGCTAGGTTTTGTAGCTCTCATTGCTCCCTAGCAAGAACACAATACAATCAGACAAGCAGCAGTAGGAGTATTATCTCTCCGGAGAGCTCCGAAGCTGGGTAAACTGCTCGTGTGCATCGCCTCGATCTGCTCTTCATGCATTCTCCGCTCCCCACCGAACCGAAAGGGACTCGGTCTGCCGGCCCCATAGGTGTTCGTGGGTCACGATCAGCTTCCCCGACATCTTTGGCGCGCCAGGTAGGGGGCGTCGAGGCTGTGTGAACCTGATCCGGCATTCACACGAGCAACATCTTCATCATCTTCGTCAACATGCCACCGAAGAAGAAGGCTTCGGCGGCAGCAGAGCCGTCCGCGTCAAACCCACCACCACCGGAGCTGACGAGTGGTGGGGAAGACGCTGGCGGAGGAACGGGCGTCGTCGAGGGAGCCCACGACGCTGCCAAGTCCAAGGACAAGGCGGCGCAGACCTCGGCGTCCGGATACGTACCGCGTCCATCTCAGGAGGCGCGAGACCGACAGTGTCATGGTGCTCGCAGCGCCATACGTTCGTTGGGCCAAGATCGAGCTAGTGGATCCAGAGACGCTCAAGAGCAGCTCGCGCGCCAACAGGCTGGTGCGAGCGGGGCACGGTCGCCTGGACGGGATGCTGCTCCTTCTAATGTATTTAGAAGTCCGAGCATATCCCGCTCCTCGCACCGTTCGCCATTGCCGCCCACCACTCAAGCGGAAGCTTTGGCGCGGGCCCAACTGCTCCTGGATTACCCTCCAACGTCTGACAAGGTCGACGAATGGAGGGCCACCATTCAAAGTCTCATCGGCTTTGCCAACGGCGACGTCCCGCGGCAACCAAGCACATCGCTGCCGCGGCGAGACGACAAGGCACGAGCCGGTGGCGACGAGACCTATGGGGGTGCAACCACCATGCACTCTCCATCCCGAAGGCCAAGATCGCCGACTCGTCGGATCCACCTTGATAGCGACTCCACCGCTTCATCGGATCCACGAGCTCGCCGTGATCAACGCCAAGTTCTTCAAGAACGGCAACAAGAAGACGTTCGAACTCGGATCGAGCGCCGAAGAGAAGAGCGGCGTCAATCCGACCAGCGCGCTGGGCCCTCTGTCGACGTGCATGTGCCAGGGGAACCAGGTGACTTGCCGTACGCGGTAGGTTGCCCTGCGTTCACTCGTGAGCTACGGCAGGTCCAGTGGCCCGACAAGAAAAATTTCAAGCCAGACGTGCCAGAGAAGTATGATGGCAGGATGCATCCGTCGGAGTTCCTCAGCATCTACACCATCGCGGTGCAGGCTGCAGGGGGACGAGACGACAAGATCCTCGCCAACTACTTCCCGCTGGTACTCAAGCCAAATGTCAGATCTTGGCTCATGCACTTGCCGGACAGCTCCATATCCTCTTGGGCAGATCTATGCCATCAGTTTGTCGGCGCCTTCACAGGCGGCCACAAGCCTCATGGCCAGGAAAGTGACCTTCATCTGCTCGCCCAGAAGGAAGGAGAGTCCCTGCGCAAGTTTATCCAGAGATTCAGCCGTGTGCACTACAACATCCCAGATGTCCACCCTGCCGCGGTGATCAGCGCGTTTCATCAGAACGTGCGGAACCGCAGGATGAGGGAAGAGATGGCGATGTGCAAAGTTAAGGACGTCAGTGAGCTGTATGCCCTGGCCGACAAGTGTGCACGTGCTGAGGAAGGAAGAAGACTCCTAGGAGAGAATGCGGAAGCAGGATCTGATAGCGAGGAGACCGCCCCGGCAAAGAAGAGCCGGCGGCGGAACAACCGAAGGAAGAAGAGCAAAGAGGTACTAGTTGTCGAGCAGTCCGGCAACGGTGGTACCACCAAGAAAGCCAAAGCTGGTGGTTCCGGCAAGGAGGTTGCCGCTGGCGCCGACTGCAAGCCTGTGGCAGCCGCCGACAAGCAGGACTGCTCCAACAAACAGTACTGCAAGATTCACCGCACCAAGGGCCACGACCTCGAGCTGCAAGAAGGTCGAGCAGCTTGTTGAACAATGAAAGCTGAGTACTGGCGGCGCGACAAGGAGAAGGCCAGGAAGGTCTTTGGGGCAGCTAGCAAGAAGCGACCGGTCGGGGAGGACGCGCGGCAAGGCCAAGCAGCGGCAAGGAGATAGACCTCCAGCGGCTGCGACAAGGATGAAGACGACGATGACGATGAAGATATGGAAGACGATGAGGCTGATGAGCAGGAGTTTCAGAAAGCCACGGAGGTCCTCTATGTTGACGGCGGTGCTTCTCTGCATACCTCACACCGCCAGCTCAAGCAATGGATGCGGGAGGTTAATGCAGCAGAACCATCCGTGGAGTCACGCAGGCCTCTGAAGTGGTCCAGCACGCCTATCATCTTTGATATTGAGGACCACCCTGATCGCATAACTGCGGTCGGGTGCTTGCCGATGTTGGTCTCACCAACTATCCGCAACCTCAAGGTCACCAAGATGCTAGTTGACGGCGGGCGGCTTAAACCTGATCTCCTCCGCGGTGCTCCGTAAGCTTCAAATCCTCGACGGCGAGCTCAAGAGGCGGCACTTTCAAGGAATCAATCCAGGAAGGAGCAAGCGAAGGGAAGATCACGTTGCGGTAACATTTGGCAGCGAGCTAAACTTCAGGGGCTGAGAGGGTCACGTTCGGCGTTGCTGATTTTCCATTGCCTTATAATGGGATACTTGGCGCCCAAAGACTCGCCAAGTTCATGGCAGCCTCTCATTATGCATACAACTTGCTCAAGATGCCAGGCCCGATAAGCGTCATCTCTGTCCCTGGCGACAAGAAGGATGCTCTTATCTGCGCCGACAAGATTTACCGGGAGGCAACAGCTGCAACAGAAAGCAAACCACTTGCCGCTGAAGCTCTCGGGGGGAAGAAGAAGACCACCAAGTCCGGCAAGAGTTCTGATGCCCACTCCGGCAAGCGCACCTCTTCGGAGTGCTGCGCTACCGTCGAGGACGCACCATCGAGCTCCACCGACAAGTGCAAAAAGATGATGGCAGCTCCACCGAAGACCAAGAAGGTGCCCGCCAAGGAGGACGACACTGGTGGTACCTTCACCATCAGCGCCACTCTCGACCCTAAATAGGAAGGCGCGCTCGTTGCTTTCCTGCGGGCGAATGTCGATGTGTTTGCATGGCAACCGTCTGACATCCCCGGTGTTCCCAGGAAAGTAATTGAGCACCACCTAGCTGTCTGTCCTCATGCGCGGCCCGTCAAGCAAAAAGTTAGAAAGCAGGCAGTGGAGCGCCAAGAATTCATTGCAGAAGAAATCAAGAAGTTGGAAGCAGCAGGCCTTGTCAGAGGAGTGCTCCATCCCACGTGGTTGGCCAATCCGGTAGTTGTACGCAAGGCAAATGGGAAATGGAGACTTTGTATCGACTTCACAGATGTTAATAAAGCTTGTCCCAAAGACCCATTTCCCTTGCCGCGCATCGACCAGATTGTTGACTCCACGGCTGGATGTGATTTGCTTTCATTTCTTGATGCATATTCAGGATATCATCAGATCTTCATGGCAGAAGAGGATGAAGAGAAAACCGCATTCATCACCCCATGTGGCACATACTGTTTTATACGGATGCCCTTTGGGTTAAAGAATGCTGGTTCAACGTTCACAAGAGTAGTCCATGACGCTTTTGAGCCCCAAATGCACAGAAATGTAGAAGCCTACATGGATGATATAGTGGTCAAAAGCAAGGACAGGGCAACTCTGGTTCAAGATTTAGATGAGACCTTTACAAATCTGCGCAAGATCAACCTCAAGCTCAACCCCGAGAAGTGCGTGTTTGGAGTCCCTTCCGGCAAGCTTCTCGGGTTCTTCGTGTCTCAGCGGGGAATTGAAGCCAATCCCGACAAGATCAAGGCCATTGAGCAGATTGAAGCACCAAAGCGCGTCAAGGTTGTACGAAGACTTGCCGGTTGCGTGGCTGCTCTCAGCAGGTTTATCTCTAGGTCTGCTGAGCGCTACCGCCGCTTTTTCAAGATTTTGAAAAAGGCAGGTCCAATGAAATGGACTCCTCGGCGGAGGCTGCGCTGCAGACTTAAAGAGGTACTGTCCTCCACTCCAACACTTGTCGCACCTAGGCCACAAGAGAAGTTGCTGCTATACATAGCGGCAACCAATCAAGTGGTTAGTGCTGCGTTAGTAGCGGAGAGGGAGACAGGTGATGAGCCGGCAACTGAGGCAGATGCATCCAGCGACAAGCAGGGGGCTTCACCGACAAGCTCTGGTCCCGACAAGGACAGATCTGCGCAGACGAGCGAGAAGATTCAGAAAAGGATGGTGCAGCGCCCAGTTTACTTTGTCAGTTCCCTACTGCAGGGGGCTAGATCAAGGTACTCTGGTGTGCAGAAATTGCTTTTCGGCCTCCTCATGGCCTCGAGAAAGCTGCGCCATTACTTCCAAGCACATGAGATCACAGTTGTCACTCGCTTTCCGCTGAAGAGGATATTGCAAAATCCAGAAGCAACAGGCAGGATTGTCGAGTGGGCACTGGAACTGTCAAGCTTTGGCCTCAAGTTTGAAAGCACTTCAACTATCCAAAGCAGAGCACTAGCAGAGTTCATAGCAGAATGGACGCCAACGCAAGATGAAGAAATTCCAGAGACGAGCATCCCCGTCAAGGAGGCAAGTAAAGAGTGGCTGATGTACTTTGATGGTGCCTTCTCGCTGCAAGGCGCCGGTGCGGGCGTGCTGCTTGTCGCACCCACCGGAGAACACCTCAAGTACATAGTCCAAATGCACTTTCCCAAGGAGCAAGCAACAAACAATACTGCAGAGTATGAAGGCTTGCTTGCCGGACTCAGGATTGCAGTAGACCTTGGGATCAAGAAGCTCATTGTCAGGGGTGACTCGCAGCTTGTCGTCCGCCAAGTGAACAAAGATTATCAGAGTCCTTTGATGGAAGCCTACGTCGATGAAGTGAGAAAGCTAGAAGAACACTTTGAAGGCCTGCAAATGGAACATGTTCCAAGAGCTCAGAATGATATTGCTGATGGCCTGTCAAAGTCGCCAGACTCAAGTTACCTGTGGAACCAGGAATTTTTGTGCTCAAGCTGACTCAACCAACTGTAACGCCATCAACTGGACAGAACAAGAAGAGGAAGTTGATTTTTGGCTACCCGAAGCCGCCGCCGCGAAGGTCCCCATGATCAACACCAAGAATGCTGAGGAGCAGTCTGCTCCGACAAGCCCCAGGGTTTGTTTCGTTGAAGCAGACGCTCCCGACAAGTTTTGCTCCGGCAAGCTTGCCGGGGAACATCAAGCTCCGGCCGAACCGCAGGTTCTTGCCGTCGAAGCGGATGTTCCCGCAGCAGCAGATGTGCCTTTAGTCCTTGTTGTCGAGCCGCAAGCTCCAGCATGGGCACAACAGATCATCCATTTCCTTCAGACAGGAGAACTTCCCGAAGAGCAAGAAGAAGCGGAGAGAGTAGCCCGACAGTCAAGTATGTATCAGTTTGTCGACAACACGCTATACAGAAGAAGACTCAACAGTGTGAAATTGAAGTGTATTCACCGGGAAGATGGACAGAAGCTGTTGGCAGAGATACATGGAGGCATATGTGGTCACCACATTGGCGCAAGAGCACTTGCCGGCAAAGCTTTCCGGCAAGGTTTCTTCTGGCCGACAGCCCTCCAGGATGCAACTGCACAAGTAACCAAGTGTGAAGCGTGCCAGTTCCATTCCAAGCAAATACACCAGCTAGCTCAAGCTCTCCAGACGATCCCTTTATCCTGGACATTTTCGGTCTGGGGGCTCGACATCCTCGGCCCCTTTCCCCGAGCTGTCGGGGGCTTTGAGTACTTGTACGTTGCAATCGACAAGTTCACAAAGTGGCCGGAAGTGGAAGCGGTGAGGAAGGTGACAGCACAGTCAGCAGTCAAGTTCTTCAGGTCAATTGTTTGCCGTTTTGGGATTCCTAACAGGATCATCACCGACAACGGCACACAATTCACGAGTCGCACCTTCATGCAATACGTCCAAGATCTTGGCGCCAAGATCTGCTTTGCTTCTGTTGCTCATCCGAGAAGCAACGGTCAAGCAGAGAGGGCAAACGCTGAAGTGCTGCGAGGACTCAAGACCAGAACTTTCGACAGGCTGTGCAAGTGCGGAAGAAACTGGATTGAGGAGCTGCCGGTGGTTCTTTGGTCGATCAGGACGATGCCAAATCGAGCCACTGGCCAGACACCTTTCGCTCTAGGCTATGGAGCAGAGGCAGTTCTCCCCACGGAACTCGTATACGGGTCACCTCGAGTACTCACTTATGATGAGCTTGAGCAAGAGCAGCTGCGACAAGATGAGGCGCTGCTCCTTGAGGAGGACCGTCTTCAGGCTGCTGTACGAGCCGCTCATTACCAGCAAGCTTTGCGCCGCTACCATAGCCGCAAAGTTAGTGCCAGAAGTTTCGAGGAAGGCGACCTTGTTCTTCGGCGCGTTCAATCCGCCAAGAATTCCAACAAGTTGACGCCGAAGTGGGAAGGCCCTTATCGGGTGAAACGAGTCACTAGGCTCGGCGCTGTCCGCCTTGAGACCGAAGATGGCATTCCGGTGAGCAACTCCTGGAACATTGAGCATCTTCGTAAGTTTTACCCATAGGGCGCGGTTGCCGGAACCTGTTCCGGCAACCACCTTTTGTACAAGTCTTGCCGATGTTGCATGTAATCCTTTGTACAAAGCCGGGCGCAGACCCCGTGCATCAGTAAAGCTCATGTGTTGCGCACAACCTGTTAACTACATGCTTTCATAATCCTTTTTTGCATGTGTTATCTAACATTTTGTGCAGCATCCACACCCGGTAAGCAATAATGAGCCACAAGGCTCCATAACTTTATTTTCTCTTCTTTCTTCTCAAAAGAAAGGAAGGTTCATCCACCCACAAGTTAGCCAGGGGGGGGGGGGAGGAGAAGATAATGGTGTGGGCCACCAAGCGTCGCTCGAAGAAGTATCGTCTTGCCGGGAAGCAAACGACAGAAAAGCAAAGTTGCCAAAGTTTGAGCAATCAGTTTTTAAATTATTTTTAAGTTATCTTCCTCGAACGATAGTACTTTGTATGGAAAACTTGTGCGCGGAGGAACCAACTCGTAGCTAGTTTGCGCCCTTACTTTGTTTCGAGTCCTCTCAACAACTTAAGTGAGCTGCAACTAGTTGCGACAAGGTTGCTCGTCGGAGATGCATCGCCAAAGAAGCTGCCGACGTTCGCACTCAGCCTTCATGACAAAGGTGCCAGCGCCGACAAGTTCCCCGAAGCGCGAGGGCACAAACATACAAAGGAAGGAATCAAGTAAAGGAAATAACATTGCAATCTTTGCCTAAGATAGAGTATATTACAAAATAACTTGTCGCAGATCTAATAAATTGTTCTCCTAAACATGATCAGCAGAGGAAAGGGAAAGATAAAACGGGCGGCCTAGTCTCACGCGGGTCGCCATCGACCCTCTTGACCCGCTCACCCTGTCCACAATGGGTGCGACAAGGGCCTTGAGCGCTTCAACGTCAGCAGTCGGCGGCAAGGACTTGAGGACGTTGGCGAAGCTAACGCCTGGATTGCGGAAGGCCACCTTCATCAGCACCTTCTGAAGAGCCCCTGCACAGATTTGGCGCCACTCGTCGGCCAGCTGCTTTGGGATCTCTTCCCGGAGCCGCTGGAGAGCCGCCACCACGCCCTTGAAGAACAGGCTGAGCTTGGCGCTGGGTTGGAGATGCTCGTCGGTGGAGTACCCGAGATCCACCATCCCCAGCTCCATCAGCTCCTTGTCGATGGCGGCGGCAGTATCCACAAGACCCTCGGTCCAGTGCATCACGTTCTCTTTGAAGGTGTTATGGGCGGTCGTGGCATTCGCCAGCAGCTCCTCGTTGGCCTTGATCTTCTCCAACAGACCCGCTTCCCGCTCCTTGGCGCCGTCCAGCGTCTCCGTCAAGGTGGTCAGCTTTAGTTCAAGATCTGCCTTGGAGTCCTTAGTGGCGTCGAGCTCTTTGATCCTCTCAGCGAGACGGCCCTGCAACTCGCCAAGAGTGTAGGCGTCCTTCTCGCGCTCGTGCTTCAGCACGGTGAGCTCTTCGCCGCTCTTCTGCAGACTGGCCTCCAGCTGCGTCACTTTTGTCTCCAACTCCTTCTTGGCGGCCTCGGCAGCTGCGACAGCGTCCTTTGCTTCCATGAGAGCTCTGCCAAGTGATTGCTCGTGTACTAGAGTAGGGGTACCCTAGTATCCCGAACTCGTGCACGGGCAGTTGCAGCACCCCGCGGCAGGGCTGCCTAGTGACCACCAAGGTCCTCCGTGGTTCCTTTGGATCCATTCAAGAACAAAGTATTTAAGCCGAGAAGACAAAGACCCGGCAAGAGGAGCTTGCCGGGAAGGCCACTCAAGGCACGCAGAAGACAAGACCCCGGCAAGAGGAGCTTGCCGGGAAGGCTTGGTGAGCGACAAGCTCCCGAACGTGACAAGGATTCAGCCGCAGCAAGGTGCTTGCCGCGGCAGGCAACCTCTCTTCATCTCCGCTCCAGCTCATCCACCAACGTGTCGCCATGGGGCTATTCCAGGCGTGCGTGTCAAGAGGCTGTGCAGCCAGCGGAGAGCAGTGGTAAGCGGCGCTGACAGGGATACCATCGTGGCGAGCGGTGGCGCCCCTAACGGTCCCCTTCTGCACTGTTTAGGCGACATGGACGGCCATTTATTGCTCTTGTCCCTTGCCGTCAGAGTTAGGTAGAATACACTGTACAAAGTAGCTGTACCAAGTACCAACCGCAAGTCATTTTTCCCATTTTGCCCTTGTTCACATTGCCACCTTTGGTGACCCCTTGAGCCTATAAAAGGAGGCCCATGCGCAACGTAGAAAGGGGTCGGGTGGGCTGGTTCGACTCATTTGAGACTAGAGACACTCAAGCTAGGTTTTGTAGCTCTCATTGCTCCCTAGCAAGAACACAATACAATCAGACAAGCAGCAGTAGGAGTATTATCTCTCCGGAGAGCTCCGAAGCTGGGTAAACTGCTCGTGTGCATCGCCTCGATCTGCTCTTCGTGCATTGTCCGCTCCCCACCGAACCGAAAGGGACTCGGTCCGCCGGTCCCATAGGTGTTCGTGGGTCACTATCAGCTTCCCCGACAAAAAGCAAATCTCTCTCTCTCGAAAGCCTATGATCTATACATTTTCTCCCCCTTTGGCAACAAGTTACCAAAATGTTCCTAGAAAATGCATAGGACTATATCGTCTCTCAGGCTTGGTCTTCTGGTGGAGGTGGTGTCCGGAGAACTCCAAGAACGAAGGCTTCAGTCGATGTAGTAGGAGCTGAAGGAGTTGATGTTGGAGCTGTAGCTGGAGCTGATGAAGTGACTCTGGTGTCTTGAACTGGCTCAGCAGCTGATTTCTGAGCTCGTGGCACTCTGGCAAATGCATCAGTCGTTGTCCTGCCCTTTCTCTCCTGCATGTCATCCTGTAGCTGCTCCACAGCTGACTGAATCTCAGTTACCTTGACATCAAGATCATAGAATTTTTGTTCCATGATTCTTTCCAGGCTCTCCTGGTTTTGAGTTAGCGTGGCCAACCCCTTCTCAATCCGCAGAGTTGATTCTATCAAGTAACCAAGCTGCTCCTGCTTGTTCTTCAGAAAGTATTCAGATGCCTCTGCTTGAGTTGGCATCTTGGCAGCCTTCTCTTTCTTCTCTTGCGCTTGAACGGATGATGGTTCATTCTCAGTCATGACAACTTGATTGTCCTAAAAGTCAGGGTAGAGAACCATGTGTTCCTTATCCAACAGATACGTTCCTGTGCCCATCTTTGAGTTAATCAACTCCTGAATTTGTGGGGCATATCCACAGCTCCTCTTCTGATCTGCTGTAGTCCTCTTGATAGTTTCAACTATGAGGCTCATGACTTTGAATTTCTTAGGCACATAAAAAATGTGAAGCAAATTGATTGCATGCCCTCTGATCATGTTGTGATCACCTGATTTGGGCAAAAGAGTGTGCCTTAGGATCCAGTTAATTGTAGGCAGCCCTGACAGAAGAAAATGAACTGATCCAAACTTGAAGGACTCAAGTGCATCATCAGGTATCTCCTTGTACATGTGTGACATTGAGTTGTGTCCCATCTTCTTCTTGGCATAAATTTCCAAGTCATCTTCATCTTCCTTTGGGGCATTGATCAGACTTGCCCATTCCTCTATGGTTGACTGGTATCTCGTTCCTTCTGACATCCAAGCTATCCTGCCATCTGGATAGAAATGTGCTATGGAGTAGAATTGCATAATGAGCTTGTCATTCCAATTTGTGAGCTTCTGCCCAACTAAATCTGCAACTCCACAAGCACTGAAGCTGTCATACACTCCAAGATAGTGTTCTTCATTCTCATGAATATAGGTCCAGTCGACCCTCCTCATATCACAAACTATGGGCTTCTTATCCAATAAGATGGTCTCATAGAAGTCCTGCTGCTCCTTGGTGTGGAACCTGTAATCTACAGCAGTCCTTCTCCTGGTGGCATATGGGTCAGCCTCTCTGCATAGCCTCAACCCTTGATCTCTCCTGATCTTCATGTTCTCAGCCACAGGATGAGCATCATTGTGGTCTAGGATCTTGGGTTTGAGCTTCCTTAGGACCTGCCCTTCTGGGATCTTGGTTATGAAACTGAAACTGTTGTGGCACATCCTACTAAGCTGAATGACATAGCCACCCTTTTTACTCATGATGAGAAAACTTGCTACTACTTTATTCTAAAATTATTTCCTTTCTCATTAAAGGGTCATGCTAAAGCTTGGTACAATACTCTTGCTCCTGGTTGTGTGCGTAGTCCCAGGATATGATTTATTACTTCTCTAAAAAATATTTTCCTGCTCATAAGAAACAAGCTGCCTTATAGGAAATATTTAACTTTGTGCAAACTAAAGAAGAGAGTCTCCCACAAGCTTGGGGGAGGCTTTGCCAGTTACTTAATTCTTTGCGTGATCATCCTCTTAAGAAAAATGAAATACTTGATATCTTTTATAATGGACTAACCAATGCTTCTAGGGACTTCCTAGATAGTTGTGATGGTTGTGTTTTCAAGGAAAGAAATGTTGGACAAGCTAAAGAATTATTGAATAACATATTGAAAAATTATGATGATTGTACTATTCCTAAACCACCGCTTAAACCCACTCCGAAGAAGAGGGGTATATTATATCTCAGTCCTGAAGATATGCAAGAGGCAAAGAAATCTACGAAGGAAAAAGGTATTAAAGCTGAGGATGTTAAAAATTTACCTCCTATTGAAGAAATACATGGGCTTAATACACCACCACTTCCTAGGGTGGTAGAGGTAAATTCTCTAATGAAGTTTAATGATAATGACAATCCTCACAATATGTGTCCTAGTCAATGCCTTTATGAGTTTGAAAACTATATTAGAAAACAAGATTACTTCAATGCAAGTGTTATGAAACAATTGAAATACAATTCTGATATGATTGCTCGCTTGAGTGACTTGTTATTTAGAATCTCAAATGATGCTAGAGGTGTTGGAAAACATGCTTCTATGGTTCAAACTCAGTTAGAACAAGTTGCTAAATCACAAAGAGAATTGCTTGATGAAATGAAATATACATGACTTTGCTATTAGAGTTGCAACTAGAGGAGGTAAAATGACTCAGGAACCACTTTATCCTGAGGGACACCCTAAAAGAATTGAACAAGATTCACAAAGAGTTAACACTGATGCACCTAGTCCTTCTAGAAAGAAAAAGAAAAAGAAAAATGATAGGACTTTGCATACTTCTAGTGAACCTGAAATAGAAAAACCTCCTGATAATGGTAATGAAACTTCTATCTCTGATGCTGAAACTCAATCTGGTAAGGAACGCTCACCTAGTGATAATGAAAAATATAATGATGATGTTCATGAAGACTCTCGACCAAACAATGAAAAAGAACTAGATAATGATGTTGAGATAGAACCACCTGTTAATCTTGATAACCAACAACCTAAGAATAAAAGATATGACAAAAAAGACTTCATAGCTAGAGAACATAGTAAAGAAAGAGAACCGTGGGTTAAAAAACCTATGCCTTTTCCACCAAAGTCAACTAAAAAGAAAGATGATGAAGAATTTGAACGCTTAGCTGAAATGCCGAGGCCAGTCTTTTTGCGTACTCGCTGGACTGATGTCTTGAAAATGCCTCCTTATGCAAAGTATATGAAAGACATCATCACAAATAAGGGAAAAATACCGAAAGCTGAAATCTCCACTATGCTTGCTAATTACACTTTTAAAGATGGAGATCTGGGAATACCAACTATACCTTGCTCTATCAAAAAGAATTATGTGAAAACTACTTTGTGTGATTTAGGAGCTGGTGTTAGTGTTATGCCTTTCTCTTTATATAAAAGACTTGACTTGAATAAACTCACACCTACTGAAATATCTTTGCAAATGGCTGACAAATCATCTGCCATACCTATCGGTATCTGTGAGGATGTGCCCGTTGTTGTTGCTAATGTTACTATTTTGACTAACTTTGTTATACTTGAGATGCCCAAGGACGACAACATGTCGATTATCCTTGGTAGACCCTTCTTGAATACTGCAGGGGCTGTTATCGATTGCAATAAATGCAAGGTCACTTTTCATATCAATGGTAATGAGCATACGGTGCACTTTCCGAAGAAACAATTCCAAGTGAATGGTATTAATGTTATTGAAAAATCTCCGACAATCACTATTGGAAGTTTTCAAATACCTCTACCTACCGTCAAAAAGAAATATAAAATGCTTATTGTTGGGGAAATGCATATCCCCATTGAGGTAACTTAGTGATTTATGAAAGCTCTTCGGTTTCATGCTAATTGAAAGTGGTTGTTAACAAGACCTGATCAACATTATTAATGGATCATTTTTGAACAATATGAAGTTGATGAATTTAGTAAGCACTACCTTCTGTCCCCACTTTTAGTTTTCTGTTTTTATTAGTTAAATAAAATAAAATGCCATGTTTACTCTATTTTCTGAATTTCCCGTGCAATAAAAAAATGACCCAAAAATAGAAGTTCTCAGAATGCCCTGAAAATTTAATATGATTTTTTCTGAATTTTTCTGAATTTCTGGTGCAAATAATATCAGAGGGAGGTGCACCACGTGGGCACAACCCACCTAGGCATGCCAGGACCCCCAGGCGCGCCCTGGTGGGTTGTGGTCCCCACGTGGGCCCCCTCACTTATCCCTTCAGCCCACTTCATCACTCACCTCCAGAAAAAATGTCCTCTCTCTCTCTCTCTCTCTCTCTCTCTCTCTCTCTCTCTCTCTCTCTCGTGTTCTTGCCCTCAAACCCGCGGATTTCGATGTCTTTGCTTGAACTCCGTTTCTGAAACTGTTTCGGGGGGGATTGTTGCTTGGTATGTGACTCCACCGTTTGTCTAATTAGTTTTTGTCTTAGTGGTGTATATTTTGAATAACTAGTTACTCTTGGTGCTACTGTAGATGTGCTTGCATGTTAAATCCTTAGAGTTCTAAGTAGTTTGAATGCTTGCTATGGCCTCTATGCATCCCTATGAGTAGTTGGTGCCAATTTTGTGAAGTTTTGTTGAGAAATTTTTGTGGGCTAATAAATTTCAGAATTTTGTTCATAGGAAAACCATAAATATCTTTAGGAAGTTTGGCTCCATGAAGAACTCCAAGGGTGTTATTGGGGAGTCATCTGATAGTGATATCCGTCCTCGGAGGTTGGCGGAAGTACGGCTGTGTGAATGGCCGCACACCTCGTTCCTGGAAGAGGCGGGAATCCTTCAGGAGTTCACACAATATGCTGCAAATGCCGACCTCACCGACTTCATTGCAAATGAGTGTGACCAGCACCAAATCCTCACAAATATCTTTGTTCAAAGTTTACTTTCCTGTCTAGGAATAATCCTCCTGAAGTGAGCTTTGACTTATATGCTGAAAACCATCTGATACCACTTACTGAATTTTGTGACATATGCTTGATCCCTTCTGATGGGAGCTTAGCCGAGCCTACGCTGGCTGGGTTTGAGGCCTTTTATCGCACTTTGACAGTGGGAGATGAGAGAGGGGTGTCAGCTACCACTGCCACCGGCTTGCATTTTCCTGTTGTTTATTACTTTGCACTTTTCATTGCAAAATGCTTGCTTGCTAGGGAGAAGGTGGGTGCACTTAGTTCACGAGACCTTGCTGTTTTACGCAGTGCATTAGAGGGCGACAACACTTATAGCTTGGGAGCTATTGTGGCTCATCACCTCCATCTTAATAAATCTCAGGGTAAAATACATGGTGGGATTTATGCTACTCGTTTGGCGGCTCACTTTAATGTTGAGATACACCCTCATGATTACCCTCTGACCAAGGTTTACCTAGACCGTGCAACCATGGAACACCATCATTTTCTTGCACGAGATTATCCTAACATTCCTATTCCTTATAACCTGGTCTTTAGTGTTGAAACTCGTGATATTATTCCGTTGTCTGCTCCTGCCTTGTTTGATTCTATTGCCAGGGGCGGATACAGGATTATGCATGCAGACATCATCGCTTACCGGAACGCTCAGGCTGATGCGGAGGCGGCACAGGAGGAGCCACAACAGTGGGATGAGTGGATGCCCGCTCCTCAGCACCCCTACTACCCTCCAGGCTACTGATCGACTACCAAGTTAGGCCAAAAGCCTAAGCTTGGGGGAGTACGTGTTTCCACCGACTTTACATTCATGTTCACTTATTCCATTTGTCGGTGTCCACACTTTTTCATTGTATCATCCATGCTTAGATTTATTTTTTCTTGCTTTCTTCTTGTGTGTTTGAAAAACTTCAGAAAAACCAAAAAAATTAGTTGTAGCTAATTTACTTTCTATGCATGCTTAGTAGTATTAAAAAGAAAACCGAAAGTGCTTATCTAGTCCCGAGCACACCTGCACACTTTATCAGGACTGTCCCTTTTCTCTGAGATTCGGTCTGCACCTGGTATTTGAATATGTATACTCCTCAATAGTCTGCTTTTATCATTCCATATGGCCCACACTGCTCAGACAGTTAACGCACAGTTTGCCGTTGTCTTGCATCCGGTACAGATGGACGAACCCGACCTGGGCTGTTTTATATGGCATACTGAGCCGTTGCATTAATGGCAGGCCACTACAAGCCAGGCGACCAGCAGGCACCAGCCCTCCCTACAAATCTTTCTTTAACTCACTCTCCTACAATTCGATTATCCTTACGTGTTTTACTGCTTGTGCACAATTAATTTTGGCAGGCCATTCCGGATGGAATTATTGTTATACCTGATAACACACTAGTGGACTCTTGTAAATGCAGCAAACAGTTCTAGATAAAATCATGTATCTTGACATGCCACAGACTCCAACGCAAATTGGTAGTACAACGAAATAGAGTAAAAGTTACAGCTTTTAGTACAACAATCTCCACGCCTCAAATTTGGTTAGAAAGAAATTATATTCTTACATTGACTGCATGAAAATTAACATCAAAATGGAACAGCAACCCATACGCACATGGCACACTTCATGGCCCTATTTTCAGACATGGTGCAGTTTCTTAACTTAACAAATTAACAAATGATGCCACTGCTGTAGTCAGCGATCGGTGCTCATCAATCAACAACGAATCACAATATGAACTCGACAAGCAACTCGTGTGAAAGATGAAACTACAGCTCTGCGAGCGTGTGAATACAGTGAGCACTCTTGGAGCGCCCATCCTCTTCCTTCAGCAGTCAAAATCAGCTACAACCTTTGACAAATTAATTATCTATGAGGATGTCCATCATACAGTAGCACTTTCACTAACTACCTACTGCATTATTAATCTTGCTAATTTCTGAACAAATTGCGTAACAGGACGCAAGCTGCATACCTATTAGGATTGTTCTTGTTGCGGTACCTCCCATCATCCTCGTGAATTCAGAAAAACAACAACTTGAACCTATCAACCGCCTAATCGTATACAAGCACACCGCCAAGATCACACTCTGAAATGGTTGTTGACCCGACAAATATTCCGAACAGCCAAGATCACACTCGGAAATGGTTGTCGACGCCGACAAATATACCGAACAGCCAAGATCACACTCGGAAATGGTTGTCGACCGACAAATATTCCAACAGCCAAGATCACATTCGGAAATGGTTGTCGACGCCGAGAAATATACAAACAACATGTGACATGGTTATCTGGAATTTTTGACGCATCAACACCCACATACTATCTCCGCAAGCACTTGATTCTCTCCACATTCAGCCTGATTTTCCCATATCGAAGCCAAACCCTCTCTCCTGGAGTAAAGATTATAGAAATCGACGCCTCGGACAAGGAGTCGAAGCTTGTCTAAAGTGCAGCAGCTCCAATCCTCACCCTGCGAGAATTATCATCATTGACTGACAATTTGGGGCAAGCCCTATCTGGTGAGTGAGCGCCGACCCCTCACCCTGCACACATGGATTTTTTCATAAATTGATACAAACTATGATTCAACGTCAGCAATTTTTTCATGGAGAATAAGTCTCAGAGAGTGCCTCAACATTACAAAATACATATAATAACTCCCAATAGTGTTGTATACCTTCACAAGGTTGACGTTGTTCTGCCTCCGCTGCTTGATCAAAATCACGGCTGTACACATCAATGTGTTTGTGGGGCGGCCAATGGATTTTCTCCTAATGTTGGCACAACCACATTCTCAGTGTGGCTACGTAACCTCTTATGCCCTTCTGAAAGCAGACACGCGTTGCATGGTATCTTGCTAGGCGCGCCTATCCTCAACCTACATTGCCATAATCAGTGGACTTACCCGAGCTAAACTAACAATTAGAACAGACAAGACCATCGAAATTAGCGCATGTACGGACAACTAATATCACATTTCTTAAACCTGACGCCATGAATGAATGAACACCATTTTCAGCACTTACTCACAAATCCCTGGCATGTACACACCATTGGATATGCATAAATTCTTATCTGCATCATAATTGCAGAAGTTCACCCTAGTGTACTTTTCATTTGCTGGAAGACGTTATGCAAATCCATTATCTTGATGATCCGTAACGCATACAAATGCAGGCGTTGCTATAGATGAATCTAAGTTATCACGAACTCCACCATGCCGAATAAAATCTAAAGCAGGTCACAAAGCTTCGACTGCCGTCCACGGCCATGCTGAGGTAGGAGGTGGTGGCGAACCTCTCAGCCCAACCAAGTCCTGCTGGTTCAGGCCGGTGGAGACCTCCGGCGCAAGGGCGATGACTACCTCCCAACAGCTGTCCTTCGCCAGCCTCACAAATCTGTACCTCCGCACTTATGGATGGCGTCGGCTATTCCGACCACTCATGGTTGCCGCCGCCACGCATCCATCCAGATCCATTGGCATTAGGATCTCATCCACCTGTTGCACAAAAGGAAATCTGCAAGCCGCAAGAGAGGTCAACAGTCATGGAGCTGGGATAGATCCGGTCAATGATAAATCAAAAAGCGGGATGCCTACCGGCTATCGGCTGCATTAGGAACTCCATCGCCGCAATGGTGCCCCTCTCTCCGCCGCCCTCGCGATGCGGACTCAAGCTCAACCAAGACTCTTCTCCCACAAGTATGCGACGGCAAAATTAATTCGCACACCATCCCCGACCCGACATACCGAAAGCGAAATCCTGCCACGGATCAGCACCGCGCTTATGTTCTGTGCCATGGATCAGGTGACGGGGCAAACGTCCGCCCCAGCCGTCGCTAACTCCCAACGCCGCCTACGGTTTCTGGCCCACGTAACAGGATTGCAAGATACGTACACCATGCGTTAAATCATTTACTGCTGAGTCGTATTCCACTGAAAAGGACTCTTTCCCAGATCCCGAAGCAATATTCTACAGAACTGATAACAGGACTAGGTGAGCTCGAGCGCAGAAACACTGCATCCAAAGAAAACCCAAAAAGATTTCCTTGTTCTTCTTTTGCTTGTCGGGAGCTTTCCCGTGTAAATAGTTTTTCTCGTTTTTGCTTTTCCCTTTTATTTGCTTGTTCAAGAAAACCAAAAACTCCAAAAATATTTCAGTGTGTTTCTCTGAACTTCTTTTCTTTTTATTCGAGTCTTACCAAGGAGAAGACCACGATGAAAATATTGAGTGGCTCTCATATGAATAATTGTTGAACTAATAAAGAGCACATTTTACCTTGTCTTCTCCTGTTGAATAAAATGTTTGCAGATTCCAGCTTAGTCCACGACACTCTTGCACTATTATTATTTTCATATCATTCGGTCGTGCAACTAAAAGGAAATAATGACGATATTCGATGAGCTAGCCGTGGCAGAGAAAAACTGGTATGAACTCGACTTGTTCTGTTTGTGTAAATATGTTTAACCTAGTATCCATGATTCATCCCATTATGATTAAACATGTTTGCAATGACAATTAGAGATTATAGTTTCTCATGCCATGCATAAGTAGCTGGGAGTGGATAATGATTTATCTTTGATATCAACATTGCGTTAAAATGATTGTGATGTAGTATAATGATATGGTATCCTCCTCTGAATGTTCGAGTGGCTTGACTTGGTACATGTTCATGCATGTAGTTGAATCAAAACCAACATATCCTCTATGATATTTATGTTCATGGTGTTCATATCCTACTCATGCTAGTGTCCAATGTTACTTATGCATAATGCATGTTTATGATCGTTGTTGCTCTCTAGCTGGCCGCTTCTCAATCTAATTGCTAGCCTTCGCCTGTACTAAGTGGGAATTCTGCTTGTACATCAAAAACCTTGAACCCAAAGTTATTCCTGATGAGTCCACCATATCTACTATATGCGGTATTACCCTGCCGTCCTAAGTAAATTTGCATGTGCCACCTCTTAAAATTTATAAATAAATATCCTTTTTGTGTGCCTGGATCATTCATGGAATGATAGGAGGTGGTCGGTATCTTCCATGCTAAGCAGGTTATTCTCAGGTCGAGTGTTTATTCACTCGCCATCGCACGAGAAAAGGGCGGTAATAGGGATGCCCAGTCCCTAACTGCAAACTGAAAAAGAGTTAATCTCTTAAATAAACAAACAAAAACTCCCAATGGAGTCAAAACCTTTACTTTTATCGCTTGGGAACCACCACTAGCATGCTTAGCATGGAAGATATTGATAACTGATGGTCGTGAAGTAAATGAGAAGGGTGCATGTCTCAAAATATCATTTACCTCTGTTTTAAAAACTTCAGCTCTGGCACCTGTGCAAATCACTGCTTCCCTCTGCGAAGGGACTATCTATTCACTTTTATGTTGTGCCGTCACCTTCTAAAATAAACACTAGAACCTGAGAGCACGGCTGTCATGACTTATGCATTTTCTGTAGCTAATGTTGGGTACATCATGACTGGATATTTTCTACCATGAATTACAATGTTTAGTCGCTGCTTGAACTTTGGAGGTTCTCTGCATTTGTATTTTGCGGTCTCAGAAAGGGCTAGCGAGATATCACTATTGTCATATCATATCATATCATGGTTGTTTTGACAATGTGTTACCGTTTGAGATACCTTATTATTGCTCGCTAACTGATTATGTCATTGATATGAATCATTATAATCTTTAAGAGTTATTGTCGGCATGGTTAGTTACTGTGTTGGTTGAAAACCTAGGTGCTGTTTAAGCTTATTTATGCAAAAAAGAGCAAAGAGTTCGTAAAAGTTTTTCTTTTTCACTTTCAGTTTATCAACTGAATTGCTTGAGGACAAGCAAATGTTTAAGCTTGGGGGAGTTGATACGTCTCCAACGTATCTACTTTTCCTAATGCTTTTCCTCTTGTTTTGGACTCTAATTTGCATGATTTGAATGAAATTAGCCCCAGACTGACGATGTTTTCAGCAGAACTACCATGGTGTTGTTTTTGTGCAAAAATAAAAGTTCTCGGAATGGAACGAAACTTTGCAAGGAATTTTTATATAATATATAAGAATTTCTAGAGCCAAGACCTACCAGAGAGGGGCCCCTGGGTGAGCACAACCCACCAGGGCTCGCCCCCCTCTCCTGGCGCGCCTAGGTGGGTTGTCCCCACCTGGTGGCCCCACTGACCCTGAAACCGATGCTATAAAATCCTATTTTTCCAGAAAAAATCAGGGAGAAAGAATTATTGTGATCCACGAGACGGAGCTGCCGCCAAGCCCTGTTCTTCCTCGGGAGCGCAGATCTGGAGTCCGTTTGGGGCTCCGGAGAGGGGGATCTTCAATCTTCGTCATCACCAACCCTTCTCCATCGCCAATTCCATGATGCTCCCCACCGGGAGTGAGTAATTTATTCGTAGGCTTGCTGGTTGATGAGGAATTTGATGAGACTCATCACATAATCGAGTTAGTTTTGTTTGGGCTTGATCCTAGTATCCACTATGTTCTAAGATTGATGTTGCTATGACTTTGCCATGCTTAATGCTTGTCACTTTGGGCCTAGGTGCCATAAACTCAGATCTGAACCATTTATGTTATCATCATTATATCCATGTTCTAGATCCGATCTTGCCGGTTATAGTCACCTACTACGTGTTATGATCCGGTAACCCCGGAGTGACAATAACCGGGACTTCTTCCGGTGATTGCCGTAGTTTGAGGAGTTCATGTATTCACTATGTGTTAATGCTTTGTTCCGGTTCTCTATTAAAAGGAGGCCTTAATGTCCCTTAGTTTCCAATATGGACCCCGCTGCCACGGGAGGGTAGGACAAAAGATGTCATGCAAGTTCTTTTAATAAAGCACGTATGACTATTTATGGAATACATGCCTACATTATATTGATGAACTGGAGATAGTGCCGTATCGCCCTAGGTTATAATTGTCTCATGATGAATATCATCCAACAAGTCACCGATCCAATGCCTATGAATTTATCTTATATTGTTCTGCTAAGTTACTACTGCTATCATCACTATTACCCTTTCTACAAAATTACTGCTATCACTGTTACTGTTACTATTGCTGTTGTCACTACTATCAAAACTATCAAACTACTTTGCTACAGATCACTTTGCTGCAGATAATTAATCTCCGTGTGTGGTTGAATTGATAACTCAGCTTCTAATACCTTCAAATATCTTTGGCTCCCCTTGTGTCGAATCAATAAATTTGGTATGAATACTCTACCCTCGAAAACTGTTGCGGTCCCCTATACTTGTGGGCTATCAATAGGCCCTTCACAAAGGGAAGCAGAGGTTTTCATGCGCTTTTATGGTTGGATGTACAAAATCTTAATGCAATAGAACGTCACTTTATATTGCCTCTTGTGATAAGGACCTTTGTTATGCAGTCCGTCGCTTTTATTTCTTCCATATCACAAGTTTGTATAAAGCTTATTTTCTTCACACTAATAGATCATAAATATTTAGAGAGCAATTTTTATTGCTTGCACCAATGACAACTTTCTTGAAGGATCTTACTCAATCCATAGGTAGGTATGGTGGACTCTCATGGCAAAACTGGGTTTGGGATGTTTGGAAGCACAAGTAGTATCTGTATTTGGTGCAAAGAATTTGGCTAGCATGAGTGGGAAAGACAAGCTCAACATGTTGGATGATTCAAAACAACATAACTTCTATTCGGATATAAGAAAACATAACCCATTATGTTGTCTTCCTTGTCCAACATCAACCTTTTAGCATGTCATATTTTAATGAGTACTCGTAATTACAAAAAGATGTCCAAGATAATATATTTATATGTGAAGCCTCTCTTTCTTTATTACTTCCTATTAATTGCAACAATGACAAAAACTATGCTTGTCAACTCTCAATAACTTTTATTCATCATACTCTTTATTACTCTCCATAAGATCAATAGATTCTTTCTTTTATTTAATTCCCTCAAGATCATAGTAAGAAAGCAAAGCCCTTATCTCAAAACTTCTCTTTATTTTATATCTCACGGACTCGATTACATAGATGGACCATAAAGCAAAACTCAAAGCTAGATCATACTAAAACTTTATTCGACTAGATCAAGATATAACCAAAAGGATCGAACTAAGAAAAACGATAAATATAGAGGTGTGATTGTGATACGATACCGGGGCAACTCCCCCAAGCTTGCCAGTTGCCAAGGGGAGTGCCCATACCCATGTATTTAGATCTCTTTCTTCGAAGGTGGTGATGATGGAGTTGTTGATGAAATAGGCTTGTCATCCATCTTCCAAGGCATAGGCTCACCATCATAGAAACATGAACGAGTCTCCGGGATCCTCATATCTGCAGCCAAACTCATCCTCTTAAATCTGTATTCATACTCACAGTTTTGGTTTTGCAGGTCATAGATCTGGGCTTGGAGGTGCTTGAAGATGGCCTCCCCAATATTCTTGGCATCTAGCTTGTGATTGTTGGTGAACTCCGCGATCATCACGTGATTGGCGTTAAGTCCAAGCTCCGCCATCCCTTGGCACTTGAAAACTTGCTGCTCCATTGCTTCGAGTCTTGTCTCCATGCTTCCGGTCTTCTTAGGCCCCTCAACATCGCAGATGTGCAGCACCCCCTCACGCATCTCAATGATTTGAGGGTGTTGCAGCACCTCCGCGAGGTAAGGGTTGATGACCTTCTCAAAAAACTTGTCCTTGGGGGCGCTTGGAGATGTCATGATGATCTAGATCTGTCAGAAAAACAGCTCAAAACAAAAACAGGAGATATTTGCGTCGTACGGTGGCCAAAACCTTCGGGAGATTATATAATGAATTTTTACCGACCATAAGAAGTATTCTGCAAGAAAACGGAGTCCGGAGGGCACACAAGGTAGCCACAAGGTCGGGGGCGCACCCAGGGGGTAGGGCGCGCCCTCCACCCTTGTGGTGGCCTCGTGTCTCTTTCGGACTACTTTTAATTTTCCTAATTTTTTAAATATTCCAAAATGGAGAAATTTTATCATTAGAAACGTTTTGGAGTCGGTTTACTTACCATACCACATACCTATTCCTATTCGGAGTCTGAAACATTTTGAAAAGTGTCCCTTATGTACTCCTCCAGGGTTACGTATCAATTATATTGGTCCCAACATTTATGGGAGTACCTGAGATATAATGTTTGATTCTTTGATCGCTCACTACCTTCGGATTTTTGCCTTCGGCATTGTTAATATTTATGGCACCGGAACGATAGACCTCCTCAATGATGTAA
Source organism: Aegilops longissima (assembly GCA_021605205.1). Classification (NCBI taxonomy): domain Eukaryota; kingdom Viridiplantae; phylum Streptophyta; class Magnoliopsida; order Poales; family Poaceae; genus Aegilops; species Aegilops longissima. The sequence goes on from CM038677.1 coordinate 113,572,301, forward strand.
GGACCTTCCCATTTAGAGAGAAGCTTTCCTACAAAAAATCTTAAACGAGAGCTGTATAGCAAAACATGATCACCTACATTAAACTCACGCTTTTGTATCCTTCTATCATGCCATCTTTTAACTTTTTCTTTAAATAACTTGGCATTCTCATAGGCTTGGGTTCTCCATTCATCAAGTGAGCTAATGTCAAATACCTCTTCTCACCAGCAAGTTTGAAATCATAATTGAGCTCTTTAATAGCCCAATATGCCTTATGTTCTAGTTCAAGAGGTAAGTGACATGCTTTTCCTTAAACCATTTTATATGGAGACATACCCATAGGATTCTTATAAGCAGTTCTATAAGCCCATAATGCATCATCAAGTTTCTTAGACTAATTCTTTCTAAATCTATTAACAGTCTTTTGCAAAATTAATTTAATCTCTCTATTGCTAAATTCTACTTGACCACTAGATTGAGGATGATATGGAGATGCGATTCTATGACTAACATCATATTTAGCAAGCATTTTACGAAAACCACCATGAATAAAATGTGAACCACCATCAGTCATTAAGTATCTAGGGACTCCAAACCTCGGAAAAATACCTTCTTTAACCATCTTAATAGAAGTGTTATGATTAGCACTGCTAGTTGGAATAGCGTCTACCCACTTAGTAACGTAATCAACTGCAACTAAAATATGCGTGTACCCATTAGAGGAAGGAAAAGGTCCCATATAATTGAAGCCTCAAATGTCAACTGGTTCAATAATAAGTGAATAGTTCATAGGCATTTCCTGACATCTACTAATATTACCAATTCTTTGACACTGATCACAAGACAAGACAAACTTACGAGCATCTTTAAAGAGAGTGGGCCAACAGAAATCGGATTGCAATACCTTATGTGCATTTCTATCTCCAGCTTGGTGTCCTCCGTAAGACTCGGAGGGGCACTTGCTTAGGATCTGTTCCTGTTCATGCTCAGCTACATAACGTCTAATAACACCATCTACTCCTTTATAAAGGTGTGGGTCATCCCAAAAGTAATGTCTTAAATCATAGATTATTTTTTCTTTTGGTGGTATGTGAAACTAGGTGGTATAAATTTAGCAACAATATAATTAGCATAATCAGCATACCATGGAGTATTATGGGAGGCATTTATGACATTTAATTGCTCATCGGGAAAGCTATCATCAATAGGCAGTGGGTCATCAAGAACATTCTCTAACCTAGACAAGTTGTATGCAACGGGGTTCTCAGCTCCCTTTCTATCAATAATATGCAAATCAAATTCTTGTAGCAAGAGAACCCATTTAATAAGTCTAGGTTTGACATCTTTCTTTTCCATAAGGTATTTAATAGCAGCATGATCAGCGTGAACAGTTACTTTGGAATCAACAATATAAGGTCTCAACTTATCACATGCAAATACAACTGCTAAAAATTCTTTTTCGGTGGTAGCATAATTTCTCTGGGCACTTTACTAGCATACTGAATAACATTTAATTTGTTATCAATTCTTTGTCATAGAACAGCACCAACAACATAATCACTAGCATCACACATAATTTCAAAGGGTAAATTCCAATCAGGTGGCTGAACAATAGGTGCAGTAATCAAGGCTTTCTTAAGTATTTCAAATGCTTCTACACAATCATCATCAAAAACAAATTAAAAGGAACATCTTTTTGTAAGAGATTAGTGAGAGGCCTAGAAATTTTAGAGAAGTCTTTAATAAACCTCCTATAGAAACCAGCATGGCCAAGGAAACTTCTTACACCTTTGATATTTTTAGGACACAGCATCTTTTCAATAGCATCTACTTTAGCTTTATCAACTTCAATACCTCTTTCAGAAATTTTATGCCCCAAGACAATACATTCATTAACCATAAAGTGGCACTTTTCCCAATTCAAGACAAGATTAGTTTCTTCACATCTCTGCAAAACTCGATCAAGGTTGCTTAAGCAATCATCAAAAGAAGTTCCGTAAATGGAGAAATCATCAATGAAAACCTCAACAATCTTTTCACAAAAGTCATAGAATATAGCAGCCATACATATTTGAAAGGTAGCAGGTGCATTACACAAACCAAAAGGCATACGTCTATAAGCAAAGGTACTGAAAGGGCAAGTAAGAGTGGTTTTCTCTTGATCATCTTTTGACACAGGTATTTGAGAGAAACCAGAATAACCATCTAGAAAGCAAAAATGAGTATGTTTGGATAATATTTCTAGCATTTGATCAATAAAAGGTAGAGGGTAATGATATTTTCTAGTAGCTTTATTTAATTTGCGGAAATCAATTATCATTCTATAACCTATAACAATTCTTTGTGGAATCAATTTATTCTTATCATTAGGAACAATAGTAATGCCTCCCTTCTTAGGGACACAATGAACAAGACTTACCCATTGACTATCAGCAATAGGATAAATTATACTTGCCTCCAGAAGCTTTAGTATTTCATTTCTTACCACTTCTTTCATCTTAGGATTTAACCGTCGTTGATGATCAACAACCGGTTTAGCATCTTTCTCCAATTTAATTTTGTGCTGATATAGAGTGGGACTAATGCCCTTAAGATCATCAAGAGTATATCCAACAGTGGCACGGTGCTTCTTCAGAGTTTTCAATAATTTCTTTTCTTCATGCTCTGAATGGTTAGCACTAATAATAACAGGATATATCTTCTTTTCATCAAGATAAGCATATTTCAGAGTATCGGGTAATTGTTTAAGCTCAAACACGGGATCACCCTTGGGTGGAGGGGGGTCTCCAATGATTTCAACAGACAAATTGTGTTTCAAAATAGGTCCTTGATTAAATAATACTTCATCTATTTCCCTTCTTTCATTCATAAACATATCATTTTCGTGGTCTAGCAAATATTGTTCTAAAGGATCAGCAGGAGGCACGCCAATAGAAGCAAGACCAATAATTTCATCTTTACCAGGCAATTCTTTTTCATGGGGTTGTCTATGAAATTTAGAGAAACTAAAATCATGAGACATATCCCCTAAACCAACAGTAACAATATCTTTCTCGCAGTCTATCTTAGCATTAACAGTGTTCAAGAAGGGTCTACCAAATATAATGGGACAAAAATTATCTTGTGGGGAACCACGAACAAGAAAATCAGTAGGATATTTAATTTTGGGTTTTTTATTTCTGTGCCCCTGGTTCCTTAATTCTACTCATTCATCCCCATGATCTTAACTTTTGCTCACTTTTCCCCACTCCCTTGGCTGAAACCTTCAGAACTGGTCACAGCGGACGTTGTCCTCGGGTCAATGGCTTGATCGTTAACTCTGACGAGTGGGGCCGCGTAGGGCCGAGTCCACATTTTGACCGTTACGTGCTAACCAGTGGGGCCGCGAAACTGACACTCACTGTAGGTTCCCCTCACTGTAACCTGAATCAGACCGAGTCGCTTCCGCGCCGCCCCCTCCGCCGTCGTGCCGCCCCTGCCGCCGTTGTGCCGCCTCCGCCGCTGTCGTGCTGCCTCCGCCGCATCTACCCTCTCTCCCCATCTAGGATTAGGAAGCAATGTCGGGGGAACACCCCGTCCGGCCCATCGACCGTGGAGATGATTGGGTCGAATCAGAGGCGGATAATTCATGAATTCCACCTGGGTAAGCATCATTTTTCTCTCAAATTGATTAGGAGATCCGTAAATTAGGCTGTATTTGACCACCGTTAGCGTGAAACAGTGCAATTTTATCTGAAAATTTTCGGCCTAACTGTGCCCTTTATCTTATTTCAATCGAATAGGGCTGATCCTGCACTTGCTTTTCGGCTGGCAGTTAGAATGGAAACTAGCGAGCTGCGTGGAACTAAACCATGTCTGATTTCTGGGTTTTTCTATCCTAAAGTGGTAGAAACCAGTGTTTCGTTCACAGATTTCCGCAAGGCACTCTGTTGTGAGTATCCGTGGAGCCCTGCCGATGTTGTTGAACTGAGATATTTCGACAGTACCAAGCAGAGATTTGTCCCATTAACTTGTGATGAGCATCTGGGATTGCTATTTAGTTTGAATGCTGACAGCCGTTTCAGTAAAATCCATATCAGTGTGCTTCAAGCACGCAAACAACGTATCCCGAAGGGGAAGGGTGTTCAGACATCATCTGTCTCTGCTAATAGCGAGCATCCTCGCACTCCTTGTAGGTCGAGACCAAGTAAACCTAGTGGTTCTAAAAGCCACAACATGTCAGCTGCTGCTAATTCTGCCACTTCTCCTCTCCCTTCTGCACCTGATGTACAAGTAGATGCAGAGCCTGATGAGGAAGTGCCTCGACATGGTGATGAGGATGCGATTCGATTCCCTGAACTGGTAGATAGAGTTAGTCAATAGGCAGTGGAAGATGAATATGCAGAGGATCCTAGCGGCTGTGCTAGATTTGATGACCTGATGATGAAGAGAGGGAGGAGAACATCGACTCCTTAGTTTCACAAGAATAACATGGTGAGGACATGCCAACAATTGAGTGGAACAAGGAGAATCCTGAGCTCACTCCAGGAACCGTATTCGAATCGATGGTGGACTGTCGTAATGTAGTGACTACATATTGCATTCTCACTAAAAACTCCTATGAGGTTGATAGGAGTGAGACAAGAAGATTCACTGTTCATTGCCCTTATGATAGGTGTAGGTGGAGGTTGCATGCATCCACTATGCTAAAGAGAAAATTGATTCAGGTATTACAACTGAATCTTTTTTATCAAATTATTTATCCATTCTATATTTAGATCATGTGTACTATTTCTTAATTGTATTTGACATCATTTTCATTTTGTTTCAGATAAAAAGCAACCCACACGGGCACACTTGGATTGGGTGGGTGGCAGATGCAATCTTGGATTGGGTGAGGGAAACACCAACAATTGGTCCAACAGCACTCCATGGGAAGCTATTTGAGAAGTGCAAGATTAATATATCTTACACGAAGATTTTCTATTCTAAGGAAAGTGTGCTTGATAAGATTAATTGTCACACCCTGATTTTCATGCCACTACACTTAAGCTAACAATCATGATAAAATGTGTTTGACAAAAACTTTTGAGTGTTTTGGACCTTGCCTTGATTGGTTTTTGTCATTGTTTGCAAGTGCTCTAAAATAAAATAAATCCTCCAACTCTTATACTCCTTCTCCTTGATCCAAAAACCTTGCCCAATGATCATGCCATGTGTATAGGACATAAAAATAATTTCTTACAAAAATAATTTGGCCAAATAGTATTTTCAAAAATTAGTTTTTCAAAAACCCCTGAATTGAGGTTTGCACTGCAAGTACTTAAATAAGGGCAGTAAAAATCTTTCCAAAAATATATTTGACTCCTATTAGATATAGGATACCCAAAAACCACAAAAACATAATTTTAAAAGTTATTTCCTATTTTATTTAAAAGCTTTTTCTTAAGGCCAGAAATGGTCTTTAATAGGGAAAAATTATTTTTATTGTTCTAAAATATTTGACAAAATTCTGGGAAACTCATAGGACATATATTTCCCATGTATAAGAGTTTCAACACATGGTCATGTTCAAAACATTGGTAAAATCCCTCAAAAACCCTTTCTGGATATTTCAAGCTTTTGAAATATTTACAAAGGAAATATTCTCCAAAAATTCCAAGAAAATTCTATCATGTCACATATGACATGTTTGATGATCTTGCCAAGTACCATGTCATGGAGAATAGAATAACCCCATGAAACCCTCTCAAAACCACTTCTGTCCTTTTTCAAGTTTGAACATTTTTGCATTGCCAAACATGTCCAAATGCTCTCAAATATTGTGTACATGCTCAAATGGTCTAATCATTCATCTAGAATGGCACAAGTTGGAGAAAAAGTTATATTGATCAAAGTGCCCCAAAACCTCTCTCGACTGAATCAAATTTGAACAACTTTGTACTACCAACTTTCTCTCCTTGACCCCAACTTTTGTGAGCATGTTCAAATGACCAAATGAGGCCACCACACCAAGTGGTGCATCAAGGAGAAGTGATTTGCTCAACTAGATCTACACAAGTTCATTTCTGCTAATTTCTAGGGTTTGCCAAAGTTACATTGGCAAGTTTCTTCAAATGAGATCAAACTTGGTGATCATCCTCAATTATATATTCCATTTGATCTTGTTGATTCTCATGTCAAGTGGGATCCATTTGCTTGACCAAACTACCATCAAACACCTTCTGCCATAATTTTGTGATCAACATTTGGGGCACCAGATGGATTCTCCTTGAGCCACAATTCCTACCACATCATGTCCTAGAACCCCTCTACCACTGGCAAAAGTTGGATGGCTTCAACTCAAGTATTTGGGGGTGAGAACCTCATTTTTCATCTTTGTCCAGCAACTTTCCCTCTCTTCTGCTCTCCTCTCTCTTTCTTTGACTTTGCTACCTCTCCAACATCACCCTGTGCTTTAGCCCATCACCCCCTCCACACCCAGACGCAAGTGGACACGACAGAGCAAAAACGCGCTCATGCCGGCCGAAGCCTGCTCGAGCTGCCTTCTGATGGCGGCCGAGCCTTGCCGCCGCACTCCCGTCCACCTCGGGCCGCCCACGTGCGCCGGTCGACGCACCTCGGCGTCCGCGACACGCCAAGGCCTGGTCCCCCTTCCCCTTCTCCCTCCTGCCCCCTGCGACGCTGCGCCAGAGAGCCTGAGAGCCCCAATGGGCGAGCCCACACGCGCGGAGCTCTGGCCCTTCCCCGCTATCTCTATTCTCTCCCTCGCCCTAGACCAACCCCACAAGCACCCCAGACACGCCCACTTGAGCCCCCGTGACCTGCAGCAACGACAACAGCCTCGCCGGCGCACTGGACCACGGTGAGCCACGGGCCGGCTATATAAAGCCGCCCCAGGCCCCCTATGGACCTCCTTCGCTCTCTCTCCCTCACAGAGACCCCCTAAAAGAAGCCACTCCCCTCCTTGTGCCCTCCATAGCCCCCATGGCCGGAGAGCTGCCGTTGGCACCGGGCTAAATTCGCGACGCCCGAGCCCCATCCCCTCCACCTATGCGTCTCAATGCATATCCACCGACCCCCCGAATCTGCCCTGCACTCCGGTTACTCCTCCCGGTGGCCGTAGTGCCGTGCCCCCCGTCACCGTCGGCCTCGTCCGCCGCGACCAACGCCCTGCTCGACCCCGTACTCCTCGGCGATCGTGCCACCCGTGGATGGATGCGTCTTGGCACCCTGAGTACACCGGTGTGCCGAGTGCCGTGGGAGGTGGTCGGGGTCGCCGCAATCATCGCCGAGTCATCGGCCGCGCCACCGCCGAGGTTGAAGACGACCCATGCTGTGTGCGTGAGCGGGCCCCTGCGTCGCCGAAGTCGGCGCCGGGCCCTGCTGGGTTTAAGTGAAGACGGCTTCGCCTCTGCCGCTTCCCGCGAAAGACACGCCTAACATGGATTACGCCTTCGACGTGGCCCTTTCTCAAGACTGCTGCTGAGCATTGGGCGGCCCACTAGCTATCTTACGCCCAGTGCGTCTTTTAGGTATAAGCCTAAACTTTTGCTTTTCCTTTTATTCCGAACTTCTAAAATCGATAATCAATTCATTTTAACTCCAAATTTGATGATTCAAATTTCTAGTAGTTTCTAAAATCATTCCCTACCACATCGTGCTATTGTCACATTTTTACAGAAGCATTTCCTTCACAAATATTTATCACATCCTATTTTTCCTATTTCTGTGATAAACTTTAGAAAATCACAGAGAGCCCATTTTTGATCCAAATTCCATGATTAAAAATCCTAGATGTCTATATGTTCAAAACTTAGTTTTTGAACATTTTTACTAATACTTTCTGTATCACCTCAAATAATGGTCTATTTCTTTATATATAGCCAACTTTGCAAATTCATAGGAAAATCATCTCAACTCCAAATCCAGTGAAACCAATTCCTAGATGCTTCTAAAATCATCCTTTGTTAAATGGGTGCCTTTGCTCATTTTTTCAAAAATATATTTTTGTGCACTTCTTGCAAATCCATAAGTCCCTTGATTCCATCATATCGAAATGTTTAGAAATATCCATTGATCCACTTCCAATGAAATCACTTTGGTCATACCTCATATGACCGAAGGTATCTTAGAAAAGTCCAACTTGCAAATTTTAGAGCACTTTTATTTTTGCCTTGTTGTGTTGCTTATTGTGATTGTTTCCGACGTTAGTTGACGAAGTAGACGGAGTACTTGGAGAACCCCCCGAAGACTTGAAGACTCTGATGAACCAGGTAAGCAGCCCTTTGACCATGTCTATAAAACCTTTTTATGCATGCCATATAGCACTTTTATTGCTTGCATCGGAGACATGATATTGTGGCGACCACATGGGGTGGCTTGCCACCGTTACTTCCTCCTTGATACTTGCATTGTGCGTGACCCTACCTTCTTATGAGGGTTATGCCGGTGGGAGTAGATAGGATGCTAAGTAGTGCTACGCAAAAAGGGACGGGGATATGCATGGTGATGGAAACAAAGTATTTTCAAAGGACTTTTCAAAAACCCCGTCGGATGCCACTTATGCCCGAGGGAGATAATGAGATGGGTAACCACTTGATGACGAAGTGGTGTACCGAGGCAAGTGTGTGTGGTTTTTGAAAACGGATTAGATTTAAGATTTGTCGACTGTCCCAACCTTACATGCGCAACCACTCTACCCTTGTATGGGAAAGGGCATTATTGATTACCTAGGCCGATACTAGCTTGGAGCCCGCATTACTAGTGACGGGGGAGATTTGGTGCTCTCTCTCGGGACGGGGTCGTGCCAGGTAGGGCGGCTAAGAACATTTTTATGGGGCACCGGACACACCATTGTGTCCCCTCTCGGATGTTACGCTCTCGAGTGAGTCTCGTATGATGTACATCGTGAGGATACGAAACAACGAGTGGACTCCTTGTTAGTGTCGTCTAGGGAAAGTTAGTGATCGGGTGCTTACCCCGGGTACTTGAGGTATCGCGGGTCGTGGATGACACGGAAGTTCCCCGGATCTTGTGGGTAAAGTGTGCAACCTCTGCAGAGTGTCAAACTATTCGAATAGCCGTGTCCACGGTCAAGGACAGTTGGGCAGTGCTGCTTAAACTATGTCCAGAGCATTGCAAACCAGTGTGTGTGTGTTGATAAAACTACTTAGGTCAAGTCAAAGGACTTGACATGATTGAGTTGGGTTGGTGCCCACTCTATTTATGTTGATATCTGTAACCTGTCCTCATGGTTACTTGAATTCTCCTGATGCATGTCTTACAGTTTGTTGAACATGTCATTGCACTCAAAACTAGCTTTCTGCAAAAATTTACCTATATCATGCATTGTGTTATCTTGAACCAAAACATGGGTTGCTTGCGAGTACATTCAAAGTACTCATTGGCTTGCCACTGGTTATTTTATTGGCCAGGCATGAAAGAACAGGATATAATGAGGAGTACCTTGGTGACGAACATGCGAGCTAGGACGCTTCCCAGTCAGAATGCCTGTAGGGTTAAGGCAGATGGCATGGGTCCAAGTTGTTATTGAAGATTTCCGCTGCGATGATACACTCAAGACTTGACCATAATGGTCTTACTTGTGTAAAACGGTATGTATGGATGTAAGACTCTTGTTATTCAGCTTTTGTGTGTTCAGTGAGCATTGATCTCTGGGATCACTGTACACGTGCATTCGGTGATCTCAACTTATGAGTCGGGGTCCCCACAGAGCTGGTATCAGAGCCATCCTGACTGTAGGAAGCCTTAGTTAGCATGGTCGTTAGTTAGGGTAAAACTATTTCCAAAACTACTACTAGTTTTCAAAACTATCTATACTTCTCTTCCCTTCTCAGTTTTTCGAAAACTAAGGTATACTTTCCTTGTTGACCTCTTCCCCTTCAAAACCTTTGGTCGCTAGAACCCTTATGCCCCTGACCACTGGATTCCTTGTAATCCTCGTGGATAATCTAGAAGGAAGATGCCTTGCCAGACATTCAGCCACATCTCCTGAACACAAGATTGGCGACATCACAACAAGACAATACCAACAGAAGATACATCCTCGAGGGATGAGGACCTGAAGACCCAGGAGATGATGACACCCTTGACACTGCCCCAAGATGATGCAACCTTAGCCTACGACGATCAGGGCATAGGATATGCAAGATCATGATATACATCGCTAATAGGGTAACCCTGTCACTACCGTTGTTGTATCGGCAACCACCGGTGGATGAGAACCTAGCCATTTGGTCCACCTCACTATAGTGAGCAGGAAAACGGTTCTCTTCATCCCCCGCTCTCGGTGGCGATATTGTCAACAATGTGTCCGCCGGATTGGACCTCTATTATGCCTTGTTAATGTCATTGCATAAAGGATGGCCACCTGGAATCGGCGACACCTTAAAAAGGTAAAAGCAATCATCATGATTAAGAAGACAAGAGAAGACCAAGTCAAAGACAGCCACGAGGAGCCACCATCACCCCATCACCTCATCAGGCAAGAAGTTGTCGAAGATTCTTCCGGCTCAACCCAGATCGTTTCATCAAACAAGAAACGTAGCAACACCTGAGGAAAACTCAGAAGACTGCATGAGGCACAAGGTACGACTACTGAATCCGAGAACCCCTAGGGTAGGATGAGTCGTGTACCCCCTATGCGCAGTCGAGTCCGTATGATGGTTCGAATAGAACCATGATTGTGTGTTGCTTGTTTTTATTTGTTTGTGTTTTGATATCAGTCGCCCTTTTTTCCCTAGGCAACAAGTACGTGACTATATCACCTTCCTTACCTTGCTTCTTATGTTTGGCCCTTTTTGCACCTGTTTGTTTGCACTTGCACTATAGAACCCCCTTTAGGCATTCCCCTCCTCTATGCTACCTCTCCCTCTCATCTCTCTCCTCAACTGAAGGCTAGCAAGACAAGATACACCAAGGATTCTACTTTGGCAACCAACCAGCACTGAAGACTTTTGCTACAACCTCCTCGACCAAGTGCAACCCCGTAGAGTTATGTTTAACCCTCAAGATTAGAAACCCATTCCTAGATCCTTCGAGACTTCATAAGATACCCTAGCTCGAATCCTTAACCATGTGCTTAACCCACAGAATTGCAAGAGAACCTATTAGGCCTCCGTAACCTTGCTTATCACTGGGTTCATTAGGGAACCAGTGGACATAGTGAACGAGCACATTATCATCCTAAGATAGCACCAAAACTAACGATGCCATAGGGAAGACTAGTTTGGGGATATATGAATAGAGGATTAATGACTTGATGAGTTTATATCAGTGACCTTGAGGAATTATTTGAGACTCTTCGGAGGATTATAAGGCTTTCATGTTGGTAGATGAACTTGGTGGGATCATGATTATAGAGTAGCATAGCTTTCATTACCCCTGAGTAAGTTGGATTTATAGGACAATTATGATCGCAAGCTGGAATTCTTGAAAGTATTTGGATTTGTCTTAGGCAGGGGATATTGATAGGTGATAGTTGATATTACGATAATGACTTGAGGGAAAAGTGTAGAAATTCTCGTTGGACATGAGATTTGGACTAAATAGGTGAACCTAATGGAGTCTAGATGATGAGTAAGTCTACATGGTTCGGATTAAATTGGATTTATACTGATGATCTCAATTACGATACCATGTTTCTCGGTGGACGATAAACTAGGAGATTGGATTAATTGTCGGAGTTGATTTAGGGCTCTATATAAGCTTGACCTTGGAGTTTACTTGACCATGATAATGGAAATTGGTGGACTGACTATAGTAAGGTAGCCTTCCCTATATTTGTGGATTATAGGATATTAGAAGATCGTGTGGAACACCATAGAGATTGGATTTGAAGAACTACTGGATCATGTAATGATTGTGTAGTTAATGGGTTGTTGGAGTTGATTCATAGGAAGGAAACACGATTTTGGAGTGGCATACGACGTGTTTCCTTAGGATAGAGGTGCTTTATCTTTGACCTTGGAAGAACAGGCTGAGCACTTGGATTGTCACGTTCAAGCTTAGCAGCTTATATGTTCTACCCATGGATTTTAGGGGTAGACATACATATGAGTTTGGGGATTGTAGACATATATGATTTTGTTAGACATCCTCTCGGGAGCCATGAGGATATGAATCACATAAGTGATGATTGGAGTTGACCTATGCAAAATGATGCCATCAGTGATATGATGTGATTTGTTTAAAGGACTAGATAGACTATTGGCATCTCAGAAACCGTGCTTAAAGATAAGATGATAAATGTTCACTCGCACACTAGAATCCTTGAAACCCTTAAGCCCTACCAAGCTACAGCATGGTCGGATCAGGACCATAGGGCCTTGACACTAGATCTAGAACCACCTTGGCCCACACTCAACAAGACCACCACTAATTCCCCAGCCTACTTTATGTACCCCGTGAACAAAGTCTTCATGGAGTGCTTAGACAAGATAGTTGCCATCATCATTTGGTGACCTACTTGTCCACCCGAAGACGGAAGAAGATCCGTTCAGCTAGTCCAGGAGCATTTGAAGACCGCCATGTCCAGGAGGAAGAACTATATCAACCACCATCGTCAAGGAGTGAACTTTCTCGTCGAAGATCAGGTGTATCTGCAAGCCACTCCTCTCTAAGGAACCAAGCATTTCCATGACAAAAGGAGACCCACACCAAGATTCATCGGCCCCCTTTGAGATCACTCCAAGATTTAACAACCCTCTCCGAGATCACTCCAAGACGAAGAATAGACGGCTACCAGCTAGAGTTACCACCTGAGTTACCCATTGTGCATAACACTTTCCATGCATCACGACCCCGGAAGTGTTTCCAACCTCCTAACTTGCCCGACCTCTACGAGGGCATTGACCACCGAGCCATCGACCCCTAGCCCGATCTAACCTACCACGAGCTACCCATTAGCAACCTGGATCAAGAAGAGCGTCATACACGGAGCCACACCATCAAGTACTTCAAGCTCAATGGAGCACTACACGGAAGCAGAAGAAGTATGAGGACGTGAAGACTACCCCAGATCCAAGTTTCTGTATCCCTTTCCGCGCCTAGTTTAGGAATCTCGGGGACGAGATTCTTGTAAGGGGGGGGTAGGTCTGTCACACCCTGATTTTCATGCCACTACACTTAAGCTAACAATCATGATAAAATGTGTTTGACAAAAACTTTTGAGTGTTTTGGACCTTGCCTTGATTGGTTTTTGTCTGTTGTTTGCAAGTGCTCTAAAAATAAAATAAATCCTCCAACTCTTATAATCCTTCTCCTTGATCCAAAAACCTTGCCCAATGATCATGCCATGTGTATAGGACATAAAAATAATTTCTTACAAAAATAATTTGGCCAAATAGTATTTTCAAGAATTAGTTTTTCAAAAACCCCTGAATTGAGGTTTGCACTGCAAGTACTTAATTAAGGGTAGTAAAAATCTTTCCAAAAATATATTTGACTCCTATTAGATATAGGATACCCAGAAACCACAAAAACATAATTTTAAAAGTTATTTTCCTATTTTATTTAAAAGCTTTTTCTTAAGGCCAGAAATGGTCTTTAATAGGGAAAAATTATTTTTATTGTTTTAAAAATATTTGACAAAACTCTGGGAAACTCATAGGACATATATTTCCCATGTATAAGAGTTTCAACACATGGTCATGTTCAAAACATTGGTAAAATCCCTCAAAAACCCTTTCTGGATATTTCAAGCTTTTGAAATATTTACAAAGGAAATATTCTCCAAAAATTCCAAGAAAATTCTATCATGTCACATATGACATGTTTGATGATCTTGCCAAGTACCATGTCATGGAGAATAGAATAACCCCATGAAACCCTCTCAAAACCACTTCTGTCCGTTTTCAAGTTTGAACATTTTTGCATTGCCAAACATGTCCAAATGCTCTCAAATATTGTGTACATGCTCAAATGGTCTAATCATTCATCTAGAATGGCACAAGTTGGAGAAAAAGTTATATTGATCAAAGTGCCCCAAAACCCTCTCTGACCAGAATCAAATTTGAACAACTTTGTACTACCAACTTTCTCTCCTTGACCCCAACTTTTGTGAGCATGTTCAAATGACCAAATGAGGCCACCACACCAAGTGGTGCATCAAGGAGAAGTGATTTGCTCAACTAGATCTACACAAGTTCACTTCTGCTAATTTCTAGGGTTTGCCAAAGTTACATTGGCAAGTTTCTTCAAATGAGATCAAACTTGGTGATCATCCTCAATTATATATTCCATTTGATCCTGTTGATTCTCATGTCAAGTGGGATCCATTTGCTTGACCAAACTACCATCAAACACCTTCTGCCATAATTTTGTGATCAACATTTGGGGCACCAGATGGATTCTCCTTGAGCCACAATTCCTACCACATCATGTCCTAGAACCCCTCTAGCACTGGCAAAAGTTGGATGGCTTCAGCTCAAGTATTTGGGGGTGAGAACCTCATTTTTCATCTTTGTCCAGCAACTTTCCCTCTCTTTCTGCTCTCCCTCTCTCTTTCTTTGACTTTGCTACCTCTCTAACGTCACCCCAGGCTTTAGCCCATCACCCAGCACACTCCAAACGCAAGTGGACACGGCAGAGCGCGAAAAATGCGCCATGCCGCCAAAAAGCCTTTCTCGAGCGTGCTATAGTGGCGGCCGAGCCTTGCCGCCGCACTCCCGTCCACCTCGGGCCGCCTAAGCGCCGGTCGGCCAGCGCCTCGGCGTCCGCGACACGCCAAGGCCTGGTCCCCCTCCCCCTTCTCCCTCCTGCTGCCCCCTCGCACGCGCGCCAGAGCCGCCCGAGAGCCCCAATGGGTGAGCCCACACGCGCGGAGCTCTGGCCCTTCCCCGCTATCTCTATTCTCTCCCCTCGCCCTACACCAACCCCACAAGCACCCTAGACACGCCCACTTGAGCCCCCGTGACCTACAGCAATGGCAACAGCCTCGCCGGCGCACTGGACAATGGTGAGCCACGGGCCGGCTATATAAAGCCGCCCCAGGCCCCCTATGGACCTCCTTCGCTCTCTCTCCCTCCCAGAGACCCCCTAAAACAAGCCACTCCCCTCCTTGTGCCCTCCATAGCCCCCATGGCCGGAGAGCCGCCGTTGGCACCGGGCTAAATTCGCGACGCCCGAGCCTCGTCCCCTCCACCTATGCGTCTCAATGTATCTCCACCGACCCCCCGAATCTCCCCTACACTCCGGTTACTCCTCCCGGTGGCCGTAGTGCCGTGCCCCCGTCACCGTCGCCCTCGTCCGCCGCGACCAACGCCCTGCTCAACCCCGTACTCCTCGGCGATCGTGCCACCCGCGGATGGATGTGTCTTGGCACCCTGAGTACACCGGTGTGACGAGTGCCGTGGGAGGTGGTCGGGGTCTCAGGCAATCATCGCCGGAGTCGTCGGCCGCGCCAGCCGCTCGAGGTTGAAGACGACCGCGGCTGTGTGCGGGCGGGCCCTGCACGTCAGCGAGTCAGCGCCCGGGCCCTCGGGGTTTAAGTGAAGACGACTTCTGCCTCTGCCGCTTCCCCCGCGAAAGTCACACCCAACATGGATTACGCCTTCGACGTGGCCCTTTCCCGCACGCTGCTGAGCCGCTGGGCCGGCCCACTAGCTATCTCACGCTCAGTGCGTCTTTTAGGTATAAGCCTAAACTCTTCCTTTTCCTTTTATTCTGAACTTCTAAAATCGATAATCAATTCATTTTAACTCCAAATTTGATGATTCAAATTTTTAGTAGTTTCTAAAATCATTCCCTACCACATGGTGCTATTGTCACAATTTTACAGAAGCATTTCCTTCACAAATATTTATCACATCCTATTTTTCATATTTCTGTGATAAACTTTAGAAAATCACAGAGAGCCCATTTTTGATCCAAATTCCATGATTAAAAATCCTAGATGTCTATATGTTCAAAACTTAGTTTTTGAACATTTTTACTAATACTTTCTGTATCACCTCAAATAATGGTCTATTTCTTTATATATAGCCAACTTTGCAAATTCATAGGAAAATCATCTCAACTCCAAATCCAGCGAAACCAATTCCTAGATGCTTCTAAAATCAACCTTTGTTAAATGGGTGCCTTTGCTCATTTTTTCAAATATATATTTTTGTGCACTTCTTGCAAATCCATAAGTCCCTTGATTCCATCATATCGAAATGTTTAGAAATATCCATTGATCCACTTCCAATGAAATCACTTTGGTCATACCTCATATGACCGAAGGTATCCTAGAAAAGTCCAACTTGCAAATTTTAGAGCACTTTTATTTTTGCCTTGTTGTGTTGCTTATTGTGATTGTTTCCGACGTTAGTTGACGAAGTAGACGGAGTACTTGGAGAAGGACCCGAAGACTTGAAGACTCTGATGAACTAGGCAAGCAGCCCTTTGACCATGTCTATAAAACCTTTTTATGCATGCCATATAGCACTTTTATTGCTTGCATCGGAGACATGATACTGTGGTGACCACATGGGGTGGCTTGCCATCGTTACTTCCTCGTTGATACTTGCATTGTGTGTGACGCCCCCGATTCAATCGTACGCTAATCATGCACGCAAATGTGTACGATCAAGATCAGGGACTCACGGGAAGATATCACAACACAACTCTACAAATAAAATAAGTCATACAAGCATCATAATACAAGCCAGGGGCCTCGAGGGCTCGAATACAAGTGCTCGATCATAGACGAGTCAGCGGAAGCAACAATATCTGAGTACAGACATAAGTTAAACAAGATGCCATAAGATGGCTAGCACAAAGCGGGGGATACAGATCGAAGAGGCGCGGGCCTCCTGCAGGATCCTCCTAAACTACTCCTGGTCGTCGTCAGCGGGCTGCACGTAGTAGTAGGCGCCTCCAGTGTAGTAGTCGTCATCGACGGTGGCGTCTGGCTCCTGGGCTCCATCGTCTGGTCGCAGCAACCGAGTAGAGATATGGGGAAAAGGAGGAACAAGGCAACCGTGAGTACTCATCCAAAGTACTGCAAGCAAGGAGCTACACTACATATGCATGGATATATGTGTAAAGGGCATATCGATGGACTGAACTGCAGAATGCCGAATAAGAGGGGATAGCTAGTCTTATCAAGAAGTCACGCTTCGGTCACCTTCGTCTTGCAACGGGTAGAAGAGGGTAGGTTGAAGTCCTCCAAGTAACATCACATAGCAATAATCCTACCCGGCGATCCCCTCCTCGTAACCCTGAGAGAGAGCGACCACCGGTTGTATCGATCACTTGGAAGGGTGTGTTTTATTGAGCATCCGGTTCTAGTTGTCATAAGGTCAAGGTACAACTCCAAGTCGTCCTGTTACCGACGATCACGGCTATTCGAATAGATTAACTTCCCTGCAGGGGTGCACCAACTTACCCAACACGCTTGATCCCATTTGGCCGGACACACTTTCCTGGGTCATGCCCGGCCGCGGAAGATCAACACGTCGCAGCCCCACCTAGGCTCAACAGAGAGGCCAGACGCCGGTCTAAACCTAAGCGCCAGGGTGCGGGCCCATCGCCTCGAGCACATCAAGACGTTGGTGCGCGGCCGAAGCAGACCTAGCCTAGTGGCGTTCGGTCCAATCCGGCGCGGGCGCTCGATCACGGCGTCACGAAGTGCCGGCTGATACGACGACGCCGGATACCCATAACTACTCCCACGTAGATGGTTAGTGCGTATAGGCTCAGAGCCGACTCAGATCAAATACCAAGATCTCGTTAAGCGTGTTAAGTATCCGCGAACGCCCGAGCAGGCCAGGCCCACCTCTCTCCTAGGCGGTCTCAACCTGCCCGACGCTCCGCCACAAAGATCCACTCGCGGGTGCTCCACCGGCCGACCCGACTTTAGTCTCCACATGTATCATGTATAAAGTATATAGTATATACCGTGATCACCTCCCGAGTGATCACGGCCCGATAGTATAGCATGAGACGGGCAAGAATGTAGGGCCACAGATGAATATACTAGCATCCTATACTAAGCATATAGGATTGCGGTAAAGGTAACAATGAGAGTAACAAGGACGGGCTATGCATCGGGATAGGTATAACGAAAGCAATAACATGCTACACTACTCTAATGCAAGCAGTATAGAGTAGAATAGGCGATATCTGGTGATCAAGGGGGGGCTTGCGGGTTCGATAGGTTAGGGGTGTGTGGCGGACGAACGGACTGCGTATCCGGATTCATCACGTCGTTCTGAGCAACTTTCATGTTGAAAATATTTTAATCCAAGTTACGGATTAAAAGATATGATTTTCTAAAGATTTTATTAATTTCTGGAATTTAATTAATTATTTAATCCAAGATTATCCAGAATAGTAAATGATGACGTCAGCATGACATCATAGTGATGTCAGCAGTCAACGTTGTCCATTGACCCGGTCAACCTGACGTGTGGGTCCAGTGGGACCCACCTGTCATTCTCTGTTTAGGTTAATTACAGATTAGTTAATTTAATTAGTGATTATGTTAATCTAATCAAGATTAATTAACTTAATTAATTACTTAATTTATTAATTAATTAATAATTAATTTTATTAAATAGTTTTTATTTTTATTTATTATTTTTATTTTTTTTCTTTTTTTCTTTTTTTTAATAAAACGTTATGGGGCGTGGGGCCCTGTGGGATATTTCGAGGCGCAGGCGTGTGGTCTGGGCGCTCGCCCGAACAGGCGGGTGGTGGTTTTGGGCACGACCAGCAGGCAAGACGCCAGGCGCCGTGGCCGACGAGGCTAGCAAGGCAGGCGGCCACCGAGGGGAACGCCGACGGAAGCAAGAGGCGCCACCGGCGACGCGGGCAGCAGGAGCTGCCCATCTGGCGGCGAGCATAGGGGGGGCGGCCAGGATGGGCGCAGGGCGCTGGGCGCCGGGCGAACCGAGCGACGGCGGCAACGATGCCGGAGAGCGGGCCGGGCGGCTCGAGGCCGGAGGGCGAAGCGGGCGGCAGTGGTGGCGGGCGCGTGGCGAGGCGGGGAGCACGGGCCAGCGTCGTCGAGGGAGAGGAGGCCGGGTTGAGGCGAGGCGAACTGGGAGAGAGGCGCGGCTGGAGGTCGCGGGCGCGGCAAGCGCGTGCCGGCCTTGCGTGATGGAGCCGGTCGGGGAAGGAGAGGCGGGGCGGGACGGTCCCGCGGTGGCGTGGCGACGGCAGTGGCGCGGACGCGTCGACATGCAAGGGAGGGCGACGACCGAGGCGACCTAGGGGGAGAGGGGGGGCGAAGGGGGAGCTCAAGGGGGGGGAGTAGGGCAACGGGCAGCGGGCTCGGGGAAGGTCGAGGAGGACCGGCGAGGAGGAGGACGGGGACGGCGTTCGGCGACGACGAGGCCTGGCGGCGATGGAGCGCTCCGGCGAGGGCGAGCGGCTTCGGGCGCGGGGCGGTGGTCTCCTCCCGATCCAGATCGGGGGAGAGGGGGATATTTCGGAGGGGAGTGGGGCTGTCGGTGGGGAGTGGGGGAGGGTGGATAAGGGAGAGTGGGAGCCGACCTGGGCCGGCCTGGTTGGCCCGATGGCCAGCTGGGCCGCTGTCCAGCAGGGGGGGCGGGCTTCTCCCCCCCTTTTTTTTTTGTTTCTCTTTTGTATTTTCTTTATTTTATTTATTTTCTTTTCTTTTTTAACTCATTTTAAAGTACTTAGACATCTTATAAAAATGTGTTTACTTCACCATAGTTACCGATGCAATATTTGGCAACCCCCGAACATTTTAGTTTTAATTTTTGAAAACTTTTATTGCTATCATAAATTTGAATTTGAATTTCAAAACAGTTTTGAATTAACCCGAGATTAACTACAGTGACAGAGGTGACGTGGCACCATCAACGTGAGATTACTGTAGCATGATTATCCGGGCGTTACAAATCTCCTCCACTACAAGAAATCTCGTCCCGAGATTTAGGAGGTAGAAGGAAACAGTGCGGGATATTCATCACGAAGACGATCCTCGCATTCCCAAGTGGCTTCGTCTTCAGAGTGATTCGACCACTGGACCTTGAGGAACTTGATCGCCTTCTGACGTGTGCGGCATTCAGCTTGGTCGAGAATGTGGACCGGATGCTCTTTATAGGAGAGGTCCTGCTGCAATTCGAGCACTTCATGATCCACTGCTCGGATTGGGTCCTTGAAGCAGCGTCGGAGTTGTGACACGTGGAACACATCGTGAACCTGAGAAAGGTTTGGCGGAAGTTCCAGTTGATATGCCACTTTTCCACGCCTTTACAGAATAGTGAAAGGGCCAATATAGCGAGGATCTAGCTTGCCCTTGATCCCGAAGCGGTGAGCACCCTTCATTGGTGTAACGCGAAGATAGGCCTTTTCGCCAGGTTGATAGACCATGTCTTTATGATGACGGTCATAATTACTCTTTTACGCGTGGTGAGCAGTCTTGAGATTCTCGCGAATAATGCGGACTTGTTCTTGGCATGTTGGATAATATCCGGACCGAAGAATGGGCGTTCCCGATTCGACCAGTTCGAGAGGGTTCGGCACTTTCGTCCATATAACACTTGAAGGGGCCATCTTGGACTAAGCTTGATAGCTATTGTTATAAGAGAACTCAGCATACGGGAGAGATTCCTCCCATTTCTTGCCGAAGGAAATAACACAAGCTCGAAGCATGTCTTCGAGAACTTGATTGACACGTTCAACTTGCCCTTGTGACTGCGGATGAAACGCAGTACTGAAAGATAAGTGAGTCCCCATAGCTTCTTGGAAACTTGCCCAAAATCTTGAAGTGAAGAAGCTGCCACGGTACGAACTGATAACCAGTGGAATACCGTGAAGTGAAACAATTCTGGACATGTAGAGAGTTGCAAGCTGACTAGCAGTGATCGTTTCTTTGACCGCCAGAAAATGTGCAACTTTAGAAAGCGGTCAATAGCGACAAGAATAGCATCATTACCTTTCTGCGATTTGGGAAATCCGGTGGCGAAGTCCATTTCAACATGGTCCCATTTCCATTCAGGAATAGAGATAGGTTGCAGAGTTCCAAAGAGGCCTTTGATGTTCTCCTTTGATCGACGACAAGCGTCACATTCAGCAACATAACGAGCAATGTCTTGCTTCATATTAGACCACGGAATCTCGACGGATGTCTTGGTACATCTTTGTACTACCAGGATGGATACATAGAGGCGTATCATGAGCTTCTTTCATAACCTCTGAGTCATATTCAGGTTTTCCTTCTTACGTCACCACTAGGCGGCCTTTGAAGTACAAGGCGCCATCATCAGCAATAGTGAAGAATGAGGGCTTTCCTTCTTTGAGGTCGCGCTTAATCTTGTAGACTTGAGTCATATCCTGCATTATCTTGATGGAGCTCACGAGATCGGGTTCGACAGCCAGGTATAGAGGAACCCCAGGAAACAACACGGAGATTCATCTTGCGGAACTTGGAGGAGGGGAGCGAGTGCACCCGGAGGAACAATATGGAGGTTCAGCTTTCTGAACTCTTCAACAAGTGAGGGCTGAACCTTGTGAATATGGAGGTGGTTGCAGTAAGACTTGCGGCTTAAAGCATCAGCCATTACATTAGCCTTGCCTGGGGTATAGGAAATACCCAAATCAAAGTCTGCAACAGTCTCCATTCATCTCTGCTGATGGAGGTTCAGGTCTGGCTGAGTAAACAGATACTTCAGACTTTGGTGGTCAGTGAAGATCTCACAACGATTACTGAGAAGGTAATGTCGCCACTGCTTCAGTGCATGAATGACAGCAGCAAGCTCGAGGTCGTGAACTGGGTAGTTCTCTTCATGAGGGCGCAATTGCCGAGAGGCATAAGCAATCACTTTGCGCTCTTGTATTAGGACACAGCCTAATCCTTGACGGGAAGCGTCGCAGTAAATGACGAAGTCCTTCTTAGTATCAGGAGGAGCTAGTACTAGGGCAGAAGTCAACTTGTCTTTGAGTGCCTGGAAACTTTCCTGACATTTATCTGTCCATTGGAACTTGACGCCCTTATGCAGCAGGTTAGTCAGAGGCCTAGCAATCTTGGAGAAGTTCTCGACGAATCGACGGCAATAGCTGTCGAGACCGAGAAAACTTCTGACTTGCCTAACATTCTTCGGAGGAGTCCAACTGAGAATAGCCTAAACTCGTTCAGGGTTGACGGCAATACCATCCTTAGAGATGACATGCCCAAGATAGGTTACTTCGGGAAGCCAGAATTCACATTTGGAGAACTTGGCATAAAGTTGATGCTCTCGTAGCTTTTCCAGCACAAGACAAAGATGTTCAGCATGTTCTTCTTCATTCTTGGAAAATATCAGGATATCATCTAGATAAACCACGACAAACTTGTCGAGGTAATCCATGAATATATAGTTCATCAGGCGAGAGAAGGTGGCTGGAGCATTGGTTAAGCCGAAAGACATGACGGTGTACTCGTATGAACCATAACGAGTCACGAATGCGGTCTTTGGGATATCCTCTTCACGAACACGGATCTGGTGGTAACCCAACCTGAAGTCGAGTTTAGAGAACACTGACGAACCAGCCAGTTGATCATACAGATCATTGATCCGAGGAAGAGGATACTTATTCTGAATGGTAGCTTGGTTTATAGGACGGTAGTCTTGGACCAATCGGTTTGTCCCATCCTTCTTCTTGACAAAGAGAGAAGGTGATCCCCAAGGAGAGCAACTTGGGCGAATGAAACCACTGGAAAGAGACTTGTCGATTTCCTCCTTGAGCTCAAGGAGTTCATGCGGCGGCATCTTGTAGGGCCGCTTGGCTATAGGAGTGGTGCCTGGTTTCAAGTCGATGACGAATTCGACAGCTCTAGCAGGGGAAATCCCTGGAAGTTCTTCAGGAAAGACGTCCTGGAAGTCCCGAACGACAGGAATGTTTTCAATTCCCTCGAGGGGTGCGGCGTTCAATGCATTCAATGCATAGAGCCTTGCCTCTGCATTCTGAACCAGACGAGCATTGTAGCTTATT
Source organism: Aegilops longissima (assembly GCA_021605205.1). Classification (NCBI taxonomy): domain Eukaryota; kingdom Viridiplantae; phylum Streptophyta; class Magnoliopsida; order Poales; family Poaceae; genus Aegilops; species Aegilops longissima. The sequence continues at coordinate 113,595,209 of CM038677.1, forward strand.
ATTTCATCAGAAGGGTGTAGCAGATGGACGGTCTTAGTGGCGCAAACGATTGAAGCGATATCGCTTTCAACCAATCCATCCCAAAATGAGGTCGATGTTAGGCGTCTTTAGGATAATGGGTGAGGCATAGAATTCCAGCCCTTCGATTTCCACGGGGACGTCGACGCCAACCATGGAGGTTTGACATTGTCCCAAGGGGGTTTTTACCACTACCGAAGAGTTCATCTCCTCACACTTAACGTCGTGCTTGTATGCAAAATCTTCTGACATGAATGAATGCGATGCTCCTGAATCGAATAAAACAGATGCATGTACTGAATTTACGAGGAGTGTACCCATCACAGTAGCAGGCTGGTCTTGAGCTTCGTTCAGATCAACATGGTTGGCATGAACTCGACCATAAGGCTTGGCATTGTTGTTGCGGGGTTGGTTGCTTCCACGGCCAGTCGCTGGAAGCGCCAACTGATTCTGGTTCTGGTTGCATTCTCTAGCACGGTGCCCTGGTTGTCCACACCTGAAGCACAAACCATTATTGGGGGTGGGAACAGGAGCTTGGGGTGGTGGAGCTGGAAGCTTTGGCTACCTAGTTGGAGTAGGCAGACGAGGTGCAGCATAGCTCTGCCTTGGGGCAGGTGCATTCGGCTGGTACATGCTGTTGGGAATCCATATCTTATGCTTCTGCGAGGACGGGCCCGAAGATGAGCCCGTGTCACGGTTGCGCCTGTTAGAGCTCTGGTATTCCTGCAGACCAGTTTCGACATTGATAGCTTTGTTCACCAAGGTGGCGAAATCAGCAAAGTCGTGCACTAGAAGCGCGAGCTTGATGTCAGCTTGAAGGCCGTCACGGAACTTCTCCTGTCTGCGTGCATCAGTTGCAATGTCCTCTTCAGCATAGCGAGACAAGTCCAGAAACTCTCGCTGATAAGCTTCAACAGTCTTGTTGCCTTGGGTGAGGTTGCGGAACTCACGCTTCTTCCGTCCATGACTCCTTGAGGATGAAGCGGGCACGGAAAGCAAGCTTGGAAGTCCGGCCGGTGATGATTGTTCCAGCTGGCTGAGTACGCCTGTGGCTGTCCCACCATTGAGCCGCGGGTCCCTTCAGGAAAAAGGAAGCAAAGGTGACATAGCTGGCAGGGGCTACATCAGCAGACTCCATCTCATAGGTGATGTCACGGAGCGATCATCAGCATCCGGGGCTGGGTTGAGCTGCGGTACACACTTGGGTCGGCGCATGAAATCCTGCAGAGTTACTTGTGTTTGGCTGCTGTTCCATATTGGGGCGAGGAACCGAGCCATCATGTTCTCCATGAACTGGCGATTCATCTCAAGCTGTTGGATCATACCAGCCATGTACTCAGGCGGTGGTGGGAAATTGCCACCACGACCACGACCAGCTGGTCTAACCATCCTGCTAATATATAACAGGGGTAGTTCAGCAATTGAGAAATTTGCAAAGAACAAGAATCATTCATGATGAAACATCCATAAGGAAAGCAGCACGATAGAAACTACATAGTAGTCGGCATATCTTACAAAAGGGATCATGCATAGAGTTCGGTACACAGAGTTCAGTACATAGACTAAGACATCATAGGCGGCACGCAGGCTCGCGGCGAATGCATCTAACACTAACAAGCAAGCCTACATCAGTCCCACGCGGTACTGCGGAGGTAGCTGTAGCCTGAAAGCTGGTAGTGTGGCAGCGGATAGTCCTCCACGTCAGTGACCTGGGGGCCGCGGATACTCTGGTGCAGAACCCGACGCCCAAGTGGCAGAAGAGGACCAAGTGCGGGAGAGTAGCCTCCCACCTCTGGCCAACCGACACCCTGGGGCATCACGGTCCTGGCTGGGTAGATCGCAGAACGCGACAGCTCTCTGGATCGGACAAAGGGGTGCAACAGCGTCAGAGCACGGTAAAGGTGCTGACGGGTGGTGTACAACTCGTGGCGAAGAGCTCGGTTAGCTCGATCCAGCCCATCGCATGCGTAACAAAGTTACGATGGTAGAAGGGCTCTCGGGTGACGATGGAGTAGGCAGCGGTGTAGTAACCCTCCTCACCAACATCGGATCACGATAGCAATGTGCACGAAGGGGAGGTGTCCAACTCCCGATACTCTCCACGAAGGCGTGTCGAGCAGCATAAGCAGCATCGTGGACTGCCATATCGATAGTCACCCCAACACCATGGGCGGTGTGCAGCACAAGAGTGGAGTCATACTCCGAGAGTAGAGGTGGACGATGGCTCGGCACTGCTCTGGTTAAAGTCTGGTACTCCTCAAAGGCGGTGTACTCAGGGTGCCGGCGATAACCCAGATAGGTCATCATCTCTGCTAGCACCGCAGGTGATCCCGAGGCACCAATGGCCGTCGTGTGGCGCACGACTTGCCTCGTGGGTTCCATCTGAAAACAAAGATGTTTCAAAGGAGTCAAATGACAGTGTGGAAATTGATCAAAATACAATTACAAGGAATAACTATGGCTTTATCCAACTTTGGGGTGAATGTGGTCACGGGATCCTAGTGTTAGTTAGTAAATTCGTTTAACCCGAGTAGAAGAGAGTTCAGAGTCCCAGAGTAAAGGTCGAGGAGTAAAAGATCCTAGTACCACCCGATGGCGACGTGGGCCCATAAGGCACACAGCCAAGTTAGTAAAAGTTTTTGCAATGTCTAGACTCGACTTCGGCCAAGGAGTGTGGAAGGGGGATTCCTATAGGCAGTCGGCTCTGATACCAACTTGTGACGCTCCCGATTCAATCGTACACTAATCATGCACGCAAATGTGTACGATCAAGATCAGGGACTCACGGGAAGATATCACAACACAACTCTACAAATAAAATAAGTCATACAAGCATCATAATATTAGCCAGGGCCTCGAGGGCTCGAATACAAGTGCTCGATCATAGGCGAAGTCGCGGAAGCAACAATATCTGAGTACGACATAAGTTAAACAAGATGCCATAAGATGGCTAGCACAAACCGGGATCAGATCGAAAGAGGCGCAGGCCTCCTGCCTGGGATCCTCCTAAACTACTCCTGGTCGTCGTCAGCGGGCTGCACGTAGTAGTAGGCGCCTCCAGTGTAGTAGTCGTCATCGTCGGTGGCGTCTAGTTCCTGGGCTCCATCGTCTGGTCGCAACAACCGAGTAGAGATAGGGGGGAAAGGAGGAACAAGGCAACCGTGAGTACTCATCCAAAGTACTCGCAAGCAAGGAGCTACACTACATATGCATGGATATATTTGTAAAGGGGCATATCAGTGGACTGAACTGCAGAATGCCAGAATAAGAGGGGGATAGCTAGTCTTATCGAAGACTACGCTTTTGGTCACCTTCGTCTTGCAACGGGTAGAAGAGGGTAGGTTGAAGTCTTCCAAGTAACATCACATAGCAATAATCCTACCCGGCGATCCCCTCCTCGTAACCCTGAGAGAGAGCGACCACCGGTTGTATCTGGCACTTGGAAGGGTGTGTTTTATTGAGCATCCGGTTCTAGTTGTCATAAGGTCAAGGTACAACTCCAAGTCGTCCTATTACCGAAGATCACGGCTATTCGAATAGATTAACTTCCCTGCAGGGGTGCACCAACTTACCCAACATGCTTGATCCCATTTGGCGGACACACTTTCACGGTCATGCCCGCCGCGGAAGATCAACACGCCGCAGCCCCACCTAGGCTCAACAGAGAGGCCAAGACGCCGGTCTAAACCTAAGCGCAAGGGTGCGGGCCCATCGCCATACGAGCACATCACTGCGTTGCGTCTGCGCCGAAGCAGACCTAGCCTAGTGGCGTTCGGTCCAATCCGGTAGCGCGCGCTCGATCGGCCGGCGTCACGAAGTGCCGGTGATACCACACGCGGGATACCCATAACTACTCCCACGTAGATGGTTAGTGCGTATAGGCTCGTGAGCCGACTCAGATCAAATACCAAGATCTCGTTAAGCGTGTTAAGTATCCATGAATGCGAACAGGGCCAGGCCCACCTCTCTCCTAGGCGGTCTCAACCTGCCTCGACGCCCGCCACAAAGATCCACTCGCGGGTGTTCCACCGGCCGACCCGACTTTAGTCTCCACATGTATCATGTATAAAGTATATAGTATATACCGTGATCACCTCCCGAGTGATCACGGCCCGATAATATAGCACAGCAGACGGACAAGAATGTAGGGCCACAGATGAATATACTAGCATCCTATACTAAGCATATAGGATTGCGGTAAAGGTAACAACAAGAGTAACAAGGACAAGGCTATGCATCGGGATAGGTATAATGTAGCAAGAACATGCTACACTACTCTAATGCAAGCATATAAAGTAGAATAGGCTATATCTGGTGATCAAGGGGGGCTTGCTGGTTGCTCTGGCAAGAGAGAGGGGTCGTCAACTCCGTAGTCGAACTTGGCAGCAGCAGTGTCGGTCTCGTAGTCTACCGGAGAGAAGAGGGGGAAGAAACAATGAATACCATGTAAACAGATGCATATCGATGCATGACATGACAAGTAACGATGCTAGGCGTGCCCTAACGTGGTATGAGGTGGTACCGGTTAAGGGGGTAAACATCCGGGAAAATATCCCCGGGGTTTCATGTTTTCGGGCAGAGTAGCCGGAGGGGGAAAGTTGCGGGTTTGATAGGTTAGGGGTGTGTGGCGGACGAACGGACTGCGTATCCGGATTCGTCACGTCGTTCTGAGCAACTTTCATGTTGAAAATATTTTAATCCGAGTTACGGATTAAAAGATATGATTTTCTAAAGATTTTATTAATTTCTGGAATTTAATTAATTATTTAATCCAAGATTATCCAGAATAGTAAATGATGACGTCAGCATGACATCATAGTGATGTCAGCAGTCAACGTTGTCCATTGACCTGGTCAACCTGACGTGTGGGTCCAGTGGGACCCACCTGTCATTCTCTGTTTAGGTTAATTACAGATTAGTTAATTTAATTAGTGATTAGGTTAATCTAATCAGGATTAATTAACTTAATTAATTAATTAATTTTATTAAATCATTTTTATTTTTATTTATTATTTTTATTTTTAATTCTTTTTTTCTTTTTTTTAAGAAAACGTTATGGGGCGTGGGGCCCTGTGGTCGCGGGCCCCGAGGCGTAAACGGCGCTGGTGTGGGCACTTTCGAACGGGCGGTGGTGGTTTTGGGCACGACCAACAGCGACGCCTGTGGGCCTGTGGCGGAGACGGGCCAGCGAGGCCGGGCGGCCACCGGAGGGGAAACGCCGACGGGAGCAGCAGGGCGCCACCGGCGACGCGGGCCGGCAGGAGCTGCCCATATGGCGGCGAAAGCAAAGAGGCGGCAGGGGCAGGGGCCGTGGGCGCGCCGGCGAACTGAGCGACGGCGCAACGATGCGGAGAGCGGGCCGGGCGGCTCGAGGCCGGAGGGCGAGCGGGCGACGGTGGTGGCCGGGGCGCGTGGCCGAGGCGGGGGAGCACGGGGCCAGCGTCGCCGGAGGGAGAGGAGGCCGGGGTTGGAGGCGAGGCGACCTGGGGGGAGAGGGCGCGGCGCTGGAGGTCGCGTGGCGCAGCGAAGCGTGCGGCGTGATGATGGAGCCGGTCGGGGAAGGAGAAGCGAAGCGGGGACGGTCCGTGGCAGCAGGCGCGGCGACGGTGGCGCGGGAGCGTCGATCATGGGCGGGAGGGCGACACCGAGGCGACCTAGGGGAGAGGGGGGGAAGGGGAGCTCACGGGGGAGTAGGGCAACGGGCAGCGGGCTCGGGAAGGTCGAGGAGGACCGCGAGGAGGAGGACGGGACGGCGTCAAGGGCGACGAGGCTGGCGGATGGGAGCGCCCGGCGAGGGCAGCGGCCAAGGCTGGGCGGTGGTCTCCTCCCGATCCAGATCGGGGGAGAGGGGGATATTTCGGAGGGGAGTGGGGCTGTCGGTGGGGAGTGGGGGAGGAGTGGATAAGGGAGAGTGGGAGCCGACCTGGGCGGCCTGGTTGGCCGATGGCGGTGGGGCAGCTGTCCAAGGAGGGGGCTTCTCCCCCTTTTGTTTTGTTTCTCTTTTGTATTTTCTTTATTTTATTTATTTTCTTTTCTGTTTTAACTCATTTTAAATTACTTAGACATCTTATAAAAATGTGTTTACTTCACCATAATTACCGATGCAATATTTGGCAACCCTCGAACATTTTAGTTTTAATTTTTGAAAACTTTTATTGCTATCATAAATTTGAATTTGAATTTCAAAACAGTTTTGAATTAACCCGAGATTAACTACAGTGACAGAGGTGACGTGGCACCATCAACGTGAGATTACTGTAGCATGATTATCCGGGCATTACATTGTGCGCGACCCTACCTTCTTATGAGGGTTATGCCGGTGGGAGTAGATAGGATGCTAAGAAGTGCTACGCAAAAAGGGACGGGGATATGCATGGTGATGGAGACAAAGTATTTTCAAAGGACTTTTCGAAACCCCCGTCGGGTGCCACTTATGCCCGAGGGAGATAATGAGATGGCTAACCACTTGATGACGAAGTGGTGTACCGAGGCAAGTGTGTGTGGTTTTTGAAAACGGATTAGATTTAAGATTTGTCGACTGTCCCAAACTTACATGCGCAACCACTCTACCCTTGTATGGGAAAGGGCATTATTGATTACCTAGGCCGATACTAGCTTGGAGCCCGCATTACTAGTGACGGGGGAGAGTTGGTGCTCTCTCTCGGGACGGGGTCGTGCCAGGTAGGGCGGCCAAGAACATTTTTATGGGGCACCGGACACACCGTTGTGTCCCCTCTCGGATGTTACGATCTCGAGTGAGTCTCATATGATGTACATCGTGAGGATACGGAACAACGAGTGGACTCCTTGTTAGTGTCGCCTAGGGAAAGTTAGTGATCGGGTGGTTACCCCGGGTACTTGAGGTATCGCGGGTCGTGGATGACATGGAAGTTCCCCGGATCTTGTGGGTAAAGTGTGCAACCTCTGCAGAGTGTCAAACTATTCGAATAGCCGTGTCCACGGTCAAGGACAGTTGGGTGGTGCTGCTTAAACTACGTCCAGAGCATTGCAAACCAGTGTGTGTGTGTTGATAAAACTACTTAGGTCAAGTCAAAGAACTTGACATGATTGAGTTGGGTTGGTGCCCACTCTATTTATGTTGATATCTGTAACCTGTCCTCATGGTTACTTGAATTTTCCTGATGCATGTCTTACAATTTGTTGAACATGTCATTGCACTCAAAACTAGCTTTCTGCAAAAATTTACCTATATCATGCATTGTGTTATCTTGAACCAAAACATGGGTTGCTTGCGAGTACATTCAAAGTACTCATTGGCTTGCCACTGGTTATTTTATTGGTCAGGCATGAAAGAACAGGATATAATGAGGAGTACCTTGGTGACGAACATGCGAGCTAGGACGCTTCCCAGTCAGAATGCCTGTAGGGTTAAGGCAGATGGCATGGGTCCAAGTTGTTATTGAAGATTTCCGCTGCGATGATACACTCAAGACTTGACCATAATGGTCCTACTTGTGTAAAACGGTATGTATGGATGTAAGACTCTTGTTATTCAGCTTCTGTGTGTTCAGTGAGCATTGATCTCTGGGATCACTGTACACGTGCATTCGGTGATCTCGACTTATGAGTCGGGGTCCCCACATTAATGGTCCATGGAATGAGAGTTTTCAATTGCTTTACACCTTCAAAGCTGAAGTGGAGACGGCTAGTCCAGGGAGTGTTGTAGAGATTGACAAGCATATAGTTAAGTACAAAATAAAAGGGAAGGCACTAGAGAAGGAGTGCTTCAAGAGGGCTTTTGTTTGTTTCAAGGCTTGCTAGTAGGGGTTTCTGAGTGGTTGTAGGCCCTATTTGGCTGTCGATGTAACTGCTTTGAATGGAAGATGGAGAGGCCAGCTAGCAGCAGCTTCTGCAGTTGATGGACACAACTGGCTATTCCCAGTTGCATTTGGTGTGTTGGAGGTAGAGTCCGAGGAGAGTTGGGTCTGGTTTCTGCAACAGTTGCGCAACATTATAGGTACACCCTCAGGTTTAGTTATACACACATATGCTTGCAAGGGTTTAGAAACTAAAGTAGAGAACATAGGGAATGTATGCGATACCTAGCGCACAATTTTAAAAAGAAATTAAGAGTCAAAGTTTATGATGAGAACCTATGGCCAGCATCATACACATGCAGCTTGAGGAAGCATGAGCACAATTTGAGAGTGTTGTATGCTCACAATCCTTTGGTGAAGGAGTACATGGATGAACATCATGGAAAGTTGTGGTCAAGAAGCAAATCCAATGAAATCTGCAAAGTAGACTATGTGACCAATAACCTCGCTGAGTGTTTCAATGCAAAGTTCAAGTCAGTGAAAGGGCTTTTGTTGTGGCAAGCATTTGATAAGATCAGGCAGATAATCATGATAAAGATGGCTCTTCGTAAAAGAATTGCGGAAACACAATATGTTGGCCATCTTATGCTCCCATATCTGATTAAGGGATTGCATGCCAAGGAAAGAGGACTAAGGGTGAAATGCATTCGACCGTCGACACCGAGGCTGAGGCGACATACACAGACAGTAAAAATAGGGAATGGAGATATCCAGTGAACCTTGCAACTAATGAATGCATTTGTAGGAAATGGCAGATCAGCGGGAAGTCGTGCATACATGCCCTACATCTCATGACTGTTCTTGGAGGTGAAGATGGTGAAGTCGATAAGTATTGCTCTGAATATTTCTCTGGTGCCAAATTTAGGGCTACTTATGCTGAAAATGTGCCTGCACTCTTGGGAAAATACCAATGGAACATAGTAGACCCAGGGTTCAAACTGTGTTCTCCTGTACTGACTAGACCACCAGGAAGACCAAGGAAAAACAGGATAAGAGCTGGTGAAGAGGGCCGCGTAAAAAACAACGTAAGTACAAAAGAAGTGGTATCCTAGGGAATATTGCTAGGCGTTGTAGCAATCCAGTTGATGCATCATTTGGAGAAGAGGAACAATGGACATCAACAAATGCAGAGGAGAATGCAGCAGCAGAGGAGAATGCAGCAAGTTTAAAGGAGAATGCAGCAGCATAGGAGAATAAAGCAACTGAAGTAGCAACGAGGTACGTGTGCAACATTTCCCTTTTTTTGCATTTGTTCTCCTTTTTATCGATGACTAAGCTCCATTTGACCCAGGTCTAGGTTAATTAGAGGCACATGATAGAAAAGACCAAGAGAGGAAGAAACTTCATCGGTTGAACTATCATCTGATGCAGAATTTGAAACCATGGCTTATGAAGGTTTTGAAGCTATAAGAGCGGAGGAAGTTATTTTGTCCGAAGTTCCTTTAAGTATGAGTAAACCCATAGATGACTGTCAACTCGTCATCACTTGCTCGGTCAGTCAAAGCTCAACAAAACCGCCACCACCAGAAGTGAAGATCAGAAGCAACAAGACAAAGCTTTCAAAAGCACAAAATATCCAAGCCAGGGAAACCAGAAGCAAGACGGTTAACCCATCCCGGAACACAAGGAGCAAGGCAAAGATTTGAATTTCAACTTCAATGGAAGTCATAAACTTTGAACTTTAAGGATTTGTAATAAGGGTGAAAACTTCTAAGGTGTAATAATTCTATTTGTAATTTGATGTGAAATTTGAGGTAGAATTTGAATTTTAGGCAAACTTTGAATTTTATGCAAACTTTGAATTCGAACCAACACTTGAAGTCCATTCCCCTGTGGCGTGAGTTGCAAAGTTTGTTGAACTATTATAAATGTTAGGTGATAAATTTGATCTCTTTTGCATGGTAAAACTTGTAGTCATGAGAATGTGCTCCAAATGAGCTCCCAAGCTAGGGTAAACAACCCCATTTGTAATCAAGTCTTTTTGGACCTACTCCAAATGAGCCGAATATTTTTTATTAACACCTATTCAATCTATATAGTGTAGATTCGAAGAATCACTATTTATTGAATTAATCTTTCTATTTTACATTTTTTTGAAAAAATATACTTTAATAGAAAATCGTGAAAAAACACGTTTAAAATATGAAAATGGAAAACTAAGTTCAGATCCTTCTTATTCACTTTGAAATCAAGCTTTGGTGATTTTTTTGATTTTTTTTTAATTTTCAAAACCCGAAGGGAACCCTACCTCCTCTCCTTGGTCTCTATGAAACGTTGTACGTGGTAGCTCATATGTGTGAAGGTTGTTTCATGAAAATGTCCATAGACAAAGTTTATGATTTTTAGTGGGTAACATGTCACACAAGACAACATTGTGCGCAGGTTTTATATATTTTTATTTTTTTAATTAAGGGTGCTCATTTGACCTCGATCGTGCTAGCTAGGTTTTTTTTGTAAATGTCCGTATACCAAGTTTAGTATTTTTCCTCGTTAGTATGTCTTATAAAACGACGAACGATGAAGGTTTCATATTTTTTTTTCAATTTTTAAAAATTAGTTATGCTCAGTCAAAGCCTTGGAAACCCCATTGACCAGCTCAAATCCCCTCTAAACCCCGTGGGGTTTCGGCTAACCCTAGCTCCGAATGTCAGCCGTCTGATCATACCCTAGCGCCAAGCGACAGCCCTCGGATGTGGTCTTCTAGAAGGAATTCAGAGGGCAGGCTGCGTGCAGGCTCCGCATCGTTGGCTCACATGGACGGCTCCGCATCATTGGATCATGGGGCGATTCGCGAGAGTTGTTGGTTGTGCCTCCCCTTTCTTATGGTGCTTATTCTGCAGCGACGAGAGGACCCACTCATCCTCTGCTTCTTCTTCTCCAGCGACTAGAGGAGCCACTCTTTTGCTTCTTCTTCTCCGGCGAATTTGGGCATATGTCGAGCTCCACTTCAGCCTCCCGCCCCTCATGGACCCAGTATGGTCCACTTCCCATGGAGCAATGTCCTGACTGCCCATGCAGCGCGCCACTGATACAGTTCACTTCGAAGGAGGTCAAAAATGGCAACTATGGGCGCGAGTTCGTGAAATGCGAGAGCAAGCCAAAGGGGCAGGTTAGAGCTCATGATTTTTCTCTGATATCTTTTTCTATTTGCTTTTAATATTTTTTCGATCTTGGATTTAGGGTTCATGTTTTCGTTTCAGATCGTGAAGAAATGCACACATTTTGAATGGCTGGATGACTACATCAAGCGGATTCAATTCAATGGGGCCCCAACTCGGGAGCTCAATCTGCCTTCCGCACCAACAAATTTTTTCTTTGAAAGTGCTGCTCTGACAGTTGGGGATGCAGATCTGAAGGGGGAATTAAAGAAGATGAACAAGAACTTGAAGGAGATGATTTCAATTGAACAAGCAGGCGAATCTGATAGCTTTAGGATTTTATCCCTTTTATTTTTGTGTAGTTGCTCCAGGATTTGCTTACTTGCTGGTCATCACTCGTTAGAGATGTTATTAGTGTGGTGTCATGTGCTCTAGGATTTGGTTAAATTTTTGGATCATATGCTCTGTGTTGCCTTAATTTGTGGATCATGTGCTCTATGCTCTGTGCTGCTTAATTTGTGGATCATGTGCTCTATGCTCTGTGTTGCTTAATTTGTGGATCATATCAGTTTCGTCAGTTTTGTACACTTTCAGTTTCTTTAGTTTCATCAGACAACACAGACCGCAGAAAAAAACGCAGTTCTAGGGCCCAAATTGCGTTGGGCCGTATCATTGCATTGAGTGTCGAAGGCCACAAAGATAAAAGAGGCCTAGAAAATAGTGCACACGCTAGCTCTATTGTTTTCCTTGATTATTGCCATGGTAAATCCCCTTTTATTGTTGGACTTGCCCATGTAAAATTTATTTGTACATATCGTGGAGTTTTCCATCTGTATATAGCCTACGGCACAACACTTTGATTTTTTGACATGCGGGTATTATAAACATGTTTTTGTTGCAATAAAAATACAAATATTGTATACACAATTTTTTCTTTTTGTTTCTGTTATTAAGAGCATGTCATACTTAATTATGTAAATCATGATATGCATGTGAAACCACGTCTAAAATAAAGTCTGGTGGCACCATTAGCCACCATATCCATCTAGAGAGCATGTCTAGGGATCGGCTACGGCACCAATATCCATCTACCGATATCTCACGTAGCAAGCATACATCCATAACATAGAAAGTAGCAACCATATCATACTTCTTGCATAAAACAGAGGGTGCCCTAAACCATAGCATTGGCCACAAACTATTCAAAAATTAGCTTGTTCTTGTTCATACAATATACGGAATAGGGCCACCTACAATTCAAAAAATTAGTTCTTCTTCTTCTTCTTTTGAACATCAGCATGGCTCATTTTTCTAGCTTTAGTTTCCTTTATGACACTTCAACTAGTCCATTATCCGCGCGTGCGAAAACTTGACCCTACTCTAAATGGGCCATTTAAACTTGACCTACACAAGTGCACACCATGAATATAACAAGATGAATGGGCTACCCTCCAACCATTTAGCGATATTTCACGTCAAATAAGATAGAAATAGAAAGCAAAACATAGATAACCAACGACAAGCATAACATAGTTCTTAGGGGATAACACGACAGAGATAACAAGTTCACGGTACAACCAACGACATAATTAAGATAGAAATATATAAAAGATAAAAAGCCCTAACACCCTAGGGCATGACAAGCTCACGAGACCGGGCCTTCACCACCATATTCACTGCGCCTCCTCTTCACTGCTCCTCCTCTCCATGTCGTCCTCGCCGATGTAGTAGGGGAGGATGTGCATACTGTCGTGGGTAGGGAAGATGCAATCGAAGTTTGTGAAGATGTTGTGGGTTATGAATGCGATGAATTCGCATCCACACCAAAACACCTTGCCAAGGAGGCAGCACACATCAAATCTATTGGTGAAGGTGACAATGAGCCCTATCGGTGGAGTCCTGGAGTTTGGACGCACTTCCTCCAGTCGGAACATCACCGGCAAGCCCGCACCGAGGAACCACTGGGCAAACCCCCTTGCACCCTCCAGCGTGAGAACGCCCACACGCGGAGCGTCCTCTCCACGACGACGCCGGCCGGATATCGTCTCTCCTCCACGGTTGGTGGGAGCTGGAAGGTGGGGCCGTTGTACTGCATCCTCGCCTCGCTTTGAGAGTGCTCTGGGTTTGGGTGAAGAAGAGAAGGGGGCGGCGTGTGTGGAGAATAGGTGGAGGGGTGGTGGTTTAAATAGGGAAAGGGGAAGGCAAGGGGAGTGGCACCGACCGCGCTTATGTTCAAACGAGCCGCATCGATCGATCGATATGCCACTTTAATTGCCAACAGGTTTTAATTGCCACGTTGAATAGATGCGGGTGGATCGAAAAGTGTGAAACAATGATCTACACCGAGGAGACACGCGTGGGAGATCAGACGAACCAGCGGCAATGACTCCCGTAAAAAAGAGGCTGGTCAGCGCATCGTGGCGGCGGGTGGCGACGCATGCAGGTAGGCTAGCTACGTGCATGCATAGCATGCTAGCTAGGCATGTCGTGCATGCATAACAGGCTTCTGGCGTTGCAGCCCGCGCACGGCCCAACAGTCTAATGATGGCCCAACGGGCGAACAACGGCACCGTCCGACGCGACCCCACTCATTAGGTCCAACGGGCGACACAGCAGCGCGACCCCACTCGTCTGAGTTAACGGTCAAAGCACTGACCCGACGGCATCCACCGTTTGTGACCAGTTCTGAGGGTTTTGGGCAAGGGAGTGGGGAAAAGTGAGCAAAAGTTCAGAACGTGGGGATGAATGAGTATGGCAAAGGAACCAGGGGCACAGATGTAAAAAAACCTTTAATTTTCCCACACAATACTTCAACATCTCTAACAATCCCAATCGGTGATATAGTTTCTCTATTAGCAACCTTAATAGTAACATCAATATCTTCTATCTCAGCAGGTGTAATATCATTCATAATTTCTTTATATAAGGTATAAGGAATTGTACTCACACTAGCACCCGCATCACATAATCCATGATAACAATGATCTCCTATTTTAAGAGAAACAACAGGCATGCCAACAAAAGGTCTATATTTATCTTTCATATAAGGTTTAGCAATCCTAGCAGTCGGGACGGGGGCCGGGGAACCTTGTACCATCTTCGGGGAGCCACTGTCTCCGCCTCACCTTCCTGAGTAGAACACAAACCCTAAATAAACTCAGAAAACAACCTAAAAACGAAATAGGAGCCCACCCATGGGCAAGGGTCAGGATACACCATGCATCCATTGTCCTAATAAGGCCATAGTAAACAAGTATGCTCGACAGTGCTCGGTAAACCCTAGTCGCCTGAGAGTTGCTCATGGGGAAGGAGAAAAACGTTTCAAACTATGTTTGTAACCCTTTGGTTTTAGGTTTTGTAACGCCTCGGATACAATTTTCCATAATTGTAACTCCAACTCTTGCCTTTTCTGGAGATGTGATATGTTATTTCCTCCGTGGTTGGGTTTTTGTCTTTCGTTTTGCATTTTGTTCATGTCATGCATTTCATAATCGCATCATTTGCATTGCATCGGCACTCGTTGCTGTCATTGTTTTTAAAACTTGCATTCGCTCGTAGTTGTCGCGTCCCCCTTGCTTTTGTTAACCGTTCCGAGACCAACCTTGTTCTTTGTTTTTTCCCTCATGCCTAAACCGGAGTCTCTCTGTAAAGTGCTCAAGCCCCCTCGCGTGCGCGACAGAAACCTGCTCCGAACCCGAACCGCATGGTCATCACCAATGGACTCGGATCATCCCGAAACATCTATAAAATATTTCTGTTTTCTTATTTGGACTCCCTACCTATTTATTTCTCAACCGTCCGATTACGATCGCAGGGACCAAATACCCCTAAACCTACCCCACTTGCTATATAAATAGATCAACCCTAAAATCTAGGGAGATGTCCCATCCATCCCGTCTCGGCCGCCGCCACTTTCTTCATCGGGATCCCCTCACCGATCTCCCTCGATCCCCTCGCCCAACCACCACTGAGCGCCAGCCTCCTGCTTCCTTCAGGATCCATCCCCAACCATCGCAGCCGCCCGAATCCTGCAGCTCCCCTCCTTCTCCTGCCCGAGCCATGCCTCGTCCCTGGCCCCACCTCGACTCCGGAGCACCACCGAACCCCGGCGCCTCGTCCCGGAACTCTTGCGATGCCTGCTGCCGTCGCCTTCCTCCAGCGTCGCTGGCCTCACCTGCTGATGCCGCTGTTTCCCTTGTCGAACGAACGAGCACGACCCCAGCGCCAAGTCCAGATCGATCCCCTGCGCGTAACCACGCCCCTGCATCGTCCACGCGCCTGGGCCTCCTCTTCTCCGGCCCAGCGCCTCAAAGCCAGATCTGGCCTGCCCTGCCTCCTCCACCAAACCGGGCCTAAGCCCATGGGTGAGCTGCCCCCAGCGCCTGCCCTGTTTGGCTCCTGTTCCAGATTCGGCCCGCATATGTTTTTTCCCAGTTCTGCGAATTTGTTTATTATCCAGTGTTCTGCAGTTTTTCAGAAAACCCCTCATGTTCATGCATTTAATAACTCCACAACCGTGCATCGGATTAAAATGTTTTAAATATGTGAATGCTTAGAATGTCATCTAGTTTCATAATATGCCACTTTCATGCATGTTTAAAATGTTTAACATGCTTTTTGCATTTAATTTGCTCAAATGCCACGTTAAAATGATTTATTTCATAATAAATAACCGTAGCTCCAAATTTAATAAACTTTATATGTAAATGGGCTGGAAAAATGCCTAGTTTAACATGGTGCACCTTAATTTTGCTATTTAACAACATTAAAATATTATTTAGAGCAGAACAGTACCAAATCAAAAATATGCACATGTGGATTTTCCGGAATTGTTGTTTCTTATTTCCGGCCTCATTTAAATTTGCCTAAATAGTTAGTTTACTTATGCTTCACCCCTTGCCTTGTTTAACAACATTTAATATTTTTTGGTAGCTTAAATGATATTAAACTAAATATGTCAATGTGGTGTTTCGTCAATATACAACTCGTTGCATATTGAGCTCCACTTAACTTGTAGTATTGTTTGTTTCACTTTGCCATGCCATGCTCTTTAAATCGGACATGCATCATACTTGTTTGTGCATCATGCCATGTTTATGCTTATGCATTTACCATGTTGTTTGTTTCTTTCCGGTGTTGGTTCTTAGTTCCGGTAATGTTGCGATCGTGAGGATTCGTTCGACTACTCCCGTTCGTCTTCTTCATGGACTCGTTCTTCTTCCTAGCGGGATTTCAGGCAAGATGACCGTCACCCTGGATCTCATTACTATCTTTGCTATGCTAGTTGCTTCGTTCTATCGCTATGCTGCGTTACCTACCACTTGCTGCTCAAGCCTCCCAAATTGCATGATAGCCCCTAACCGTTGTCACCCTTCCTAGCAAACCGTTGTTTGGCTATGTTACCGCTTTTGCTCAGCCCCTCTTATAGCGTTGCTAGTTGCAGGTGAAGATGAAGATTGCTCCATGTTGGATTATGTTTATGTTGGGATATCACAATATCTCTTATATTATTAATGCATCTATATACTTGGTAAAGGGTGGAAGGCTCGGCCTTATGCCTGGTGTTCTGTTCCACTCTTGCCGCCCTAGTTTCCGTCATATCGGTATTATGTTCCCGGATTTTGCGTCCCTAACGCGGTTGGGTGATTTATGGGACCCCCTTGACAGTTCGCCTTGAATAAAACTCCTCCAGCAAGGCCCAACCTTGGTTTTACCATTTGCCTCACCACCACCTATACCTTTCCCTTGGGTCGGCCAACCCGAGGGTCATCTTTATTTTAGCCCCCCCGAGCCAGTGCTTCTCTAAGTGCTGGTCCAAACCGAGCGATGTCCGGCGCCCACAGGCAAACGAGGTCTATGCCAACCGTCGTCTTGCTCATTCGGTGTGCCCCGAGAACGAGATATGTGCAGCTCCTATCGGGATTTGTCGGCACACTCGGGCGGCTTTGCTGGTCTTGTTTTACCATTGTCGAAATGTCTTGTAAACAGGATTCCGAGACTGATCGGGTCTTCCCGGGAGAAGGAATATCCTTCGTTGATCGCGAGAGCTTATCATGGGCTAAGTTGGGACACCCCTGCAGGGTTTGAACTTTCGAAAGCCGTGCCCGCGGTTATGTAGCAGATGGGAATTTGTTAATATCCGGTTGTAGTAAACTTGAAGTAAACTCTTCTAAAATACACAAACCATGTGCGTAACTGTGAATGTCTCTTTTCGGGGTTGTTCGAGAGGAGAACACAGTTTTTGTGTTATGTTTGACGCAAGTAGGAGTTCGGGATCACTTCTTGATCATTGCTAGTTGACGACCGTTCCTTTGCTCCTCTTCTCGCTCTCATTTGCGTATGTTAGCCACCATATATGCTTAGTCGCTGCTGCAACCTCACCACTTTACCCCTTCCTTACCCATTAAGCTTTGCTAGTCTTGATACCCATGGTAATGGGATTGCTGAGTCCTCGTGGCTCCTGATTACTACAACAACGATTGCAGTGCAGGTTATCACGATGATCATGGCGTGAGAGCGATATTCACTTGTTTTGGAGTTCTTCTTCCCCGTCGATCTTGGGTTAGGTTCCTGGTCGGCAGCCTGGGCTAGCAGGGTGGATGCCGTTTGAGTTTCTGTTTATGTTTCATCCGTAGTCGGATGTTGATCTTATGTAAGATGATTTTGTATTCATGTGACATTGTATGTATTGGATGTATCCCCACTATTATGTAATGTTGACGTAATGATATCCACCTTGCAAAAGCGTCTTCAAGATGCGCTTCTATCCTTGGTGGGACCTTCGAGTTCCTTTAGGATAGGGTCGCATCTTGGGCGTGACAAGTTGGTATCAGAGCCTCGACCGACCATAGGAGCCCCCTTGATTGTTGGCCATTGTTGAGTCTAGAAGAAAACTATTTTGGGTCTTAGGATTATATATATTGGAGAGTAGGATTCTTTTTACTCCTCATTCCCCTTCGTCGCTCTGGTGAGGACTCTCGACGTAGATGTTTTGTCTTTCCTCTCCTCAATTTTTCACAATTTTTTTTTAGGATCACGCGGGTATCTTGGGATCGTTCCGATATTCTTGTGACGAGAACATTGTTCTTGGTGCCTCCTGACATTTAGGGGTTGTGGCAGTGTCCCGGGGAGTTGAGCTCCGAGGTGTTGTCGTCACAATTTTATCGTTGCAGTTCTGGAATACCTGAGTTTTGCCGACATCGAAAATCTCTTTTATGCAGTTGTTGGTGAGATAACCTTGACGCCACCCAGTACTGGGGAGTTCGGGAGTATTGCCATAACTCGTATAACGGATGCTTTTCGAAGGTTGAGGTACACGATTTCCGGAGTTTTCTTGGTTATGTGTTGAAGGATGGATACAGCTGGATCTAGGTATTGTTAGTTTGGGTGATATATTTTGTGTCCCCTGTATCCCCAACACCAGATTGCATAACCAGAAAGTTTCGGGAGTTTATAGGTGGGTACTCAAGTAGCTCCTAGAATATCTTTCCGATAGATGCATGATATGAGATTGGGTAAATCTCTATCATATGTATTTGTTCCGGCTTATTCTGCAAGCCAAATCCTTTGTTTTGTTTTATTTGTGGTATTCGAGTTGCTTCGATGTCAAGTGTTGATCCATACCTTCCCTAAACGGTGTTCTCATATTGCTATGTGAATACTAATCCTTCTTGATCATCGAGGTCGTCATGTTAACTCTTTTCCAACCGGCGTGCTTCTCTTTAAGTGGATCCGATCATTTCAACATCCGCAAGATAAATTCTAAGTTTTTCTCAACGGTATCCGTTTCATCCGTCCCCAAGTTGCCTTTGTTTTCCCGCCCTCCCACCCTTTTTCTTCAAGGACTCAGATTTCTTAATCATGTATCCTTTTATTGGTGGGAAGTCTCTTCATTCTTTTCTTTCAATGTTCTTATCCGGTGATTTCCCATGAAGATGCTCAACAGTTTCAAGTTCATCATTCTTCATTCTCGTATTTTTTTTCTGGTGGACTTAACTCAAGCTTTCGGTGTTGATCATATTCCTTTCCTTGTTGCAAATGCTTTCTCTTGCCGATGCACCTCTTAATCATTCACTTCTCGCTATTCATTTGTTCTGGAGTGTTGAAGATATCTCAGAAGGCTCGTCTTTTCATTCCAGATCCGTTCAAGTTATTTGAGGTTGTTATCTCATTCAAGCCATTTAATTCTACCGGTGGAATCTTTATTTCAAGAAATCCTTCAACGATGTTTCTTTTGAGTGGGCCCTAACCCACAAGTCTTTTCCCAGGATCTTACCTGACTCTTCTAATTACCAGGAGCCATTCGCAAATTCATTTCCAAGTTTGACGTAAGAATGAATCTCATCAGTCAGCTGTTTTCCAAGATCGATCTCAAAATTATCATTTTTCATTGTTGGCTCAACCTCTTTGTTTTTCATTCTCCGGAGTTTCTCAACAATTTGGTGGTGTTTCTCCTCGTCATTCTCGGATTTTGAAGACCGAAGAAGAGTTCCTCTTAAATCCTTATCCGTTCTTCCAAAGATGTGTAGTTCAAGTTTGATGCCATCCTCTCATAATTGTTTTCGATTGTGGAAATTCTTTTCACCCATCCGGAGCATTTCATGAGTTGTTTCCATTTCTTTCCTCCGAAGGCCATCATGTCATAATTCTTCATTCTCAGCGTGTAGCTACCGTTCTCCAAATCTTACTGGTGAATCGTTCAAATATCCTCTAATCAGTTCATGATCTCTTCATTCTCTTGTATCTAAATTCTCTCAAGCATCTTCATTCGTTTTCCAATTCTTCCCAGTGAATTGTGCCTTTGCTACGTTCATTTTCAATTCTTATGGTGGTTCGTTCAAGATTTCACTCCCTTCGTTATAATATTAATTCATTCGTTGTTTCCAAATTCCACCGGTGGTTCCATCAATACCTTCTCAAGTTTGCGCCATATCTATCTTTATCCTTTCTACGAGAATAAGTAGTATGCCAAATTCGTTGCTTGTCATCAATTTAAATTGGTGAAGGGTACGCATAACATAATTCTTATTCTTGTTTCATCCAAGTGATTAATCCTTTCCTTCAGAGTTTGTTCATGAGGAATAAATTATCGGTTCTAAGATGTTCATCTTTTCTTTCCGGAGTTCCAAGTTCTCTCGGTTATATAATCGCGAAGCTCCATCTAAATCATGGCAAGGCTTCATCTTGTGTTTTCAACTTCTCTTTCTTTTCATCATCCTTCTATTACGGAGTTCTTCATGGAGGCTCTACATGATGGTTCGTCAAGGATTCCTTTCATTCTCGATTTGTTCTTCAAGATTTCTCTTGAAGTTATGACCCGCCAAGCTATACTCTAAAAATAAACATGATGCCCAACACATGTTTTGTTTTGAGGAGTTCAAGTATTCTTCATCTTGCATTCCAAAGTGCAATTCTTTCTACCTTATCTTTTGAGGTGGTGTTATGTCACTCTTGACAATTTCCTTCATGTTTCATGATTCATATGTTGTCAAGATTGAGGTATTTTAAATCCATCATTTTCTATTCGTTCAAGAGATCTTTTCAACCAATCAATCCTTTTGTTGGAGTTATCTTGGGTCATATTTCACCTAAAGCCTTTCCCTAAGGAATGTAGCTATTTGTGGTTCTTATCAATGATCCAATTTTCTCCTTCTCATCTCGGTGAAGAAGTTTCTCTTATCTTCATTTATCTCAACCAATCAATTGTTTCTGTTAATGGCGGGTTGTCACCTCATCATTTTGAGATGTTTGCCATAAGCCCATAACAAGCTTGTGCTTTTCGTTGTTGATTTTCCAACAACTCCATTCAATTCTTCTTTGCAAGGATGCTTTTCAAGATCATTTGTGGTAGAAGTTGGCATTTTCTTCTCCATTCTTTCATTCCAATGATCTATCTTCTATTCTTTCTTCTGGAGGCATTGTGTTGTTGCTCTCTTCACTCATCATCTCGAATTGTGAGGACCGTGTTCTTTTCATGCTTATCCATTTAACCGGAGTGTTGTGTCATCTCTTCAAGTTCTTTTCATCTTATCAAGTTTTCCTTCTTCTTTTAGTCGGAGTGCTGCCCAGATTATATCAATCTTATTCCTTCTCTATCTAGTTTTAACCGGAGTGGTTTCAATATCTATCTTATCACTAAAACTTTTGGTTCTCGTCGTATCCCTTGTTTCTCTTTTCAACCGGAGTGTTGTCCGAATTTGATCTTGCCTTGTTCCTTGTTTATCTCGTTTCAACCAGAGTGGTTTCAATTCCTTATTGTCCATTGTACTCGTCATTCATAGCTTTGCAACCTCCAAGGTTCACATGGTGTTCCTTGTTTCTATTTTCTACCACAGTGCTCTAAATTGTGTTCAACTCTGTTACGTTCTTTCTTTCAACTTTTCAACCTCTCAAGGTTCTTTGGTTTCACTCATTGGTCGAAGAAGCAACTTAGTTTTACCTCCTCTCTTCCTCTTCCGTTTCTCTCCGGTGCCATCCCTAGATCTCGGGACGAGATCCTCTCGTAGTGGTGGAGTGTTGTAACGCCTCGCATACAATTTTCCATAATTGTAACTCCAACTCTTGCCTTTTCCGGAGATGTGATATGTTATTTCCTCCGTGGTTGGGTTTTTGTCTTTCGTTTTGCATTTTGTTCATGTCATGCATTTCATCATCGCATCATTTGCATTGCATCGGTACCCGTTGCTGTCATTGTTTTTAAAACTTGCATTCGCTCGTAGTTGCCGCGTCCCTCCTTGCTTTTGTTGACCGTTCCGAGACCAACCTTGTTCTTTGTTTTTTCACTCATGCCTAAACCGGAGTCACTCTGTAAAATGCTCAAGCCCCCTTGCGTGTGCGCCCGAAACCTGCTCCGAACCCGAACCGCATGGTCATCACCAATGGATTCGGATCATCCCCAAACATCTATAAAATATTTCCGTTTTCTTATTTGGACTCCCTACCTATTTATTTCTCAACCGTCCGATTATGATCGGAGGGACCAAATACCCCTAAACCTACCCCACTTGCTATATAAATAGATCAACCCTAAAATCTAGGGAGATGTCCCATCCATCCCGTCTCGGCCGCCGCCACTTTATTCATCGGGATCCCCTCACCGATCTCCCTCGATCCCCTCGCCCAACCACCACCGAGCGCCAGCCTCCTGCTTCCTTTGGGATCCATCCCCAACCATCGCAGCCGCCCGAATCCCGCAGCACCCTCCTTCTCCTGCCCGAGCCATGCCTCGTCCCTGACCCCACCTCGACTCCGGAGCACCACCGAGCCCCGGCGCCTCGTCCCGGACCTCCTGCGATGCCTGCTACCGTCGCCTTCCTCTAGCGTCGCCGGCCTCACCTGCTGATGCCGCTGTTTCCCTTGTTGAACGAACAAGCACGACCCCAGCGCCAAGTCCAGATCGATCCCCTGCGCGTTGACCACGCCCCTGCATCGTCCACGCGCCTGGGCCTCCTCTTCTCCGGCCCAGCGCCTCAAAGCCAGATCCGGCCTGCCCTGCCTCCTCCACCGAACCGGGCCAAAGCCCATGGGTGAGCTGCCCCCAGCGCCTGCCCTGTTCGGCTCATGTTCCAGATTCGGCCCGCATATGTTTTTTCCCAGTTCTGCGAATTTGTCTATTCTCCAGTGTTCTGCAGTTTTTCAGAAAACCCCTCATATTCATGCATTTAATAACTCCACAACCGTGCATCGGATTAAAATGTTTTAAATATGTGAAATGCTTAGAATGTCATATAGTTTCATAATATGCCACTTTCATGCATGTTTAAAATGTTTAACATGCTGTTTGCATTTAATTTGCTCAAATGCCACGTTAAAATGATTTATTTCATAACTAAATAACCGTAGCTCCAAATTTAATAAACTTTATATGTAAATGGGGTGGAAAAATGCCTAGTTTAACATGGTGCACCTTATTTTGCTGTTTAACAACATTAAAATATGATTTAGAGCAGAACAGTACCAAATAAAAAATATGCACATGAGGATTTTCCGGAATTGTTGTTTCTTATTTCCGGCCTCATTTAAATTTTCCTAAATAGTTAGTTTACTTATGGTTCACCCCTTGCCTTGTTTAACAACATTTAATATTGTTTGGTAGCTTAAATGAGATTAAACTAAATATGTCAATGTGGTGTTTCGTCAATATGCAACTCGTTGCATATTGAGCTCCACTTAACTTGTAGTATTGTTTGTTTCACTTTGCCATGCCATGCTCTTTAAACCGAACATGCATCATACTTGTTTGTGCATCATGCCATGTTTATGCTTGTGCATTTACCATGTTGTTTGTTTCTTTTCGGTGTTGCTTCTTAGTTCCGGTAATGTTGCGATCGTGAGGATTCGTTCGACTACTCCCGTTCGTCTTCTTCATGGACTCGTTCTTCTTCCTAGCGGGATTTCAGGCAAGATGACCGTCACCCTGGATCTCATTACTATCTTTGCTATGCTAGTTGCTTCGTTCTATCGCTATGCTGCGTTACCTACCACTTGCTGCTCAAGCCTCCCAAATTGCATGATAGCCCCTAACCGTTGTTACCCTTCCTAGCAAACCGTTGTTTGGCTATGTTACCGCTTTTGCTCAGCCCCTCTTATAGCATTGCTAGTTGCAGGTGAAGATGAAGATTGCTCCATCTTGGATTATGTTTATGTTGGGATATCACAATATCTCTTATATTATTAATGCATCTATATACTTGGTAAAGGGTGGAAGGCTCGGCCTTATGCCTGGTGTTTTGTTCCACTCTTGCCGCCCTAGTTTCCGTCATATCGGTATTATGTTCCCGGATTTTGCGTCCCTAACGCGGTTGGGTGATTTATGGGACCCCCTTGACAGTTCGCCTTGAATAAAACTCCTCCAGCAAGGCCCAACCTTGGTTTTACCATTTGCCTCACCACCACCTATACCTTTCCCTTGGGTCGGCCAACCCGAGGGTCATCTTAATTAGCCCCCCGGGCGGTGCTTCTCTAAGTGCTGGTCCAAACCGAGCGATGTCCGGCGCCCCCTGGGCAACCAGGGTCTATGCCAAGCCGTCGTCTTGCTCATCCGGTGTGCCGCGAGAAGGAGATATGTGCAGCTCCTATCGGGATTTGTCGGCACATTCGGGCGGCTTTGCTGGTCTTGTTTTACCATTGTCGAAATGTCTTGTAAACGGGATTCCGAGACTGATCGTGTCCTCCCGGGAGAAGGAATATCCTTCGTTGATCGCGAGAGCTTATCATGGGCTAAGTTGGGACACCCCTGCAGGGTTTGAACTTTCGAAAGCCGTGCCCGCGGTTATGTAGAAGATGGGAATTTGTTAATATCCGGTAGTAGTAAACTTGAAGTAAACTCTTCTAAAATACACCAACCGTGTGTGTAACCGTGAGTGTCTCTTTTCGGGGTTGTTCGAGAGGAGAACATGGTTTTTGGGTTATGTTTGACGCAAGTAGGAGTTCGGGATCACTTCTTGATCATTGCTAGTTGACGAATGTTCCTTTGCTCCTCTTCTCGCTCTCATTTGCGTATGTTAGCCACCATATATGCTTAGTCGCTGCTGCAACCTCACCACTTTACCCCTTCCTTACCCATTAAGCTTTGCTAGTCTTGATACCCATGGCAATGGGATTGCTGAGTCCTCGTGGCTCACAGGTTACTACAAAAACAGTTGCAGGTACAGGTTATGCGATGATCATGACGCGAGAGCGATATTCACTTGTTTTGGAGTTCTTCTTCCCCGTCGATCTTGGGTTAGGTTCCTGGTCGGCAGCCTGGGCTAGCAGGGTGGATGTCGTTTGAGTTTCTGTTTATGTTTCATCCGTAGTCGGATGTTGATCTTATGTAAGATGATGTTGTATTCATGTGACATTGTATGTATTGGATGTATCCCCACTATTATGTAATGTTGACGTAATGATATCCACCTTGCAAAAGCGTCTTCAAGATGCGCTTCTATCCTTGGTGGGACCTTCGAGTTCCTTTAGGATAGGGGCGCATCTTGGGCGTGACAGGTTTGTTGATGAGAGCACATTTTTATCTATTTTATTTCAGTCATATCATGCAAATATAGGCAGGTTGTCCTGATGATGAATGAATAACTGCGAAATTTCCCTAATAACTAGCATAAATCTATGAGATGCAAACTTGTTTTGTTCCATGCCATGCCCTCGTGTAATGTCTTCCTGAAATCCTAACATAGATTTCGTCAAGGGCAAAATGGAGGTCGGCCACTGTTTTTCAATGGTGCGGTCCACATGTGATAATATTGCAATTGCAAGCACCCCATGGCACCCTCCTTGTCGAGGGTGGGTGAAACTGAATGCGGACGGATCGATCCTAAATGGGATGGTGTCGTGGAATTGTCACAGCAGATGTCCTAGCAGAAGGACTTAGTCATGGAGCCATTGCAACTAGGTTAGCTTAAAGGGGTTAAACGGGACAAAGGACACAAGGAGTTTATACTGGTTCGGCCCCTTGCGGTGAAGGTAAAGGCCTAATCTAGTTTGAGGTGGTATTGCTTATGTTTCGATTAGTAGGGGGCGAATACGCTTGACCTAGCTTTCGATCTGTTGCCCCTTGCCCTAAACCGCCGCAGGCTTGTCCCTTTATATACATAGGTTGACGCCCAGCGGCTCACGGAGTCCCGGCCGGCTCATACACAACGTGTCCGGCTCGGTGACTAACTATACATGCCTTACAATACAAGTCACACATATATGGAGGTTTACACCTGTGGGCCTCAAGTCGCCTTTGGGCTTCGGGCCTTCAGTAAGCCTGCTTCATGAACCGCCATCTTCAACATCCTCATGGGCTTTGTTATAATGAACCTCTAGTGGTATGACCCGGCCCCTCCTGGGCGGGTCATACCCAATAGTTATATCCCCAACATTAGGCCCCAGGTTGATGTGAACTTGTTCATATCAATCTTTCAATACTTAGGAAAAATCCTTCTTCATTTGCTCTTGCAAGATCTTGTAACCCGCCATGACGTCATCTCCTAAAATTGCGGTGACCCATCATGACGTCACCTGTCATTAACATTATGCGAGGCCCAAATCTTTAATATATCCTCTCTTTTAATAAGCTCCTGAAAATCGAGGCGTCTGTGCTGTCGCATATCCATTTTTTAGCCTCCTTGATTCTCGCGCATGCCACTTATCCTTTCGGCGTTATAAATAGGGCCAGGGGTCCCTTTCCACTTTCCCCTCTTGCCTCCTCGTCTTTGTCTTCGTCCTCGCGTCGCTCCAGCGCCCGAGCTCCGCCGCTGCCATCGACCTTCGCTACTGCCTCGACAACGGCCGCTGCATCAACCTGATTTGACCAGAGTTCGTTCGTCGCCTCCGCCGCTCAACAACTCTGGTGATTTTTCCTCCTTCCCTCTCCCGTAGATCCCATTAGGGTTTCCGCGAGTTCATCGGAGTTCATCTACGCTCTTCACTGTAGTTTGTAAGTTTTGATGCAAACTTGGTACCCCTCCTACGCGGTGGTAGTCGTGGTGCTCATTTTTGCCATTAGAGCATCTCCTTTGCATAAGAAACCTAGTCTGGACATATGAACTGCTCAAGTACTACAATTTAGGTCTAAATATTTTTCTTTATCTAAAGCGCCGTAGATCCAAAATCATAGCATCTGTGTGTGAAATCTGTAAATCAATATTTGTGTGGGCGGCTTAACTCAAAAACCGTAACCCGCCAGGTATCATTAGTCCCCTCTTAAGCCGCCAAGAACCCATCCTTATAACTTCAATGCCAACTTCCGGTTTACCACTTATGCATGCTTCATTATTATTTAACTATTAAACCGACAGCCGGCTTAATCATATAATCTTGAACCGGCACAATCTTTCTTTCGGATCATCAAAAAATGCCTAAGACATATACTACTTGCAACTGGGTCCAATCCCGGGTCACTAAAGAAGACCTGAACAACCACGTTGCAACTGGCGCTTTGGCCAAAAAAGAGGTCATTCACTGGAGGGTTCCTGGTGCAGAAAATCCTCCTAAACCCAAGGACGGAGAAGTACTTGTTTTCACTAATCACCTGAGTCGGGAATTTAGCCCACCCGACTCAAAGTTTTTCTGTGATGTACTTCATTTTTTCCAACATCACCCTAAAGATATCAGACCCAACTCCGTGTCCAACATTTTCAATTTCCAAGTATTCTGTGAAGCTTATCTTCAAGAGGAGCCCATAATTGATTTATTCAGAGAGTTCTACTATTTAAACCGCCAGACAAAGTTTGTTGATGGACCCAACACCGAACTCGGTGGGGTTTCAATTCAAAAGAGGAAAGAAGTCAACTTTCCCCATGCTAAGTCGACAAGTCATCCGAAAGACTAGAACCAAACTTGGTTCTATTGTCAAGACACATCTCCAGCTGATGAGAATCCTTTACCGGGTTACCGCGATCACCGGCTTAGCAGCACACATCCACTCCCCTCATGGCTCAGTGCAAAGGAGCGGGCTAAATATGCACCATCATTTTCAAAGCTCAGAGCCTTTATGGCCAATGTCTTAACAGGCGTTGACCTTGTCCGGTGTTGGGTGTCCTAGAGTACCTTACCATTAAGCCGTCGCCCCGGCTTAATGTGCGAATATACTGGGATTGTAAAAGATCCTCAGCGCCACTGCGACATTCAACTCTCTGATGCAGAGATTACTGAAGCTACTAAGAAATTGCTAAATGAATCTTTAAAAGAATGAAGCAAGACATGACTTCGCCCTTTCAGCACCTTCAATAAGCCGCCAGCCGTAAGTGTTGCACACCTTCCGTTCAACAACTTTTTCAGTGATTATGCCCACTTATGACATTTTTTGATTTCAACAGGCCGATTCTCCATTTTGGAAGAAGAAACCACAAGATAAGCCGGCCAAACCGGCTCATACCAAGACTAAGGCCTGCCAAGAAGAAAACCACCAAACCCGTCGATTCAAACATCGATGATGACAATGATGATGATGAGTCAGAGGTAGAACTTGACTCTCTTGGCTCATTTTTTATACATCTCATTGACAATGATTGTTATCAGGACGACACAGAAGCTAGCCGTGCAGATGACGCAGAGATAATTATTCTTTCCTCTGGCTCAAAACCTCTGCCAACATAGAAAACCCGATAAGCAAGCCGAAAAGTAACCTTTTCTCACCCTCTAGCTCACTTGGATCCACTACAAAAAAAAAGACACTTCCGTGATGATACGTGTTTGTCACAGTAGGTCACGTTTTCTGTCATGCATGTACATCCATGACGATTTTATGACAGAATAAAGATAGTCATACCTATGCTGTCATAGAAGCGTTCCATGACATTATGAAAATTATCATCACGGAAGTGTCCACTTCCATGACGAGAAAACGTGCGTCATAGAAGTGCTTTCGTCAAGGGTGACCGACACATGGCATCGACCGTAACGGCTCGCCGTTAAGCTATCGGGTCCGGTTTTAGATCCGATAACCCGTTAACAGACCAGACCAATGGGGATTTTCCATGTGTAATATTCTCATTGGCCGAAGGAAACACATGTTGGCTCACCGCTGGGACAGATGTCATCCACTCATTGGATAGGAGGCGCCTATGATACGTCGACACGTGGCACGACCCAACAGAGGCCCATTCCGGTGAAAAGGCCGGGCCGGTCAAAATAGGCGGGCCAGCCCATCAGCGGCCTACTTGAGTCAGGACCATTTACAAGTACGGCCCATACAAGTTACACAGAATCGGCCCATCAAAGGCCCATTATAGATTAGACAATTTCTAGCCCATCATCAGTTTAAGCCCGTTAAAGGCCCACTACATTTTTGGGCCCAATTGCGGCCCGAGCTTCTTTCGGCCTGTTAGCAGCCCATCGTCAGTTCCAGCCCGTTAACGGCACGAAGGCGTCTTCGCCTTTTCGGCCCATTCTGCAGTTGGGCCAATTCTAGCCCGCTGTGACTTTAGGCCTGTCCTCAGCCCATTCGGTAAATGGGCCAACTCTTAGCCCATTTTGTCTCTCGGCCTGTTAAGGGCCCGCACAACAGTTGAGCCTTTGACTTTAGGTCCATTAGGGCCCATGTTTCGCATGGCATCATTTTAGCCCAACGCGACTTTCGGCTTGTTAAAAGCCTACTTTGCAAATTGGGCCTCCTCTGGCCCATAACACTTTCGGCCTCTTAGTGGCCCGTAAAGTAAAAGGGCCGAGACAAAATTCACATTTATTTGGGCCTTCTAAAGGCCCACAGGCCAGTTCCATTTATACGGCCTTATCGAGCTTTAGGCATGTTGACGGCCTGCTAAGAGCCGTTGTTACGATGGGCCCATTTGGGATCAACTTAATATTATTTTGACCAGCCCAATTAAGGCCCGCTTTGACTGCACATGTATGTTTGTTTGTATGGCGTCCGGGAAATGTTTGGGTGTGTTGGCCCCCCGTTTCAATGATATAGCATATTCAAGAATTATCCTACTCTATACTATCGCCTATAAAAACATACACTATACAATAAAAAGCATAGAAATGTAGAATAATCCTACACTATACAATAAAGAAATTACAGCCAAATATACCCATTGGGCATTATAGTTCGGCACCAGTGATTATAAAGCGTACACAAACAGAAAATTACATACACTGGACAAATAAAGCTGATACGTCATGGACACGCATCAACAGAACTTACTATTTGAACTATAATCTCTTCAAAAAAATGATTGGCCGGATTCAGATAGCACAAATTTCAGTCTGCAAAATCTCCAATTCCTTCGTGGTTACCTCATTGTCATGTTTCATTTATTTGACTCCTGCATCTAATACCTGCATGTCCAGTCTCAACTTGTTGATTGTACGTTGAGAATCATGTAGACGTTGTCTTGCCACCTCTAGTTGTTCCTCGAGAACATCAACACATTCCAATTCCAATCCATAATCATTCGGTAACGGCCATGCCGCACTGCTCGCAGATTTTTGTGTTGATGTCACTTCATCCTGAAATGTTTCTGTAAGTACACATGACTAGGGCAAAAATATAGTTACAACAGTGAAGCGAGCAAGACAGACTATTTTGTACATGGGAAAACATGACTAACAATAATGTTACATGTCATGAAGCATAAGAAGGTGATATTTTAAAAATTATAAAAAAGGTAGTCTGTGCAGCCTGCATACAAAAATCTCTCTTAGCTCACTAGAGGAGCATGATGTTGGGGCCCAATCCAAAACACAAACATGTTACAAATTTAGACAGCATGTTGCGTATAAATAAGCAAGCAGTAGGCCGTCAACAGCAGAGGGATTCATACAAACCTACTACAGCAAGCAAAACTATGCAATCATTAGCCTAGTATAAACTAGATTGTGAGCCTCATGCAATAATAGTTGGTTAATATACTTCAAAGCTTCAGGCACACTTTGCCAGAGTAATTAAATGGTAAGGCCTTTAATTATGTCAACTAATAGTTATACAAGTACCCAACATCAGGCATCATCGTTTGGGCATCTCATTAACTGAGGACAAATAAAGCAATTGAAAAGAGCAAATTAACTATGCTGAAACAAACAAGGAATTGAACTGTTGAGTTGGATACAGTGACTTACCTTAACTGGTTGAACAGGCTCAGTGCAGCTCCTACCTCTCTTGCAAGGCTCCTTCCTAACATCTTGTACTTGGAAATCCTCAATCTTATCTTCATTGCACCCCCTCTGCAAGGTGACACAAACTAGTTACTCATCTCCTTGGAAGATAAATATGCATACTTTCTAGTCTGTGAACAACACAAAAGGATGAGATTATAACAAAACAATACCACACAATGAACATGCCACATCTCTTGAACTTGCACACAATGAAATGAGCATTTACTATGTCTGCACTATGTAAAAACTAGGCATACCTTCGAACTGGATCTCCAAGTACTCTTGGAGA
Organism: Aegilops longissima; assembly: GCA_021605205.1. Taxonomy (NCBI): domain Eukaryota; kingdom Viridiplantae; phylum Streptophyta; class Magnoliopsida; order Poales; family Poaceae; genus Aegilops; species Aegilops longissima. The sequence continues at coordinate 113,626,033 of CM038677.1, forward strand.
GCCTACTTTAGTGTACAGCCAAACCTTTACGTCGCCTATGAGTTAGACAAGGCCCCACTACAGCAGCCCTTAGTGTTTAAATCATTGACAAGCTCTGTTAGAGTGTTAGGTCAAGAACGACAAGTAATCAAAGCAAACAGTCCTAGTATTGCTGGCTGATGCAAACAACAATTGAACAGATGTGTGAGCAAATCTTACATATCAAGAAAAGAAGCAAAGAAGGAGGCTTAAAGACCATCACTTGACTGACAAGATTTAAGGGGCATTTAAACATCATGTGCAATGTATGAACTAACATAAACATTACATATTCCAGATTCTACAATGGAATGCACATGTATTAGGTTATGCCATGTATGATGATGCCTAAATCTACACTATAGCAGGCAGGAGTTATTCATCATTGCACGCACAATTGAATTGCAGGTTAAGGGCCAGTTTGATTCCGCCTTTTCAAGGCTTATTGTCAAAATAAGCCATAAAAGTTGTAAAGAAGTCATTTTTGAGTTATGGGCTTGGGCTTAACTTATTTCGCTTTGGAGGGGGGTGTTTCGGGTAGAAGCTCACTAAAAATTGAAGGGAAGGGGAATAGTGAAATGACTCTGTTGTCTGCCTATATTACACTCAAAATGCAACTGCTCACGCCCGCGTCACACCTGACCCTCAAGTAAAAACAAACACGCAAGCGTTCATTGCCCTGCCCACTTGCATCTCCTCTCCCCATTCCCTCTACCTCGATCCCCTGCCTGCAGCCCTAGGGTTCCTTCAGTGAGCCGTTGCCTCTAGTCCCATCTGGCCTGGTCCTCGATGATGCTCTGTCCAGCTAGGCTACATGGCTGGCAAGTAGGGGCAAATCTCCCTGGCTGCTCCTCCCTCTAGCGCCGCCCCTCATTCTCATGGTCTCCAGCAGCTGCTCCACTGTGGTCCGTCCAACGCACTACTCCAGCGGGCGCCGCACAACTATGGCTGATGCCACACCGGAGCAGAAGGCACCTTATTCCCCCTCTCCTCCTCCCAGGCCGTGGCCTTGAGGTGTTGTTGAAGGATGAGCTCATCCAACAAGGTGAGGATCTCCTCTGATTTTTTGCCAAATTTTCATTGTGATCCACTATGTGATGAATTGCTATGAACTGCTTCTACTACTGCTATATGATGCATTGCTATGAGCTGCTCCTGCTACTGCTATATAATGAATTGCTATGAGTTGTTGCCGCTATATGATGAATTTCTATGAGCTGCTGCTGCTGTTATATGATGATTTGCTATAAGTTGTTCCTGTTGCTGTTGTATGATGAATTGCTATGAGCTGCTCCTGCTGCTGCTATATGATGAATTGCTATGAGCTGCTCCTGCTGCTGCTATATGATGAATTGCTATGAGTTGCTGCTGGTATATGATGAATTGCACACTGTTGCTGCTGCTGTATGATGAGTTGCTATGAGTTGCTGCTGCTGCTATATGATGCTTTCAGGTGGTACTGCTATATGATAATAACCAGCCACTTGGAGCATCGAATTTCAATAAATAATTGTTCTTCATTTAAATGTGGGTCATGCGTTCTTCGTTTGAATTAGGCAATGGGATCTCTATGGAAGACATTGACCAAAGTATATTGTGCCAAGTAGATGGTATCTTTGTATTTGCATTTTGAACAAATAGTGACGGTCTGTTTTCCTATCATATTAATTAATGCACTGGGTTCAATTTGTTATGTTTGCAAGTCAAATTATTTTTCATATGGGCAGCAAAATAAAAAATAATAATGCAATCTAGACTTTTCACTGATCATACCAAAGATAAGCTGAAAAGGAAGGCAATGAAAAGAACTGGTTGGCTTATTACCTGGAGCTTATATTCACAGGTGCTTATTTTCTTAGGATAACTCGTAATAAGTGTCCCTAGGAAACTTGGCCAGTAGAACTGACATACAAATAACATGTCACGATGATTGTAATGGAGGAGTGACCTACCATAGCACACTGTATATGCTCACCGCTGCCTCTCCTTTTTTGGGGATGTTCCATGAAATTGCCACATACATCTTGTACTTTTTCATTGTGTAACCCTATCTGCAAGTTGACACGGCTAATTTCAGACATCTCTACATGATAATACATTGCATATCCCTTGCGCATATTTAAACCACCTATTAATTATTGTGTGCGTAGCATAAAGTAGCCATGACTCTGTGTGCTGGACTAGCAGGCACTCTAAGGGAGCCTAATGTAGTGCACTGGAATTCCTACATGCCACCTATGATTTTGTGTAATGTACTGCCTCTGTTCCTAAATATATGTCTTTATAGAAATTCCAGTATGGACCACATACAGATGTATGTAGATGCATTTTTGAGTGTAGATTCACTCATTTTGCTCCATATGTAGCCTATAGTGGAATCTCTAGAAAGACTTATATTTAGGAACGGGGGTACGAGGTAGTATCATGTATGACATCTACATATCTAATTTAGCAGCCAGTAGTAGAAATCATTGTCTGCACAAAGGGATTACTGGTCAAAAATCCTAGCAAAGCACGCTGGCAGGCACACAACAATACAAGAGACAGATACACACTTACAAGATCATAGCAATGCCTCAATCCAGGATCTTGGTTGGCCAAGCTGTTAGATCCAGAAGAAACATCATCCTTGTAGTTTTTGCCAGCTTCATAAAGGTAACAGCAACCTGTTAATATATTTGAAGTACATCGGGCAGGTGATGCTGGATGGGTTTAAATGTGACAAGTACCTAGGCCGTGGCGCATGGTCGGCATCTTGACAGATGGTGGGAATCGGGTTAGAAACGTCATGGGTGATGACGCTGCGCTGGCTGTCTGGGTCCGGTAAGGAGATCTAGAACTGCCAAGTAGGGTGTTTATGGAGCGGCTCCGGTAGGGTGGACTACAGTGTGGGCAAAGCAGATCTGTGGCCGTGGACGAGGGTGTTGGTGAAGCTCCTCCGGTGGTTGGGTTAAGGATGGTGTCGACGATGCGGATCTGCGGCCGTGGACGGGGCGTCAGATGCTGCTACGGTAGGTTGGATGAGGGTGCAACGAAGCGGATTTGTGGACATGGACTTGTGAGTTGGCAAAGCGGCCCCCGTAGGGCTGAGAATGGTATAGGCGAAGCTACTCCGGTAGGGTGGATGATGGTGTCGGCGAAGCGGCTCAGGTAGGGTTGAGGAAGGTGTCGGCAAAGAGAATCAGAGGCCCTCGGTGGGGCGGCTCTGGGGGGGGGGGGGGTTGGACGAAGCATCTCTGGTGGGGAGTACGAATGAGCTGCTGCAGATGTGTTGCGGTTGATGAGAGTACCGGCGAAGCAGATCCGGCGCCATGGACAAGGCCGGCACTGAATGGGCTGTGGTACAGTGGTGGATGAGCAGTCTACTTGTTTCTAGTGGAGGTGGGAGGGGTAGATGCGGCCACAGAAGCAGATCCGGTGAGGTGGACGCTTGTTGGCGATGAATGGGCTCTGGTATGCGGTGGATGAGCAGTCTAGGGTTTGAGAGGGAGGGTAGAAAGGCCGATGAAAGCACGGACGGTGATGTAAGATGCTCTGGTCTTTGTGGAGTTAGTCATTTTTATGGAGGGGAGATGAAATGGGGGTGCCATGTGGTGGGGGGAACCGGAAGTTACCAAAGCAGCCCCGACCTATTATGTAGATGAGGGCGGTATTGTTACTGTTGTTCTCCGTGCACCAAGGACAAAAGGGGAATTTCGCATGCTAAAGACTAGGTGGCGGAAATTTTAGAAGGAGGCAGGAGATTTTGCCGCCCGCGGGATCGTTCGTATCCAGTTTCAACTAATTTTGGACCATGCTAGCGGGAAGGTCATGCGAGACTGTGTACACGGGGCACGCGTCAGCAGTTAATAACTGGTGTGAAGTCCACCCCAGAAAAAAAGACAATAAATTGGGATGATACGCCGATAACTTGGACGTTCACACGGGCGCGACAATCATACGGGTGTAGAGGCGCGTTCACAAAAAAAGGGATCAAACGCTCAGCCTATGTATTTCTCGTGTAAATAGATAATTTAGTGCCATTTGGTTATTTACTTTAAACATAATGCATTGACGTGTTAGTGTAGAGGCGTACAAAAAGAAATGGATAGTGTAGTTCCACAAAAGAAATGGATATTGTAGTCCGCTACTTAAAAGTGTTACCTCATATGATTACATAGCCTCCATTTCATAAATTGCGTACCTGTTGAATTCATATATGAATATTACATATATTACTTCATAATAGAACCTTAAATCATCCAAGACTAATGAATTTGAATGCAAGAGTAACAATGGTGCATGTACATGATAGCTACATTGGTTGTTTGAAGAAACATCACTGTAACTTTGGCATGCACAATTGAAAAGGTTCATTTAGATAGAGAAAAATGTGATATGTGAGTGTCCAATCTTTATAGCGTTGAATCGATATTGTACCTTTCGCCACAATACGAAGTAGATATTGATTTATGTTCAGTGATGCATGTCCACGATCGCTAGATAGTGATATGTGAATGAATTGTGCAATCTCTCTCACACGCATACATATCTCATTTCCCCATGGGCATCGGAATCACAGACGCGCACTTCGTGTATTTCTCTCCCTCCCTCAAGGTTAGAATTCGTCTTTCTACCCCATCCTACAAGTCTCTCACACAGAAACACACACGCTCTCTCTGTCGAACATGCCCACCCCTTTAATTCCGCCCACCCACGGCCACTAATGTCTCAAAGGATAATTATATCTCTCACACATATGCCTAAGGTTAACTCGAGTTCCGGAACCATATGAATACATACAATGGGATTCCAGCACAGCACCTTTTGTTTTCAGATCTCGCTCTCTCTCTCTCTCTCTCTCTCTCTCTCTCTCTCTCTCTCTCTCTCTCACACACACACGCATAGACATTGTTTATCGCTTCATTTTTTCCGGCACTTGCATGCACACCTTTTGTTTATCTCCGTGATGCTTTAAATATGCCTCGAACACATCCTATCTACCTATCCCTTAATACAGATATGGGTCACACAAACTCCTTCTCCCTACTAGCAAGATGCCCATGCGTTGGACGGAACATCAAGATGCATTTGTATGATTAGTTTATCTTGTGGGAGAAAAAGATGAACGAGGGAATGCCTTATTTGCAAATGTAGAGAGGGGTGTGGGTATCTTTTTGCAAAATTGCCATAGTTTCCTTCCTATCCGTCAGATATAAATCGGAAGGCCTATATTGCAGGATGGCAGGACCACCATCATCACCAATTCTGTTTTTATAAGAGTAGACACAGGTAAGTGTCACTGACCCCCCACCCACCCACCCACACACACACACTTCCCGACACTGAAGGAGTAGGGTGAAACCTCAATCTTGATACTAATCTATCGACTGGCTTCTCTCTCAAACACACACACACACACACACACACACACACACACACACGCACACGCACGCACGCACGCACTACCCGACACCGAAGGAGTAGGGTGGCACCTCGATCTTGATAGTAATCTATCAACTCCTCTTTCAAACACACACACACTCGCTAGTTGTGCCTCTGTGCCTACCGCGCACACTCTCGATACGTCTTTCTCTCCCTCCCCTTCCCCACCCCCCCAACCCCAACAATGATAGCAGAAGGGTGACAACTCGATCTGATCTTAATCTGTCAATCGGTTTCTCTCTCAAACATTGTGTCTCTGTGCCTCGCTCAAACACACGAGATACGTCTTTTTCTCTGTAGCCCCCTCGATATGGAGACTTTTCGCGTGCGCACAGCTGTAGTGACGATGACACTGAACCCAATGTGCCTTGTTTTCACCGGCCTCATGTGATAGTTTTCACCCTGTTTTCTGTTAATTAACATGACAACCTTTTCTTTGTTACTACTAGTGAATCTGAAATCTTTCGGGGCAGACATATAATATATCATTTCAACCCAATTATCGCAGTAACTATTTTAAAAGAAACTAGCTAGATGCCCGTGCGTTGCACGGAACATCAAGATGCATTTCTATAAGTAGTTTATCTTGTGAGAGACTAGCAAGATGCCCATGCGTTGCACGGAACATCAAGATGCATTTATATGAGTAGTTTATCTTGTGAGAGGAAAGGATGAACGAGGGAAGGCCTTATTTGAAAATGTGGGGAGGTGTGTGGGTATCTTTTTTGCAAAATTGCCATAGTTTCCTTCCTATCCGTCAGATATAAATCGGACGGCCTATATTGCAGGATGGCAGGCACACCATCATCACCAACTATGTTTTTTATAAGAGTGTAGATGCTACTCCCACTGTGGGTAGTCTCAGTGTGTGCTTCTCGTCGTTCTGCGAGTTGATGGGACACATCAAAGTTAATACGTAGTAGTATTTTGTAATCTCTCCAAAAGGGCCGAACATGTCCATGGCTACCATCCCGTGCTCGGTCATTGAGTACGAGAACTATTCATGTGCCATCGAGGAGGAAAAATATTGCGTAGCACTAGGTGCCATCTTAGTGCATGACTCACTTATGCACTTCTTATCTCCATTTTCTTGCATGACACGTGCACCTTGATGCTAGATGTCTCGCGTGTTGGCAAAAGGATGAACAAAGTGCGGCGGTTGGCATTTTCACCGTCTATTAAGGTCGGTTAACTCATCACATGTAATCGACTCTTGGGTGGGATAGTTTTTTTGGTGGCTTTGGGGAAACTTGCTCCAATTTAACCCTCATGTTTGGATACTTTAGGGCTATTTGAGCCCCAACGAGCTCAAACTAACTCTAACCCATGGATCCAAACAGGGCCAAAGTTAGTCTCGGAAAATGCATTAAGCCCTATATACATGGACAGCCGGAGTACATGATACTAGCAAACGCTCACCATTAGTAGTAGTTCATTGGTTGGTTTCGATTTTTGATACAGTTGATGTGCTGCTACCATCCAATTTTCGCGTGTGGTTGTTTCTAGAATAAAAAAGGAGGTACCCCTACTTATGTTACTCCCACTATGCCTAGCCTAAGGTTAGTAGGTGACCTTGCGCTTGGCTCTTCGCCTCTTCCGGAAGTCGAACAATAATGATGGTACTATAGTAGTACTTCTGGCAATCTGACACCAAATGAACTGCTGCACGTCCACCGCTTGTAAGCAAAAGTTTCTCCTCATGCTGCGATCCACCGCGCACGCGTTGGCGAGGGAGAAGGTGTAGTAAGCAAGCTTCTCATTGTTCTGCGAATTGACGGGACACATCAAAGTTATTTAGTATGTACTCTCTCCAAAAAGGGCTGACCATGTCATGGCTAGCCCCCCATCCCGTGCTCCGACGTTGAGTACATGCACTATTCACGTGCCATCGAGGAGAAAAAATATTGCATAGTAGGTGCCATCGAAGTGCATGATTCACTTACGCACTGCTTATCTGATTATCTCCATTTTCTTGCATGACACATGCACCTTGATGCTAGATATCTCGCGTGTTGGCAAAAGGATGAACAAAGTTCACGTAAAAAATGAGTTGAAGAACATAGATTCCTGACGACCGAGAAGGATCAAGGAACCTTGCGTGTTTTCCCCTGTCTTTTGCCGCCTGCCCACCTATAAACAAATAAAAGAATATGAACTGTTCGCTAAACACTAGAGATGATATAGCAGGATGCTAAGTTGAAGATGTTTTATAGTTTATATTGATAACCATGCAAGGAGCCACGCATGTACAGGATGCATGCAGCCACACATGTACACACGCCAACGCACTAACTCATGCCGATCCAACTCATGCACATACGCGCACAACATGGAGCACACAATGCAAATAAACAACACATGCATGCACACACACTCGGCCGTAGAATGCACGTGAATAACACATGCATGCACACACACTCGGCTGCATGGTGGCGTGCACCATCTGCCGCGACGTCCGGTTCGTCGTGCTACGGCGAAGCTCGCACACAACGGTGCCTACACATCTCTTGCAGCACCTCTTTGCCATCTTTGCTCAATGACTAGTCGGAGACAAAGACGACCGCAGCCTCGGCCTTAGAGCTAGCACGATGGAAAAGCATGCACGCTGCATGCACACGAGCACGTACGGAGTGCCCACGACGTGGTGCGTCCCCAGTCGCCTCTACTCCTTCTGTGCATGTTGTCTATCAAGGCGGCTGCATGCCTAATGATGATGTGGGTGAGATCTTCTAGGACTCAGATGATGACGAGGAAAATTATGGGGAGTGGGCTCTCATGCAAGAGCCTAGTTATATGCGGATTCCTAGACAAATAGAAGAAATGTGAAGAAAGAGAAAGAGAGAAGGTTGAAAAAGGTACTAAGTGATGTTATAGCCAACCTTGTAACCCACACTACTATATGAGTGACTACTAGCAATGTGCCCGTGCGTTGCAACGGATCCAAAATAGAATAATACATGTTCACAAACTTGAAAGAAAAAAACTCTAGTTTGGTGTATATATCACTAAAAATATACTCGTATTAGGTTTCACTCAAAATATATTCCTTGTGGTTATTTTGATGAGGTGGGGGAGGATGTGGTCGGTTTCAAGATACTAAGGGGTTTCTACAAATTGGAGCCGAGAAGTGGGGTCTTGTTGGAAAAATGCCACAACTTACATCATAGTCGTTAGATATAGATCTGATGGTCAGAAATGACGGATGGCAGATACACCATCATCACCAACTGAGTCTTTTATAGGATTAATTATAGGAGTAGAGATAAATGATGGCTATACATAACATGGCAGTTTCTTATAGCAATCAGCTGGCTATACTATTAACCATGCTCTTAGGCTGGTCATAGTGCAGAGTAACTTGGACTAGTGTCATACATATGACACTAGTCTAAGTTACTACATCCATAATGCAAAGTAACATAGTAGTAGTGTCATACTAGTTGGCTTCATTTATTACATTATAGACTCATCCTCTCTTGGAAAGCTCTGTGTTACCCGTTACAAATTACCTTATCACAAAACTATCTGTTACCTATAATTTTAGTGCTTGCAGAGAATACCTTGCTGAAAACCGCTTGTCATTTCCTTCTGCTCCTCGTTGGGTTTGACACTCTTACTTATCGAAAGGACTATGATAGATCCCCTATACTTGTGGGTCATCAAGACTCTTTTCTGGCACCGTTGCCGGGGAGTGAAGCGCCTTTGGTAAGTGGAATTTGGTAAGGAAAAATTTATATAGTGTGCTGAAATTTACTGTCACTTGTTACTATGGAAAGTAATCCTTTGAGGGGCTTGTTCGGGGTATCTTCACCCCGAACAGTAGACAAAATAGTTGCTCCTCAACCTACTGAATCTACTGAAAATGTCTACTTTTAAATTCCTTCGGGTATGATAGAGAAACTGCTAGCTAATCCTTTTACAGGAGATAGAACATTGCATCCCGATTTACACCTAATCTATGTGGATGTAGTTTGTGGATTATTTAAGCTTGCAGGTATGCCCGATGATGTTATCAAGAAGAAGGTCTTCCCTTTATCTTTGAAGGGAGATGCATTGACATGGTATAGGCTATGTGATGATATGCGATCATGGAACTACAAACGATTGAAATTGGAATTTCATCAGAAGTTTTATCCTATTCACCTTGTTCATCGTGATCATAATTATATATATAATTTTTGGCCTCGCGAAGGAGAAAGCATCGCTCAAGCTTGGGGGAGGCTTAAGTCAATGTTATATTCATGCCCCAATCATGAGCTCTCAAGAGAAATGATTATTCAGATTTTTATGCTCGGCTTTCTCGTAATAATCAATCCATGCTCGATACTTCTTGTACTGGCTCCTTTATGATGAAGACTATTGAATTCAAATGGGATTTATTGGAAAGAATTAAACGCAACTCTGAAGATTGGGACCTCGACGAAGGTAAGGAGTCAGGTATAACACCTAAGTTTGATTGTGTTAAATCTTTTATGGATACCGATGCTTTCCGTGAATTTAGCACTAAATATGGACTTGACTCTAAGATAGTAGCTTCTTTCTGTGAATCCTTTGCTACTCATGTTGATATCCCTAAGGAGAAGTGGTTTAAATATAATCCTCCCATTGAAGTAAAAGTAGTTGCACCTATTAAAGTTGAAGAAAATACTGTCACTTATAATGATCCTATTGTTCCTACTGCTTATGTTGAGAAACCACTTTTCCCTATTAGAATAAAGGATCATGCTAAAGCTTCAACTGTAGTCATTAAAATTAATATTAGGACACCCAAATCCCTGAGAAAATTAATGTTGAACCTAATATTGCTATGGTTAAAGATCTCTTGGCTGATAATATTGATGGGCATGTTATTTACTTCTGTGAGGAAACTGCTAGAATTGGTAAGCCTGGTGCTAAAGATAAACATAGACCTATGGTAGGCATGCCTGCTATTTCTGTTAAAATAGGAGATCATTGTTATCATGGCTTATGTGATATGGGTGCTAGTGCCAGTGCAATACCTTATTCCTTATACAAAAAATTATGCATGATATTGCACCTGCTGAGATAGAAGAAATTGAAGTTACAATTAAGCTTGCCAATAGAGATACTATATCACCGGTTGGGATTGTTAGAGATGTTGAACTCTTGTGTGGGAAAGTTAAATATCCTGCTGATTTTCTTGTTCTTGGTTCCCCACAAGATAGATTTTGTCCCATTATATTTGGTAGACCCTTCTTGAACACTGTTAATGCTAGGATAGACTGCGAAAAGGATGTTGTTACTATTGGTTTGGGAGATATATCTCATGAATTTAACTTTGCTAAATTTCATAGACAACCCCGTGATGAGGAATTGCCTAGTAAGGATGAAATTATTGGTCTTACTTCCATTGTCGTGCCTCCTAATGATCCTTTAGAACAATATTTGCTTGACCATGAAAATGATATGTTTATGAGTGAAAGAAGGGAAATAGATGAAGTATTCTTTAAACAGGGACCTATTCTGAAACACAACTTGCCTGTTGAAATCCTAGGGGATCCTCCTCCACCCAAGGGTGATCCCGTGTTTGAGCTTAAACCTTTACCTGATACTCTTAAATATGCTTATCTTGATGAAAAGAAGATATATCCTGTTATTATTAGTGCTAACCTTTCAGAGAAGGAGGAAGAGAAATTATTGAAAACTCTGAAGGAGCACCGTGCTGCTATTGGTTATACTCTTGATGATCTTAAGGGCATTAGTCCCACTCTATGTCAACACAAAATAAATTTGGAGACAGACGCCAAACCAGTTATTGATCACCAACAACGGCTAAATCCTAAGATGAAAGAAGTGGTGTCGGTGTCAAAACCAGCGGATCTCGGGTAGGGGGTCCCGAACTGTGTGTCTAGGCGGATGGTAACAGGAGACAAGGGACACGATGTTTTTACCCTGGTTCGGGCCCTCTCGATGGAGGTAATACCCTACTCCTGCTTGATTGATATTGATGATATGGGTAGTACAAGAGTAGATCTACCATGAGATCAGAGAGGCTAAACCCTAGAAGCTAGCCTATGGTATGATTGTTATTCTGTCCTACGGACTAAAACCCTTCGGTTTATATAGACACCGAATAGGGTTAGGGTTACACAGAGTCGGTTACAATGGTAGGAGATCAACATGTCCGTATCGCCAAGCTTGCCTTCCACGCCAAGGAAAGTCCCATCCGGACATGGGACGAAGTCTTCAATCTTGTGTCTTCATAGTCTAGGTGTCCGGCCAAGATGATAGTTCGCTATCCGGACACCCCTAGTCCAGACTCCTCGGTAGCCCCTGAACCAGGCTTCAATGACGACGGGTCCGGCGCGCATATTGTCTTCGGCATTGCAAGGCGGGTTCCTCCTCTGAATACTTCATAGAAGGTTTTTAACACCAGGATAGTGTCCGGCTCTACAAAACAAGTTCCACATACAACCGTAGAGAGAATAACTTTTTGCACATATCTGCTGACGTATTCCGTGGCGTGACATCACACCACGGCCAGGCCTTTATACAAATCGTTTTTACTGTTCCACCTCAGCTCGTTCAGCGAGGCGGTTTCCTTGGCACGTCTTATCAAAGCGTAGATCGTGCCCCCTTATTCCGGGATTCTCATCAATACGGACGTGGGTAACCCAACCGCGCCATTGATTGCGGCGCTTGGGAGATAAGCGAGTTTTATCAGGCTGGTGGGGGACGCATAGCTTTGTCCGTCCATATAAGGGGATAAGGATCCACCTTTTCACCTACGCCTTCTTCCTCCTTTGCTCATCCATTTCCGCTCACTCGAGCTCCAGCGCCCAAGTCCGCACATCCCGCCTCAACCTTCTCCAACTATGTCCGGAGCGGGAGGCAGGTTGATGGCCTCCTCCGTCACGGAGGGGCACATCACGAAGCTGCGGGAGGTCGGATACTTGTCCGGCGACATCGCGTGTCGGCTCCCCAACAAGAGGCAGCTCATCCCCACTCCCAGGTCCCATGAGAGGGTGGTGTTCCTCACCCACTTCCTCCGTGGACTAGGTTTTCCACTTCACCCATTTGTCCGGGGGCTCATGTTCTACTATGGCCTGGATTTCCACGATCGCCCCAAACTTCATCCTCAATATCTCGACGCTTATCGTGGGTATGCGAAAGGCCTTCCTCTGCATCCAACCCCACTTCGGTTTATGGTTGAAGACCTTTAGCGCCAAGCCGAAGATAGTGGGCGGCCGACAGGCGGAGTGCGGAGGCGCTATGGCGGGCAGGATGCCCAATGTCCTTTGGCTCGAGGGCTCCTTCGTGGAGACAATAAAGGGGTGGCAATCGGGGTGGTTCTACATCACCGAGCCGCGCGACTCCAAATGGGCGACAGCCCCCGAATTCAGATCTAGCTCCCCCACACGGCTCACATCATGGAAAGAGACGGGCCTGACATGGGGTGATTCGGAAGAGCTGACCGGACTCCAAACCTGTGTCCGGAACCTGGTGGACAAGAAGCTCAAGCTTGTCCACGTAGTCCAGGTTATGCTCATCCGCCGGATTCTCCCATGCCAGCAACGGGCCTTTAATTTGTGGGAGTTTGATCCGGCACAACACCGGACCTTGAGCCGGCTCTTCGACACTACATACGAAGATGCCTGGAAGGTGCTGTTCAAGGGCGCCGAAGCCCCCGCATCCGCTAACAAAGATCGTGGGTTCAGCTCGCTGCGTCAAGCCAGCGAGGCAAGTTATTCTATCCTTCATGGGACTCTTTTTTCATAGTTTGACTCTATGCGGGATCTAAAACTCCCTAACCTTTGACAGGACTGGCTAAAGAAGTCCGGATAGATTAACTGTCCGGCCCCTTTGCCAGAAGACCCAGCGGACGCCCGATTGACGGGGCTGCTGGCTCCGGCACCTCACGTGGTGACGGAGAAGAAGGCCAAGAAGGAGGCCACGGGAACTCGAAGGAGCTCCCGGCGCCAGGGGCTGTCGGACTCATCGCCCGACGACCCTGAGGCGGAATCCTCCTCTAAGGAAGAGGAGGATGAAAAGGAAGCCTCTCCCCCAGCGGGGGAAGAGAAGAAGAGGAAAGCCGCCCCAACTGGGGAGGCCGGAGGGTCCAAGAAGGGGAGGACCCTTCCTCCGGACTTCTCAGCCAACGTCGACAACGACGAGCAGGAGTGGCCAACAAGGGCCAAGCCCCTGGCGAGATCGCAAGTGTCCGGATACCCATGGCTTTTTTATCATTGCATAGTGTTCTCTAATGCCGAACAATCATGCAGCCCGCCCAAGGACGAGTTTGCCGCTTCGTCGAGCGGGTCCCTGAGTTCGTCGGAAATGGAGAGTACCTCCTTCCGCCGCCTCCTCACCTCACGCCATGGACGACACGTGGTGGGGCCCCAAGGGGGGCCTGGTCGAGAGGAGGTGGCGCAGGAGGCGCCACAAGGCAGCCTCCCGGACTCCAGGCGCGGGGGGAGCGAGACCCCAGGGGCTCTAAGCCCGACCCTTGTCCGGACTCCATAACGGAACCTTCAGCGGTTTCAAAGTCCGGCAAGCAGCCACTTCGTAGGAAGGGTAAGACGCCGGTGTCCTCCGTCCAACCGGAGGCACCGGATAGCTTACAGGAGGCGTTTAACAGCGCCTCCATCGAGGAGGAGCACCGCACTATTATGAGTGGGGTGATCCAGGAAGTTCAGTCCGCCAAGAGCAGGCTGACCGAAGCCTGTACCAGCCTTCTAACAGGCTTTGAGGTAAGTTTACAACATGTAAAAATATTACCGCATAGGCAGTAGCCCCTGATGCTTAGTTCAGTGTTCGAAAAGAAAAGCTGGACTGAGGATCTAAAAAGATATACGCAGGAGTCTAACATAATTATGTCAATATGGGAATGCAGGCTGCCCTGCTGACCTCTGCCGCACTGACTGCGGAGGTCAATGCATTGAAGGAGAGCCTCGAGCAGTCCGAGAACGAGCTCGACCAAGCCAAGAAGCAGCTCGAGGACAAGGAAGGTAAGTAATACCTTATTAAAGAAGTACCTTATAGAAAGGATTCGGTTGCAAAAAATGACAGGAATAACGTGGGTATTGTAGGGGCCACGAATGAGGTGGCGACCCTGAAGGAAGCGGTATCTGCGGCCAAAAGCAAAGTGGCCGCAGAGTGCACCGAGCGAGAAAAGCAGGAGGGGCGGGTGGTGGAGGTGCGGCAAGAGCTCCAGGCTCTCGTGGAAAAACACGAGAGTTTGGAGCGTGACTCAAAGACTCGAGAGTCCGAGCTCGCCTCGGCTCTTGAGAGTGCCAAAGCCGCTAAGGCCGAAGCCCAAAAGGCCCTCCAAGAAATTGAATCATTAAAGAAGATAGCGGCGGGTAAGGCATTCTTTATGCACAACAAGAATGTAAAATTCAATTACCTATTACTTACCCAGATTCGGAGCTCTCTAGGAGCAATCGCAGCTCTGCCCCGTAGTGCGTCTGATGGTGCCGCATTCTACTGCGCCCAGGAGGGGAGCTCGACGGAGAAGGTATTCTGGTCTCAGTATGCTGAGGCCGGACATCCGGTGCCCCTAAGCGACGAGCTGAAGCAGCTAGTCGAGCTCCACAAGGTCGCCGAACAGGCCATGAAGGGCCTTATAGTTCGGCTGTGGCCATTGGAAGCCATGCCTGGGAGCTACTTTGGGCTGGTGCGGCGGCTGGTGGATGCCTGTCCATGGATTGAAGTCATCAAGCGCTCCGTCTGCATTGAAGGTGCCCGTCGGGCCCTTGCCTGTGCTAAAGTGCATTGGGGCAAGCTGGATGGGGAGAAGCTTGTGACGGACGGGCCACCGAAGGGCAAGGAGTATCGCACGCCCGAAATGTATTATGAGGGCGTCCTGAAGGGTGCTCGCCGTATAGTCGATGAGTGCTCCAAAGATGTAATTTTTGAATAGACTCGCATTTGTTATCCTGTGCGCTGAAAACTTGTTCATATGCGCAAAGCAACGCTTGTTAATTTAAAATATTACCTTCTGTGCGGCCGTTTATCAAAATTGAGAGATGGCAAGTCGTTGGCTTCAGCCCCCATGCCACGAGTGCTGGGGTGTTCGGGATAAACTTGATCACTCTTGTTCCCATTCCTGGGTCCATCGAGGGAGGCGCTCAACGCAATGAACAAGGCAACCGGACTTATAATGCTTGAACACTCTCACTTAGCCATAGAATTCTATAATTTTAAATTTCGGCGAAGCCCCTAGTATTCGGAAGACCGAGTTCGGGGCGCTATCCACGCCTTTGGCCGGACAATGCCGACTCCTCGCTCTAAGCGGCATAAGTCTTTAGGGACCCGAAAAAACCTCTCGAACAGCGACCGGCTCTCGCCCTATCATGACGGTCAGTTTTAGCTTTCTCCATTAAGGTGCTCAACCCAGCTCAACTGGGGCACAATCGCAGTGGTTCTCCCAACGCTACCTTACCCGATATAACGGAACGTAAGGTACCAAAACATGGGAGCCGGGCAAACCCAACTATTGACCCAAGACATGATTCGGAGCCGATGCATATAATGCTATAAGTTCGGGGTGCCGCACTTGTGAAAGTGTTCGGACTTCTAACACCATATTCGGGAACTTAAGCCCCGTGTATTGGCCGTACCAAAGTGTATGGGTGCAACATGTCATAAAATGAACATATATATAAATAAATAAAGGAGTGCAATAATAGGCAAAAGCTATGTATTGTTTATTCAAAAAGGGACTGCAATGAAAGCAGAACGATACAAAAAGTGCGATAAGCAAGGGATGGGACTATTTAACATGTCCCCCTCCAGGGGTAAGCTGCGGGATGGTATGTAAAATAGGTATAATGCTCGAAGTAGAGACCACCTGGACACTCGACACAGTTTTCTGCTTCCCTGGCTGTTGCATCATGAGTTCGGCGCGAACGCCGGACAGGGCTTCTGGAGAACAGAGTCCTGAAAGTAAGAAAAAAGAAAAAAGAAAAAGAATGACACAATCGGGAGCCCCTGGTGCGGTTGAGCCGCATTCTGGGCGTGCCGTGGTCGTGCCCCTCCCCTTGTGCCCATGGTATCTCCAGAGCGTAATTATGTATGCCTAGTACTGGCTTCGCAACTTCGCGAGGGCTGGGGTTGGGGCCGGATTGCTACGCGTGTTCGGATCGTGCCAGGCGGTCTTGTTGTAGGTTACTCCGGGCGCGTTTGACAGTGTCCGATTGTTTATTGGCCGGACTAGAGAATTGCCTTAAGAGGCTGTTCTGTACTTCTGCCGCAAGGGCGGCCGTATGCTCCTCTATTCGGAGAGAGCGTTCACTGTTTCCATTGACCGTGATTATGCCTCGAGGGCCTGGCATCTTTAACTTGAGGTACGCGTAGTGCGGCACCGCATGGAATTTTGCGAATGCTGTTCGTCCGAGCACTGCGTGATAGTCGCTACGGAACGGGACTATGTCGAAGATTAACTCTTCGCTTCGGAAGTTATCCGGGGATCCGAAGACCACTTCGAGTGTAACTGAGCCTGTACAATTGCCTCTACACCTGGTATGACGCCTTTAAAGGTCGTTTTTGTGGGTTTAATCCTTGAGGGGTCTATGCCCATTTTGCGCACTGTATCCTGATAAAGCAGGTCCAGGCTGCTACCGCCGTCCATCAGGACTCTGGTGAGGTGAAATCCGTCAATAATTGGGTCAAGAACCAATGCGGCGAAACCGCCGTGACGGATGCTAATGGGGTGGTCCCTTCGATCAAAGGTGATCGGGCAGGCAGACCATGGGTTGAACTTCGGGGCGACCGGCTCCATCGCGTATACGTCCCTTAGCGCACGCTTCCGCTCCCTTTTGGGTATGTGGGTTGCGTATATCATGTTCACCTTCCGCACTTGTGTGGGAAAACCCTTCTGTCCTCTATTGTTCGGCGGCCGGGGCTCTTCCTCGTCATCGCTATGCAGCCCCTTGTCGTTGTTTTCTACGATTAGCTTGCCTACTTGCTTGAACACCCAACAATCCCTGTTGGTGTGGTTGGCTGGTTTTTCGGGGGTGCCATGTATTTGGCACAAGCGATCGAGTATTCGGTCCAAGTTGGACGGGCCATGGGTATTTCTTTTGAATGGCTTCTTCCGCTGACCGGGTTTAGACCTCTGAATCCAGCATTTACTGCCGTATCTTCAGCATTATCACCGTTAATGCGGCGTTTATGCTTGTTGCGACGCAACCAGCCATTGATGTCCTTGGTATCGGAACTAGCAGGGTGTTTGTCCAAGTTGTTGCTTCGAGCTAGCCAGCTGTCCTCTCCCGCACAAAAGTGGGTCATCAGTGTGGTAAGGGCTGCCATGGATTTCGACTTTTCCTGTCCTAGGTGCCGGGCTAGCCACTCATCGCCGATGTTGTGTTTGAAGGCTGCTAGCGCCTCTGCATCCGGACAGTCAACGATCTGATTTTTCTTTGTTAGGAACCGCGTCCAGAATTGTCTGGCCGATTCTTCTGGCTGCTGAATTATATGGCTAAGGTCATCGATGTCTGGTGGTCGCACATATGTGCCCTGGAAGTTATCAAGGAATGCGGCTTCCAGGTCCTCCCAACAACTGATTGACTCTGCTGGCAAGCTGTTGAGCCAATGCCGAGCTGGTCCTTTGAGCTTGAGTGGGAGGTATTTGATGGCATGTAGATCATCACCGCGGGCCATGTGGATATGGAGGAGATAGTCCTCGATCCAGACCGTAGGATATGTGGTACCATCGTATGATTCGATGTTTACGGGCTTGAAGCCCTCGGGGATTTGATGATCCATTACTTCATCTGTGAAGCATAGTGGGTGTGCGGCGCCTCTGTATTGGGCTATATCACGACGTAGCTCATTTGAGCTTTGTCTATTGTGTTCGGCCCGGCCGGATTTGTTGTATCCTGCGTGACGGTAATCATCCCGTGTCGTGGGGCGCCCACGCGATCCGTAGATCGATCTTGTATGCTTTGCCTTATCCTCCAATATATCTCGCAAGTCCGGCGCGTTTGCCCGTGCCTTGGTACTTTTTGAGCGTCGGGGCTGGCTTGAGCGGAGGGCCGAGAGGCTTCTCTGTCGCGCCACGGGTGGCGGTCTGCCATGTCGTCGGCGCTGGTGACTTGGGTGCTTCCTCCTCTAATCGAGGCAACGGCCTGTGTTTGGGGTAGCTTTTGAGGGCGTTCGAGTTCATACTCTTGGCTGCAAGGACTTCATCCATCCGCCGCCTAGCAGGTCTTGGTCAGCTCTAAGCTGTTGCTGCTTTTTCTTGAGGCTGCTTGCCGTGGCCATAAGCCTGCGTTTGAAACGCTCCTGATCAGCGGGATCCTCAGGCACGACAAATTCGTTGTCGTTGAGGCTTGCCTCGTCTTCGGAGGGAGGCGCATAATTATCGTCCTCTACCTATCTTTCTGCCGCACTGTTGTGCGGACTTGCTTCTCCCTCCTCCTATGCTGAGTCCTGCTGGAGGGGGTTATCTTCGGCACTGTCTGGGGTGTTATTGTCTCCCGTGCCGGAATCATTGTTTTTGCTGTGGCGAGATTTAGAGCGGCGCCGCTGACGTCGACGCTTGGGCTGTTTCTTGGAGGGCTCATCCTCCGCTGTTCCATCATCGTTCCCATCTTTTGGGATGTCCACCATGTATATGTCGTATGACGAGGTGGCCTTCCAGTGCCCTGTAGGCGCTGGTTCTTGGTTTTCTCCTGCATCGTCGTCCATACCGTCGATGTCTTCGGAGTCGAAGTCGAGCATGTCGGTTAAATCATCGACAGTGGCTACAAAGTGGGTGGTGGGTGGGCGTTGAATTTCTTCATCGTCCGCATCCCAACCTTCATGACCGTAGTCCGGCCAGGGCTCTCCGGATAGAGAGAGAGATACTTTAGTGAATTCAGGATGTCGCCAAAGGCCGAGTGCTGAAAGATGTCCGCGGCGGTGAACTCCATGACCGGCGCCCAATCGGATTCGATTGGCAGGGGCACGGAGGGTTCGGAGTCCGGAGAGGAGTCCGGCACCTTGGAGTCACGGTTTTAGCAAAGGACAGGGATGGAGTTCGGCTCAATCGCCGTTGAGATCGTAGCCCCCGAGGCGGTGTCCAACCACTCGTCCTCGATCGGGGAACCGCCCGGATTAAGGGTCGAGCGGCATCGTGCGGCCTCGTGGCACTGTTCGGCGGCAGAGCTAGATCGTACCCATCAAGACAGTGCGGCACGTTCGGCTGTGGCTCGAATCCGTCGAAAATCAAGTCTCCGCGGACATCGGCCGTATAGTTCAAGCTTCCAAATCTGACCTGATGGCTGGGCGTAGCTTCGATCTGCTCCGGATGGCTGCTTAATTGGCCCGCAGTGCAGAGCCGCCGAATCGAAGATCTGTCCAGGAGAAAAGTCTCACCTGGACTGCGTCGTTGTTGATGATCGAAGGAGCCATCGGGCCTATCGGTGACGACACAGAGGAACTCTCGATGAAAGCACCAATGTCGGTGTCAAAGCCGGCGGATCTCGGTAGGGGGTCCCAACTGTGCGTCTAGGCGGATGGTAACAGGAGACAAGGGACACAATGTTTTACCCTGGTCGGGCCCTCTCGATGGAGGTAATACCCTACCCTGCTTGATTAATATTGATGATATGGGTAGTACAAGAGTAGATCTACCACGAGATCAGAGAGGCTAAACCCTAGAAGCTAGCCTATGGTATGATTGTTATTCTGTCCTATGGACTAAAACCCTTCGGTTTATATAGACAACGAATAGGGTTAGGGTTACACAGAGTCGGTTACAATGGTAGGAGATCTACATATCCGTATCGCCAAGCTTGCCTTCCACGCCAAGGAAAGTCCCATCCGGACACGGGACGAAGTCTTCAATCTTGTATCTTCATAGTCTAGGAGTCCGGCCGAAGATGATATTTCGGCTATCCGGACAACCCCTAGTCCAGGACTCCCTCAAGTGGTAAGAAAGGAAATACTAAAGCTTCTTGAGGCAGGTATAATTTATCCCGTTGCTGATAGTCAGTGGGTAACTCCTGTCCATTGTGTCCCTAAGAAGGGAGGTATTACAGTTGTTCCTAATGATAAAGATGAACTGATCCCGCAAAGAATTATTACAGGTTATAGAATGGTAATTGATTTCTGCAAATTAAATAAAGCTACTAAGAAAGATCATTACCCTTTACCTTTTATTGATCAAATACTAGAAAGATTATCCAAACATACACATTTTTGCTTTCTAGACGGTTACTCTGGTTTCTCTCAAATACCTGTGTCAGCTGAGGATCAAGAAAAGACCACTTTTACTTGCCCTTTCGGTACTTTTACTTATAGACATATGCCTTTTGGTTTATGTAATGCACATGCTACCTTTCAAAGATGCATGATGGCTATATTCTCTGACTTTTGCGAAAAGATTTGTGAGGTTTTCATGGATGATTTCTCTGTTTATGGATCCTCTTTTGATGATTGCTTGAGCAACCTTGATCGAGTTTTGCAAAGATGTGAAGAAACTAATCTTGTCTTGAATTGGGAGAAATGCCACTTTATGGTTAATGAAGGTATTGTCTTGGGGCATAAAATTTCTGGAAGAGGTATTGAAGTTGACAAAGCTAAAGTTGATGCTGTTGAAAAGATGTCGTGTCCTAAGGACATCAAAGGTATAATAAGTTTCCTTGGTCATGCCGGTTTTTATAGGAGGTTCATTAAGGACTTCTCAAAAATTTCTCGGCCTCTGACTAATCTATTGCAAAAAGATATACCTTTTGTCTTTGAAGATGATTGTGTAGAAGCATTTGAAATACTTAAGAAAGCTTTGATTTCTGCACCTATCGTTCAACCACCTGATTGAAATTTACCCTTCAAAATTATGTGTGATGCTAGCGATTATGCTATAGGTGTTGTTCTAGGGCAAAGAGTTGATAAGAAATTAAATGTTATTCAGCATGCTAGTAAAACTCTAGATAGTGCCCAGAGAAATTATGCTACTACTGAAAAAGAATTCTTAGCAGTAGTATTTGCTTGTGATAAGTTCAGACCTTATATTGTTGATTCTAAAGTAACTATTCACACTGATCATGGTGCTATTAAATATCTTATGGAAAATAAAGATGCTAAACCTAGACTTATTAGATGGGTTTTCTTGCTACAAGAATTTGATTTGCATATTATTGATAGAAAGGGAGCTGAGAACTTCGTTGCAGACAACTTGTCTAGGTTAGAGAATGTTCTTGATGACCCACTACCTATTGATGATAGCTTTCCTAATGAACAATTAGTTGTCATAAATGCTTCTCGTACTGCTCCATGGTATGCTGATTATGCCAATTACATTGTTGCTAAATTTATACCACCTAGTTTCACATACCAGCAAAAGAAAAAGTTTTTCTATGATTTGAGACATTACTTCTGGGATGACCCACATCTTTATAAAGGAGTAGATGGTGTTATTAGACGTTGTATACCTAAGCATGAACATGAACAGATCCTACACAAGTGTCACTCCGAGGCTTATGGAGGACTGTAACATCCCAAAATTCTAAATTTTGGAATGTTATATTAAATAAATAATTATGCTTGTTTGTTTGATTGTTGTGTAACTGATTGTGTGAAATTGAGTGAAATTTGAAACTTTTGAAAGTTTCTTGAGAGGAATGAAATGACATTCCCAAACTTTCACCTTGCATTTATGATCTCCATGAATTCAAATTCAATTCAAACACAAAACCCTAGAGATAAGATGATATGACTTCTTCCATTTAAATAAATGAAAAGGGTTTTGAAAAGATTTGAATTCTGTTTGGAAATATTTCAAATTTTAGAAACTTTATGCAACTTAATGATTTTCATGAGAGAAGATAAAATGACTTCAATTATATGAAATATGAGTTGGAAGTTAAAAGAATCAAATTCAAAGTCATTTGAAGGTATTTTGAAACTCCTTTCAAATTTGGAATTATTTGATTTTATTCAAATTATTTTCTCCTAAAAATAAATAAATGGAAATATGGGTAAAATGATTCCCTTCAATGGAAAATTAGGAGAAAATAAATTTGAAATCATTTTGGTATTTTAAACATGATTTTTGTTGGGTTTTAATGCAACAATATCACTACTTGCTTTATTAGAATTTTTGTATATTTTATTTGCCTCTGAAAATATGTTCACGTTGTAGGATTTATTTTTCTGATTTTATTGATATATATATATATGTCCTATATAAAAATATTATATTTTTCTCTATGTAATTTTTCTTCTCTCTGTCTATTTTCAAAAAAAAACTCCAGGCGCCAGCCAGCCAACTGCCCGGCCAAAGACCGAAGCGCCACTCATCAGGGGGCCAGGCGCAGCCCACCAACCCCCGAGCCCCACAGCCCACCAGCGTCCCCGACCGAATCCCTCTCCCCTCGGTCGCCCGATCGCACCCCTCTCTCTCTCTCTCTTGCTGACCGCCGGGCCCCACTGCCCGATCTCCCTCGCCCGCTGCTTCTTCCTCTCCACGCCAGATCGCACCGCCGCCGCCGCCGTATCTCGGAGATCGGGGATCCTCTCCCGATTCGCCCCTCCTCCAAGTCGACCCGCCCTATAAGTACCCGCCTCCTCGACCCGTTCCCCTCCTTTCCCCTCGCCGAACCCCTCTCCGCTCACCGCCATTTCTCGCCGGAGCCAGAGCTCCACTGCCCGCCATTGCTGCTGCAGCGCTCCACCCCGACCACCTCGTCGTCGTCCGAACCTACCACCGACCCCTCCTCGCTCACCCTCACCTCCCCAACACCTCGCCCGAGCTCCATAGCCACCAAAACGCCACCGCCATCTCCACCACCGAGGCCATCGCCGGAGCCGAAGCTCGCCGAGCTTGCCGTCGCCGTGCGTCGTGCTCGACTGCTACCCCCACCACCTCTGGACGCGCCACTCCCCGCCGAGCCCGATCGACGTCACCGCCGCCTTCCGCAACCACCGAAGCGTCGCCTGCCACACACGAGGCGCCCTCGCTCCTCGCCGCACCGCCACGGTAAGCTCCTCCACCGCCCGATCCTTTTCCTAGGGTCTAGATTAGATTGGATCGACCAGTTTGGTTTTATTTAATTAGATCGGTTTAGTGCAGTTTATCTTACGGTTCGTTTACTTTAGATCGAACCGGGTCTCCCGGTTTTTCTTTATTATCTGCGTCGTCTCAGGTTCTCTTAGTTTGCGAACGCTCACCGTTTAGTCTCCGCAGTGCAAACCTCCAGCGAACCAGGAACAGGCACGTGGCCTATGCCCGATCCATAGGTTTTTTTTTTCTCTAGGTCTGTTTTTTTTCCAGAAATAGTTTCTGATTTAGATTGTTAATATCTTTTAGGTTTTAAGTCCAAATTGAGTGATTCCTTTTGCTTTGTGTCACAAATTTGTTGAAGTTTCTGTTTACATATTTAGTTTTACAATTTGAGTAGTTTAAATTTGAGCTGGATAAAATTTGTTGAAATCACTATTTTGGCCATAACTTGAGTATTACAAAATATTTTTGACTGATTCCTTTTAGCATATAGTGGTTTATTTTTAGTTTATTTTAAATTAGATTTATTGCAAAACAGTACTGTTTTAGTTATAGTTTTGTTTTAGTCTTTTCTTTATTGTTTTTATTAGTTTCAAATTATTTCTTTTGTCACTCTTAAAAAAATTAGTTTTGTTTCGTTATCAACAAAAGAAATTTTTTTTATTTAAAAAATTATTTTACTTAGTTTTGTACGAAAACTTGTTTAGGTCATAGTTAGTGTTTCATAAAAGCTTTTATTTGTTTCTTTTTGCAAATAAAATTTTATGGAAAAAAATACCTTCGTTAACTTAGTTGTTTTACTTTGTATTTTCTCGTTAGTTTATTAGTTTAGTATTTTCTTGGTTAAGTTTTACTTAGGACAAAACTATTTTGTGTTATGTCTTAGAGTTTTCTTTAGTAGTTTTGTGGTGTAGTTTTCCTTTGTTTTTATTTGGTGTCCCTTGATTTGCATTTTTATTTGTTGGTTTTATTATGAGTGTTAGAATTGTTTGCTAGGATGTTTGCTTATATGAATGCTATGTTTGACTATATAGATTTTCAACGGAGTGACGAATAGTTCTACCAAGTCATTATTCGAGAGTGTTGTTATCTTCATCAACTTACCAGGCAAGTTCACTTTGACCATGCTTTCATACCTATGTTTTTATTGCATTTAGTGGCATCTTTGCAACAACCCTGCAGTAGTGATATTGAATTCTTGTAGTTGAGTAGTATGCATGAGGTAGGAACCCATCACCCTGTTACCAAGCCCGGGATGTTATTTATTTTAATGCTACGCTATAGTAGACGGGGTTGGTATGAGTGCTCGGGAGTGGTGTGAGAATGGAGGATCTACGTCAATGACGACAACTCCATGATGGAATCTGCAAGGACTGCATCTTCAAGGCCTCAAGACTTCAAGACTCGAGACAAGAATTCAATACACACTACTGGGTGAAGGACGGTTGACGGGCACCCTGGAGAAACCAGTGGATGGCCAGGATGCATGGAGAAGCGCCATGACATCTTGCGGAAATTTTCACCCAGGCTCAAAGAGACGGAAGAATACTTCATGCCTGGAAGCTTACATGTGCAACCGCAAGTCACTATGGGCTCTGGCTTGGTCAACCTTAGTTGTGACTCTGGGTGGGACAGTGCTAGCAGATGTAGAACTACGGTAGGATTGGATGAGCACCAGACAGTGGTCAGGGGAACTCTTCGGAAGACCATGTTTCGGTCATCTTGTTCTCAAACACCCTGCAGTGCGAGAACGTAAAGAGAGGGATCGAATCTTGCGGGTAAAGTGTACAAACCTCTGCAGAGGGTTAAAACCTAATTGATTAGCCGTGTCCCCGGTTACGGACAATTTGAGCCTCTGGACTTGGATCTATCTCGGAACTCTCAACACCGGATTGATAACTTAATTGTGGGCAACTTATGATGATTTTGGGCTATGAGACATCGGTTGGCGGAACCATGTCATGATAGAAAACTCCATAGTACAGACTTCATTTATTCCTTTGATGTAGGGAAAATAAATCAGCTTTTACGCAAACAAAACTCAGACACAGAGCCACAAAGCCATATTGCATATAGTATAGTTTTATCATCTGTTTTCTCATGTTGTGATCTTGCCGGTACATTCAATGTACTGACCTACACGGCTGCAACGTATCATGTTGCAGATACTTTCTTCCAACGAGTAAGAGTACGGTACAGGGTTACGGTCTACACTCAACCTGCCGATGGCGTTGATGGGACTCCACACCCGTTTGATTGTTTCCGCTGAGTATTATGAGGTATATATCATTTTATGTTATTTATACATGTGATTGCACTTTGATATATACATTGATGTCTTGTGTGTGCAAAGATCTTGATCCGAGGATGGCACAGATACACAGAGGCTTGATCGTCGAGGTCGGCTCGCTACAGATATGGTATCAGAGCACATGTTGACTGTAGGACGTGACCCTAGAAACCGGAAAGCCCCTAGGTCCGAATATCTCTAAAACTTTATTTTCAAACAGATCCTTTACTTCTCATCTTTTATGATTTTATCAAATAACATCCTTACCTCAAATTGTTAGAATATACCCTTTTCCTTTTTGACCACATGAAGGATCAACTGAAGCCGCTCCAAGAAAGATATCGGACAGCTGATGACCTCTTCAAAGTAACAAGGGTTTCACCATGCATTAGAAGAGTTGAAGCTGCAACAATTGAAGACTCCGAAGACTAGAAGAATTTGAAGAATCTGAAGAATTATTTGACCTTTAGAAGACCAAACCCCTGTTACACACTTACGTTAGATGCGGCAATTTGTGAGCTGTCATTTGTTTGATGTTTTCCGACAGCCACAAAGTAAAACTTGTTTCTTCAAAAACTATTGTTTGTATTGTGTGTATATCCCTCCCCACCTCTCTCATATCTCATCCCAAAACTTTTGGACCCCATAGATGATGAATGAAGTTGGACTGATATTCTCTGGACCGAAGATTCAGCCGGAGGCAGAGCTATGGATTCAGAACATGGAGAATCACTTCGGGAGCAATTTGGTTTCAAGGAAGAATGAAGTATCTTACGCTCTTCAGTACTTTGAAGGAAGTGCTACAACATGGTGGCAGATGCATCAAGCTATACAGGGATGGAATGGAGCAAAGACTTGGGAAGAATTCAAGAAGACTCTGACAAGATCTCGTCTTATCCGGAAGCAACATGATACACCAAGAAATAAACCTTGTGCCTGCAAGATTTGCGGAGAAATAGGACACACCCAGGAGGAACACAAGGATGCATGCCCTCGTTGTGAGGAGAAACACCCAGCTGAGGAATGCCCAACTAGTCAGGTGACTTGTTTCTTGAGTGAAGGAACCACCCACTACCCGACTCAGTGTCACATTTACCCCATGGTGCAACAAACTATTCAGGAGCAGGAAGAAGGAATGAAAGAAGCCCTCCGAGAAGTTATGAAAGAACCTGTGATGAAGGAATGTGTTGAAGACCCGATGGAGAAGGCCTCAACAGATTTTACTCCAATGCCTGCTATTCATGTGGAGAAGAAGGACATTTTTCACAAGATTGCACCAAGGAAAGAAAAGAGTGTGCAGGATACTTCCGACGGAAGCAATAGAGTTTGATCCACAGGGAATAGAAGGTTTGATCGAACGAAGAAACCGGAAGAGAAAACAAAGACACCCTCGTAACAACCCAATTTCTGCAAAGAGGGACAAGAGTCGTATTAACTGTTTTGAATGTAAGGACGTCAGGCATTATGCCAATCATTGTCTCGAAAGGAAGCAAGGAACTCAAGGAGCAGGCACCATCTCCAAGAAGCCCAAAGACTTATCGAAAGTTATTTGTTTTCGTTGCAAGGAAGCAGGACATTATGCTACTAAATGTCCCGGCAAGATGACAGCTGGAGTTGAGTAGTTGGAATTTTGATAACAAGAGTAGTAGAAAGCAGTTTTATTTTCATAAGTTTGATGAGTTGAGTTATGTAATGGGTGCTCAGGGATTGTAATGAGTTCGTGAAATCAATGTGTCATGATTTCACACGTGAATTTTTTTTTCTTTTTTTGAGTTGTTACTCTATGAACAAAGATTTTGACCATTTTAGAGGATATGAGAAATATGGTCTATGGATGAAATTGTGCATTGCACTTTAAGGGTGGTAGTACCCTATGAGAACACCATATCTATGGAAATGAAAAATGTATCCCGCTGAGGAGTTTTGTTTTAGGTATAATGGATATGAAGGAATGAAGTACTATTGGATTTAAATGGAGGTGTAATGTTGGAATATGGAACAATTGTAACACCCACAATGAGTTCAAGCTGTGCAAGTATTGAAGTGGGCCCATAACTCATAGGCCCAGGAAATTAATAAGGATCAGGTACTCCCTAGAAGAAGAAATCCTGGAAGAAACAACGATTTGATCAGTAGGCATTTCTTAGGAGGTTACGAAAACCCAAGAGTTGTGAAGAACGATAGATGTTTTGTTTGGCTTGCTGAACCAAAGGATTTACTCGAACCCAGTTCGAGAACAAGAGAAATTCTGCAATGCTTGTGAGTATGCCCAAGTGTTAGAATACGTGATTCACTGTTTACGTATGTGGTAATGATTCAAGCATGGGATGGATTGGCCCCCATACCGGAGACTTCTATCATGAACTATCATATGTTGATGGAAAATCAGAGAGCCTTGAAAACCTTAGAAGAGTGTCGACACGTCAAGCCATAAAACCATAGAATGGTAGGACGATGGAACCCTTTACAGGCAACCGTTGCCAATCGTAGGTTATACGGTGAGATTTAAACTAGGCCCATTTCCTGTAGGAGAAACCATTAATTGTTGACCACCACGAGAATATTGAATAGTTGATTAGGGTTGGCGACAGACCTGTCAGCTCAGAAGACCCAGTCTCGGAAGGAACTCACCATGAATGAAAGGACTCCGAGATTGGAGGAAAACGTTATACCCCTACCGAAAGAGCCTCAGTGAAAGAGTTATCCGGAGCGACACTATCAACCCAAAGGGATGGAGTACCTAAGTTCCGTTGGAACCATAACCCTGCTTTTAAGTGTGGTAGCACACTAGACCATTCCGATCGATGGATTTGCTGGAAGACCTCCAAACCCTAACCTTTTCTTGTTAAGCCTCTTCGAATCTCGAGGACGAGATTCATTTTAAGTGTGGTAGGTTTGTAACATCCCAAAATTCTAAATTTTGGAATGTTATATTAAATAAATAATTATGCTTGTTTGTTTGATTGTTGTGTAACTGATTGTGTGAAATTGAGTGAAATTTGAAACTTTTTGAAAGTTTACTGAGAGGGAATGAAATGACATTCCCAAACTTTACCTTGCATTTATGATCTCCATGAATTCAAATTCAATTCAAACACAAAACCCTAGAGAGAAGATGATATGACTTCTTCCATTTAAATAAATGAAAAGGGTTTTGAAAAGATTTGAATTCTGTTTGGAAATATTTCAAATTTTAGAAACTTTATGCAACTTAATGATTTTCATGAGAGAAGATAAAATGACTTCTTCAATTATATGAAATATGAGTTGGAAGTTAAAAGAATCAAATTGAAAGTCATTTGAAGGTATTTTGAAACTCCCTTTCAAATTTGGAATTATTTGGATTTTATTCAAATTATTTTTCTCCTAAAAATAAAAAATGGAAATATGGGTAAAATGATTCCCTTCAATGGAAAATTAGGAGAAAATAAATTTGAAATCATTTTGGTATTTTAAAATGATTTTGTTTGGTTTTAATGCAACAATATCACTACTTGCTTTATTAGAATTTTTGTATATTTTATTTGCCTCTGAAAATATGTTCACGTTGTAGGATTTATTTTTCTGATTTTATTGATATATATATATGTCCTATATAAAATATTATATTTTTCTCTATGTAATTTTCTTCTCTCTGTCTATTTTCAAAAAAAAACTCAGCGCCAGCCAGCCAACTGCCCAGCCCACCAGCCGAAGCGCCACTCATCAGCGGGCCGTGCGCAGACCACCAACCCCGAGCCGGCCCAAAGAAGCCCGGCCGGCCTGCCCAGCCCCCCAGCCCACCAGCGCCCTAACCGAATCCTCTCCTCGGTCGCCTGATCGCACCCTCTCTCTCTCTCTCTCTCATCGACCACGGGCCCCACTGGCCGATGTCCTCGCCCGCTGCTTCTTCCTCTCCACGCCAGATCGCACTGCCGCCGCCAGATCCGGAGATCGGGCATCCTCTCCCGATTCGCCCCTCCTCCAAGTCGACCCGCCCCTATAAGTACCCGCCTCCTCGACCGTTGCCCTCCTTTCCCTCGCCAACCCCTCTCCGCTCACCGACATTTTCGCGGAGCCAGAGCTCCGCCGCCTGCCATTCTTGCTGCTGCAGCGCTCCACCCGACCACCTCGTCGTCGTCCG